>CM061748.1:52731406-53383753 GCA_030979885.1 Lolium multiflorum
AAACCAAAAATAATGAAAAAGTACATTGGCGCATCGGCATATTGTTAATAGGTTAGTGCGGGAAAATGTAAAATAATGTTGTAAAGTATGTATAAAACATTCAGTATTGTAATAAAGTAGCATGGAACATAAGAAATTATGAATACTATTTACGACGTATCAAGCATCCCCAAGCTTAGTTCCTACTGGTCCTCGAGTAGGTAAACAACCAATAATCATGACGAAAAGTGACATGCTACCAACATAATCTTGATCAACATTATTGTAAAGCATATGAGATGAATGAGGTGATGCACAAAAGATTGTAACAGATAGTGACTAAAAGCAAATGAATCATATAACCAAAACTTTTCATGAATAATACTTTCAAACAAGTATCAATAAGACTTACAAAAGCTCATAAGCAATAAATTCAAGTAGAATGAATTGAAGCAACACAAAGGATGATTAAGTTCGGCAATTGCTTTCAACTTGTAACATCTCTATCTCATGGATATTTGTCAACATAGAGTAATATAACAAGTGCAATAGGTAAACATGTAAGAATCAATGCACCTGAGTTAACACAAGTGTTTGCTTCTAAGATAGGGAATGGGTAAGTTGACTCAACAATAAAGTAAAAGATTGGCCCTTCGCAGAGGGAAGCATTGATTACTATTTTTGTGCTTGAGCTTTTGTTTTGAAAACATAGAAACAATTTTGTCAACGGTAGTAATAATTCATATGTGCTATGCATAATATTTCTAAGTTGCATGCCTCATGCATAGAGTACCAATAGTGCTCGCACCTTGTCCTACTATCTCGGAAAACACGGATTCTCATCGCATAACATATGTTTCAACCAAGTGTCACAAAGGGGTACCTACATGCCGCCTGTACAAGTGTCTGAGGAGAAAGCACGCATTGGATTTCTCGCTTTTGATTGTCCTCAACTTGGGTATCCATCACAGGGACAACATGAACCATGATTAATGGACTCCTCTTTTTAATGCTTAAGCATTCAACAATAGTTAATATTCTCATGAGATTGAGGTTATATGTCCAAGCTGAAACTTCCACCCCCATGATACATGGCTTTAGTTAGCGGCAAATGTTCTTCTCTAACACATGTATACTCAAACCATTTGATCATGAAATCCACTACTTAAGACAAGACGAACATCCATAGCATCTCACATGATATCAACAAAGATAAAGTTGATGGCGTCTAAACATGGTTACCGCTCAACGAAGCAACTTATAAAATTAAGACACATAACTACATATTCATCACCACAATAGTTTTAAGCTATTTGTCCCATGAGCTATATATTGTAAAAGGTAGAGGAATGAAATTTAAAGGTAGCACTCAAGTAATTTACTTTGGAATGGCGGAAATACCACATAGTAGGTAGATATGGTGGACACAAATGGCATGGAGTTTGGCTCAAGGTGTTGGATGCACGAGAAGCATTTCCTCTCAGTACAAGGTTTGCGCTAGCAAGGTTGTTTGAAGCAAACACAAGTATGAGCGGGTACGACAAAACTCACACAAGAACATATTGCAAGCATTATAAGGCTCTCCACTGTCTTCCTTGTTGTTCAAACACTTTACCAGAATATCTAGACTTAGAGAGATCAATCATGCAAACCAAATTAAACAAGTAGTTCTTCATTAATGGATTAAACTACATGATGCAGAGCTTAAACATGATCTAAGAAGGCTCAAACAATTGCCAAATTGTCAAACCATATGCATCATTTTTCAATTCCAACCATATAGCAATTTAACGAATCAATAAGCTTTCGCCATTAAAGCACAATTAAGAGCACAAGTGTTCCATATGAAAAAGAAGGGCGTAATATCTCCAATATAAGAATGGCGAGATCCAACTTTATTCAAAACAAAACAAAAATAAAAACAAACTGACGCGACGCTCCAAGTAAAGAACATAAGAATGTGACGGAATAAAAATATAGTTTCCCTAGAAGTGACCTGATAATGTTGTCGATGAAGAAGGGGATGCCTTGGGCATCCCCAAGCTTAGATGCAGTATTCTTAAAATATGCAGGGATGAACCACCGGGGCATCCCCAAGCTTAGACTTTCACTCTTCTTGATCATAGTATATCATCCTCTTCTCTTGACCCTTGAAAACTTCCTTCACACAAACTTGAAACAAACTCAGAGAGGGTTAGTGAACAATTAATAATTCACACATATTCAGAGGTGACACAATCATTCTTAACACTTGGACATTGCACAAAGCTTCCAAAGAAGTTAATGGAACAAAGAAACTCATTCAACATAAACGGCAATGCGAAATAAAAAGTGAGAATCTGTCAAAAACAGAACGATCCGTAAAGACGAATTAATGGCACCAGACTCACTCAAATGGAAAAACTCAAAACTAATGAGTTGCGTACATATCTGAGGATCCACGCTCGTAATTTTGCATATTTTTAGAATTTTTCACAGGATACTTATGCCAGAATTAAGTGACAGAGCGAGCAATCTTTGTTTACAGCAGCGTCCCAAATATAACATCAACTTTAACATACAAACTTTACTTGGCACAAAAACATGATAAGGAGAGGTTGCTACAGTAGTAAACAACTTCCAAGACTCAACAAAACAAAAATTCCTGTAGTAAAAAAAAAAAAAAAAAAAATAAACACATGGGTTATCTACCCAAGAAGTGCTTTTCTTTAACGCCTTTCGGCTAGGCGACAGTGCAAATCAAGTAACATCAAGAGTAGAAGCATCAACATTATTTTTCTTGCAAACACAACTTGTTGCAGAGGGTACTTTAGGTGCTCCATTATCTAAATTTTTCTATAGTAGTGCTAGGGGTTTTAGCAATTTTAGGCCTATAATAATTCTTTTGTTTAGGCACTTTGAGGCATACATGAATTTTTGCTCTTTACCCACATAAGCTTTCTCATTATACTTGAGAGAAGAAAAGGTTGAACCAAAGGTTCCCATAGCTTTTTCAAGTTCATCAATCCTATTGGTTTGATTATCATGGACAACACAAGTTCCTAGGACACTAATTCTTTCATCAATTCCTCCTAAGGATTTATCAAGTTCATTAGTTTTATCAAGTAACATTTCCAATTTAGTTTCAATACTTGGAAAAATTTTCTCTATGGTTTCCAATTTTTTACATCCTCAAGAGAGATTTCAATTTTAACTTCATTAACAGGTGGTATTCCAACTAGACTCTCAATGATGCAACTAGCTTCTAAGCGGGAGTACCTAGGAAATTACCTCCCGAAAGAGTATCAAGAACATACCTATTTCAACTAGATAAACCAACATAAAAGTTCCTAAGAAGGATAGTGGTGGAGTGTTTCTTAATGCACCTATGATGAGCATTACTAATTCCATACCAAGCATCTTTAAAACTTTCTCACCCTTGTTGCTTAGCGAACTTCAACTTCGGGATTACTCATTTTAAGTAGCAATAAAGTAAACTAGGCAAATAAAGTAAAGACAAGTAACTAATTTTTGTGTTTTTGATATAGAGCAAACAAGACGGTAAATAGTAAAGCTAGCAACTAATTTTTTTGTGTTTTGTTTAAGTGCAGCCAAACAAAGTAGTAAATAAAATAAAGCAAGACAAAAACAAAGTAAAGTTATTGGGGGCTTGATGGCGTGTCTTGATCTCCCCGCATGGCATGAAATTGGCCCATTGCATGGGAGGCAATTCTCACAATGGTGTAACTTTTCTTGGATCCCGACAGCGAGCGCGGAAATTTAGCTTGATACGCGCTTGAAGCACCGTCAGTTGGGAACCCCAGTGGAAGATATGAGTCATTATGAAGCAAGTTTCCCTCAGTATGAAACCAAGGTTATAGAACCCCGGTAGGAGCCAAGAAGCACGTGAAGGTTGTTGGTGGAGGTGTATAGTGCGCAACACCAGTGAAACCGCGCCAACGTGGAACCTCACAACACAAAATCAAAGTACTTTGCTAACGTAACGGTGAGGTTGTCAATCTCCCAGGCTGCTGTAAACAAAGGATTAAGTGTATCGAGTGGAAGATGGTGTTTGTTTGCAAAGAGCATTAAACGGTAGAATGTATTGGCAGATGTAAAGAAAGTGGACCAGGGTCATGGTTTACTAGTGGTGTCTCTCCCAATAAGATAACTAACATCTTTGGGTGAACAAATTACAATTGAGCAATTGACAAATGAAGATTCAATACATATCAACGATGATTACTATGTGATTTAATCAGACCGCTACGAGCAAGTACATAGACCGCTATCCGGCATGCATCTATGTCTAAAAAGTCCACCCGGTTATCATCCGAACCCCTTCCGGTATTAAGTTGCGAACAACAGATAATTGCATTAAGTATGGCGCGTAATGTAATCAACACAAATATCCTTGACAAAGCATCAATGTTTTATCCCTAGTAGCAACGACACATCCACAGCCTTAGAACCCTCTTGTCACGATCCCAGTTTATTAAGGCATGAACCCACTACTCGAGCATAATTACTCCCTCTTGGAGTTACAAGTATAAACTTGTCCAGAGCCTCCCCACTAGCAACGGAGAGCATGCAGAACATAAACAACACATATATGATAGATTGATAATCAACTTAACAATATTCTCTATTCATCGGATCTCTGCAAACACAACATGTAGCATTACAAATAGATGATCTCTTGATCATGTTAGGCAGCTCACAAGATCTAATACAATGAAAACACAGGCGGAGAAGACAACCATCTAGCTACGCTATGGACCCATAGTCCGAAAGGATGAACTACTCACGCCCCAATCCGGAGGCGGGCATGATGATGTAGAGCCCCTCGGTGATGATTCCCCCTCTCGGCGGGTGCGGGAGGTGATCTCCTGAATCCCCCGAGATGGGATTACCGGCGGCGGCGTCTCCGTAATGTTTTCCGTATCGTGGCTCTCGGTACGGGGGTTTTGTGGAGGCTTTAAGTAGCGAAGGGTAGGTCAAAGGAAAGCCACGGGGGCCCACACACTCGGCGCGCGGCCGGGGCTTGGGCCGCGCGCGGGTGTGTGGCCACCTCGTGGCCCCATGATCTCCTCTTCGGTCTTACGGAAGCTTCGTTTGCAAAATAGTTACACAGGCGTTGATTTAAGTCCAATTCCGAGAATATTTCCTTACTAGGATTTCTGAGAGCAAAAACAGCAGAAAACACGAAACGGGAACTGGCACATCTTGTTAATAGGTTAGTCTTAGGAAAATGTAAATAATGTTGTAAAGTATGTATAAAACATTCGAAGTATTGTAATAAGTAGCATGGAACATAAGAGAGTATAGATGCGTTTGCGACGTATCAGTAACCATGCCACAGCCACACATCCAGGATCATAAGCATGCTTGAGTAGCAGTAATAGAAGCAACCCATCCATTTAGCAAAAGAAGCCACAATAACCAAGCATATATGATGATCCAAGAGATCAATTGGATCATGCACAAGCTACTGACCACACCACTAGCAGCACAGGTGTCAAGCACACAACAGAGCATGACAGAAAGCACACCCTCAGCAGCACAGGCCTAGTAATATACCTAGACAAGCAAGGATAGCATGCCAGTGAGCACTAGCAAGTTCATAAGCATGAACAACATGGCATAGTAAGATCCTAGCATGATAGGGGCAGTGGGCAAGCAACACATGGCATGAACAATAAGCAAAGCAACACTGGCCAGTACCATTGAATGGTGAATTGGCGGAAGCTTGCAAGGAGGGAAGCACGAGCGGCTTAGGCCGGTAGTAGCAGAATACGTGTGATCACATGATCACCGAGGAACCGTGGGAGCAAGAGGAAGAAGACGCATAGGCATGGAGAGGAGAAGGAGGAGGAAGCGGCATCCTTGACGCGCCTGGAGGCAGAAGCTATGGCATGGCGAGGCCAGTGCCGCGCGGCCATAGAACACAAGCCGGAAGTCGCCGCGTTACGCCAGGCCGCACCCCGACAACGGCGCCGCACCGGAGACGACGGCACGGGCGTGAGCACCGATCGCCGCCCGAGGCCCGGTCTCGGAGCGCACGCGATCGACGAGGGACGAGCTCGTCGGAGATCCCCAATCGCCAGGCGATTTTCCACGAAGTCACACGGAAGGCGATTCACCCGAACGAGCAAGCAATCGGAAACACGCGGACGAATCGGTAGATCGTCGCGTGTGTCCCGAATCTGCTAGGTGGCGAAGAGCGGGGAGCACGAGACGGCCGGACACGGCGGCGGCCATGGCGGCGACTCCATCGCCACGGGAGTCGCGAGAGGTTAGGTTAGGTCGAGCGAGTGAGGGAGACGAGTGAGTGAGCGAGCGAAGTGGAGCCGCTTCGGTGCCCACCAGCCCGTTATGGGACACGCCTTAGTGGGCTGTCCCATGGGCCTTAGTTAGTGGGCTGGCCCAATAGGGGCCAGGGGGTATTCTGGTCATTTCACAAATAAGAAAAAGGCCAGAATTTCACCAATTTTTAGTAAATAAAATACAACTCTAAAAATCCATTAAAATTGGATTAGTGAATGAAAATTATTCTTAACAAGAATAAAATATAAAATAAAATTTAAGGAACAAATTCAAATTTGTGAATTTTATGAATTTAAAATAAATATTTGGAATTTCAAATTATTATTTCCTTGTATTGATAAATCAAGGAAAAATCCCAAATAAGTTCAAATATTTATTTTCAAACATTTCAAAATGAAAATTCTATAATTCCAAGTCATTTCTTTTAAAAAAGAAAGTATTTTCCAAAGGAAAATATTATATTACTCTATTTTGAACAAATTCTATTATTTCAAAATAATTTTGAAATAAATATTTTTAAGAAGGAAATTGTATTACTTTTAAAAGTATTCATTCATGCAAGTTTATAAGTTAAAGTAATTGCAAATTACCGCCAAAGGCACAAATCTTAACTTAACCTAAATTTTAATTAAATATGGGGTCAGGGATTCCACATAAAATAATACATCCATGCATGCATTATTTGGATTTTATAACATTTTCCTTACCGGACAATGATGCTTCTTTACAGAACCCGAGGTCCAGGAGGTTCCATTCAACGCATCGAACTGCACTACCTCGCAGTTCACAGGCAAGTTCACCCTTGCTCATGTCAAATTGAGTATTTTCTATCACTTTAATGCAAAGCTATATTACTTATCACTCCTGCCTGCATTGAAAATGAAATGTTACTTTTCCAATTATGAATATGACTGTGTGGCTGGCAATGGAACCGTGGTATGTGTTGATTGATATGGTGGAGTTCCATTGCAAGGGTACTATTCATGCAGGACTAAGTACCAATGCCGTCCGGTGATTCTAGCGCCTTACATATCGCGTTGACCATAAGATCTATAATGGCTCTGGAGAAGCCAGCTGTATATTTTCCCTCTCTCATGCCAACGGACTGGTAGGTTGCATGGATCGGTCTATCTTTGGTAAAGGTGGGGACATGTGGTCCTGCCCACGGTCTACCATTAGATACGGAGAGGGTAGACTTATTATCGGTCTATGAAGGATTGTAAGGGTTATCCGGATCAGTCTATGGTGTATAGGCAGGGCATATTAATTGTTCAAAACGGTCTACCTTATTGGTAAAGGTGAGAACAAGGGCCATGTGTTAGTCTGCCCATAGATATAGGAGAGGGACAGACTTACAAAAGGGTGGGTGCGGGTCGCGGAGAGAGCGGTGTGGGCTTGGATCTTTATGCGGCCTCACACAAAGGAAGTGTGAACGGGGGCAAGTCCCTGAGAATAGCAAAAAGGATGAGATCTCTTATGGGAAAAGTAGCACCTCTGCGAGTGTATTAAGTTGTGAGGCTGTCCTCCTTGTTAGGGAAGGAGCTGGCTTAGCGGCCGAGGAAAGGAACTCAGGTGAGAGTTCTAGTCAACACAATGAAGGCCCGACGGGCATAGTTTCGGAATAAAATAAACCTTTTGAAGAAATGATTTCGAAACATGCATTGACCTAAGATTTTATGATCGTGGCTGTAGCTAGTGCATGAGACACCTTTTACTCTTTTGAACTTCTTGAGTACCCACTGTACTCACTTTCTTTCCGACACCCTTGCTAGGCAGTCCCGGGAATGGAGGCAAACACCGAGGTGCTACCGGAAGGAGACTATGAGCTGGTCTACGAGGAACCAGACTTATCCGGAGGGGTGGAAGGCGTAGACTATGGGATAGTCTATGGAGCAGACAACACGGAAGCCGAGGAGTAGTGGAATGCTATAGTTATCTTAGAGCCGAGCAGCGTGGTGGCATACTTAAATAAGTTGCTGAGCTCTTTCATATCTATGTTGGTTTGTAATAGTACTTTAATAATGTAGGGTGTTCTCATCGGACCTGTGAGAATACCAACTTGTTAAGACCATGATTGTAATATTTTATCGAGTGTTATGACCTGCAATGTGTTTCTGTTGTACCACTACGAGGGATGTGATATTGTGAAGAAGTCACTTCATGAAGATCATATCAACGACTTGTATACTACAACATGCGATGGTATCTTTGGAGTCTGCCCAGGCACGCCGCTCGGCCGGCTTCCACTCGCCACCGGCCCCCGTCCATGAGCGTGACTGGGCGCCGCCACTCCGGCTTCCGCTTGCCAACAGGGACCATCGATGGACGCGACTGGGCACTGCCTTTCCGGCTTCCGCTCGCCACCGGCCCCCGTCGATGGGCGCGACTAGGCGTCGCCGATCCGTCTCGGCTTCTGCTAGCCACCGACCCCCGTCGTTTCCTGGCTTCCGCTCGCCATCGCCCCTCGTCGATGGGCGCGACTGGGCGCCCCCGCTCCAGTTTCTGCTCGCCACCGGCTCCCGTCGATGGGCGTGACTAGGTGCGGCCGCGCCGGCCCAGTTTCTGCTCGCCACCAGCCCCCATCGCTGCGTGCGACCGCGTGGGGTGGAGAGGAACGTGTGCGTGAGGAGAAGATAAGGACGGAAGAGGAGATATTTCCGGTAGGGGCACTAGTGCATGGTGGGCCCCCATATGTGGACGTACGAACGATGCTGTGCTGTAGCGTGCCAAATTTGAACGAGCACGCTACAGATATCTTTCGCCAGGCAGGATAATGGGACCCACTTAGCTGTAGCGTGTTGCTTAGGAGCCCAGGATATGGGTACCCCTTAGCTGTAACGTGGCATATTTTCTCACACGCTCCAGCTAATACCAGTAGCGTGTGTAAAACCAGGCACGCCACTAACGTTGATGCACCTATAGCCATATTTCCAGTAGTGTTGGTAGGGTAGGATCTTGTTTCCCACCATATCTTATGGGTTGATGTAAAATAATAGACGAAGTAATGAAATGGATCTTAAGTAACTTTATATGTGTAAACTTTATATTGAAACTATACCAAAGGAAAGAACCTATTTAAATGTTTTAAAGTTTCTTCTTACAGAAATAGTTGGGAGGTGTGAATATACTTAGTTCGCAATTTTAGTTAACCAGGGATAATGAATAGTATGTGATATGGGACCAAGGAGTCCAAGTGGAATACAAATACCAGGTTCCCAATGTTAATATTAGTACTCCAAATAGACAAGGGTAGGTACGAAAATAGGCCATGGAACAAGGATCTAGGTGACCTGATTTTCCAGAAACCTCAAAAATGTTATTTGAAGATTTTTCAAAAAAAAAAATAGAATATCTATTTGTATGTACATATTAGCTGGATACTCATGTTAATTTTCAAGAAAAATATGCAAGTACGTGGCCTACACAAAACTGAAAGATGTCCAAGTAAATAGAAATTCTCTTTTCTCTTTTTGTGTAGGTTATATATGGTCGTATTTTGCCCTAAAAAAATGAGTACGTATCAAGGTGATATATATGTACATGCGTGAATTATTTCAATTTTCTCTGAAAATTTAAAATAGCACTTTTCACCCGTACCCACCAAATCTGGATCAATGCAAGGTAGCCCTATAGTCCAACTCAAATTCTCAAAAAAAAATCCTTGTCTTGATAATGCATGGAGGGTTTAGGGTTTAGCGTTTAGAGTTCCGAGCCTCCGCTGCTACCACCGGAAGGCGTTCTGGTTCCGAGCTCCCGTACTACATAACTGCTTCTGCACTACTGGATCTACTCCACACGATCTGCTCCACCAGATCGGTTGTGGAGCCCATCTACATTTACAAGTAAGCGGTTGATTGATCATCAGATCGTGCGTCAGCTTAGCACCTCCTATTACCTTCAAGAAATATTATTCCCTCTGATTGATAATAAGTACTGTGGTTTTGGTTCAATAGTTTATTTGAACTAAAACTAGAACACTTATTATGGATCGGATGGAGTAATTAAGTTTTATGCTTGCATGACATGTTTCCTTTTTCTATATGGCAGAGGTGAGATAGGATTATGTAAATCAGAGTGTCGGACGACTACATCCTGGAGGAATTGCACAAAGAGAGACAGAACCAACTGGTCGCTCCCCAGTACCAAAGGGGGTGATGTTGTGGGGAAGAGAAAAGGTGCCAACAACGGTGGACGACAAGGACAGCGACACGAGCAGCATTTTCTTCACCTGTGCTGACGTCCTTTTATGCGCCATATACATGTTTGAGAGGCGTAAGGGTTCAGCAGGATTTGAATCATTTCTTTTTTTTAGAGTGATTTGAATCATTTACTGGTACTATAACGATTGTACAAAGGGCGACTTGACTAATGTCAAAGTTGTACTAACTAAATAGTTTTTAGCTTCACTACAACATTTTCAACTGAAATCATATTTATTTCATTTTTTTCAGTGGACCAATGTCCATGAGAAAAGTATGCTTTTGTTGTTTCATTGTGTCTGTGTTCTCTATCAAGCCTGATTCTTTTGGGACTTATATCCAGTCTCTTGATTAGCTTTGATATGTGTGTGTATCTTATTCTGGGGGGATGTACAATGGATCAAGTTGTGATTCTACTTGACAGAGCATGGCTAGAGACAGAATCCTTTTAGAAGAGTCTATTCTTTCGAAATGGAGAGCATGTCCTCTGCATGAAATGATGCACACAAATTGTACAAGAGTCTGTTATTTTATTAGTACCGATGGTTCTCTCCATGCATCTCCAATTTAGAAAAAAAAATGTTTTATGAACCGACACTAAATAAACTATCTTTTTTAATTAACTAGTTAAAGTGCCCGTGCGTTGCCACGGGAAAATAAGACATGAAAATACTTGATTTTTAAATACCCCACACATTCCCCCTCTCCCTCGCATAATCGTCCAAAGACAAGCATGCCCTATTTCTATATGTTTCTAGCCTTTTTCACTCTATCATGTGTCTCATTCTCTCGTGTTCAGTCTAGGGACTACCCATCATTTTATACATATTTGGAGAAGACAATTATGAACAATTTCAATATGTAAGCATAGTCAATAATAAGAAATGTTTTGTTTACCCTGAGTCTAAAGTTATTCTAAAAAGTGTAAGAATCTTGAACAACAATGCTAAATGCAAGCAACAATAAATATACATTAAGAATTAATGAAAAGGTATTATATAACATATACAAAACTATATTAACAACTTTTGAATAAAATATAGTATATTTTTAAGAATATTCTATCACTATTCCTTGTTTACTTCCTCTCTAAGTGTCCATTTGAGGCCCATGCGTTGCCGGGCCCTCAATTCTATTTTTTGCATGTTATTGTTCTCTGACCGTTTCTCTCTTCATGTATTATTTCTTTACACATTTTTTATGTCCTACATGGTGGACTGCAGTTTAAGGCTTGCTTTAAGGTTTAACAGAAGGAAGACTTTTACATTTTTATTGCAACAAATCTGAATCAAGAAAAAGTATGGCATAAATTTTAGCTGAAAAGACAAGCATCTGAATCAACAAGTGTGCAGGGTAAATCTGAATCGACTTTTATAAAAATGTTGGTTGTAATTGGCATTCACAGTTGATGCTGATTAATCAATATCTTAAAAGAAATAAAACCTTTGAACGGAAAATCAATGTGGATAATTGTATGTGGCAATGCTCCACTGATAACTTAATATACATGATTGTGGACGGCCAAAAAATCCCCTTACAATGTTATTGTTGGTTGTGTTTTATTTCTAAGTCTAGTAAAACTGGAGGACTTCAACAAAACATCACTTCTCAGACACCTTCTCAAACTCCTCAAACTCCTCAATGTTTCAGCATGCACATCTCTCCAAATGCTAGAAAAGAAAGTGCAAGCAACAGAATACATCTCATTCGCTCCCCATTTCGAAAAAAAGATACATCTCATAGAAAAGTTTAACTGGGAGGAGGGTCACCTTCTTTTCTAAATTACTACCAGCCGCACTTACAGCTCAAATACAACCTTATAAGGTACATTCATGAACAAGCCGGACATGGCAGAATAAAAGAGTGATTAAACACTTCGAAAGGTGTAGAATGAGCTAAAAATACAGCTTGATGCTTGGGCTAGAAAAATAGCATTGTGTTTCGAGTCCGTACATAATGTGGTTTAAGCATCTGGTGGGTCATCTTCATGTCCGCACGTATATCCGTCGTCTCAGATTTAGTCACCAGCAAAAAGTGTGAGCACTAAAATGTAATTGATCAGAAGCTAATATTTTCCTCTGATGATAAGGTACCCTGGCTCACTGAACATGAGCAACATCTTACGGTGCACTTAGATCATTGGTCCATGGCTAGCATGGTCTGTTTCATTTCTCTTGTGATTGGACAATATTCATGCAAGCCTCTCCTGATCTTTATCTTCACCCTACAAAAGAGAAGATATTTATTTTAGATCACATGGAATGATAAGCAAAGCAAATCTATAAAAAACACCTTTTAAACTAACTTTGGTACGTAGTATATTTGGGGAGAATCATGAAAAGTAGCAACATTTACTCCTCATGGGTTATATGGGTACTACTCTATGAGCACATTGAATATTTTCTTCATCTAGGTTGTATCTATGCACATCGATTTACTTCAAAATTATTGGTTGTCGGACCGCATGCACAACAGTCAACTATCTCATTATTAAACCCATCTCAATTATACTTTGCTCTAGTCTCTACTACACACTAAAGCTAAAGCTATGTATTATTTGAATGGAGCTGAAAGTGTGTATTCCATATAAGCATTCAACTGAACATATGTGGTAGGAGAGAAGAAGCACTGGTATGCATCATGTTCATTACGATGGCGTAATGGTCACCTCTGACATTGCCTCATCAACGACCACTTAGCCGTCTTCCCACTCCTTTTTGCCAGGCAATAGCTACGGCCGACTTCTTCAGCCAGCGCCACCTGTAGCTCGTCGACAGGGAGCAGACGTGATATTCAGCTCACCAGAGCGGCGTGGGCGACTACATACAAGCCTAACAGAAAGTTTGGATAGTTCGGGACTGCAAAGCAGTTCGCTACAGGACGAAAGTTGTTTTTTAGCGAATGAACGAAGAGTGTTGTGGGCTTCTTTTGCGAAACAGATGGCTACAGAACATGTGACATTCTGGCCAATTAACTATATGAAACCTGCATCCTCGGAAATAAATAGAAATTTTGTTACAGGTGCTTAGAGTCAAACTTAAGTACAATTCATTTTAGGAAGTAAAAAGACGCAAAACAATCCATATCTATCTTTGCAAGCTCATAGCGTCCTGTAGGTACAATGGGCTAAACTTGATGCCTCTACATAAAACAATTATGGGACTGACAACAAAAATGACATGATTCCAACTGAAATAGCAAAGTTGGGTAGCAAGAAAAAGTGTGGATTTGCACAAGTCAATACTCACATATGAAATGAATATAATCCTTCTTCGTATATGGATTAATAAGCTTGAGGAGAGGTTGAGTCATGATGTTCTTCAATAGGTCTTCAAAGTAATTAACAAGCTATATCATAAAAGGTAAATTGTATTCATTAGAGAGATAGCGCAAAAATAAAATCAAATGTAAATTAATAGCTGGTAGCTAGCTAAACATAGTACTGTTTAGGAAATATATTTTCCTGGTCAGGGTTGACGGCCACCGCCACCACCGACTTGGCCTCGGAGACTGCCGTTACGGACTCGGTGGGACGTGTTCCACTTGCCCCCCCCCGCCTCTTTGAAAGAAAGAATATGTCAGTCAGGCACCCGAGCAAATGAAATGCAGTGCACTGCCATAGTAGGAAGATTAGTAGGACCCAAAATCAAGCTAGACATGGTCTAACGGCTTTAGGCCGATCTGAATAGCGGACTACCTGGTGGCTAGCAATGTTCACATAAAAATTCAGTCCGTCAAAGACAGAGTGTAACACCATTATTAAGTCATTAAGCTCATACTCGGCCGCAACAAAATAAATGAAAGGCAGCCAATTGTGAAGGCTGATGAGAGACAGTTTCCACATGAAAAATGATTGATTATGGTTCAGAGTTCAGACCAGGAAACTGAAAGAAAGAGCCGTGAGACTTTGTTCACAAAAGCTACGGTATTGATTATACAAACAATTTGAGAATATGACAGGACTGGACACTTTCCCGCAATCCCCCAATGTCTAGGATGTACTGCTAGCTCTAGAGTCAGAGAGAATATATAAAAGCACATGTTCATGTTTACTCAGATGTGCTACTTATATTGTTTTGCTTGCTGGAGTACCTAGAATAGGTTTGTGAGAAAGGCAGAACGAATAGACTGCTAACCAACTGTAAAGCAACTATACATGAATAAACCGTGCCAAAATACAATACATTGAGCTCACTAAAACACACACGCTGCCCCTGCCTCGTATCAGTGCCACTCAGATTGTGCGATGAGCTTCCTAGCAAACACATAGCAAGAGGGGAAGCATTGTGCTAGCGACACTATATGAAAAAAGCATACCATAGACTTAAACCTCGTGACCGATGCTGGCCGTTGTTGCCACCAGCATAGGTATCTCCTATCAGCAAATCGAACCATTCGAGGCCATACCTCAACATATGCAAATCAGTAACAAAAAAAAAACATCTCGTGTTGACAAAAACATCTGATGCAAGTCGTTTTTTTATTCTTAAATAATTACTTCACCAAACAAATAACTTTTCACTATCCATAACAAAGAAACATACCTAAAAGCTAGTATCCATAATAGAAGAAAATTACTCAAAAGCTATGTCTATCTTCTGCATATGGTGACTCGCAGACAACCAAAATCTAAAAATATCAGCAAAGCCTTCATAAAAGTGATGCATGTTTTAGTGTTAGCATGAACAATAGCTTCAGATATTAATCCAAGGAATGTACAATTTAAGAATAGCTTTGTGGACAATAACTTGCGGCTGCAAGATATGAAGAAAAACAGAATGGAGGTCTCGTATTTCTGTTGGTGAAATAAAAAATTTAGTTCTTATTGGAAAATGAATACGTTCTGGCCATACAATTTTATAGATATATATAACTCAAGAAAGAAGCTAGAATGGAGGCTTGATGCTAATTTTTTAAAAACGAATCTTCAAAGAGGCAGGGTGGCTAGTATCAACTCAACTCATTAATGTAACTACTTCATATGAAAGGCATTTTTGTTTTCTGTACAATATGGCCATGAGCACTGAGTTGTACATAAGACAGAAGCAATACTGAAGCACATCACCATTGGCAAGTTGGCATACACAGAAAAATGCAAACACCTTAAATTAGTGCAGAAATCATTTGAGGCCTTTTTCAGTGAATCATATAATAACAACCACAGAAATAGCTTTAGACAATTTTCACCAATATGTGTACATCTCCTCTCATGATTACTATGTAGTTAGTACTAAGTTTCTAAATTTCTCCCATTTTCTAAATAACCTAACAGGATATGAGCCAACAAAGGACAAAATTTATAAAAAATCACTCACATACCTCATATCAATGTGTATAATTATATACCATTGACGGCGTATATCCCTGATATGACAGAAAAGTTGGAGGCGCCTCATATCAGAATGTTCTCATCAAACTATGCTCCCGATGGTGAAATCAATAAACGTTATGTAACCAAACAAAATTTCATATCAATCAACCAAGGCTAATAAACAAATAAAGAACTTTCGTACCCTGCCTACAACAGAAAATGGTATGAGCATAGAGGGCACAGTGTAAATCTCCAGCTCTTATATCACAAAGACCGACAAGCGAAGAAATATATGTAAGCATACTTGATAAGAAATATATGTAAGCATACTCAAAGAAATAACATAATAAGAGGATAAAAGTTAAAAGCGGAAATGATTTCACTGGATCTTCCATTTGGATAAAGAGTAAATAAGATATATAGCACATAAATGAATGAAACATATCGTTGTGCAGTATATGGGCAATGATGAAACTAATAATCTAATGAAAATAAATAAGAAAGACATTTATTCTGGACTGATGATTAAGATACAAAAAGGGGCTGAAGTATATATGGGCAATGATGAAACTAATAATCTAATGAAAATAAATAATAAGGGCATTTATTCTGGACTGATGATTAAGATACAAAAAGGAGCAGAAGTACACCTGAGTTGCAACCTTCAATCTGGGTAGGCAGAATCAGGTCGCTGCTGCAATGGAAGCTCTCAACCAAGAAGAGCTTGTTTGTCGCTCACCTTCAGTAGACACCAATGGGCATGACCTCTCCATGGAGAACCTATTGGTGTGCCACCAGTACTACTCAAAACTGATCAAAGCGGTCAGATGATCTGAGCAAGGGAGCGAGAGAATAAGATCACCATCAAAACCAACATGCATCAACTTTGGCAAACACATACAAAACTTTATCAAGCATGATATACCTAAGCATATCAACTGGACCACATCACCATCCAAACCAACATACATCAACTTTCAAAACCATAGCACTATTGTGAGTTGAGACATGCCAGGACTGGTTAATTATGAAAAACTCATTTGTAAGAGCCAAAACTAAAAAGAAATTGCGACAAAAGGTTGCTTGTAGGTTTGCTAATCACTCAATACCTTAGGATCTGCAAGCAGGCAAGAGATTCAATCCAAATTAGTATCATGTAGGTGGAACATACTTAAAGTTACTGGAACCTTTGTTTTGACCTTTCTATTCTCCTTGAACTATCTCTCCTCATTGTTACATTGTATATCTATTTATCAGCAAAATATTTGGCTCCCAGCAGGCTCATCACATAATTGGTGTTCCCTTTCTAGTGGCCAACTCTGTTGTACTGGCTAGCTAAACCCTCAAGCATTCGACAACGCTTCAATTAGTCAAATAAAATATAGTTTCATGAAATCCTAAAGATTTTAAAAGTTCCTCAGGAAAACCTAGAATGGAAGAGAATTTTTTTTGAAAATTTGTTACATGCCTCAAATCACTGCTCATATACATAGAGTTGTGAAGCACCGAAAGCGGCAATTTATACCCACAAACAACAGAGAGAATAAACATCAGACCTTCACATGTTGTCACATACCGAAAATACACAAACTGCTGAAGATTATATATATAGAAGCAACGCCTGCAAGTTTTAAATAATCAGGAGGATAACCTGGTAAAAAAAGCAAAATATCACGAGAAAACATAACTGAATTCTTTCTGCACATTAAACCTCATGCCGTCCCTAACTTTAAAATGTGTGACTAATACAGTAATACTGCCTACTACATGTTAACTTTCTGTTTCTAATTTCCATAGTGATAAAATTGGTGTATACCCTATTGTACAACCCTGAGAAACTTCCATCTCAAGAAGAAAAGGAAATTGGATACATCGGCTATGCTGATCGTACATTCTTAAGCACTAACTATCAAAATATCAGCATTTGTGTTAGTGCAAACTGAATGTTCATATGTAGTAGCAAAAACAAGATAAATTAAGTGGACAATTGATCATCTCCTTCATGTTTTTATTTCTTCAGTCATTTATCGAACAGATTGTGTGTGAAAGCCCAGACAAAAGGAGGTAAGAAAATGGGTGGTTATGTACTTGATGTCATGGGAGCTACCACCTTTGTAGGAGATGAAGTCTGAAGTGTGTAGCAGCCTGCATGCCTGCGCTCCTTATCGTCATCTACCATGGAAGACACCTCCACTGACCTAGTGCAGCGCCATCGATGCTTTCTTCTCTGACTACGCCTAGCCTCAGCCTGCACCGACACTGTGGTCCGGGCTAGAGCACATCCAGAAAAAAATAGCGCGCTAAACGATGTTTGTTCACTTTCCAGGGTGATCCAAGAACAAACATTGTTCTTCAACAAAAAAATAGCCCAGAACAATGTTTGCCCCGGATCGATCTGGGCCAGATGACGCACCTGGTAGTAGGACCGAGCGGGATGTCGGCCGCCATGAGCGCTCGTGGACGCGGAGT
Organism: Lolium multiflorum; assembly: GCA_030979885.1. Taxonomy (NCBI): domain Eukaryota; kingdom Viridiplantae; phylum Streptophyta; class Magnoliopsida; order Poales; family Poaceae; genus Lolium; species Lolium multiflorum. Next base: position 52,749,671 of record CM061748.1, read on the forward strand.
CTGCGCGAGAGAATGGCGCGGACAGCGGGAGGTGGCAGGGTGGGTAGGGGACCGCGACGCAGCAGGTCAGAGGGGCGGCGTTGGAGTAGGGGCGCTCGGCGCCGTCGCCGGCGAGGCGGAGCGGTGTGCGTGGGGAGGGAGACTGGGAGCGAGAGAGGATAAGGGGTCGTCGGCGCGCATCAGGGGTCTTCGGCGCCGCGGTTCGGTAGCGGGGAAGAGAAACCCTGGCTGTGGATTCTGTTCAATTGGAGTGAAGGAAGAGGAACAGACCCTGAGTTGACGTCTATATCGTCTTGTTTCTGGGCTTGGCCCATGTATGCGTCCGCTCGCGGGACGGAGCGACGACGAAATGTTGGTTGCAGTGGCAGAATACGGAACATCTTATGCTTCGGTATATAAAATATAACGGCATCTGCAGTTATACCCCACAAGCATTATCTTAGGATGCACTTCTGCCGTTCCATAATATCAGGGCTCCTTTGATTCAGAAGTTAAGAAAGTGTAGAAGGAAATGAATATGATTGGGATACCATGTCTACTTAAATCCTATAAAAAGAGGAAATTATCCTTGGTTGCAGTGGAAGATTTTTTTTATAAGGTCTAACCTAATGCTATTAATATGGGAGTATGAAATATGATCCTATTATTCAAACGGCTTCTGCAAGAAAATTTTCATAGGATCTCAAAAATAAATTGATAAAGGAAATATATTAATATTGTGAAGCTATCGAATACACTCAACCTCTGCACCAACAAAATGATACACAAATCATTTGAAAAACCTATATATCAAAGTAGCATTAAGATGTTATTACAACCTATATACTCATATATTGCTTGTAATAACATCTTATATTATAGGACGGAAGGAGTAGATGTTATGAGTTAATTAATAGAGACAAAGAAGAGACATGAGAATAATTTTCCTTGGACCCCCTCATGCTCATAGTATCGCTTTTCGCCTTAGTATGGTGCACGAGATGTTATATGTTCAACACACTTCTAGTTACTTCTAACTATAATGCATTTTTTAGGTAGCTAACTATAATACATCTGTGTATGAGAATTACTGCTAAAGATGCACATGCATTGGCCAAGCTATGCAAGTTTATTAGATAAGCAACTTTTACTTCCTCATGTGTGTGCTTTAATAGTGAATCTTTTCCCTGGTGTAGAACCTGGGTACCAGCGCACCCAATTTCAATAAAATCAAAAAACATTATTTAGATCTTTCAAAAAAGTTGAAATAATTCCTGCACGTACATCTCATCTTGATACCTACCCGTGCAAAAAAATTAAAAAGAAGTACATCTGTGTGACCCACAAAAAAATGAAAATGAAACTTTGTTATATTGCGAATAGTATAGGTCTAATCATTATACTATGAACAGTATAGTTTATCATTTTTATGTAGGGTTACATACTTTTATATATTAGGTTGAAACTTGACATGCATATACCTACATACATAATCTACACACATGATTTATGCCGTATTTTTTATCACTTTAGAAAAAAATCGATTTTATAGGTTAATTCAGGTTCTGACGCACCCAGGAGCCAAAAAATCTCATCCATCTTTCCCTGACCTACTATTCTGGCAATGTTGTTGTCAGAGAACACATATGTACCAGTAGAAAAAGCATGTAACTGTAATGTTAAACATTTTAGAAAGAAAAATAAGGTGGCTAATGTTTTTTTCAGCACCGTGTTCGTGCAAGAAAGTGACCATTGCCCAACAACAATTGTCACCACTCATAACTAAAGCTAGTAAAAGGCAAAGTCGTTTTTGTAACTTAAAACCGTATTGTTTGGACATAATACTTTTGACGTGGTACGAGCCTATCTGTTTATTCACGTGTAACAAGGCTTGCATACACTCTGGCTAGCGTTACACCGCACACATATTGCATGCTAGCTAATATGACACTTCCGAGTAAATCCTGTCACCACTAGCTCGACCTGAAAGCTAGTGTTTTATACTTGAACTAATCCTGGGACAAAAACGGTTTGGCTTCGAGACAATCTCCTCGCTTAGATCCAAGCTTCACAGGAGAACTAGCATGCCAACATCTACAGATTAACTCATTTCCATCATGATGGGTGTTCGTAACACACCATACTTTTTTTGTTTTTTTGCAGGACACACGTATTAGTTACTCTAAGCGCTCCCTCGAAGGTACTGGTTAATAGACAGGCAAGCCAATGATTTGGTAAAATGACCGGTACAGAAACACAATTAATCGCCGTCAAATACAACACCATGGTGCCACTGTGGCCTTTGGGTATGGGGCCACGGCATATTTGCAGAATCATAAGTGAACACCGGACTAGAGCCATACAAGCATGCAGTGCCATGAATGAGAACAGGTAGCCAAGCCATGAACTTCTGGAACATACATAGTTCATCATTTGCTACCTGAAAATACGTAGCCACAGACTACAGATGTGCACGGTGGCCTACAGTTAGCCTAAAACAGCCTCATGCTTGCTGCAAGGGCTACTTCTACAATACTACTCTGATTCCTGAAACAATGTCCTGAGACATTTCCCGCTACTCTGATTCCTGAAGCTACGTCCTGAGAAATTTCCCCCTCTATACCTTTCCTCCGTAACAAAGAACATCCTAAGGTGCAGTTAGATTTCCCCTCTGAATTCAACAGAATTGAAGCCAAAAAATAAACCATTGACCCATAATGTTGCAATTGCGACAAAACTTGCAGGTAGGTGCTTGCTTCAGGTGACAACAACACACCAAGATCCAAGGGACGATAATCAGTTGAGAACCCCATCCGACAACTGACACGCAGAAAAACAGGCTGGTTCCCGTTGGTTAAGCAATTCCAATAACGCTACTTCCCAATCTTTGCTGCAAACGACTTCCTCTCATCTGCGTGCTTCTACAGAAAATATCAACACGCAAACTTAAGGTCTCAATTTATAAACCCCCGTACAAATATTGAAAGCACGGAGGAACTGCAATTACCTTATGAAGTATACTGAACTTTCTTGCTTGCTTTTCTCGGACAAGCATCCAGTCCAATGCCAGGTCATATTCTATTGTGTTGGGTTGAGAGCAATGTGAGGTCGATACTGCCTTCTTCTGCAGAAAGAACAATAGTTGCATAAATATCATATTCAGAAAAGAAATAACTGTGACAGGATTAATTTGACAACACCATCAGCACCTGGTCTTCTCGTTGTCTTTGACTCATTTTTTGATTACTGATGGTTAAGTGCCCAACTAGAGCTCCTGAAGGTTTTTTAATCTTAAGTAACCCTTTGCTGCAGTAAAGTGGTCTGCAAGTAATACAAATTTTAAGAATCAATGGGTTAACAAAAGAAAACCAAATTAAACAAAGTTACGTATTATCTCCCTTCCAAAATAAGTGACTTAGTTTTGTCTAGATACGCCGTATCTAGACGCATTTCAATGTGTAGATACATTTGTATCTAGAAAAAGTTAAGCTACTTATTTTGGAACAGAGGGAATATTTCATACTGAGCTATAAAATTATACTGGGTAGTGCAATTGCAGTCACATACAAACTGTATCAACAAACTGTCTAACCATCAATTGCAATGTTGCACGTGCACAGTCCCTGTTTGATTTGCCAACTAAACAAAGAACTAAAACACATAAATTGGTGCTCGTGGTAGTAGCAATTTGTAATATAAGGCAATGTTAGTTTTGATCCATCTTTTGCAGTTGGTTTGAAGGAGCCATCATGTGAAAATAACAAACAGTAGCAACACTTGATATGAAATTCATTACATGACCTCACTGAAACAAAGTACAGTAGATTTCATCATTCCAACAAGTATCAACGCAACAAAGTCAGTTACCTTCCACCCACTACCAAGCCTGAATTGATCTTCGAAATAGCAACATCGGCAGCTTTTTTAGATTTAAATACAGCATAAGCTTTTCCTAAAAATAAGAAGGAAAATTGTTTAAGCTCTATTTAAAAAGAAGGTTACCTCAAACATGTAGACTTTGTGTAGAAGAGTGAACTTGCAAACAAAACTCACTCACCATTGTTGGGATCATCGTAGGTCGGGTGGTTTATAGGCCGAGCTCTACAAGTTAGTTGAAGCGCCTCACGAATAAGTTCCTGCAAGCATATGATTATCATGAGAAATATTCATTAGATTGATAGTGTGATACTTAAAAGGAGTAGAATGGGTGCTAAACAGGGTTGACAAAGATTCTTGAGCAAAAGAAAATGGATATGAACAAATAATTCATCAACTTTTCAAGTCCCTACATTCTCCACGTGTCCCCCCAGGCCCGCACCAACTTGCCAATGAATTATTTGTATAGCAGAAAAATAAAGTACTCCATCCGATCAAAAATAAGTCGCTGCTTCAGTACAAAGTTGTACTAAATCAGTGACAATTATTATGGATCGTAGGGAGTAGCAAATATGAAGATACACTTTGGGAGAATGTAGATGTTAAGCAAGCAGAAATTAAAGTGTACACAGTGACAGTTGTGCAACAGAACATACAGCTTAAGCAATTCAATAAGATGATACTTCTAGTTCTAGGCCACGAAATACAATAGAAAACAAAATGCAGCTTGGGCTTCCTGATAACCAAATAGATAAAGAGAACATGGTACCACTATGTCAGAAGCTGCAAACTGTATGTCCAGATTCTGGATATACACTAGTCTCCCCTCCTCATCAGACGCTTGTAGTTCCTGATCCCATGGCTGCAAATTTCATTTAACAGACTAACATATAACTGAAAGCCAAAGCATAATTTCATTTAATATACAGTAACATAGAGCTGAAAGCATATTCTACTTTTGACTAAACAACTTATCAAGTGCAGATAAAACAAATGCGTCATCAGGCATAGCATATATACAAGCGACTCTAAAGCAAAGAGAGATAACTCACAAGAGGTGTGAACCAATTGCTTCGGTCCTGTTAAATAGCATAGAAGTGTATCAGCACACGGAAGAAAACATGGAGAAATTGTAAACAAGAACTTGTATATGGTTTATCCCTTTTAACCCACACGTGAATAGCATTGGTCAAATCTCAACAGCAAATGTAGATAATGTTTGGCCAAATACAGAATAAAACCTTAAAGCAAACTAATTGAAAACTATGAAGCACGTCTGCTTGTTGTGTACAAATATGCCATTATTTCCCAAGACTCAACCCACTGATGTAAGAAATATAGCTGAAAGAGAGATAAGACTTTGGATACCAAATCTGGAAAGGAGTATGTGCTAGAGACATTGCTCCCAAATACCCGGTGTAGTGCATGGCAGCAGTTTCAAGAGACTGTTATGGCAATGAATCGGTAATTTTCAGTACAATGATAAATTCAGACATACTTCTACCTAGATAAAGCAATATTGCATCCAAATGCATGAATTTAAGATGTTTAAGACAGCTTATGACATGTATGAAGCTTATAGGCCAGCAATGTGTCTTCGACATATGCACTGGTAAAATCTGTCAACTAAAATGCTGCAAACAAGAGAAGCCCTATAAGAAATTTCGTATTTCACCAAGGAACCAAAATATCCCTTATCGTTTTGTGTGTTAAATTGTGATATGATGCAGTTAGATAGCGATCAACTTGATTTCAGTTTCAATGAGTGCAACGGAACAAAGAATACAAGAGGTGGCACATGTGTTTTACATGCTTATAATATGCTCACATAGAAATATGTCAAAACAGTTCTTTATTAGTTCAGGAAACTTACAACAGCCTGACCAGGGTGAACTTTCACGTCAGGAACTGGGACCACACTCGGTCCTGTAAGATCTTGGGATAATTTCAACTTCTTGGAAGGCATCTTCTCAGAAAGATCTTTCTGTGTGCGTTTAGGAATATCTTGTGTTGGTTTGGGAACACCCTCCTTAACTGCTGGGGGGAGAGGAACGGCAGCAACCTTTGCTTTATCCTCCTCTTTGACTGCTGGAGGGAGAGGAATAGCCCCTGACTGGGGAGGGGTCACTGCAGCAACTGGATTTTTATCCTCCATCTCAACCGCTGACTGTGGAAGGGGTGCAACCAGACCTGCACCCAACTTCTGATCCACGCCTTGCGTATCCTGATCCGGATAGCATGTAACTTGCTCGTCTTTAGGATTAAGCAGACTGTTGACTGCATCAGAAGGAGAATAATTTGAGATGTACATGGATACAATGTATTGGGCAAACGAAATATGTCTATATGTTATCCAATGCATGAACGAAATCTGGATCCTAGACTGACCTTCCAGCCCTCCAATTTTTTCAGGTACTTTATCAGAAAGTGTGCAGTTTCCAACATCAAAGAACCTATAGAAGATATAATCAGCAACTTCTTGTTCCCTTGGAGTAGGCTGGCGATTCCTCTCATCCTTTGAAAGGCAAACAACAGTGCATTTTCCAGCAATAGCTTCCTAATTGAGTGATGAACAAATGGCTAAATTAGAACATTTTAGTTGCAAGAAGGGTTAAAAATGAACTGAATTAGCAGTGATGTGCCAAAGTAGCTTGAAAGTGTAACTGTTGAACCCTAATAGAGATGTTCACATGCTTGTTGAACTGCTTTCCTGACCAAGCTGGTTCAGCTTAGATTTTGCAAATGAGCAAAGCCAGGCCTGATGCAGCTCACTCAGGCTTTCCTTGTGCCTAGAGTTCACATCTATTGCCAAATGTACTCCACAAAGTGTTAACCAACCTTTTATTTATGAAGATTGGAACTCTTTAACTTAAAATTACATTTATGATTTGTGGATCTATCCAAACATAAGGAAACACAAATCTATGAATAAAGAAGGAAAAAACTACCAGTGGATTGATATCAGCAAGGCCAGTGCCATCACCAGAAGCAAGAAATATCTCCTTCTCCGCCACAGGACCGCTTAAGTAACTTCTGATCTCATCCGGGGAGAAAAACCATAGAATTTTTACTTTCTTAGCTTGTTTTTGCTGCCATATCTTTAATATCTTTCCAATGTACGGTTCAGGATCACCATTTTTAAAAAGATACACAGAGTCATACAATGAGTACTTCACATTGTCAAATGTGAAGGAACCATAGAACTGTGTATCCATCTTGGCACCACCTTTTGCTCTCTTGTTTCCCCATGAGAACTGGATATTCTCACTACTTCCATCCATTCTGTTAATGGCCACTTGCGGCTCAACTTCCCCTTAACATATGCCTAGTAGAAAGATAAAGAAAACAAATTAAGCAACACCAAAAATATTAGCAAAGAGTTATCAATAACAGTAGCACAGCGTACAACAGATACTTCGATCTGCTACAAATCTTTGGTTGGCGTGGAGTCCACATGATAACTAGGGTGAAATAAGAAATTAATAGAAAGACCGTTAGAGAAGCAGCAACTGCATAGATGAAACTTGCAGCTCAGTAGCGGCTTTTGCTCTATTGGATTGTCCTCGGGTTAAATTAGGTTGGATAGGGCAACGAGAATAAAACGTGGGTGTCATTATAGTGTGTGGGGTCTTCTTAGTCTTCCACTTCTCTTGTAGGCCAACCATAAACCATAAGCACATGAGTCTTGATAGCAGCTACTGTATAACACAATATCTAAAGTCGATTCATCAGAAATCCATTTAGTGCACTCTATGGAAAACTTCATATATTTCCCTTCAGGGAAGAAGGGCACGCTCACTCCAGTACAACAAGAATGTGCAGAACAAAACCCTCGGGCCTTGTGTTCATACTTAGAAAAAATACCGTCATGTTACTTTACTAGGATAACTTGAATAAACCAATTGAAAAAAGGAAATGCTACAAGGAAACGGCATACCAAAAGAAACATTTCGAGAGCACAAAATTCAGGCGACAAAGTTCTGAACATAACAGATGGTGCAGGCAAAACGTGATTACAAAATCACCCCCAAAATTGATGAACGGTCTCGTAACAAAATGCCTAGATCAAGAGTTGCAGGAGGAAACCGCAGCACACATGCCCTCCAACTCGATCAATCCCCATCCAAGACAAACCTAGGGTTGCAGAAACTGAAATAAATTGACAAAAACAAAACCCTAGAGGGAGAAATGTCGAGAGGGATGGGCAACGAACAACTACACGGGAGCCGGGCGCTTCCCGGGGTCGCGGTGCCGCCGGAGATGGGGCGTCGCCTGGGGCTGCTGCTCCGAAGGGTGAGGACTAGCGGGCGGGGTTAGCGGCGCCGGCTACCGAGTTCGTCCCGGAGGCTAGGGTCACGGAATTAGCAGAGAGGGACACGGAGATGGGAGTACCTAGCGTCGCGACGGGGGAGCTCAGCTCGCCCTTTTCCGCCAGCGGCCGGAGCTGCGTGAAGACTACCGCCGCCGCCGCCAAGTTCCAGTCCTCGGACCGGCTTCTGTTCGAAGGAAGGGAGCGAGATGGGAGACAGAACCAACAGGACGACCGGATTCTCAGCTCAGTTAGGGCTATCTCCAATGGGTCCACCGCATTTAGGATGCCCAAAATTAACGGTGGGTCCGTTTGCATCGGTCCGCGGACGTTACAGTTCGAAATGACCGTTTGCGTCGGGTATATCAGCGGTGTGAACGTATTTTTTTAGCACTGACACCGGCGCGGGAACAGGTAACTGTAGGCGGTTCAACATCCTGTCGAGGCCTGCCATTGGCGATTACCCGTTCCCGAGAGACAACGGTGGTTCTCGCGCGTGGCCAATACGTTGGCGCATTTCGTCGGCGGGAAACGCCCTGTGCGCGAACACCGTTTCCCGCTCCGCCGTTGCTATATATGGTGGACACGGGCGTGACGGGCACACCTCAACCTAAACCCTAGCATACATCCATGGCCGAGCACAACCGCTGGCTCGCCTTGTTGAGATGGCCCGCCACGTCTACCGGATGATGCGGACCTCGAAACTTCGCGCGACGGAGCGTTCGATGAGTAGCTCGCCGACGCGCCCTTGGTCGAGCAGCTAGACGGGGAGCGGTGGCGGAGTGGAGGTGGTGATACGTCTCCAACGTATCGATAATTTCTTATGTTCCATGTTACATTATTGATGATATCTACATGTTTCACATTATATGTCGTATTTACGCATTTGGAACTAACCTATTAACAAGATGTAGAAGCCGTTGCAGTTTTCTGGTTTCTTTTGGTTTAATCCTAGTCAACGCGCTGGCTCGATTTGTCGAAGCAAACGGGAGTTCCGATGGCCAGGCGCGGGCCAGCGGAGGCTTGGGCATGGTGGGGCTGGCGGCGCGGCCCGGAGCGGTGGCCAGTGCGGTGGTGGCTGGGAACGAGATTTCAGGCGGTAGTACCGGGCCCGGTCCGGCCTCGTCCGAATTGGGTCACGGTACACCGGCCTGGTACCGGCCCGCTAATCCCATCTCGGGATTCAGAGGAAATCCTGCCCGGCGGGAGAGGGATTCATCTCCTGGTCTTCATCGCCATGATCGCCTCGGGTGATGAGTGGTAGTTCGGACTATGGGTCCATGAGTAAGCTAGATGGTACGTCTTCTCCTAATTGTGCTTCATTGTTGGATCTTGTGAGCTGCCTAACATGATCAAGATCATCTATCGTAATTCTATATGTTGTGTTTGTCGGGATCCAGATGGATAGAGAATACTATGTTATGGTGATTATCAATCTATTACTTATGTGTTGTTTATGATCTTGCATGCTCTCATTAGTAGATGCTCTGGCCAAGTTTTGCTCTTAACTCCAAGGAGTATTTATGCTCGATAGTGGGTTCATGCCTTCATTGACACCTGGGACAGTGAAAAAGTTCTAAGGTTGTGATGTCTGTTGCCACTAGGGATAAAACATTGATTCTATGTCTAAGGATGTGGTTGTCGATTATTACGCACCATACTTAATGCAATTGTGCTCTTTTTGTCTTAATGAATGGGTTCGGATGATAACTCGAAGGTGGACTTTTTAGGCATAGATGCGGTTGGATGGCGGTCTATAGACTTTGTCGTAATTAATTAAATCTTACTATATTTATCATATCATGTATATGCATTGTTATGCCTTTCTCTATTTTGTCAATTGCCACTGTAATTTGTTCACCCAACATGCTTTTATCTTATACCAGGAGGAACACCTCTAGTGAACTGTGGACGGTCCTATTCTTCATACGCATACAACCCTCTTGCAATACTTGTTTCTTGTTTCTTGACAATCATCTTCCACATAATACGGTTAATCCTTTGTTCATAGCAAGCCGGTGAGACAACCTCACTTTTCGTTGGGGCAAAGTACTTTACTGTGTTGTGCGGGTTCCATGTTGGCGCCGGAATCCCTGGTGTTGCGCCGCACTACATTTCGCCACCATCAACCTTCAACGTGCTTTTGGCTCCTGCGGTTCGATAAACCTTGGTTTCATCTGAGGGAAACTTGTGCGCAACATACCTTCCACTTGGGGTTCCCAACGAACGTGTGCATTCACGCGTATCAAGCTAAATTGGGCGCCGGTGGAGATCAAGACAGCTGCAGGGAGTCTCCACTTCTCAATCTCTTTACTTTGTTTTGTCTTGCTTTATTTTATTTACTACTTTGTTTCTGCACCTAAACAAAACACACAAAAATTAGTTGCTAGGTTTACTTTATTTATTGTCTTGCTCTCTATATCAAAAACACCAAAAAATTAGTTACTCGTCTTTACTTTGTTTGCCTAGTTTACTTTATTGCTACTAAAATGAGTAATCCTGAAGTTGAAGTTCGCTCTTTTAAGCAACAAGGTGGAGAAAGTTTTAAAGATGCTTGGTATAGAATTAGTAATGCTCATCATAGGTGCATTAAGAAACTCCACCACTATCCTTCTTAGGAACTTTTATGTTGGTTTATCTAGTTGGAATAGTATGTTCTTGATACTCTTTAGGGAGGTAATTTCCTAGGTACTCCTTTAGAAGCTAGTTGCATCATTGAGAGTCTAGTTGGAATACCACCGGTTAATGAAGTTAAAATTGAAATCTCTCTTGAGGATGTTATGAAAAAATTGGAAACCATAGAGAAAAATTTCAAGTATTGAAACTAAATTGGAAATGTTATTGGATAAAACTGATGAACTTGATAAATCCTAGGAGGAATTGATGAAAGAATTAGTGTCCTAGGAACTTGTGTTGTCCATGATAATCAAACCAATAGGATTGATGAACTTGAAAAAGCTATGGGAACCTTGGGTTCAACTTTTCTTCCCTCAAGTATCATGAGAAAGCTTATGTGGGTAAAGAGCAAAAATTCATGTATGCCTCTAAAGTGCCTAAACAAAAAAGAATTATTATAGGCCTAAAATTGCAAAAACCTAGCACCACCATAGAAAATCTAGATAATGGAGCACCTAAAGTACCCTCTGCAACAAGTTGTGTTTGCATGAAAAATAAGAATGTTGATGCTTCTACTCTTGATGTTACTTGATTTGCACTTTTACTGCGCCTAGCTGAAAGGTTAAAGAAAGCGCTTGTGGGAGACAACCCATGTTTTTACTACAGTACTTTGTTTTATATTTGAGTCTTGGAAGTTGTTTACTACTGTAGCAACCTCTCCTTATCATGTTTTTGTGCCAAGTAAAGTTTCTATGTTAAAGTTGATGTTATATTTGGGATGGCTGCGCAGATTTCTTTGTTGTCACGAATCTGGGTCTAAGTCTCTGTAGAAAAATCGAAAAAATCTGCCAATTCTGAGCGTGATCCTCAGATATGTACGCAACTTTTATTAGTTTTCAGTTTTTCCATTTGAGCAAGTCTGGTGCCATTTCAAAATTCGTCTTTACGGACTGTTCTGTTTTTGACAGATTCTGCCTTTTATTTCGCATTGCCATATTTGCTATGTTGGATGAATTTCTTTGATCCATTAATGTCCAGTAGCTTTGTGCAATGTCCAGAAGTGTAAAGAATGTTTGTGTCACCTCTGAATATGTGAATTATTAATTGTGCACTAACCCTCTAATGAGTTTGCTTGAAGTTTGGTGTGAAGGAAGTTTTCAAGGGTCAAGAGAGGAGTATGATATACTATGATCAAGAGGAGTGAAAGCTCTAAGCTTGGGGATGCCCCGTGGTTCACCCCTGCATATTTTAAGAATACTCAGGCGTCTAAGCTTGGGATGCCAAGGCATCCCCTTCTTCATCGACAACATCATCGGGTTCCTCCCTGAAACTATATTTTTATTCGGATCACATCTTGTGTTCTTTACTTGGAGCGTCGGTTTGTTTTTGTTTTTGTTTTTGTTTGAATAAAATGGATCCTAGCATTCACTTTGTGGGAGAGAGACACGCTCATTGTTGCATATGGATAAATATGTCCTTAGGTTTTACTCATAATGTTCATGGCGAAGTTTCTTCTTCGTTAAATTGTTATATGGTTGGAATTGGAAAATGCTACATGTAGTAATTCTAAAATGTCTTGGATAATGTGATACTTGGCAATTGTTGTGCTCATGTTTAAGCTCTTGCATCATATACTTTGCACTCATTAATGAAGAAATACATAGAGCTTGCTAAATTTGATTTGCATATTTGGTCTCTCTAAGGTCTAGATAATTCTAGTATTGAGTTTTGAACAACAAGGAAGACGGTGTAGAGTCTTATAATGTTTACAATATGACTTTTATGTGAGTTTTGCTGCACCGGTTCATCCTTGAGTTTGCTTCAAATAACCTTGCTAGCCTAAACCTTGTATCGAGAGGGATACTTCTCATGCATCCAAAATCCTTGAGCCAACCACTATGCCATTTGTGTCCACCATACCTACCTACTACATGGTATTTCTCCGCCATTCCAAAGTAAATTTCTTGAGTGCTACCTTTAAAATTCCATCATTCACCTTTGCAATATATAGCTCATGGGACAAAATAGCCTTAAAAACTATTGTAGTATTGAATATGTACTTATGCACTTTATCTTTATTAAGTTGCTTTTTGTGCGATAACCATGCTTATGGGGAACGCCATCAACTACTCTTTGTTGAATGTCATGTGAGTTGCTATGCATGTCCGTCTTGTCTGAAGTAAGGGAGATCTACCACCTTAATGGTTGGAGCATGCATATTGTTAGAGAAGAACATTGGGCCGCTAACTAAAGCCATGAATCATGGTGGAAGTTTCGGTTTGGACATATATCCTCAATCTCATATGAGAATAATAATTGTTGCTACATGCTTATGCATTAAAGAGGAGTCCATTATCTGTTGTCCATGTTGTCCCGGTATGGATGTCTAAGTTGAGAATAATCAAAAGCGAGAAATCCAAAATGCGAGCTTTCTCCTTAGACCTTGTACAGGCGGCATGGAGGTACCCCTTTGTGACACTTGGTTGAAACATGTGCATTGCAAAGATCCGGTAGTCCAAGCTAAGTAGGACAAGTTGCGGGCACTATTAGTATACTATGCATGAGGCTTGCAACTTGTAAGATATAATTTACATAACTCATATGCTTTATTACTACCGTTGAAAAATTGTTTCATGTTTTCAAAATAAAATGATACGGGGCGACCTTCGGTCTTCACCGCATCATGTGCTTCATCGCCAAGACGGCACGTAAGGTGAATCTTCTCCTTTACGCGTGCCTCAATCGCCTACTTGGAACGATATACTACTTCATACCCCGTCATATCTTGATGATAGGAACTCGACGACAAGTACGGGGAGAAGGAAGGATGGCACGGAGACCCGAAGACGCAAGGCCGATGTCACGGAAGCTTGGAAGAGAAGGAGGAAGAGGAATTTGGAAGCTCCGGGACGCTGCTTGCCGCCCTACACGCCGCACTGGCCGGGGCGCACTACCGCCTCCCACGCCGGCACTTTGCCGCGTGGTCGTGATACTACCAAACATAACCCTAGGTTGCCACATGTATGGCTGTGCTTGTAGCTTAGTTTCCCCAAACTACCCCTCCTTAGTGGTTCCCTATAAATAGACCTCCACCCCACCTTCTTGAGGGAGAGATGATGTTTAGATGAATTGGCTTATGCCTCTATTATCCCTTAGTGGATTTGGGAAACCCCCACCTTAGGTTAATTCCTATTGTACCACCCGGGCTCCTTATCGAATCCTATTGTATCTCTTTGGTGACTTCTACCAATCTTAGTCTTTTGCTTGCACTTCTACCTATTTGGTCTTTTGCTTGCACTTCTATTGATTTTGGTCTTTTCACCCTTCTAGATTCATAGGATCTCGATTTGTCGATCTTGTTGGGGGACTTCTACCGAAAGGTCTTTTCCCGCAACTTCTATCGAGTTGGTGTTTCGGGCCAACGAGGATAACCGATTGTGTTGTGTGCGTGTGTTTGTATCGAGTTCTTCGCGTTCATCCACTTCCCCGCGAATCCCCTCCGCAATCACACTCACCCGGGTCAAACCGTGAAGATTGGGCACACCCTCGGGCTTAGCCCGCATCATATGGTATCCGAGCAAAGGTTGCCACAGATTTGACCCTCGATTCCACCAATTTCGCCCAAAATTTCCCCAAAATTTTCCCCAAAAAATAGCTCGAATTTGGATCTGGATTTGTTGAGTTTTTTGGTTTTGGGTCCACAGATCTGTTGTCTCTAGTGCTGATCTACATCTCCTCCAAATTTCACCGTCAAATTCCTTGTATTTCGGCCCGAATCGACGATTTTCTAGTCCAATTTCCGCGGATCGTGGAGCTGTTCTTCACGTCGATCCAACTGCCGGGGACCCAGGCAGACCGGCAGCCGGCCGGACTTGAGCCAAATCATACGGCGCTGAGCCGCTGCTGCAGGCCATCTCCCAAACATGCGCCCACATACACGTCGTGCAAATCTCGCTAATTCACCCATCTTTTTGCCCCAATTTGGCAACTTTCAGCGTTTGACTCCAAACTTTAACAACATCCAGCAACTACTCACATACTACGTCTAATTTTTGCGATTTTTGGAACATATTTTTGACCGCTCGTTTTGACCCTACTTTTCGGGCATTGACTTAATTTGCTCGGTTTCCGATTTGGAGTGCATCGGTTGTCTATTCCGCTTCGCGCCCACATCAACACCGCGACGACACCGTTGGCACCCCGGATTCGCGCAACTTCGCCATCGTCATCGACACCACCACTTCGCCATCGCAAGTTCGTGTGATTGACACCGCCTAACATCAATAGGTATAACTTGCCTCCCCTTGTAGCCCCGTTTCTTTCTTTGTGTACCTATCCCATTGAGAGTGGCTTTCCGAGTGTTGCGAAGCATTGCACAAGTGTCACGACCGTGAGAGGGTGTGTGTGCGTTGTGTTGAGCAAAGCTCGAAGCAAGCTCGGTGAGAAGATACACAAAAGAAGAAAAAGTGTGACATAGAGAAAAATAAAGCTTCTAAGCATAGAAAAAAAAAGTGAAAAAAAGAGAAAAAGAAAAAGGAATAGAAAAAGAGTGTGTGTCGAGAATGCAAAGCTTGTGAGCACTAAGAGAGATAAGAGAAGAGTGGCATTTGTGCAAATCTAGTTGCTTCTCTCATATGCAACCAAGCTACGGTCTCTCTTGTGTTGGCGCGACACCGAGCTAATAGTCTTCGTTAGGACCATCTTGTTACTTGCTCACTTCCTTGGTCGCGCTAACCCCATTGTTCTTCCTTGTGTGTGTTTCCGTGTTTCCTTGACATAGATCACCGCTTTTGACATTTGACTTTGGATCTTACCCACATTTGACAATAGACATTTTCTTTGGTTCTTTTCGTTTGCTATCCACTTCCTCACCTACCACCATATAGAGTTCTTAGCCTTTTGCGTGTGCTTTGAGTGTGTGTGTGAGTACATATCGGTTATTCTCTAACTTGAAACATTTTCTCGATTTTGGTTTGCGAGTTTTGACCTTTTGGTAGTTTTCCTTCCACCATATATACACCAATCCTAGAGACTAACATGTATAGTGAGGATGAGCCTACGGAGGACGACATGGAGTACTATGAGGGTGATAGCTCCGCAAGCGCCGAAGATATGGAGGACCATGTGGAGCTCGACACCGACAATGGCTCCGCATGCATTGGCGACATGACCGACATCGAGCTTTTCTACACCGACCATGACTCGCCAAGCATGGACAACATGGTGGAGCACCACCTCGACCTCGACTACGACTACGACACCATGATAGAGCATCGCACCGAGCACTACCTCGAGCACGACATCGACACCATGGTGGAGCCTAGCTTCGACCCCACCTTGAACAAGACCGTTGCCTACAAGTTCCCCACCTTGGCCAATGGAACTACTTATGACGGTTGTGGACCTTCAAGACGGCGCCACCATGAGAGTGCTTACGCACATGATCATTTACATCGAGCTCGTCCTTTGGAACAACAAGAGCGTCCCCGCCATGATCGCCATCAACACTCTCCTCCGAGCTCAAGAAGGCACCACAAGCAAAGTGCCAAGCCACATGAACCATCATCTAGGCATGCCGAGGATCGTCATCAACACACGTCGCCTCATGATCGTCGTCGACTATCACCACCCCATGACCACCATCGACATGCATCACCACATGACCGTCGCCGACACAAGTCACCTCATGTTCGCCATCGACCAACACCTCCCAAGGATCTTCGACGACACCCCCCAAGACATGGTGATGATGCAAGAAGACGAGAGCCTCGACATGAAGCGGCCAAGGCTACAAAGAACAACAACACCAACAATATGGTGTCCACAAAGCCTAGCGCCACCACCAAAATGGCATCTCCAAGACCGCCTACACATGAGAAGATCTCCAATGGTGCGAGACAAGGCGCTACACCAACAAGCAAGATGGTGCCAATGGACAAGAAAGAGGAACCACATCTCATGGTGCTTTCCCCTCCTACCGCCACCACCACAATGGCACCTACAAGAAGCTCAAGACCAAAGATGAAGACCATGGAGTCTACACTTCAAGATGACGGACGGTCTACACAACTTTATGCCAACATGACAATGATTTGTCCACCAAGACCACGTAGCTCCCAATGCTTTCGTTGCACACAAGACGGTCATCATCTTTGGGAATGCCCCAATCTCCATTGTGATGTGTGCACATCCAACAAACACATGACATGGGAGTGCAACACACCTCAAGCCCACAAGCTCTACTTCGCCCAATTGGATGCCCAATTCGCCAATATGACACTTCAAGATACCATCGTGTTCAAAGAATGGTGCAAGGAAATGGACAAGATGACGACTATGAAGCCCACACTTCAAGATGGAGCACGAGAAGGCCAAGTCAAGAGTGACGTTGATTCGAGCCTAGCTCTCAACAACACCATAGCGCCATCAAATGGTTTCAACATGGGAGGCGATGGAGTTGAGAATGGTGAGCATGGGATGATCCCTTCACCAATGGAGGCACATGGAGATGAGAAAATCGAGCCTACTCCTATATGCTTGAATGATGAGATGGTACCAATCCCATGTGAGCATGAGGGCCACTTAGCCCACTTGAGTGAGAGTGATAGTGAGTTGAGTGACTCCCACCCCATATGTGAGTATGAGTGCTTCCGTTTGGAGGACATGAGTGATACACCGAGTGAGTTGAGAGAGGTAGTTGATAGGTCCATGGAGGCCATTTCACATTCTAACAACTTAACCTCTACCTCTAGTGTGTTTTCTCATGTTGCAATAGGTTCCATGGAGGACGAGTTCCCGATCATGGAGAAGATGTACATGGTGCATGAAGATGATGATATCACACCATGCTTACAAGAAGTCAAAGATGTCGACCACATGGATCCTACCACTTCCACAACACCTACCTCAAATGAGTCGGACTACAAAGGTAACAATATAGGTGTTGATGATGCCATGATCCCACTAGTGGACATGATGACTTATGAATGCATGCATGATCTTGATGATACAAGTGCTATGTCATATGCTTCGTTCATTCCTCCATGTGATGCTTTGCTTGATAACATTGTTGATCATGTGGAATTACTTGCTTGTGACAATATAGTCATTTCATGCTATGAGAGTTTATCTTCCTCTTCTATTGCTTGCAATATGTCGAACAATTGCTCTTTCCCATGTGTTGCTTGCAATGAAAATGATGATGCTAATTCTTGTGTTGTGACAACCTTGATGAACAATTGCTCTTTCCCTAGGTTTGTCGACAACCATGATACAATGTTGAACATGTTTTGCTCTAAATGTTTGCAATACTCTCACATTAATGCAACCAAAATGTTGAACACTTGCTCTTTCCAATGCTTGGTTTGCAACAATGTTAATATGCTTGTGAATGAGATTGCCCCATAGCTCTCTCAAATTTTGGAGACTTTGCCTATATCCATGATGAGCATGTTCATGTGTTTACCCCGCATATTCACCATATCTATTATGATGCTTTGCTTAACGCTAATGGTGATGTGCAAAAGAGATGGACCATCATGATGGATGATGTGTTCATATACCATGCACACACGTTGTTTGCTTTGCCTAATGTGTGTGTAGGTACAAGAATGCCAATGTCAACCTCGATTGAGCACGAGTGGACAAAAAGAGCTCTTGAGAGCATAATACAAGTGAGTACAAGATCGAACCCGGCTCTAATACCTTTCCCATGCTTTACATTGAACATACCGAACAATTTCTCTTTCTTATGGTTCTTTGGCAAGCATGATGATGTGATTCTTACCGTTGGTGTTGCCTCAAACAAGTTGACCAATTTCTCTTTCATTTGGTTTGTTGGGACACCCGGTTGTGCAAATGTCTTCTTGATGAACTTTTTGGATGATATGTTGTGTGTTGCACCAAATATGAGGACCAATTTCTCTTTCCAATGGTTTGTGTGCACACATGTTGATGATATTTTGGACACTTCCTCTTATGCGTTTTGGCCAAATTCTCCACTTGTTGCTTCAAGGATGTTGAACAATTTCTCTTTCCGATGCCTTGAGTGCAATAAGGCACATGAGTTTCTACATGAGATGGACATCATAGTCGTCTCACAATTTGGAGTTTTTGTGTTTCCACATTTGGAAGATGTTCATGCGAAGATCTTACACATTGACCTTGCACATGCATTATTCTTGATAAAATTGTGTTGTGCTAACGGTGTTGTGAACATGAAAGGACATGTCATCGATGATGTGCTCCAATATCACACACAAACATACCTTGCTTGGTCTTTGGTGTATGAAGGTACAAGTGACTTGTGGATGAGCGTCAACGAATGGGTTCAACCCCACACTTCGACTACACAAGATCTCTCCATGAGAGCACACCGACACTTTGATAAGGTGACCTCCTTCTACATAAGGCCCCTTGCTAAATCCGTTGAACATTGGCTATGCTTTGAGTGTTCTCTTGCTTCTCTTGTGCTATTGATAGGGCTCTTGACAAGTGACGAGACATTCAAGCGTGGTTGTCCTCTACCTCCTATACAAGTTTGTGAAGAGCTATCGTCGAGGATGACTCTTTTTCAAGTGGGGGGAGATGATACGGGGCGACCTTCGGTCTTCACCGCATCATGTGCTTCATCGCCAAGACGGCACGCTAAGGTGAATCTTCTCCTTTACGCGTGCCTCGAATCGCCTACTTGGAACGATATACTACTTCATACCCCGTCATATCTTGATGATAGGAACTCGACGACAAGTACGGGGAGAAGGAAGGATGGCACGGAGACCCGAAGACGCAAGGCCGATGTCACGGAAGCTTGGAAGAGAAGGAGGAAGAGGAGCTGGAAGCTCCAGGGCCGTGCCGCCCTACACAGGCGGCACTGCCGCCAGGGCCGGCACTACCGCCCTCCCCACGCCGGCACTGCCGCCGTGGTCGTGACCACTACCAAACATAACCCTAGGTTGCCACATGTATGGCTGTGCTTGTATCTTAGTTTCCCCAAACTACCCCTCCTTAGTGGTTCCCTATAAATAGACCTCCACCCCCACCTTCATGAGGGAGAGATGATGTTTAGATGAATTGGCTTATGCCTCTATTATCCCTTAGTGGATTTGGGAAACCCCCACCTTAGGTTAATTCCTATTGTACCACCCGGGCTCCTTATCGAATCCTATTGTATCTCTTTGGTGACTTCTACCAATCTTAGTCTTTTGCTTGCACTTCTACCTATTTGGTCTTTTGCTTGCACTTCTATTGATTTTGGTCTTTTCACCCTTCTAGATTCATAGGATCTTCGATTTGTCGATCTTGTTGCGGGACTTCTACCGAAAGGTCTTTTCCTGCAACTTCTATCGAGTTGGTGTTTCGGGCCACGAGGATAACCGATTGTGTTGTGTGCGTGTGTTTGTATCGAGTTCTTCGCGTTCATCCACTTCCCCGCGAATCCCCTCCGCAATCACACTCACCCGGGTCAAACCGTGAAGATTGGGCACACCCTCGGGCTTAGCCCGCATCATAAAAGCTCTAGCACAAATACAGCAATCGATACTTTCCTCTTTGAAGGACCTTTCTTTTACTTTTATTGTTGAGTCAGTTCACCTATCTCTCTCCACCTTAAGAAGCAAACACTTGTGTGAACTGTGCATTGATTCCTACATACTTGCATATTGCACTTGTTATATTACTTTATATTGACACTATCCATGAGATATACATGTTATAAGTTGAAAGCAACCGCTGAAACTTAATCTTCCTTTGTGTTGCTTCAATACCTTTACTTTGATTTATTGCTTTATGAGTTAACTCTTATGCAAGACTTATTGATGCTTGACTTGAAGTACTATTCATGAAAAGTCTTTGCTTTATGATTCAGTTGTTTACTCATGTCATTACCATTGTTTTGATCGCTGCATTCATTACATATGTTTACACTAGTATGATCAAGATTATGATGGCATGTCACTTCAGAAATTATCTTTGTTATCGTTTTACCTACTCGGGACGAACTAAGCTTGGGGATGCTGATACGTCTCCAACGTATCGATAATTTCTTATGTTCCATGCTACATTATTGATGATATCTACATGTTTTACACACATTATATGTCGTATTTACGCATTTTCGGAACTAACCTATTAACAAGATGCCGAAGAACCGATTCTTTGTTTTTTTCTGTTATTGGTTTCGAAATCCTAGTAAGAAATATTCTCGGAATTGGACGAAATCAACGCCCGGGTTCCTATTTTGCCGGAAGCATCCAGAACACCCAGAGGCGTCGGAGAGGGCTACGTGGGGCCCACACATGGTGGCGGCGCGGCCCGGGCCCTGGCCGCGCCGCCCTAGTGTCTGGCCCCACTGACCCCTCGAGGCTGCCCTTTCGCCTATTTAAAGCCTCTCGCGAAACCCCGATGCGAGAGAGCCACGATACGGAAAACCTTCCCGAGACGCCGCCATCGTGAATCCCATCTCGGGGGATTCGGGAGATCGCCTCCGGCACCTGAGAGGGATTCATCTCCGGAGGACTCTTCATCGCCATGATCGCCTCGGGAGTGATGAGTGAGTAGTTCACCCCTGGACTATGGGTCCATAGCGGTAGCTAGATGGTCGTCTTCTCCTAATTGTGCTTCATTGTTGGATCTTGTGAGCTGCCTAATATGATCAAGATCATCTATACGTAATTCTATATGTTGTGTTTGTCGGGATCCGATGGATAGAGAATACTATGTTATGGTGATTATCAATCTATTACTTATGTGTTGTTTATGATCTTGCATGCTCTCCGTTATTAGTAGAGGCCAAGTTTTTGCTCTTAACTCAAGAGGGAGTATTTATGCTCGATAGTGGGTTCATGCCTTCATTGACACCTGGGACAGTGACAGAAAGTTCTAAGGTTGTGATGTCTTGTTGCCACTAGGGATAAAACATTGATTCTATGTCTAAGGATGTAGTTGTCGATTACATTACGCACCATACTTAATGCAATTGTCTGTTGTTTGCAACTTAATACGAAGGGGTTCGGATGATAACCTGAAGGTGGACTTTTTAGGCATAGATACAGTTGGATGGCGGTCTATGTACTTTGTCGTAATGCCCAATTAAATCTCACTATATTTATCATATCATGTATATGCATTGTTATGCCTTTCTCTATTTTGTCAATTGCCCGTGTAATTTGTTCACCCAACATGCTTTTATCTTATGGGAGAGACACCTCTAGTGAGCTGTGGACCCGGTCCTATTCTTTACATCGCATACAACATACTGCAATACTTGTTTTACTGTTTTCTTGCAAACAATCATCTTCCACACAATACGGTTAATCCTTTGTTACGGCAAGCCGGTGAGATTGACAACCTCACTGTTTCGTTGGGGCAAAGTACTTTGGTTGTGTTGTGCAGGTTCCACGTTAGCGCCGGAATCCCTGGTGTTGCCGCACTACATTTCGCCACCATCAACCTTCAACGTGCTTCTTGGCTCCTCTGGTTCGATAAACCTTGGTTTCATCTGAGGAAACTTGCTTCTATACGCATCATACCTTCCACTTGGGGTTCCCAACGGACGTGTGCATCTACGCGTATCGGTGGCGGAGGGTGTAGGGCGCGTGTTCACCACGACGCTAGAGCGTTTGGGGGAGCGTGAGCGGCGAGCGATGGCCATGGAGGAACTCCAGGCGGAGCTCGCCGAGGCGCAGGCGAAGATGGCGGTGGCTAGTGCCGCCCTTGCGGTGGCTCCTCCATTGCCGGCGGCCCCACCCGCGGACGCCGTCATCCACGGCATCACCGACGACGACGAGAACGACCACATCCAGTATGGCCGCGAGTAGCGGCCTCTGCTCGCGTCGTTCGAGAGCCTACCTGGGGACGCCGATTGCCGTCAGGCTCTGGCAGCGAAGGCGGAAGCTCGCAGCCATGCGCTCGCCATGAGTTGGGTGTACCTATGCTCCGACCTAGATTCGGTTGCGTGGAGGGGACCGGAGCACGCACGGGTCGACCGGAATAACCGCGAGTTGAAGGACGCCATCGCCGCCAGGTACAAAGCGGTGGCAGCAGCGGCTAGGGACAGGGCCCGCTACCACGCCGACATGGCGGCAGTGGAGGCGACGGCGAAGAGAGTCCATGGGACACCTCTCTGGCCGAGGCCCTCGAAAGCCACATGCGGCAGGACGAGGAGTCTGATCGTCGGCGTGCGCAGCGCAAGGAGTGCATCAGGCGGACGTGTTTCGATGATGGCGCCGGCCACTCAGACGCCCAGTTGTAGGCTGCACGACTGCGAGTAACCCCGAACGCGGTAGACCGCGCGACGACGAGTAGGTACGGCCGTTGTAGTTTAGGTTAACTCAACTAACAATCTCTGTAAATATGGTCCTTTTAGCCAATCAATAGTAATGAGGAACTAGTTTGCTTAACTAGTCACTGCCTAGCTGATCCGGATGCAACCAACGCGGTCGCGGGCGCGACCGCGTGATGTTGCTTGACGTAGCGTAGATTTCACACCGATGGAAACCCCAAGAGGAAGGTATGATGAGCGCAGCAACAAGTTTTCCTCGGTAACAAACCAAGATTTAATCGACCAGTAGGAGAAATGCATGACTTCTAAAGGTGTTGCTAGCTGACTTGTGGCAGTGCGCACTACCGGCGTCAGCAACAACGTGGAACCTGCACACAGCACAACCAAAATATTTTGCCCCAACTTACGGTGAGGTTGTCAATCTCACCGGTTTCTTGAACACAAAGTTAAACGTATCACATGGAAAGAGATGTTTGCGGTGGAATTAAAGAGAACATTACTTACAAAAAGTAAACGAACAGGGTTACGGTAGATGAATTTATCATTGTAAAGAAAAGGACCGGGTCCACAGTTGACATAGGCATCCCCAATGGGCCCGCCAAAGATGGTACCGGGATTTACTAAAGGTCCAGGACTCGAAGAATAAGAAGATTCGGAAGCCCATTTAGTATTAAGGAAAGATAGATGTATTAGGAAACATAGAGACTTGTAATCTTACGGGTTGGGTGAAACCCTCCCGAACTGTAACTTGTGTATTACGAAACCCTCGGCTCCACCCTCTATATAAGGGAGTCGAGGGACAAAGAAATGATCGAATCTGTCAACAGAACCTAGTTTTCATAATCAGCGAGTACTTTTCGGCTGAAACCTTCGAAATCTACTTGCCCTCTACTTCCATCAAAACCCTAGTCTACAATCTATAGGCATTGACAAATTAATACTTTGTCAACACACTGGAGGTTTCTTTCCATAAATATAAATAACATGTTGGGTGAACACATTACAGTTGGGCAATTGACAGAATATCGACCATACATAACAAGACGATTACTATGAGATTCATTTGGACATTACAACATAATACATAGATCGTAATCCAACTGCGTCTATGACTAATAATCCACCTTCCGGTTATCGTCCGAACCCCTTCCAGTATTAAGTTGCAAGCAACAGATTATCGCATTAAGCAATGTGTGTAAAGTAAACAATAGAATTATCCTTGGATAAAACATTGTAGTTTTCTCTCTAGTAGCAACATCACATCTACAATTTTAGAAGTTATTGTCACTATTCCAGAAAATTAGAGGCATGAACCTACTATCGAGCATAAATACCCCATCTTGGAGTCACAAGCATTTACTTGGCCAGGGCAACTACTAGCAACAGAGAGCATCAGCATCAAAAATAACATATGACAAATATATAATCGATCTCAACATAGTAATCAATATTCATCGAATCACAGCAAACACAACATGTAGCATTACATAAGGATGATCTTGATCATGTTAGGCAGCTCACAAGATCTAAACATGAGCATAAATTGGAGAAGACGGACATCTAGCTACTGCTATGGACCCATGGTCCAGGGATGAACTACCCACGCATCACTTCGAAGGCGGGCATGGCGATGTAGAGGCCTCCGGTGATGATCTCCCTCTCCGGCAAGGTCTTTGGGAAGAGCTTGAACCCTCTGAGAGCTAGGCTCTGCGATGGCGGCCGTGATGAAACTTTTCGTGGATGAAGGCTCGGGTGTTTAGGTTTTTCCCGAGATCGTGAATAAATAGGCGGAAGGGCGAGGTCGGTGGAGGCCAGGGGCCCACACCACCCCTTGGCGCAGGCCCACCCTTGGCCGTGCCATGGGGTGGTCTGGCCGCCCTGTGGCGCCTCTTCGACCCCCCTCTGGACTCTGTCTTCGTTACGGTAAAATATTGACTTTGGCTTTTGTTTCATCCAATTCCGAGAATATGTCATGTACAATTTTCTGAAATACAAAACAACAGAAAACAAGGAACTGGCACTATGACATCTTGTTAGGTTAGTGCTAGAAATTGTATAAAAGTGCAACGAAGTGTGAGCAAAACATATAGGAATTGGTGTAAAACAAGCATGGAGCATCAAAAATTATAGATACGTTTACAACGTATCAGCATCCCAAGCTTAACTCCTGCTCGTCCTCGAGTAGGTAAGTGATAACAAAATAAATTTTAAGGTGACATGAAGCCAACACAATCTTGATCAAGTTATTGTAAAGCATTGTAAGTCGGGATCAAAGTACTCTAAACATAGGCATGATAGATATAATTTCTAACAATAGAACTTAGCAACTATGTTATAACATGAGAAGTAACTGAACCAAAGGATCATGAATAATTGTGCATTGAAAGCAACTGTTTATTTATGAGCATAGAGAAAACATAGCAAAGTGGTACTCAACATGTCCTTTATGAAGTAGCAAAACATAAATGCTAGGACACCTTTAAAGTTCAAAGGGTGACTAGATACAAGTAATTTGAGAACAAGCAATAGCATAAACATGAATCAATCAATAATAATTTTGGGACTATGCACATTATACTAAGAATGACAACTATGCTCTCTTAATTGGTGCATAAGTAGAAGATAAAGACTCAACATAAAAGTAAAAAAAAGCTCTTTGCAGAGAAAGCAAGATTAATAAGTTTTATAAACCTTCCAAAAAGTATGGTACTCATTAGCTTTGAGCTCTCATTACCCCTATCATAAGCATCTTGAATGGTTAAAGTTAATGTGAGGGAAAATATGAGTTATATGCTTGACAATTCACAAGTTGAAAATCTCGTGCCCCTTGAATACGAGTACATAAACCTCATGCTACTCAAGTTAGGTCCCAATTAAATTCTTGTCATTGTAAGTATACATGTATCATCGAGAACGCCAACGGAGTACCTCCTGCCCCATGATATGAAAGTACTCCTGCCTAGGAGCAATCTCATGCCGAAATGAAAAGACAAACAGACAATGATCATCTCAGCAATCCTTTTATTTACTATGGGTATAGTTTTTTATTGAAGATGCTTCATAGAATACTCACTATGGTTCGCTGTAAATTTCCACCATAAACGATGCATGGCTTAAATTGGCCGCCCAGATGTTTCTCTAACATATATACAAACTTCATGGACTTACAAGTTTCCATTTTATTTCGCACCGCTAGGCATCCATAAATAAAAGAACAGAATATCAACTAAATAGGAATAAGTGCAATGTTGAAAGCGTGCCCCATGAAAGCATGGTTGTGCTAACTCCCAACTCATAATTTGCAAGCATATAATCTTCATAAGATAGTCACAATAGCTCAAGTTTATTAAGTGCAAGAAAATAAATGTGCCATCAAGTTCGTGAGACATTTACTAACTAATTTTCTCATGACAAAATTTAATTTGGAAGATGAATAAAAGCATGATGAATATACTTGGAATATCAATAATGCTAGTAGGTAGATGTGGTGGACACAATTGGCAAACTTTGGTTTTTGGTGGTTGGATGCACGAGTAGAGTTCATACTCAGTACAGGAAGGCTAGAAAAAGACTGGGAGCGACCAACTAAGAGAGACGTAATGGTCATAATCATACATAGCGACAAAACATTATTAATCAAAGCACAAAGTGATATTACAAGTCAAAAACTAAATGATCATAGAGGCTTTAGTTGACTAGTTATAGTCATAACATGGTATAAGCATGTGCCAAGTCAACCCAATAAAGCATCAAAGGAGAATACCACAATATTATGCTTTTTATGATATAAACAACAAATGATTCTTTCAATAGCACATTATGCACTCTCAGCTATTTGAGACAAGTAATGCTACTACAATAAATACTAAGCATATGATAAAAAATATCCAACATGACATGTCAAAGTCTATGTCACAGTCTGCACAAGCTTCCTTTTGCATCACTATAAACATGAATCATTTTTCTCGTCCCCACACCAATCAATTTATTTGAAACAACTCTCATAGATGAAAATTAATATGGACCAGAGAGCTAATCATACATAATAAATAAAGAATACTAACAAGCTCTGAACAAAATCGAGTGAAAGAACAGGAGCTAAACGCAGTACTAGCAAAGTAGAACACTCGTACAACAATAAGCGAAAACTAGAGCGTTATATGCAATTAAAAATGGAGTGTGTCTTCTCCAAAACAAATATGATGGGATCCAACCATATGCTATAGCAAACAAAACTAAACTAAACTAAAAACTAAAATAAAGACACTCCAAGAACAACACATAGCGTATGAAGCAATAAAAATATACCGCATAGAAAGATGATTTGTTGCTTTGTTGATGAAGAGGGGATGCCTTGGGCATCCCCAAGCTTTGACGCTTGTACCTCTTGGATATTTCTTGGGGTGAAATGGGCATCCCCAATCTTGAGCTTTGTCCATTCTTCATCTTATTACATCATTCTTCTCTCTCTACACTTGATAACTTCCTTCGTACAAAACTTCACACAATCCTTATTAGCAGCATTAGTACAATCAAAATAACAAATCCACATGGGTTCACAGTTCTAACATATAATAAATATCTACTAAAACATTAGCTACTATAGCAACCTCTTCACAAAGCCCTTTTCTTAAAAGAACTAAAAAATAAAGAGATTAAGAGGCAAATGCAAATGCAAATAGTGGCAGAAATCTATCAAAACAGAACAACAGGTAAAGATTGATTTTTTCAAAAATCTTATGTTGCTCGGATCGAAAAAAATGTTCAACTAAAGAAAGTTAGGTAATAACCTTGGGCATATGCACAAAAACTGGCATATCAAAATTCCTCTGTGGCTGGGAATATGAATTTTTATGGTGACAACACAAAATCTGTTTCAGGACAGCAACTTCCCCAAATCTTAGTTTCGTCCTATTAGAGGTTATTACAGAGATAATAACTTCCAAGACTCAACAAAAGAAAAATTACAGAAATAAAAACATGGGTTATCTCCCAAGAGTGCTTTTCTTTAACGCCTTTCAGCTAGGCGCAGAAAAAGAGCTAGCATCAAGTATTATCAAGTGAAAAAACATCAAGATTAATGCCAGAAGCATTTTCAACGAGGAATTATATTTTATCAATATAAGTTTTAGACGACCCTCTCTCAGCACTTTTAGGTTCACTACTTTCATCAAATGGATTTTCAGGAACAATGCAATCAAAATTCTTTTCCAAAGCTTCATGCATTCCTACAAGTTTGAAAGGTATTGGTATTTTGATTTCCTCCCTATTTTCAGGTTTGGTTTTGTCTATCTTTTCAAGTGTACCAATAACATCTACACATGAGCCTAGCATCTTAAACCGATCAAAGACTTTCCTAGCTTCTATAACAACATCTCTAAATTCTTTAAGCAAAATTTCTAGGATAAAATCTCTCTTTTCATCATCCTCAACTTCATGAAGTTTAAGAAACATTTGCTGCATTATGGGGTTAAGGCTAACAAATCTAGCCTCCAACATTTGAACTAAATATGCTGCAGCAGTTTCATAATTAGGAGCAAGTTCTACGAGGGATCTATCCTCAATATCTTTATGCTTACTAATATGATTAAATAATTCTTCAATGTTATCTCTCCCAATTATAGAACCACTACCTACTGATAGGTCTTTCAGATCGTACTTAGGGATTAACATAATGATATAAAAAAATAAAGAAACAAAATAACAACTATAATAAAAACTAATTTTTTGTGTTTTTAATATAAAAAAACAAAATAAAATAAAGTAAAATAAACTAAGCAAAACTATAACAAAATAAAGAGATTGGAGATGAGAGACTCCTGTTGCAGAAAGCCTCTTTCTCCCCGGCAACGGCGGCAAAAAATCTTGATGGTGCTTGACGTAGAGTATATTTCACACCGTTGGGAAACCCCAAGAGAAAGGTATGATGAGCACAACAGCAAGTTTTCCCTCAGTAAAAAACCAAGGTTTAATCGACCAGTAGGAGAAATGCGTGACTTCTGAAGGTGTTG
Organism: Lolium multiflorum; assembly: GCA_030979885.1. Classification (NCBI taxonomy): domain Eukaryota; kingdom Viridiplantae; phylum Streptophyta; class Magnoliopsida; order Poales; family Poaceae; genus Lolium; species Lolium multiflorum. The sequence continues at coordinate 52,778,742 of CM061748.1, forward strand.
CTAGCTGACTTGTGGCAGTACGCACTACGCGTCGGCAACAACGTGGAACCTGCACACAACACAACCAAAATACTTTGCCCCAACTTACGGTGAGGTTGTCAATCTCACCGGTTTCTTGAACACAAAGGATTAAACGTATCACGTGGAAAGAGATGTTTGCGGTGGAATTAAAGAGAACAGTACTGAGTAAAAACGAAGGGGTTGCGGTAGATGAATTTATCGGTGTAAAGAAAGGACCGGGATCCACAGTTCACTAGAGGTGTCTCTCCATAAAGATAAATAACATGTTGGGTGAACATATTACAACTGGGCAATTGACAGAATACCGACCATCGGATAAAGCCTGGTGACCGGGTGTATACGTGAGCACGCGGTGGCTGGCTGCCACGTGTCTAACACCGTTTATTGTCCGTGAGATGATAAAACAATCATGCTCTAACCTCACGCGCGCCAAGTACTGTCGCCCTGCGTTCCTCCGCCTCCCTAGCGTGACACGCATCCCGCATGGGACCCACTAGAGCTTTATCTATTCTCAGGTTCCCACCGCTTCCCTTCTACTAATACTACTTTTCTCCATCGTTCTCCCAGCGACACCAGTGAGGAGAGCTGTCCCAAAGCAATCCACGCGCCGCCGGGGGGCCAACATACACCGGGGCAGCCATCCACGCGCCGCCGGGGGGCCAACAGATCCTTCTATTTTCCCTCCCTTGCGCGCAGATGATGGAAAACGCTGTGAGATCCATCTCCCCTGCGTGCGGAGATGGAGACCACGGCGGAGGTGCTCACTACTGAGGAGGCGGTGGTGTTGTGCCGGAGGCGCCGTCGCACAGCATGGCTGTGCCAAGGGGGAAGCACTTCTGCCTGGATTTGGGCATCACCAACCGCTCCGCCCTCTCCAGCTCCAAGCGACCATCCACGCCGCCGCTGCTCAACGCCGCAGCTCACCGCCGCCTTGCCCGCAAGCGCCGCCGCTTCTCCCCGCGCCGCCTCCTCCCCTCCGCCATCCGCTCCTCCTCAGCCACGAACAACGACCGCCGTCCAAGCTCAGCGCATACCGCCCTTGCGTCCTCCCGCGCCCGTTTCCTCCGACGGCCACGCCTGACTCGCCCCTCTCAATCTCTCTTTCATCTGATTCGATTTGATGTCTCCAAGATCCTTTAATCACTATAGTTTTTGCAGGTTCCAAGCATACGACGAAGAGCAGCAATTCGTTGCTCACGCAATTTGGAAATCTGCGGGCAGGAGGGCTTCAGTGCTGCAGCCAAGATGGAGCTTGCGTGTGAGATAGGAAGACCAAAAGAGAGGCTGAGAGGTGCGGCAGTGTGTCTGTACCGCGCAGTGGCAGCAGAGAGCGGTTAAGGTGCAGGGCGAGCGGAGAGTTGCAGCAGTGTTGGCCACGACGCAGCGGCGAGCGGCTACGCGCCGGCGGCAGCTGCATGAGCAGCTCTGCCCTGTTCTAAACCGGGGAGAAGAAGATAAGCTAATTCTATTCCCCTGTGTACTGCCAGATGGAGGCATGCCAGAATCGAATTAGTAGTTGTTTGTTGTCTACCCGTGACCCACACACAGTCCAGGTCGTGTCGTGCATTAAGACAAAATCAGGTTGAAAAAGGATGTTTCACGCCGTTTGGGTTCTGTTTGTGAGGCCAGCATCTTAAAGCGAATCCGACGGTGATGACCGCGTGCTCACGTATACACCCGGTTACCAAATCCACTCTCTACCGACCATACATGACAAGATGATTACTATGAGATTCGTTTGGGCATTACAACATAATACAGAGACCGTAATCCAACTGCGTCTATGACTAATAATCCACCTTCAGGTTATCGTCCGAACCCCTTCCAGTATTAAGTTTCAAGCAACAGATTATCGCATTAAGCAATGTGTGTAAAGTGAACAATAGAATTACCTTTGGATAAAACATTGTTGTTTTCTCCCTAGTAGCAACAACACATCTACAATCTTAGAAGTTATTGTCATTCTTCCAGAAAACTAGAGGCATGAAACTACTATCAAGCATAAATACTCCCTCTTGGAGTCACAAGCATTTACTTGGCCAGAGCAACTACTAGCAACGGAGAGCATGCAAGATCACAAATAACATATGACAAATATATAATCGATCTTAACATAGTTTATAATATTCATCGAATCCTAGCAAACATAACATGTAGCATTACATAAGGATGATCTTGATCATGTTAGGCAGCTCACAAAATCTAAACATGAGGCACAAATTGGAGAAGACAACCACCTAGGTATTGCTATGGACTCATAGTCCAGGGATGAACTACTCACGCATCACTTCGGAGGTCGGCATGGCGATGTAGAGGCCTCCGGTGATGATCGCCCCCTCCGGCAGGATCCTGGGAAGAGTTTCAGAACCCTCCCGACCTAGGGTCTGCGATGGCGGCCGCGGCGAAACTTTTCGTGGATGGAGACTCGGGTGTTTAGGTTTTTTCCCGAGATCGTGAATAAATAGACGGAAGGGTTTTTCAACAAATAATCCAATTTTGTTAACATTTTTTTTGGTATGCGGAGGTTGGTATGAGTCGGAATGATATCAGGTTACTCTGGCATGTACACAGCTTGCTCCTTACTTCCTGTACGACAATCATTTTCCCCTCTGAATTTAATTTCGTTAACAAATTAACAATAGTATACTAGATCAAGTAGATAAAACACCCAACGATAAACAAAATTTATATACTCCCTCTTATCCATGAAAGTTGTCTGACATTTGTCTAGATTTAGATGTATCTAGACACGATATAGCATCTAGATATATTTAAATTTTAATAAATCTCAGACAAATTTCATGAGACAGAGGGAGTAGTAAATTTTGAAATCATGGTCTATAATCCATGTTTATACATTTTGATGTTCCTCAAAACTCCTTTAAGAAACTGCAAAATACTAAACAACAAAAGCAAAACTTGAAAAGCCGCTTGAGTCACGCCTCCAATATGTGAGAACCTAAAACTGTTGAACATGATTTGTCAGGGACATAGCCCTTACAATAGAGTGGTTGGTCGTGGTATTATAGAGGAAGGACTTTACCTCGAGAGAAAGAAATTCGCGAGTGTCAAACTATGAGTTATGAGAACTATTGGCCCCCCGTCGCTAGCGCCTCGGCACCTCGCCTCTCCTCTCCGCCTCACGTGTGTCCGCATGTATCCCCACGACGACACCCGCCGTTGCTGGCCTAAACCAGCTCGACGGCCAGGGCCCCAAAACCCTAACCCTAGGGCAGCATTTCTCCGTGGAATTAGCAGAGAGTGGATGGAGATGGGAGTACCTAGCGTCGCGACGGGGCAGCTCGCCCTTTTTCGTGGATTTCCGCCAGCGGCCAGAGCTGCGTGAAGACTACCGCCGCCGCCAAATTCCAGTCCTCGGACCGGCTTCTGTTTGAAGGAAGGGAGTGAGATGCGAGACAGAACGAACAGGACGAGCGGATTCTCAGCTCAGTTAGACTTGAATGAAAGAAGTCCATATAACCCCCATAAGTTTCAGAGTAGGACACTACCACTCGTAGAGAACATGCATTGCATACCGGTTCGGAAGGCCCTTTAGTCTCGGTTGGCCATCCGGGACTGCCAAAACGGGATTAAAGCTCCGACCTTTAGTCCCGATTGGCTTACAAACCGGGACTAAAGGTCATACATGTGGCAGTGACAGACCGCTCTAGCTGGCGGACCTTTAGTCCCGGTTGGTAACACCAATCGGGAGTAAAGTCCACGCCAGGGTTTAGGGTTCTAGCCCCTATATTTTGTGTTTTACATTTTCATTCAATTCCTTTTCATTACATATTCTATGTAATACATATATGCTGCACACGCTTGATGAATATATATGTATATAACATATTTTTTCTTACGACCACACACACATATATATACAATTGGTAGCCATGGGAGCTCGACGATCATACATGTTGATGCATCTATTCTATTACATGGAGATAATTGAATTACAAGGTGTTAAACGGGTAACAGTATTCTCCGTTTTCAAGTATGACTGATGACTGCAAGAACACAAATCAGTTGTAGCTAGTTTCAAAATAAGAGTATCGAACTACGAGGAGCTACTGGTAATGACCTTAATACCCCTTGTTACTATTTATCTAAAGTTACTAAAAGCTATCTCAAATTTTCAAGCGAAGGATTAAAGTAGAAAAGGTTTTGTAGGTGTTGTTGTAGTGTAAATAACTGAAATTGAAGAATGTAAATGCAACTAAAGATCGTGTTTGAACTGCAATAAGACTAAAAGGTTCTCAGGGGTTGTTGGTTCCACCGCTAGTATATTAACTAAAGACACAAACTAGATAACTCATATCTTAGCTCTCGTTGTATGTGGGAAAGGCTCGAATTGGAATATGTATCTCATAACACATCCCTGAGTAACCACTGCAATGACCTTCAGCAAACCACATATTAATCCATTACAATTAAGGCATTGCCCTATGGTTACTTGTTAAGCTTGCGAGTCCCTTCTTATCCCCCTCTTCCGTACAATAGTGCACCGAACACGGGATGTCACTTCCCGCCGTATACACTACCAAACTTCTGACGGTAGTTCCCTCATGTGACCTGTAACATCCCAAATTTTAAAACAAAGAGAAAATGAATTCCCTTTTTTCCAAAAATGAGAACCAACAAAAACTTTTCTTGAATAAGGTGCTATGCATAATACTTGTGCTTGATAATTGTGTTATTCCCTTGATGCTTATGTGAACTACTTAATTTGAAATATTCCAAAACCCTAAACCTCACCCCTCTTGTCACCATCCAATATAAAATAAATAAAAAGAATTTAAATTAAAAAGAAAAGCATAGGTAAGCCTAGGGCTATTATTGCAAGTAATGACCTATGCCATTAGACTTGGCTCCATTGGTTTAATACCCTTCCTAAACCTAATCTAACCCTCCATGAACCGAAAACCAAGACCTTTGGTTAAAGAAAATAAAAACATAAAATGCACCTATGTGCTCATGGTCAATTTTGCAAATCTTTAACCTAGACCATTTTGGCTTGCACCATTGGTTGGAAATGGTTACTAAACACTTATTAACACTTTTGGAATCAAAGAAACTCAAATCAAATCAAAATTGAACTCAAAATGAGCTCACATGCACTAATGGTCAAAATTGACAATTTTAACCTGATGCCCACTTTGAGCCTCTGTTTTGGAAAATTTTCAAACTAAACAATGTCAACTCTTTGCACCTCATCCAAGACAACATCAAGGTGAACAACTTTTCCCAAAACAACCCCTGCAAATTCTTGCTCAAATTAAAATGGTGATCAAGCAAAGTTGCAACCATGAAACAAAATTAAGATCCTACCCATTTTGTGATTTTGCAAATCAAGTCACATTTGACCACCACCACCACCAGTAGATTCCAAATAATATATGATTGCAACCCACCAAAATTCAATCAAAATTTCAAAAAAATTGTTCTTGCGACCATTGTGTCGAACAGGTGGTGTGCACCATTCTACCAACTACATACATGCTATAATCCAATGTATTTTTGCCCTAACCATCCATCCTTGCTCAGCATTGGTACTCTCTTACACCTCTAGCATCATTGCAGTACCAGAGACATCATCATTTGAACAAAATATTGCACAACTATGTCATGCCGTGTGTGCATGACACACACACATGCCCAAACCCTCTCTGGTCAACTCCTTGGTGCCCAACCATGTCACATCCCTTCTCCCCACTCCCCTCGACCTGCTGGTACACGCCAATGCCCGAGACATGCACCACACGCGCCAGGACACGCGATGCCCAGACACGCCAGGCGTGCCATGCCAGCAGAGCGCGCACGCTAGCGTCCCTGGACACGCCAGAGCGTCCGCACTGACCATCCTCGTCCTCCCCTCGACCCCTCCTTGCACCTACGCCTCTCCTCGACGTCAGCCAGCTCCCAGACCGCCATTGGTCCGCCCGTGCCCTGTAGCCGACGCCCACGACGATGACCTCCGCCGCAGTACTGCAAGGTTGCACGGAGATGATGACCGCCTCAGTCCACCCCCGTCCTCGCCAGCACGCGCGTGACGATCACCGAACACTGCTGCACCGTCCACGCCTACTCCCCTGGCCCCGCATGAGCTCCCTCGCCGTCGTCACCATCAACCTACCGCTCCGCCTCGGCCCCTCTCGACCCTATAAAGGAGGACGCCCTGGACGATTTCAGCACACCATCGCCCTCCCCACACACCTCTGAGCTCCCTCGACCTCCTTCCCTTCTCCAATTCTCACCGTAGCCAATCAATTTGTCGCCGGATCCTGATGTCTATGGGTACTTCTATTCTTGTAGACAGTGTTGGGCCTCAAGAGCAGAGGTTTGTAGAACGACAACAAGTTTCCCTTAAGTGAATCACCCAAGGTTTATCGAACTCGGGAGGTAGAGGTCAAAGATAGTCCTCTCAAGCAACCATGCAATTAAGATACAAGAAGTCTCTTGTGTCCCCAACACACCTAATACACTTGTCGGATGTATAGGTGCACTAGTTCGCGAAGAGATAGTAAAACACAGGTGGTATAGATGATGGTAATATTTCAGGAAGTAAAGATGCGATGCGATAAACAAGCGATGTTTGCGGTATTTGGAAACAAGGCCTAGGGATCATACTTTCACTAGTGGACAACGATACGTCTCAAACGTATCTATAATTTCTTATGTTCCATGCTACTTTTATGACAATACTTGAATGTTTTATACATACTTTACGACATTATTATACATTTTCCGGCACTAACCTATTAACAAGATGCCGAAGCGCCGTTGCTGTTTCTGCTGTTTTTGGTTTCGAAATCCTAGTAAGGAAATATTCTCGGAATTGGACGAAATCAACGCCCAGGTCCTATTTTTCCACGAAGCTTCGGAAGACCGAGGGAAAGGAAGTGGGGCCACGAGGCACCGACACGACGCGGCACAGGCCCTGTTGTGTGGGGCCCTCGCCCCCCGACCTGCCCTTCCGCCTACTTAAAGCCTTCGTCGCGAATACCCGTACCGAGAGCCACGATACGGAAAACCTTCCGGAGACCCCGCCGCCGCCAATCCCATCTCGGGGATTCGGAAGATCGCCTCCGGCACCACGGAGAGGAAATCATCACGGAGGAGCTCTACATCATCATGCCGCCTGGGATTGATCGTGAGTAGTTCATCCTTGGACTACGGGTCCATAGCGATATAGATGGTTGTCTTCTCCGCTTGTGCTATCATTGTTTAGATCTTGTGAGCTGCTAACATGATCAAGATCATCTATTTGTAATGCTACATGTTGTGTTTGGTGGGATCAGATGAATCTAGAATAATATGTTAAGTTGATTATCAATCTATCATATATGTGTTGTTTATGTTCTTGCATGCTCTCGTTGCTAGTAGAGGCTCTGGCCAAGTTGATACTTGTAACTCCAAGAGGGAGTATTTATGCTCGATAGTGGGTTCATGCCTCCATTTAATCTGGGATCGTGACAAAAGGTTCTAAGGTTGTGGATGTGTTGTTGCTACTAGGGATAAAACATCAATGCTTTGTCTAAGGATATTTGTGTTGATTACATTCGCACCATACTTAATGCAATTATCTGTTGTTTACAACTTAATCTTGGAGGGGTGCGGATGCTAACCCGAAGGTGGATTATTTAGGCATAGATGCATCTTGGATAGCGGTCTATGTACTTTGTCGTAATGCCCTGATTAAATCACATAGCAATCATCATTGATATATATTGAATCTTGATTTGTCAATTGCCCACCTGTAATTTGTTCACCCAGCATGTTAGTTATCTTATTGGAGAGACATCACTAGTGAACTGTGGACCCCGGTCCATTCTTTTACATCTGAATACATTCTCTTGCAATCATTGTTCTTGTTCTTTGCAAACAAACACCATCTTCCACTCGTCGTTTAATCACTGTTTTACAGCCGGTGAGATTCACAACCTCAGCATTACGTTGGGGCAAAGTATCTTGATTGTTGTGGGGTTCCACGTTGGCGCCGGTTTCATTGGTGTTGCGCCGCACTACACTCGTCCACCAACAACCTTCACGTGCTTCTTGGCTCCCTTTGGTTCGATAACCTTGGTTTCATCTGAGGAAACTTGCTTCTATATGCATCATACCTTCCACTTGGGGTTCCCAACGGACGTGTGCATCTACGTATCAAGCTAAATTTCTGGCGTTGCCGTGGAGATCAAGACACGCTGCAAGGGAGTCTCCACATCCAATCTCTTTACTTTGTTTTTGTCTTGCTTTACTTTATTTTATTTACTATCTTGTTTGCTTCATATTAAAAACACAAAAAAATTAGTTACTTTACTTTCTGTCTTATTTACTAGCTCTATATCAAAAACACAAAAAAATTAGTTACTTTATTTCTGTCTTGTTTACTTGCTTTATATCAAAACACAAAAAAAATTAGTTACTTGCATTTACTTTATTTTGTTATCATGACTAGTTCTGTAGCTGTTGCTCTATCACCTGAGGAATCGATCTTTACTTTTAAACAAGGGGGTGAGGAGAGTTTTGAAGAAGCTTGGTCTAGAATTTTTATAGTAAAACTGAACCTAAAATGCCTCTAAGTTTGCTTCTTAGTAACTTTTATTTTGGGCTTATTCTTCGCTATAGATATGCCTTAGATGCTTGTAGTGGAGGAGATTTCCTTCATTGTGATGGAGATCAAGCTTTTAATGCCATAAAAAAATTGGTTACATCGTCTAGCTCAGCTAGTAACTTTGATTCATCTCTTGCTAGCATTCTTAATAGATTAAACACTCTCGAAACAAATATATCTTGTTTAAAAGAAGGGTACAACCATATTCGTGAATATTATGATTATGTTCCATTAAGCTTTGAACCTTCAATGTGGGTGCCTACTATTAAAGTTACCATTTGTGGTGAAATTTTTATGCCCATTGTGATATTATGTCTGAGTTTTGCCTTATGCCTAAAAGTATTTATGAATCTTTGACACTTTGGGAACTTACTGAAGGAGGAGAAGGAATAACTCTTCTTGATAACTCTGTTATAATTCCTAAGGGAATAGCTGAAGGCGTGTTCACAACCTTTCTTGGAAGAACGGTATCCACTGATTATCTTGTTTTGAGTGTGTAGGGACAGACAAATCACACTTGGAAGATCCTTGGAAACTCATGGGAGCAATCATAGATATGGGGAAAGGCACTCTAAATTTTACCTCTACACCCGGATGCGGTCATGTATTCCCTAAACCAAAGAGTAGAAGAGTAGGAAGGCCTCTGGTAAGAATGTTAATGCATCATCTCTTGAAAATACTTGATTTGCACTTTCTGCGCCTAGCTGAAAGGCGTTAAAGAAAAGCACTTCTTGGGAGATAACTCATGTTTCATTTTATTTCTTATTGTTGAGTCTTGGAAGTTGTTTACTACTGTAGCAACCTCTCCTTATCATGTTTTTGTGCCAAGTAAAGTCTCTATGTTAAAGTTGATGCTAGATTTGGATTCTGCGCAGAAACATCATTGATGTATGTCACGAATCACGAGATCTCTCGTAGAAGAGTCAAAAAAATCTGAAAATTTACGTGCGTGATCCTCGATATATGCAACTTTCATTAGTTTTGAGTTTTCCGTTTGAGCAAGTTAAGTGCCCCTGCAAAATTCGTCTTTACGGACTGTTCTTTTGACAGATTCTGCCTTTTATTTCGCATTGCCGCTTTTGCTATGTTGAATGAGTTTCTTTGTTCCATTAACTTTCAGAAGCAATGTCCAGGAGTGTTAAGAATGATTGTGTCACCTCTGAATGTGTGAATTTTTTATTATGCACTAACCCTCTAATGAGTTTGCTTGAAGTTTGGTGTGGAGGAAGTTTTCAAGGGTCAGAGAAGAGGATGATATACTATGATCAAGAAGAGTGAAAGGTCTAAGCTTGGGGATGCCCGGTGGTTCATCCCTGCATATTTTAAGAAGACTCAAGCATCTAAGCTTGGGGATGCCCAAGGCATCCCCTTCTTCATCGACAACATTATCAGGTCACTTCTAGTGAAACTATATTTTTATTCCATCACATCTTATGTTCTTTACTTGGAGCGTCGGTTTGCTTTTTTTTTGTTTTGGTTTGAATAAAGTTGGATCCCATCATCCTTATATTAGATATTACGCTCCGCTTTTTCATATGGAACACTTGTGTTCTTAATTGTGCTTTAATGTTCATGGCGAAGGCTAAAATTGCTTCGTTAAATTGCTATTTGGTTGGAATCGAGAAAATGTTGCATATGGCTTGGAAACTTGGCAATTGTTTGAGCTCTCATAGATCATGTTTAAGCTCTTGCATCATGTAGTCTAATCTATTAATGAAGAACTACTGTAGAGCTTGTTTAATTTGGTTTGCATGATTGGTCTCTCTAAGATAGATTTCTGGTAAGTGTTTGAACAACAAAGAAGACAGTGTAGAGCCTTATAATGCTTGCAATATGTTCTTGTGTAAGTTTTGTTGTATCATGCCTGTGTTTTCTTCGAACAACCTTGCTAGCCCATACCTTGTACTGAGAGGAAATGCTTCTCGTGCATCCAAACACCTTGAGCCAAAACCCATGCCATTTGTGTCCACCATATCTACCTACTATGTGCTATTTTTATGCCATTCCAAAGTAAATTACTTGAGTGCTACCTTTAAAATTTCATTCCTTTATCTTTGCAATATATAGCTCATGGGACAAATAGCTCAAAAATTATTGTGGTGATGAATATGTAGTAATGTGTCTTAATTCTTATAAGTTGCTTGTTGAGCGGTAACCATGTTTCTGGGGACGCCATCAACTTTTTACCTTTGTTGGATATCATGTGAGATGCTATGCATGTTCGTCTTGTCTGAAGTAAGTGCGATTTCATGATCAAATGGTTTGAGTATGCATATGTTAGAGATGAACATTGGGCAGCCAACTAAAGGCATGTATCATGGTGGAAGTTTTAGTTTGGACATACAACCTCAATCTCTTATGAGAATATTATTTGTTGTTGAATGCTTAAGCATTAAAAGAGGAGTCCATTATCTGTTGTCTATGTTGTCCCGTATGGATGTCTAAGTTGAGAATAATCAAAGCGAGAAATCCAATGCGTGCTTTCTCCTTAGACCTTTGTATATGCGGCATAGAGGTACCCCTTTGTGACACTTGGTTGAAACATATGTCATGCAATGATAATCCGTGTTATCCGAGCTGATTAGGACAAGGTGCAAGCACTATTAGTACTCTATGCATGAGACTTGCAACTTGTAGGAAGTATTATGCACAACACATATGAATTATTACTACCGTTGACAAAATTGTTTCTATGTTTTCAAAACAAAAGCTCTAGCACAAAAATAGTAATCCATGCTTCCCTCTGTGAAGGGCCATTCTTTTACTTTATGTTGAGTCAGTTTACCTACTTCTTTCTATCTTAGAAGCAAACACTTGTGTTGTGTGCATTGATTCTTACATGTTTACTTATGCACTTGTTATATTACTCTATGTTGACAAATATCCATGAGATATACATGTTACAAGTTGAAAGCAATTGCTGAAACTTCATCATCCTTTGTGTTGCTTCAATGCATTCTACTTTGAATTTATTGCTTATGAGTTAGCTCTTATGCAAGTCTTATTGATACTTGTCTTGAAAGTACTATTCATGAAAAGTTTTGCTATATGATTCATTTGTTTAGTCATTATCTTTGTTAGCAATCTTTTGTTTCAGATCACTCCATTCATCTCATATGCTTTACAATAATGTTGATCAAGGTTATGTTGGTAGCATGTCACTTCAGAAATTATTTGTGTTATCGTTTACCTACTCGAGGCGGTAGGAACTAAGCTTGGGGATCGTACGTCTCAAACGTATCTATAATTTCTTATGTTCCATGCTACTTTTATGACAATACTTGAATGTTTTATACATACTTTACGAGCATTATTATACATTTTCCGACACTAACCTATTAAGATGCCGAAAGCGCGATTCTTTTCTATTGTTTTTGGTTTGAGAAATCCTAGTAAGGAAATATTCTCGGAATTGGATAAATCATGGGGTCCTATTTTCCCGAAGCTTCGAGAAGACAGGGGAAAGGAAGTGAACCCGGGCCTTAAACATGACGAAGCGCGCAGCCAGGCCACGCCGCCTTGTTGTGTGTGAGGCCCCGTGACGGCCCACCTGCCCTTCCACTACTTAAAGCCTTCGTCGCGAATACCCTGTGTGAGAGCCACGACCATAAAAGCCACGAACGCCGCACGCCAATCCCATCTCGGGGGATTCGGGAGATCGCCTCGGCACCTGAGGGGGAATCATCACGGAGGGCTCTACATCATCATGCCCGCCTCGGATTGATGCGTGAGTAGTTCATCCTTGGACTATGGGTCCATAACGGTAGCTAGATGGTTGTCTTCTCCGCTTGTGCTATCATTGTTTAGATCTTGTGAGCTGCCTAGCATGATCAAGATCATCTATTTGTAATGCTACATGTTGTGTTTGGTGGGATCCGATGAATCTAGAATACTATGTTAAGTTGATTATCAATCTATCATATATGTGTTGTTTATGTTCTTGCATGCTCTCCGTTGCTAGTAGAGGCTGGCCAAGTTGATACTTGTAACTCCAAGAGGGAGTATTTATGCTCGATAGTGGGTTCATGCCTCCATTTAATCTGGGATCGTGACAGAAGGTTCTAAGGTTGTGGATGTGCTTTTGCTACTAGGGATAAAACATCAATGCTTTGTCTAAGGATATTTGTGTTGATTACATTACACACCATACTTAATGCAATTATCTTATGTTTACAACTTATTGAGGGGGTGCGGATGCTAACCCGAAGGTGGATTATTTAGGCATAGATGCATGCTGGATAGCGGTCTATGTACTTTGTCGTAATTCCCTGATTAAATCACATAGTAATCATCATTGATATATATTGAATCTTGATTTGTCAATTTGCCACCTAATTTGTTCACCCACCATGTTAGTTATCTTATTGGAGAGACACCACTAGTGAGCTGTGGACCCGGTCCATTCTTTTACATCTGAATACATTCTCTTGCAATCATTGTTCTTACTGTTCTTTGCAAACAAACACCATCTTCCACTCGATACGTTTAATCCTTGTTTTAGCAAGCGGTGAGATTGACAACCTCAACATTACGTTGGGGCAAAGTATCTTGATTGTGTTGTGCAGTTTCACGTTGGCGCCGGTTTCACTGGTGTTGCCGCACCACACTCCTCCACCAACAACCTTCACGTGCTTCTTGGCTCCTACTGGTTCGATAACCTTGGTTTCATCGAGGGAACTTGCTTCTATACGCATCATACCTTCCACTTGGGGTTCCCAACGTGTGCATCTACGCGTATCCAGCTAAATTTATGGCGCCGTTGCTGGGAGATCAAGACAGCTGCAGGGAGATCATTGTATTGGGGTACAAAGAGAGAGACATTAGCTACCGGTAGAGCCCTTAGCCTCGAGGAGAACTACTCCCTCCTCATCATGGGAGCACAACGTTGATGGAGATGGCGGTGGTTGATGCGCGTAGATGTACACGTCCGTTAGGAACCCCAAGAGGAAGGTATGATGCGCACAGTGGCAAGTTTCCCTCGATAAGAAACCAAGGTTTAATCGGACCAGTAGGAGTCAGAAGCACGTTGAAGGTTGATGGTGGCGAAATGTGATGCGGCGCAACACCAGGGATTGGCGCCAACGTGGAACTGCACAACACAACCAAAGTACTTTGCAAACAGTGAGGTTGTCAATCTCACCGGCTTGCTGTAACAAAGGATTAACCGTATTGTGTGGAAGATGATTGTTTGCGAAAACAGTAAAGAACAATTGCAGTAGATTGTATGCGATGTAAAGAATAGGACCGGGGTCCACACTAGAGGTGTCTCTCCCATAAGATAAAAGCATGTTGGGTGAACAAATTATCGGGCAATTGACAAATAGAAAAGGGCATAACAATGCATATACATGATATGATAAATATAGTGAGATTTAATTGGGCATTATGACAAAGTACATAGACCGCTATCAACATGCATCTATGCCTAAAAAGTCCACCTTCGGGTTATCATCCGAACCCTTCGGTGATTGCAAGCAACAGACAATTGCATTAAGTATGGTGCGTAATGTAATCAACAACTACATCCTTAGACATAGCATCAATGTTTTATCCCTAGTGGCAACACATCTACAACCAGAACTTCTCATCCTTGTCCCATTTAATGGAGGCATGAACCCACTATCGAGCATACTCCTCTTGAAGTTAAGCAAAAAACTTGGCAGAGCCTCTACTAATAGGAGAGCATGCAAGATCATAAACAACACATAGGTAATAGATTGATAATCACCATAACATAGTATTCTCTATCCATCGGATCCGGACAAACACAACATATAGTATTACAGATAGATGATCTTGATCATGTTAGGCAGCTCACAAGATCCAACAATGAAGCACATAAGGAAGACGACCATCTAGCTACGCTATGGACCCATAGTCCAGGGTGAACTACTCACTCATCACTCCGGAGGCGATCATGGCGATGAAGAGTCCTCCGGGAGATGATTCCCCTCTCGGCAGATCGGGGCGATCTCTGAATCCCGAGATGGATTGTGGCGTCTGAAGGTTTTCCGTATCGTGGCTCTCGGTCTGAGGGTTTCGCGACGAAGACTAAAGTAGGCGGAAGAGCAAGGAGGCCACATGAGGGCCCCACACCAGCCCGGCGCGGCCAGGGGGGCCGCGCCGCCCTAGTGTGGCGGCGCCTCGTGGCCCCACTCCCTTTCCCCTCTTAAGGAAGCCGTTAAAAATAGGACCCTGGCGTTGATTTCGTCCAATTAGAGAATATTTCCTTACTAGGATTTCTGAAACCAAAAACAGCAGCAAACAGCAGCTCTGATCTTGTTAATAGGTTATGGAAAATGTAAATACGACATATGTGTATAAAACATGTAGATATCATCAATAATGTAGCATGGAACATAAGAAATTATCGATACGTCGGAGACGTATCGCATCCCCAGCTTAGTTACTGCTCGTCCCGAAGCGGTAACGATAACAAGGATAATTTCTGAGTGACATGCCATCATAACCTTGATCATACTATTGTAAACATATGTAATGAATGCAGCGATCAAAAAATGGTAATGACATGAGTAAACAAATGAATCATAAAGCAAAGACTTTTCATGAATAGTACTTCAAGACAAGCATCAATAAGTCTTGCATAAGAGTTAACTCATAAAGCAATAAATCAAAGTAAAGGTATTGAAACAACACAAAGGAAGATTAAGTTTCAGCGGTTGCTTTCAACTTATAACATGTATATCTCATGGATAGTGTCAATATAAAGTAATATAACAAGTGCAATATGCAAGTATGTAGGAATCAATGCAGTTCACACAAGTGTTTGCTTCTTGAGGTGGAGAGAGATAGGTAAACTGACTCAACAATAAAAGTAAAAGAAAGGTCCTTCAAAGAGGAAAGCATTGATTGCTATATTTGTGCTAGAGCTTTTATTTTGAAAACATGAAACAATTTTGTCAACGGTAGTAATAAAGCATATGAGTTATGTAAATTATATCTTACAAGTTGCAAGCCTCATGCATAGTATACTAATAGTGCCCGCACCTTGTCCTAATCAGCTTGGACTACCGGATCATCGCCAATACACATGTTTCAACCAAGTGTCACAAGGGAACCCATACGCTATACAAAGGTCTAAGGAGAAAGCTCGCATTTTGGATTTCTCGCTTTGATTATTCTCAACTTAGACATCCATACGGGACAACATGGACAACGGATAATGGACTCCTCTTTAATGCATAAGCATGTGGCAATTAATGTTCTCATATGAGATTGAGGATATATGTCCAAAGCTGAAACTTCCACCATGATTCATGGCTTTAGTTAGCGGCCCAATGTTCTTCTCTAACAATATGCATGCTCCAACCATTAAGGTGGTAGATCTCTCTTACTTTAGATAAGACGGACATGCATAGCAACTCACATGATATTCAACAAATAATAGTTGATGGCGTCCCCGAAGCATGGTTATCGCACAACAAGCAACTTAATAAGAGATAAAGTGCATAAGTACATATTCAATACCACAATAGTTTTTAAGGCTATTTTGTCCCATGAGCTATATATTGCAAAGGTGAATGATGGAATTTTAAAGGTAGCACTCAAGCAATTTACTTTGGAATGGCGGAGAAATACCATGTAGTAGGTAGGTATGGTGGACACAAATGGCATAGTGGTTGGCTCAAGGATTTTGGATGCATGAGAAGTATTCCCTCTCGATACAAGGTTTAGGCTAGCAAGGTTATTTGAAGCAAACTCAAGGATGAACAAGTGCAGCAAAACTCACATAAAAGACATATTGTAAACATTATAAGACTCTACACCGTCTTCCTTGTTGTTTAAAACTCAATACTAGAAATTATCTAGACCTTAGAGAACCAAATATGCAAACCAAATTTTAGCAAGCTCTATGTATTTCTTCATTAATGGTGCAAAGTATATGATGCAAGAGCTTAAACATGAGCACAACAATTGCCAAGTATCACATCATCCAAGACATTTTAAATTACTACATGTAGTTTCCCGATTCCAACCATATAACAATTTAACGAAGAAGTTTCAACCTTCGCCTAGAACATTATGAGTAAAGCCTAAGGACATATTTGTCCATATGCAACAGCGGATCTCTCTTCATACGTGAATGCTAGGATCCATTTTATTCAAACAAAAACAAAAACAAAACAAACCGACGCTCCAAGTAAAGAACATAAGATGTGACAATAAAATATAGTTTCAGGGAAACTGGATGATGTTGTCGATGAAGAGGGGATGCCTTGGGCATCCCAAGCTAGAGCTTGAGTCTTCTTAAAATATGCAGGGATGAACCACGGGGGCATCCCCAAGCTTAAAGCTTTCACTCCTCTTGATCATAGTATATCATACTCCTCTCTTGACCCTTGAAAACTTCCTTCACACCAAACTTCAAGCAAACTCATTAGAGGGTTAGTGCACAATTAAAAAATTCACATATTCAGAGATGAAACAATCATTCTTAACACTTAAAATTGCACAAAGCTACTGGACATTAATGGATCAAAGGAATTCATCCAACATAGCAAATACGGCAATGCGAAATAAAAGTCAGAATACGTCAAAAAAACAGTCCGTAAGACGAATCTGAAAGGGGCACTAGACTTGCTCAAATGGAAAAACTCAAAACTAATGAAAGTTGCGTATATGAGGATCACGCTCGTAATTTGCGATTTGTTAGAATTTTCTACAGAGACTTATGCGAAATTCGTGACAGACAATCTTTTTCTGCGCAGCGATCAGATATAACATCAACTTTAGCATAGAAACTTTACTTGGCACAAAAACATGATAAGGAGAGGTTGCTACAGTAGTAAAAACTTCCAAGACTCAACAAAACAAAATTGCTGTAGTAAAAATAAACACATGGGTTATCTCCCAGAAGTGCTTTTCTTTAACGTCTTTCGCTAGGCGCAGAAAGTGTGAATCAAGTAACATCAAGAGTAGAATCAACATCATAACTTGTTCTAATAATAGAATCAAAAGGTAACTTCATTCTCTTTCTAGGGAAGTGTTCCATACCTTTCTTGAGAGGAAATTGATATTTAATATTACATTCCCTCATATCAATAACAAACAACGGTTCGAAGAAAAGGTCTTCCCAACACAATAGGACAAGATGCATTGCATTCGATATCCAAGACAACAAAATCAACGGGGACAAGGTTATTGTTAACCGTAATGCGCACATTATCAATCCTCCCCAAAGGTTTCTTTTTAACATTATCGGCAAGATTAACATCCAAATAACAATTCTTCAATGGTGGCAAGTCAAGCATATCATAAATCTTTTTAGGCATAACAAATACTTGCACCAAGATCACATAAAGCATTACATTCAAAGTCATTGAATTTCATTTTAATGATGGGCTCTCAACCATCTTCTAACTTCCTAGGAATAGAAGCTTCAAGTTTTAATTTCTCTTCCCGAGCTTTAATGAGAGCATTTGTAATGTGTTTTGTAAAGGCTAAATTTATAGCACTAGCATTGGGACTTCTAGCAAGTTTTTGTAAGAACTTTATAACTTCAGAGATGTGGCAATCATCAAAATCTAAATAATTATGAGTTACAGCAATGGGATCATTGTCCCCAAGGTTGGAAAAAATTTGTGAGTTTTATCACAAATGGTTTGAGTTTAGCAATTTAGACAGTTTATACGCTTTGCACTAGGAGTAGAAACATTGCCAACACCAATTATTTTACCATTGATAGTAGGAGGTGCAGCAACATGTGAAAAATTAACATTACTAGTGGTGGTAATAGTCCAAACTTTAGCTACATTATTCTCTTTAGCTAGTTTTTCATTTTCTTCTCTATCCCACCTAGCACGCAATTCATCCATTAATCTTATATTCTCATTAATTCTAACTTGGATGGCATTTGCTGTAGTAGTAATCTTATTATCAATATCCTTATTAGGCATAACTTTCAATTTTAATAGATCAACGTCAGAGGCAAGTCTATCAACTCTAGAAGCAATAATATCAATTTTATCAAGCTTTTCCTCAACAGATTTGTTAAAAGCAGTTTGTGTACTAATAAATTCTTTAAGCATGGTTTCAAGACCAGGGGTACACTCCTATTATTGTTGTAAGAATTCCATAAGAATTACCATAACTATTACCATTAGCGAAGGATATGGCCTATAGTTATTACCAGAATTGTTCCTATAAGCATTGTTGTTGAAATTATTATTTTTAATGAAATTCACATCAACATTTTCTTCTTGAGCAACCAATGAAGCTAAAGGAACATTATTTGGATCAACATTAGATCTACCATTCACAAGCATAGACATAATCACATCAATCTTTTCACTCAAGGAAGAGGTTTGTTCGATGAATTTACCTTCTTACCTTGTGGAGCTCTTTCCGTGTGCCATTCTGAGTAATTTATCATCATATCATCAAGAAGCTTTGTAGCCGCCTCCAAAGTGATGGACATAAAGGTACCTCCAGCGCTGAATCCAATAAATTCGCGAAGAAAATTTAGTCTGCATAGAAGGTTTGGATGATCATCCAAGTAGTCAGTCCATGGGTTGGGCAATTCTTTACCAAAGATTTCATTCTCTCCCATGCTTGAGCAACATGTTCAGTATCTAATTGCTTAAAATTCATTATGCTACTTCTCAAAGATATATTTTTAGCGGGAGGATAATATCTACCAATAAAGCATCCTTACATTTAGTCCATGAATCAATACTATTCTTAGGCAAGGATAGCAACCAATCTTTAGCTCTTCCTCTTAATGAGAAAGGAAACAATTTCAATTTAATAATATCACCATCTACATCCTTATACTTTTGCATTTCACAAAGTTCAACAAAATTATTAAGATGGGCCAGCATCATCAGAACTAACACCAGAAAATTGCTCTCTCATAACAAGGTTCAGTAAAGCAGGTTTAATTTCAAAGAATTCTGCTGTAGTAGCAGGTGGAGCAATAGGTGTGCATAGAAATCATTATTATTTGTGTTTGTGAAGTCACACAACTTAGTATTTTCAGGGGTATTCATTTTAGCAACAATAAATAAAGCAAACTAGATAAAGTAAATGCAAGTAACTAATTTTTTTGTGTTTTTGATATAGAGAACAAGACATTAAATAAAGTAAAACTAGCAACTAATTTTTTTGTGTTTTGTTTAGGTGCAGCAAACAAAGTGGTAAATAAAATAAGCAAGACAAAAACAAAGTAAAGAGATTGGAAGTGGAGACTCCCCTTGCAGCGTGTCTTGATCTCCCGGCGCAAATTTGCTGATGCGCGTAGATGTACACGTCCGTTGGGAACCCCAAGAGGAAGGTATGATGCGCACGGTGGCAAGTTTCCCTCAGTAAGAAACCAAGGTTTAATCGGACCAGTAGGAGTCAAGAAGCACGTTGAAGGTTGATGGTGGCGAAATGTGATGCGGCGCAACACCAGGGGATTCGCCAACATGGAACCTGCACAACACAACCAAGTACTTTGCCCCAACGAAGCAGTGAGGTTGTCAATCTCACTGCTTCTTGTAACAAAGGATTAACCGTATTGTGTGGAAGATGATTGTTTGCGAAGAAAATAAAAAACAATTGGTAGATTGTATGCGATGTAAAGAATAGGACCGGGTCCACAGTTCACTAGAGGTGTCTCTCCCATAAGATAAAAGCATGTTGGGTGAACAAATTACGATGGGCAATTGACAAATAGAAAAGGGCATAACAATGCATATACATGATATGATAAATATAGTGAGATTTAATTGGGCATTACGACAAAGTACATAGACCGCTATCCAACATGCATCTATGCCTAAAAGTCCACCTTCAGGTTATCATCCGAACCCCTTCCAGTATTAAGTTGCAAGCAACGAGACAATTGCATTAAGTATGGTGCGTAATGTAATCAACAACTACATCCTTAGACATAGCATCAATGTTTTATCCCTAGTGGCAAGACACATCCACAACCTTAGAACTTTCTGTCACTGTCCCAGATTTAATGGAGGCATGAACCCACTATCGAGCATAAATACTCCCTCTTGGAGTTAAGAGCAAAAACTTGGCGAGCCTCTACTAATAACGGAGAGCATGCAAGATCATAAACAACACATAGGTAATAGATTGATAATCACCATAACATAGTATTCTCTATCCATCGGATCCCGACAAACACAACATATAGTATTACAGATAGATGATCTTGATCATGTTAGGCAGCTCACAAGATCCAACAATGAAGCACATAAGGAGAAGACGACCATCTAGCTACTGCTATGGACCCATAGTCCAGGGTGAACTACTCACTCATCACTCCGGAGGCGATCATGGCGATGAAGAGTCCTCCGGAGATGATTCCCCTCTCCGGCAGTGCGGAGGCGATCTCCTGAATCCCCCGAGATGGGATTGGCGGCGCGACTCTGGAAGGTTTTCCGTATCGTGGCTCTCGGTACGAGAGGGTTTCGCGACGAAGACTTTAAGTAGGCGGAAGGGCAACGCGGGGGCCACACGAGGGCCCCACACACCCGGCCGCGCGGCCGGGCCGGGCCGCGCCGCCCTAGTGTGGCGGCGCCTCGTGGCCCCACTTCCTTTCCCCCTCGGTCTTGGAAGCTTCGTGCAAAAATAGGACCTGGCGTTGATTTCGTCCAAATCCGAGAATATTTCCTTACTAGGATTTCGAAACCAAAAACAAGAGACAGCGGCTCTTCGGCATCTTGTTAATAGGTTAGTGCGGAAAATGCGTAAATACGACATATAATGTGTATAAAACATGTAGATATCATCAATAATGTAGCATGGAACATAAGAAATTATCGATACGTCGGAGACGTATCGTGATGTCGATGGAGATGCCTTCCGGGAGCAATTCCCCGTCCGGCGTCTTAGGACAGACCCCCCCAATCTTGCGATGGCGGCGGCTGGAACTTTTCTCGTATCGTGGCTTATACGTTTAGGGTTTCGCGACGGAGACTTTATATAGGCAAAAGGGCGCCTCGGAGGGGCCTGGTGGGGCCACACCATAGGGGCGCCCGGGTCCGGGCCGCGCCGCCACGTGTGGGTGGGGCCCCCAGCTCCCCCTCGGCGCCTCGTGGCTCTTTGGGCTTCAGGAAAAATAAGATCTTGGGCGTTGATTTCGTCCAATTCGAGAATATTTCCTTTGTAGGATTTGTGGAACCAAAAAACAGGAGGCGGCACGGCATCTTGTTAATAGGTTAGTTCTGGAAAATGCATCAAAACATCATAAAGTGTGAACAAAACATGTAGGTATTGTCATAAAACTAGCATGGAACATAAGAAATTATAGATACGTTGGAGACGTATCAAGCATCCCCAAGCTTAGTTCCTACTCGCCCTCGAGTAGGTAACGATAACAACAATAATTTCTCAGTGACATGCTACCAACATAATCTTGATCAACATTATTGTAAAGCATATGAGGTGAATGGTATGATTCAAAGCAATAGATTGCTAACAAAGGATAATGACTAAAAAATGAATCATATAGCAAAACTTTTCATGAATAGTACTTTCAAGACAAGTATCAACAAGACTTGCATAAGAGCTAACTCATAAAGCAATAGATTCAAAGTAGAATGCATTGAAGCAACACAAAGGATGATTAAGTTTCAGCAATTGCTTTCAACTTGTAACATGTATATCTCATGGATATTTGTCAATATAGAGTAGTATAACAAGTGCAATAAGTAAACATGTAGAAATCAATGCACACAGTTAACACAAGTGTTTGTTTCTAAGATAGAAAGAAGTAGGTAAACTGACTCAACATAAAGTAAAAGAATGGCCCTTCGCAGAGGAAGCATGGATTACTATTTTTGTGCTAGAGCTTTTATTTTGAAAACATAGAAACAATTTTGTCAACGGTAGTAATAATTCATATGTGCTATGCATAATTTCCTACAAGTTGCAAGCCTCATGCATAGAGTACTAATAGTGCTCGCACCTTGTCCTAATTAGCTTGGATTAACACGGATTATCATTGCATGACATATGTTTCAACCAAGTGTCACAAAGGGGTACCTCTATGCTAGAAAGCACGCATTGGATTTCTCGCTTTTGATTATTCTCAACTTAGACATCCATACCGGGACAACATAGACAACAGATAATGGACTCCTCTTTTAATGCATAAGCATTCAACAACAGATAATATTCTCATAAGAGAGTGAGGTTGTATGTCCAAACTGAAAACTTCCACCATGATACATGGCTTTGGTTAGCGGCCCAATGTTCTTCTCTAACAATATGCATACTCAAACCATTTGATCATGAAAATCACCCTTACTTGAGACAAGACGAACATGCATAGCATCTCACATGATATCCAACAAAGGTAAAAAGTTGATGGCGTCCCCAGAAACATGGTTACCGCTCAACAAGCAACTTATAAGAACTAAGACACATAACTACATATTCATCACCACAATAGTTTTTAAGCTATTTGTCCCATGAGCTATATATTGCAAAGATAAAGGAATTAAATTTTAAAGCTAGCACTCAAGTAATTTACTTTGGAATGGCAGAAAAATACCACATAGTAGGTAGATATGGTGGACACAAATGGCATGGGTTTTGGCTCAAGGTGTTTGGATGCACGAGAAGAATTTCCTCTCAGTACAAGGTTTGGGCTAGCAAGGTTGTTTGAAGCAAACACAAGTATGAACAGGTACAGCAAAACTTACACAAGAACATATTGCAAGCATTATAAGACTCTACACTGTCTTCCTTGTTGTTCAAACACTTTACCGAGAAAATATCTAGACTTAGAGAGACCAATCATGCAAACCAAATTTTAACAAGCTCTACGGTAGTTCTCCATTAATAGATTAAACTACATGATGCAAAAGCTTAAACATGATCTAATGAGAGCTCAAAACAATTGCCAATTATCAAGTTATTCAAAACCATATGAAGCCTTTTTTGATTCCAACCAAATAGCAATCAACGAAGCAATTTCAGCCTTCGCCATGAACATTAAAGCACAACTAAGAACACAAGTGTTCCATATGAAAAAGTGGAGCGTGTCTCTCTCCCTCGTGAGCATGAATTTATTCAGAGAATGAAAATAACAAAACGAAAATAAAAGCACACAGACGCTCCAAGTAAAGTACATAAGATGTGATGGAATAAAAATATAGTTTCACTAGAAGTAACACGATAAGTTGTCGATGAAGAAGGATGCCTTGGGCATCCCCAAGCTTAGATGCTTGAGTCTTCTTAAAATATGCGGGGATGAACCACGGGGCATCCCCAAGCTTAGACACTTTCACTCTTCTTGATCATAGTATATCATCCTCTCTCTTGACCCTTGAAAACTTCCTCCACACCAAACTTAAAGCAAACTCATTAGAGGGTTAGTGCATAATCAAAAATTCATATATTCAGAGGTGACACAATCATTCTTAACACTTCTGGACATTGCACAAAGCTTCTGAAAGTTAATGGAACAAAGAAACTCATTCAACATAGCAAAAGCGGCAATGCAAAATAAAATGCTGAATCTGTCAAAACAGAACAGTCCGTAAAGACGAATTTTACAGAGGCACTTAACTTTCTCAAATGGAAAAACTCAAAACTAATGAAAGTTGCGTACATATCTGTGGATCACGCACGTAAATTGGCAGATTTTTTTTGATTTTTATACAGAGAGTTCTACGCAAATTCGTGACAGAATTCTGTTTCTGCGTAGCAATCCAAATCTAGCATCAACTTTACCATAGAGACTTTACTTGGCACAAAAACATGATAAGGAGAGGTTGCTACAGTAGTAACAACTTCCAAGACTCAACAATACAGTAATAAAGTAAAACATGGGTTATCTCCCAAGAAGTGCTTTCTTTATAGCCATTAAGATGGGCTCAGTAATTTTAATGATGCTCTCAAGAAATAAGAGTTGAAGCAAAAGAGAACATCAAGAAGCAAATTCAAAACACCTTTAAGCCTAACCCACTTCCTATGAAAAGGAATCTTTTACACAAATAAATTCATGAAGAACAAAGTGGCAAGCATAGAAAAGCAACACAAGCACAATTTCAAGATTCTCAACATAAAGAGGGAAAACTTAATAATATTATTAAGATGCATATAACCATGTTTCCCTCTCTCATAATAACTTTCAGTAGCATCATGAACAAACTCAACAATATAACTATCACATACAACATTCTTATCATGAGCCACATGCATAAAATTATTACTCTCCACATAAGCATAATCAATTTTATTAGTAAAAGTGGGAGTAAAACTACCATAGCCATCATTGTAATCATCATAAATTGCAGGCATGGTATAATCATAATAACCTTTATCCTCCATAGTAGGTGGCACCAAAATACCACTATCATTATAATCATCATAAATAGGAGGTAAAGTATCATCAAAGTAAATTTTCTCCTCAAAACTTGGGGGACTAAAAATATCACAACCAGCTTCCCCAAGCTTAAATTCTTCCATAGCTTTAACAATAATGGTGTTCAAAGAGTTCATGCTAATAACATTGCTACAACTATTTTGCAAACAAAGTTCCATGGATTTTTTAATTTTCTCTTCAAACACATCATGTCCTAATTCAAGATAAAGTTCATAAAGATCTCTAATTTTTTTGTTGTTTTCCATTAAGCCTAACTAGTGAAAATAAAAACAAGAAACAAAAAGACACAATTGCAGGATCTAAAGGAGATACCTTCGAGCACTCACACACCGGTGCTAGGAAATAGCTTAGTAGTCGGAGGATGTGAATACCTTTCCTTACCTCCCCCAACGGCGCCAGAAAATAGCTTGATGTCTACGGTACTTCTATTCTTGTAGACGGTGTTGGGCCTCCAAGAGAGAGGTTTGTAGAACAGCAACAAGTTTCCCTTAAGTGAATCACCCAAGGTTTATCGAACTCGGGAGGTAGAGGTCAAAGATAGTCCTCTCAAGCAACCCTGCAATTAAGATACAAGAAGTCTCTTGTGTCCCCAACACACCTAATACACTTGTCACATGTATAGGTGCACTAGTTCGCGAAGAGATAGTAAAACACATGTGGTATAGATGATGGTAATATTGCAGGAAGTAAAGATGCAGTAAAACAGTAAACAAGCGATGTTTGCAGTATTTGGAAACAAGACCTAGGGATCATACTTTCACTAGTGGACACTCTCAACATTGATCACATAATAAATAAATAACTTCTCCTCATTTGTGCTACATACACTCTTTTGTTGGATGACAAACACCATTTATTGTGTAGGGCTACAAGAGCTCCCTCAAGCCGGAGTTAACAAGCGCCACAACATTCAGCATTCATATTTAAGTAACCTTAGAGCATAATAGATCTTTGCAATTTAAACCGAGTACTAACATAGCATACACACTCACCATTACACTATGAAGGGGGAATAGATCACATCAATACTATCATAGTGATAATTAACTCCATAACCTACAGGAGATTATGATCATAACCTACGCCAAGAACTACACGATGGACACACTATCACCTTTACACCATGAAGGAGGAATAGACTACTTTAATAACATCACATGAGTAGCACATAGACTAATAGCGATACAAAGCTCATCATATGGATCTCAATCATGCAAAGCAATTCATGAGATCATTGTATTGGGGTGAGAGATTAATCACATAGCTACCGGTAGAGCCCTTAGCCTCGAGGGAGAACTACTCCCTCCTCATCATGGAGGGCAGCGTTGATGGAGATGGCGGTGGTGTCGATGGAGATGCCTTCGGGCAATTCCGTCCCGGCGGCGTGCCGGAACAGAGACTCTGTCCCCGAATCTTGGCTTTGCGATGGCGGCGGCTACGGAACTTTTCTCGTATCGTGGCTTATCCGTTTAGGGTTTCGCGACGGAGACTTTATGTAGGCGAAAGGGCAGCCTCGGAGGGGCTGGTGGGGCCACACCATAGGGGCGCGCCCGGGGTCCGCCGCGCCGCCTGTGGGGTGGGGCCCCCACAGCTCCCTCTGGCGCCTCTCCTCTCTGGAAGCTTCCGGGAAAATAAGATCTTGGGCGTTGATTTCGTCCAATTCCGAGAATATTTCCTTTGTAGGATTTCTGAACCAAAAGCAGCGAAAACAGGATCTGGCACTTCGGCATCTTGTTAATAGGTTAGTTCCGGAAAATGCATCAAAACATCATAAAGTGTGAACAAAACATGTAGGTATTGTCATAAAACTAGCATGGAACATAAGAAATTATAAATACGTTGGAGACGTATCGAGCCCCGGCGGTCTGAGAAGGGCACCGCCGATTTCGGCCACCATTGGAGTCGTCGTCGGTACCAGCCGCCTCGCCGTCGTCCGCAACATCTCCCGCACCAACGCCGTCGATCGCCGGAGCCCAGGATCGCCGCCTACCCCTACCTCCGCCGAGCCAGCGCCCGCTTCTCGCCGACAACGACGACACTCCACCGTTCGATCATCGTCTCATCCAACGTCTCCCAGCCCTGTACCGTTTCGGTGAGTTCCACCCGCTGACGAGTGGCCCCCACTCTGTCAGGCAGCCCACGCATGCTGGACGCGTGGTGGGCTGGCCTTTGCGTTTTTAACGGATTAGGCCCAGTTTCGTTTCCAGCCAACCCACTTAATTCAAATTTGAATATTTCGAATTAATCAATTTGCTTACTGCATGAAATTTCAAATATAAATAGAATCAAATCTACTTGGCCAAATTTAGCAAATTTTATATATTTGGAAAGCTTATGAAATTTTCTAAACAACCTCACTGGTCTCAACCCTAGATTATTTATAGAAATAATGTGACAAAAATAACAAGGCAGGGCCTTTTGCAAATTCAAAAAATTATAAAAAATCAACCAAAAATGCTTTTAAGTTGATTCCAACTCTCATAAATCACATTTCATATTGTCTATTAAAATATATAAAAATATGACATAGTTGTTTGTATGATCATAGTCTAGATTAAAAAATGGCTCTATGGCCATTTCTAGTCCATCTAAATTGTTCAAAAGTATTTATTAAATAATATGGGAGTGATAACGCGTGAAGCACACGTCTGTTGGGAACCCGAAGAGGAAGGTGTGATGCGTACAGCAGCAAGTTTTCCTTTAGAAAGAAACCGAGGTTATCGAACCAGTAGGAGCCAAGAAGCACGTGAAGGTTGTTGGTGAAGGAGTGTAGTGCGCGCAACACCGGTGAAATCGGCGCCAACGTGGAACCACGACACAATCAAGATACTTTGCCCCAACGTAACAGTGAGGTTGTCAATCTCATCGGCTTGCTGAAAGCAAAGGATTAATCGTATCAAGTGGAAGATGGTGTTTGTTTGCAAAGAACAATAAAGAACAATGATTGCAGTAGATTGTATTCAGATGTAAAAGAATGGACCGGGGTCCACAGTTCACTAGTGGTGTCTCTCCAATAAGATAACTAACATGCTTGGGTGAACAAATTACAGGTGGGCAATTGACAAATAAAGATTCAATACATATCAATGATGATTACTATGAGATTTAATCGGGGCATTATGACAAAGTACATAGACCGCTATCCAGCATGCATCTATGCCTAAATAATCCACCTTTGGGTTAGCATCCGCACCCCCTGCAGTATTAAGTTGTAAACAACAGATAATTGCATTAAGTATGGTGCGTAATGTAATCAACACAAATATCCTTTGACAAAGCATCGATGTTTTATCCCTAGTAGCAACAACACATCCACAACCTTAGAACTTTGTCACTGTCCCAGATTAAATGGAGGCATGTACCCACTATCGAGCATAAATACTCCCTCTTGGAGTTACAAGTATCAACTTGGCCAGAGCCTCTACTAGCAACGGAGAGCATGCAAGAACATAAACAACACATATATGATAGATTGATAATCAACTTGACATAATATTCTAGATTCATCGGATCCCACCAAACACAACATGTAGCATTACAAATAGATGATCTTGATCATGTTAGGCAGCTCACAAGATCTAAACAATGATAGCACAAGCGGAGAAGACAACCATCTAGCTACTTGCTATGGACCCATAGTCCAAGGATGAACTACTCACGCATCCGGAGGCGGGCATGATGATGTAGAGCCCTCCGGTGATGATTCCCCTCTCCGGCCGGGTGCCGGGGCGATCGAATCCCCCGAGATGGGATTGGGGCGGCGTCTCTGAAGGTTTTCCGTATCGTGGCTCTCGGTACAGGTTGTTTCGCGACGAAGGCTTTAAGTAGGCGGAAGGGCGGAGTCGGAGGAGTCATGGGGGCCCCACACGGCAGGGCCGCGCGGGCCCCCTAGGCCGCGCCGCCCTAGTGTGGCGGCACCCCGTGGCCCCTTCGTTTCTCCTCGGTCTTGGAAGCTTCGTGGAAAAATAAGACCCTGGGCGTTGATTTCGTCCAATTCCGAGAATATTTCCTTTGTAGGATTTCTGAAACCAAAAACAGCAGAAAACAGCAACTGGCGCTTTGACATCTTGTTAATAGGTTAGTGTCGGAAAATGTATAATAATGATGTAAAGTGTGTATAAAACATGCAAGTATTGTCATAAAAGTAGCATGGAACATAAGAAATTATAGATACGTTTGGGACGTATCATGGAGCTATTTTCTCATTTAAATCTTGTCCCAAATAACTCAATATGAGGTAGTGACTATGGTCAAATGAATCTCATATTAAATTATTTGATGACATTAAATCATTATAATGTTAGTATTAAATTGCATGAGGTGTAGCACCTCATTTAAATCATTTTCCCAAATGATGATTATGTAGAAGTTGACCTTGGTCAACCTAGGTCATACATTATCATTTGAGGAGATTAAATCTTAACAAGATTCAATGAGAGGAAATTATTTCTCCAAAAAATTTAAATAGAAACCTTAATTAATATTTGTAATGAGAGGAAATTATTTTTCTCAAGAAGAAAACAAAGTCAACCAACCTAATAACCATGTTGTTATGCTAGCCTAGCTTGTGTGACTCATGTGTGTGCTTAGTCTAGTGTTTAAGCTTTGTGTGGTGATTGTGTACATCGTATTCGTTTTTAGACGCTAGTACCGAGGAGTATCAAGAGGAGGAGGAGGTCTACTTCCAAGGAGAGAAAGACCACTTTGATCAATACACCAACCAAGGCAAGCTAATATTCTTGCAAAGTGCAAAGCTCTACAAGAGCAAGGCACCCCACATTTTACTTTATGCTTAATGAACCCATCCCAAGTTTCTACTTACAAGCTTTTACTTACAAGCTTTTTTGCTTTTGTTTTATCAAAGTACTTTTTGATTCATGATTCACTTGGTCTAGAGTAGAACAAGATCATCAAAGTTAGCCTAGGGCAATCAAAGCTAGTTAGCACCCCTCATGACTAGTGGCTAGTGCTAAACAAATAAAATTGACTACTCTAGATGGGAACATTGTGAAATGAAATGACTTTGAAAGATTTGAAGGTGACTTGAATGACATGAATGATTTGATGAAGTTGATAAAAACAGATGGTTGGGTTCGGATGCGATACCATTCCAATTTACAAGTACCCCACAATACCTGATTATGGGTAGGGCTTAACTGGAAATTTATATATCTTAGTATGGGTTCCCTCTAAACAAGCGTCATAGGGGTTATGCCGAGGCTGCCTCCGTTGAATGTGAAATGATGAAAAATGACGTGAATGAGGTGAATTGTCCGGCCCAAGCCCTATGCAGTTCCCAGGCTGACGGTTTGTCTTCAGGGAGGCCAAGCTCATGGGGAGAGGTGCCTATACTAGGGTGTGTAAGTGAAAGGTTAGGGTTGATGATCCGCGTATTGAGTTACGATTATTCGGGGTTCCTGATGGATGTAATCAAATGGTGTGGCACAAGTGTGCAACCTCTGCGAGTGTAAATCTATTCGAATAGCCGTGTCCACGGTTACGGACGATTGGAAAGGCCATACTGTTCCATCGTCAGATCTTTTCTTGAAAAGGAATGTTGAATTTGACATGGTGACTTGAATTGAAACACACTAAGTTGTGGGAATGACACTAATGTTCCCACTTGTTAGTTAGCATAAGAAGAGTCTTTTATGAAATGCTTATGAACTAAAATTGGCTTTATGCAAATAAACCTAGAGCTTAGCATCCCCTTTATACAATTGATAGTAATTACAATAGTATTAGTTTGCGAGTACTTTAAAAGTACTCACTGCTGTGTCCCTGGCTATTCAAATGGCCAGAATATGAAGAGGAGCAGCAGTACGAAGATGACGACCAACAGGACGTCTACAACAACTAGGAGTTCGCCTAACGTCAAGCGTTGGCCTGTGGAACTAGATAGTCCACTATTATTACGCTTCCGCTACTTGTGATGTTCATTGATCAATAGATCAACTATTTGTGTAATATTGGATCATGTGATCCCCTTTTGTAAGACAATGATGGTTTGTAATGAATGATGACTTATGATATCAAGTGTTATGTCTCGCAACAACAATCTTCCTGGGATTGCGATGTATGACATAATAGGCATCTGGACTTAAAAATCCGGGTGTTGACATGACCCTTAGGTAAATATTACATGGTCTACATCAGGCAACATCACAAGAGAAAACTAACATACAATCATAGTGCAAAGATATAAATCATCTTAATTTATATACTAGTACCACTAGGGTTTCTCCATCTCCCCAAGAACGGGATGAACTACTCACACATGGAGACAATCAAGAAAATCATCATAAACTTGCGTATGGAAAAGGGATTGTGGTATGAATCCAATTATGAACCCACAATGGTAATGAAGATTACAATCTAATGAGATGGAGAGAATGGAGACGGTGATTCATTGTGGATGATGATGAAGGTGATGATGCCTTGTCCTCCAATGATCCGGGTAGAACCGGGGATGAGGTCCCTTCTTGATCTTCCTTCAGATCTCTTCTGGGACGGTGTTCTGGTCTTTCTGGTCGCGTCTCAACTTTGATCTTAGATCTGTCTGCGGGAGGTGAAAGTATTTGACGAGGCGGTGCCTCCGGCAGGTGGTACAGGCGGACGGTACGGGTGGGCCCTGCCCATACCGATGCCCGTTAAAGTCCCTGGAAGTTGTCCTCGCATTGTCCTTTCGCCCAGGCGCATTATTAAGTGCAAAAATGATTTCTATCACGTCAAAATGTCAGAAAATGACATTTTTCATTGATATTTCATCATTGACTTGTTATTTTAGGATCCTGTGTAGACAAGCATAAAAGGGCGCGGTAGCGCGGTGAAATACAAAAATCCTACCACTACTTGATGATAACTTGATAAAATAGTAATGCAAAAACATGCTAAAAATGCACTCATCAATGACCTCCGTAAGCAAAAATTCTGGCAATTCCTCCTGAGGATGTCGTAGGCGTGGCTGTGGTAGGACGTCCGCCCACATATCTTTGGTCTATAAAGAAAAAGATCCTATATGAATATATGAGTTGTGTGTATAGTAAATCATCGTAAAAAGAATTGTGAATATTTTTACGTACTCGAATTTTTTTAATCTACGCGTAGCTCAACCACCATGTTGATGAACTCAAAAACGCAGTATGCACATAAGTTGGTCCCCAGTGGCTGCCTCGCGCACTTTATGAGAATAGAATTCAATCAAAAAATAATCAAGCATGATAGTGGTATAAATATTGAAACTAGTACTAGATACTTACATGGAGCCTTTCATAACGCAGCTTCGGTGCCTATTCACCACTCATCTTTGTGATGAAAGCTTTCCAACATCGTCTGTGATAATGATTTTATCAGGAAATGAACGATAAAGGCCGATATAGTGCGATAATGATTGAAATTACCTCTCGAGCATGTAAATCATGATGTTGTACTCCTCAGGGTCTTTATCTAATGGATCCATGATATATACTTTTCCAGAGTCAACTCTAATGATGAGGATAATATAGTAAAAATTGTGCATGCATGCATAACTCATCAATTACACTTAACATCAAGTAAGTAAAACAGAATATAAGGCAGTAGCACTTACCTAAAGTTGTAAGAAAATAATATGTACCTAAGAGTATTTTGCTTCATTAAAAAAATTAGGAAGTTGGCCTCTGTGTCCTTGGAATTTTTTTCCATCGTAGCAAAATTAACGATATATGGGTCAATGAACCCAATGTCATAGATTCCCTTTCTTCTACATTCGAGAATCTTCCATCTGCATAATGGCGTATAAAAGAATATAGTGATGATAAATTAATGACCAAGGTGAGCTAGGAACTTAATTACAGAAATAAATCACTTACAAACAATAGGAACTGACGACAGATTTGTCGAGAGCGTCTAGATTGAACAACTGAAACAATTCCTCAAGCTCAATAGCTATGGAGTCTTCACGGAAGTAATGCTCTTTTCGTACTGCCACCATTAGATAATTGCGATCTCCCTTCGTGATTTCCAGATACCACTCATGCAATTTTCCCATTTGTGTTAGTAGAAGTGGGATCAGCTGATACCTTACCAGAGGCTGCCCGCGGACATATTTGCATGCTAGTTCATCGGGCTTGGGCAGTCCCACTATATTAGCTAGACGTAAGTTCTTATCGTTATACACTTTGAGCGAGGGGGGGGGGGGCTTTGCCTGTTCTTCGAGCTGGGGAACTTTTTTCCTCAAGATACAACACTTCCCGTCTTCTTAGGAGAATCCTTTGATAAGGCCATTTTCATGCTGCTGGCAGGGGCGATGGACTTGGAGGTATTGGCACTCTTCCGCTTTGGACGTGCTGGAGGAGACAGTGGCTTTGGAGGTGTTGGATCTTGCTGATGGAGAGGTGGACTTGGACGTGCTGGAGGACATGGTGGCTTTGGAGGTGTTGGATCTTGCTGATGGAGAGGTGGACTTGGACGTGCTGGAGGAGACGGTGGCTTTGGAGGTGTTGGATCTTGCTGATGGAGAGGTGGACTTGGAGGTGATGGAGGAGACGGAGGCCTTCGAGGTGTTGGATGCCTCCTCGGAGGAACCGGCGGCCGCCGCACTGGCGAGCTTCTCCCTGCCTTCCTCTCTCTTCCCTTCCCCCGCAATCCTCTTACTCTCCAGGTCGTCCTCCGAGGTCATCTCGTCGGGCGCCCCTAATCCTAATCGATCGAGCGGCGGGAGGTGAACGAGACGGAAGGGGAACGGCGGCCTGGACATCCCCAAACCGACCTCTTCGATGGTGTCTCTCTCTCTCCCTCTCCCTCTCCCTCTCTCTCCCTCTCTCTCTCCCTCCCTCCCTCTCTCCCTCCCTCTCTCCCTCTCCCTCTCCCTCTCTCTCCCTCTCCCTCCCTCCCCCTCTCCCTCTCCCTCTCCCTCCCTCTCCCTCTCTCTCCCTCTCCCTCCCTCTCTCTCTCCCTCTCCCTCTCCCTCTCTCTCTCTCCCTCCCTCTCCCTCCCTCCCTCTCCCTCCCTCTCTCTCCCTCTCCCTCTCCCTCTCCCTCTCTCCCTCCCTCTCTCCCTCCTTCTCTCCCTCCCTCTCTCCCTCTCCCTCTCCCTCTCCCTCCCTCTCCCTCTCTCTCCCTCTCCCTCTCTCTCCCTCTCCCTCTCCCTCTCTCTCTCTCTCTCTCTCTCTCTCGTATCTATGCAGCTGCACGCCTCGCGACCATGTGTTGAGCCGACGGACATGACCAATTGTGGGATCGAGAGCCTCCAATCGTGACAGACTTGGAATTTCTGAAAAGATCTCAAGACAAGGGAGCTGGGTAAGTAAAAGTTTCCGTTGACACATACTCAATCGTTCGTGAGTCTCCAAGTTTCGTGCTGCTTCCGTTCCAACAAAGAAAGACAAGATTCGAGAGCTCTCTCATTGCTTGTCTGATCCGTTTTTCTTCTGCAACGAGACATACAAGAGCATCTTAAATTTTTTCTTTCCAAAATATTAGGAATTTAATTATGATGTACTGATAATTTGTTTGTCTACTTTAATTATTCATTGCACTACTTTCTTCCTACCAGCTGTATGGTCTTCTGAATATCCATCTTTTGCAAAAAAAAAATTATTATGTGTGAAAAAATAATATATAAACATTCTAATATGAAAAACTAAAAAACTATTTTTCGTACATGTACATAACTTTATATGGTTCAAACTCAACAAAACATCCAATTCCATGGATTGTACATCCAAACAGGAATTACAATTGGGTGCCACATTTTATTCTTACAACAAATATTTATATGGTTCAAACTCAGCAAAACATCCAATTCCATGGATTGTACATCCAAACAGGAATTACAA
The DNA here is from genome assembly GCA_030979885.1 of Lolium multiflorum. Taxonomy (NCBI): domain Eukaryota; kingdom Viridiplantae; phylum Streptophyta; class Magnoliopsida; order Poales; family Poaceae; genus Lolium; species Lolium multiflorum. The sequence continues at coordinate 52,813,545 of CM061748.1, forward strand.
TTGGGTGCCACATTTGATTCTTACAACAAATATTATGCACATCCAAACAATAGAATTAGAATTGAAGTCATTTCCTTTCCATCTTAGATTTGGTATTACATTCCAATTCAATTCTAAGATCCAATTATGTGCATCAAAACACATGTAATTCAAGATAAGACTACTAGAACTAGTAAATCTATTATATCTTGTGCTATTGGAACTTCATGTTATCATGGTCTTTGTGATATTGGAGCAAGTATAAGTCTAATACCATATTCTCTATATCTCGAAATCAAGCCCGATATTGATCCCATATACATGGAGGAAACATGTATAACTATTCAACTTGTTAATAAAGAAGTTATTAGTCCTCCAGGCATGGTAAGAGATGTTGAAGTATTAGTAGGAAAGATTAAGTATCTCGCTGATTCATTGTGCTTGGTTGCTCCCAACATGCATTTTGTCATATTATATTTGGTAGAACTTTCTTACATATATATTGTTGGTGCTGAAATTGATTTGCCAAACGAGAGAGTGTTTATTAAATATGCTAGAGAAATGTTAGAATTTAATTTTTCCAAGTTTACAGGTAAACATTTAGAAAAAGAAAAGTTTCAAAAAGATATTGTACTTAATCAAGAGTAACCATATAGTAATGAAGAAAGAGAAGATTTATAACAAATTTTATCTCAACAACCACCACATTTACAATTGCATATTCCACCTGATAATCTTAGAGTGTTACCACCATCCAAAGAAGAACTTAGTTTTGAACTAAAACCTTTGCCTGATGATAGGAAATATGCATACCTTGATGAGAAAAATGTATATCATGTTATTATTAGTGCTAATCTTTCAGGAGAAGAGGAAACCAAATTACTGGAGGTATTGCTTGCCCATAAGCCGGCCATTGGATATTCTCTTGATGATCTCAAAGGTATAAGTCCAGCTCTATGCATGCATAAGATTAATTTGAAAGAACATGCAAAGCCCGTTGTTGATTATCAACGCCGTCTTCATCCAAAAATGAAGAAAGTGGTAAGAAAAGAGGTAATCAAACTTATTGAGGCTCGTATTATTTATCATATAGCTGGTAGTAAATGGGTAAGTCATATTCATTGTGTGCCTAAGAAAGGTGGAATTACTGACTATAGAATGCGCATTGATTTCAAAAAATTAAATAAAACTACTCGTAATGATCATTATCCTTTACCTTTTATTGATCAAATATTAGAAAGATTATCTAAGTATTCGCATTTTTTCTACGTTGATGGTTATCCTGGTTTTTCTCAAATACCTGTGCACAAAGATGATCAAGAAAAGACTACTTTTACTTTCCATTTGATACTTTTGCTTATAGAAGAATGCCTTTTAGTTTATATAATGCTCCTGCTACTTTTGAAAGATGCATAATAGTGAGAAGATTATGAAAGTATTTATGGATATTTTTGCTGTCTATGGTAACCCTTTCGATAATTTCTTATTCAATCTTAACAAATTTCTGCAGCGGTGTGAGGATCAAAACCTAGTCCTTAATTGGGAGCTAGAAGTGCCATTTTATGGTTACAAAACATGTAGTCCTTGGTCATCGAGTATCTGGAAGAGGTATTGAAATGGACCGCCCAAAGATAGAAGCCATAGAGAAGCTACCATATCCGCGGGATATTAAAGATATAAGAGATTTCCTTGGGTATGCTAGGTTTTATAGAACATTCATTAAGGACTTTCCTAAAATATCAAAGCCTCTTAATAATATTTTATAAAAGGATGTTCCATTTTTTTATGATGATCGGGTGGAGTCTTTCAATATTTTAAAGAATGATTTAATTAGTGCTCCTAGAGTTCAACCACCTGATTGGAATTTACCTTTTGAAATTATGTGTGATGCAAGTGATTATGCGGTACGTGCTGTTTTGAGACAAAGAGTTGATAAGAAACTTAATGTTATATAGTATGCTTGCAAGACTCTTGTTGGCGCCCAAAAAAATTATGCTGCTACTGAAAAAAATTAGCTCTGATCTTTGCTTGTGATAAATTTATACCTTACATAGTAGATTCTAAAATTATTGTGCACTCTCATCATTCTGCTATTAAATATCCTATGAATTAGAAAGATGCTAAGCCTAGACTTATTAGATGGATTTTATTATTGCAAAATTTTGATTTACATATTGTTGATAGAAAGGGTGAGAATGGAAAACATTTTAGATGATCTAACCCATATTAATGATAGCTTTGCTAATGAACAAAATATTAATGTGTCTAGTGCAAGAGTAGCTTTCCCATGGTTCGCTGATTATGCTAATTTTATTATTGAGACAGTTATACCACCTCGTTTTACTTATCAACAAAGAAAAAAATATTTTATAATCTTAGACATTACTTTTGGAATGATCCTTTTCTTTATAAGAAGGGATTTGATGGTATTATTAGACGTTGTGTACCCGAGTTTGAACAACATAGTATTATAAAATATTGCCATGACAACCCTTATGGAGGCCACCACGCGGGAGACCGCACAGCTGCAAAGGTATTGCAATCTGGATTATATTGGCCTACTTTATTTAAAGATTGTTTTACTTATGTAAAAGCTTGTGATAAATGTAAACGTGTTGGGATCATTGGTAAGAGAAATGAAATGCCTATGAATTATACATTACCTCTTGAACCATTTTATTTGTGAGGATTCGACTTTATGGGGCCATTTTCTGCCTCCAAAACGCAGCATACTCAGATTTTGGTTGCAGTGGATTATGTTATTAAGTGGGCGAAAGCAATTCTGACAAAGGGTGCTGACCATGCTACTGCATGAAGATGTTGAAGGATATCATTCTTCCTAGGTTTGGAGTACGTACCTAAATTTTTAATTACTGAAGGTGGTTCTCACTTTATTCATCAAGTTTTTAGAAAAATCTTAGCTATATATGGTGTTAATCATAGAGTAGCGTCTCCATATCACCCACAAACTAGTGGTCAAATTGAATTGAGGAAAAGAGAAATAAAGCTTATATTAAAAAAGACTGTTAATAAGTCTAGGTCTAGTTGGCCAACTAAAATCAAAGAAGCATTACTGGCTTATAAAACTACTTTTAAAACTCCTATGAAAATGTCTCCTTATAGAATGATCTATAGAAAAGCGTGTCATTTACCTGTATAGTTAGAACACAAGCTAGGTGGATCATTAAGAAGCTTAACTTTGATTTTAAAACTGCAGGAGAAAAGAGAATCCTAGACAAAACCTTTTAGATGAATAGAGAAATGAAGCTTATGAAAGTGCTAGATTGTTTAAAGAAAAGGTTAAATTTGGCACGACAAAAGGATAAAGAGGAAGGAATTCAAAGTAGGAGACCAAATATTATTGTTTAATTTTCGTTTCAAGTTCTCTGCAGACAAACTAGCATCGAGATGGCGGGATCCATTGGTTGTACAAGCGGTGTATCACTCCAGAGCCATCTGTTTCCATGGAGATTGCAAAGGTAAACCTCATGTTGTTAATGGACAACGTCGTAAATATTATATTGAAGGAGAACACTTCATAGGGAATGTGAAAGAGTTACATCTCCGAACTTTGGAAGTTATCATCGCCGAGAATTTCTAGAAACCAATAAAAGTCGAGATCTGGTACGTAGCGATCTCGGAATCTTTTCATATTTTAGGATAGTAACCTTTTTGCAAAATAAGAAAGATTCGCGAAAGATTTGGGCGAAACGGAGTCACGAGGAGCAAAAGAGCCCAGATGGCGCGCCCTACCTAGTTGGACGCGCCACCCAAGGTCGTCCGCACCTTGGACTTTCTTTTCACCCCCTTTTCGACTCAAACTCTTCATTTTTACCTAAAAATCGTCCATACATACGGCCCCTGCCGATCTAATCTCGCATCGAGTCTTTTCAAGCGAAACTTGTTTTTCTTGTCCAGAACTTTCAGCTTTTTGATCATATCAAGCTCCGGATCCAATCTTGGAGGTGAAGGCTCCAAGGAGATGGGCGTGGTGAACCGCTACCTCAGCTCCGTGGTGGCTCCGCTGAAGACTTTGACCTTGAAGGAGGGGGTGTTGCTCATGGAGGAGGTGAAAGCCCCGAAGACCAAGGGCACCAATGGAGGAAAGGCTGAAAATTCTAAAGGACACCGTCTTCACGTATGGTACTGTGATCGAACGTAGTTTTAATGCTCATCATCAGATGAACATCGAGATGAAGAAGAAGGTTCAAGCCTATGAAGCAAGAATCAAGGACACGGAGGAGAAGATCTTTCACATCCTCACACAGCTGGATAGGTTCCAAGCCCTCGTGTGGGATGTGGAAAACCAGAATTGTGAGTATGAAGTCCGCTTCAACAAGATTAGATCGCTAAAAATCAAGGGAAAAATACCTTATCAGTTTTTCACCCGTAGAAAGAACCACGCGAGAGGGGCCACGAGGTGCAAACGGGCACATGTGGCGCGCCCTACCTGGTTGGGCCCGCCACCCAACCTCGTTCGCCCCTCGAGCGTCGCCTCAGGCCCCCATTTATACCAGAAACTCCGTTTTGCCTAAAAAGCTAAGCAATATTTTTTCCAAGATTTATTGAGGCCGCGGCGGCGATAGTCATCTTCTACTCCCACAGAAAAACAGACTGGTTCCCGTTGATTAAGCAATTCCAATAACGCTACTTCCCAATCTTTGCTGCAAACGACTTCCTCTCATCTACGTGCTTCTACAGAAAATATCAACACGCAAACTTAAGGTCTTAATTTATAAACCCCCGTACAAATATTGAAAGCACAGAGGAACTGCAATTACCATATGAAGTATACTGAACTTTCTTGCTTGCTTTTCTCGGACAAACATCCAGTCCAATGCTAGGTCATATTCTATTGTGTTTGGTTGAGAGCAATGTGAGGTCGATACTGCCTTCTTCTGCAGAAAGAACAATAGTTGCATAAATATCATATTCAGAAAAGAAATAACTGTGACAGGATTAATTTTAAAACACCATCAGCACCTGGTCTTCTCGTTGTCTTTGACTCATTTTCTGATCACTGATGGTTAAGTGCCCAACTAGAGCTCCTGAAGGTTTTTTAATCTTAAGTAACCCTTTGCTGCAGTAAAGTGGTCTGCAAGTAATACAAATTGTAAGAATCAGTGGGTTAACAAAAGAAAACCAAATTAAACAAAGTTACTTATTATCTCCCTTTCAAAATAAGTGACTTAGTTTTGTCTAGATATGCCGTATCTAGACGCATTTCAATGTGTAGATATATTTGTATCTAGAAAAAGTTAAGCTACTTATTTTGGAACACAAGGAATATTTCATACTGAGCTATACAATAAAACTGGGTAGTGCAAGTGGCAGTCACATACAAACTGTATCAACAAACTGTCTAACCATCAATTGCAATGTTGCACGTGCACAGTCCCTGTTTGATTTGCCAACTAAACAAAGAACTAAAACACATAAATTGGTGCTCATGGTAGTAGCAATTGGTAATATAATGCAATATTAGTTTTGATCCATCTTTTCCAGTTGGTTTGAAGGAGCCATCAGAAAATAACAAACAGAGTAGCAACACTTGATATGAAATTCATTACATGACCTCACTCAAACAAAGTACGGTAGATTTCATCATTCCAACAAGTATCAACGCAACAAAGTCAGTTACCTTCCACCCACTACCAAGCCTGAATTGATCTTCGAAATAGCAACATCAGCAGCTTTTTTAGATTTAAATACAGCATAAGCTTTTCCTAAAAATAAGAAGGAAAATTGTTTAAGCTGTATTTAAAAAGAAGGTTACCTCAAACATGTAGACTTTGTGTAGAAGAGTGAACTTGCAAACAAAACTCACTCACCATTGTTGGGATCATCATAGGTCGGGTGGTTTATAGGCCGAGCTCTACAAGTTAGTTGAAGCGCCTCACGAATAAGTTCCTGCAAGCATATGATTATCATGAGAAATATTCATTAGATTGATAGTGTGATACTCAAAAGGAGTAGAATGGGTGCTAAACAGGGTTGACAAAGATTCTTGAGCAAAAGAAAATGGATATGAACAAAGAATTCATCAACTTTTTCAAATCCCTACATTCTCCACATGTCCCCCCATGCCCGCACCAACTTGCCAATGAATATAATATATACAACATTTTTTTTACTTTCTATAGCAGAAAAATAAAGTACTCCATCCGATCCAAAATAAGTGTCGCTGATTCAGTACAAAGCTGTACTAAATCAGTGACAAATATTATGGATTGTAGGGAGTAGTAAATATGAAGGTACACTTTGGAAGAATGTAGAAGTTAAGCAAGCAGAAATTAAAGTGTACACAGTGACAATTGTGCAACAGAACATAGAGCTTAAGCTATTCAAGAAGATGATACTTCTAGGCCAGGAAATACAATAGAGAACAAAATGCAGCTTGGGCTTCCTGACAACCAAATAGATAAAGAGAACATGGTACCACTATGTCAGAAGCTGCAAACTGTATGTCCAGATTCTGGATATACACTAGTCTCCCCTCCTCATCAGACACTTGTAGTTCCTCATCCCATGGCTGCAAATTTCATTTAACAGACTAACATATAACTGAAAGCCAAAGCATAATTTCATTTAATATACAGTAACATAGAGCTCAAAGCATATTCTACTTTTGACTAAACAGCTTATCAAGTGCAGATAAAACAAATGTGTCATCAGGCATAGCATATATGCAAGCAACTCTACAGCGAAGAGAGATAACTCACACGAGGTTTGAACCATTTGCTTCGGTCCTGTTAAATAGTATAGAAGTGTATCAGCACACGGAAGAAAACATGGAGAAATTGTAAACGAGAACTTGTTTATGGTTTATCCCTTTTAACCCACTCATGACTAGCATTGGTCAAATCTCAACAGCAAATGCAGATAATGTTCGGCCAAATACAGAATAAAACCTTAAAGCAAACTAATTCATAACTGTGAAGCACGTCTGCTTGTTGTGTACAAATATACCATTATTTGCCCAAGACTCAACCCACTGATGTAAGAAATATAGCTGAAAGAGAAAGAAGATTTTGGATACCAAATCTGAAAAGGAATATGTGCTACAGACATTGCCCCCAAATACACGTTGTAGTGCATGGCAGCAGTTTCAAGAGACTGTGCTATAGCAAATCGGTAATTTTCAGTACAATGATAAATTCAGACATACTTCTACCTAGATAAAGCAATATTGCATCCAAATGCATGCATTTAAGATGTTTAAGACAGCTAAGGACATGTATGAAGCTTGTAGGCCAGTAATGTGTCTTCGACATATGGACTGGTAAAATCTGTCAACTAAAATGCTGCAAACAAGAGAAGCCCTATAAGAAATTTCGTATTTCACCAAGGAACCAAAATATTGCTTATCATTTTGTGTGTTCAATTTGTGATATGATGGAGTTGGATAGCGATCAACTTGATTTCAGTTTCAATGAGTGCAACGGAACAAAGAATACAAGAGGTGGCACATGTGTTTTACATGTTTATAATATGCTCACAAAGAAATATGTCAAAACAGTTCTTTATTAGTTTAGGAAACTTACAACAGCCTGTCTTGTCGTTAGTTCCAGAGGACCAGGGCGAACTTTCACGTCAGGAACTGGGGCCACACTCGATCCTGTAAGATCTTGGGATAATTTCAACTTCTTGGAAGGCATCTTCTCAGAAAGATCTTTCTGTGTGCGTTTAGGAATATCTTGTGTTGGTTTGGGAACACCCTCCTTAACTGCTGGGGGGAGAGGAACGGCAGCAACCTTCTCTTTGACTGCTGGAGGGAGAGGAATAGCCCCTGACTGGGGAGGGGTCACTGCAGCAACTGGATTTTCATCCTCCATCTCAACCGCTGACTGTGGAAGGGGTGCAACCAGACCTGCACCCAACTTCTGATCCATGCCTTCCGTATCCTGATCCGGATAGCATGTAACTTGCTCGTCTTTAGGATTAAGCAGACTGTTGACTGCATCAGAAGGAGAATAATTTGAGATGTACATGGATACAACGTATTGGGCAAACGGAATATGAATATATGTGATCCAATGCATGAACAAGATCTGGATCCTAGACTGACCTTCCAGCCCTCCAATTTTTTCAGGTACTTTATCAGAAAGTGTGCAGTTTCCAACATCGAAGAACCTATAGAAGATATAATCAGCAACTTCTTGTTCCCTTGAAGTAGGCTGGCAATTCCTCTCATCCTTTGAAAGGCAAACAACAGTGCATTTTCCAGCAATAGCTTCCTAATTGAGTGATGAACAAATGGCTAAATTAGAACATTTTAGTTGTAAGAAGGGTTAAAAATGAACTGAATTAGCAGTGATGTGCCAAAGTAGATTGAAAGTGTAACTGTTGAACCCTAATAGAGATGTTCACATGCTTGTTGAACTGCTTTCCTTACCAAGCTAGTTCAGCTTAGATTTTGCAAATGAGCAAAGCCAGGAATGATGCAGCTCACTCAGGCTTTCCTTGTGCCTAGAGTTCACATCTATTGCCAAATATACTCCACAAAGTGTTAACCAACCTTTTATTTATGAAGATTGGAACTATTTAACTTAAAATTACATTTATGATTTGTGGGTCTATCCAATCATAAGGAAACACAAATCTATGAATAAAGAAGGAAAAAACTACCAGTGGATTGATATCAGCAAGGCCAGTGCCATCACCAGAAGCAAGAAATATCTCCTTCTCCGCCACAGGACCGCTTAAGTAACTTCTGATCTCATCCGGGGAGAAAAACCAAAGAATTTTTACTTTCTTAGCTTGATTTTGCTGCCATATCTTCAATATCTTTCCAATGTACGGTTCAGGATCACCATTTTTAAAAAGATACACAGAGTCATACAATGAGTACTTCACATTGTCAAATGTGAAGGAACCATAGAACTGTGTATCCATCTTAGCACCATCTTTTGCTCTCTTGTTTCCCCATGAGAACTGGATATTCTCACTACTTCCATCCATTCTGATAATGGCCACTTGCAGCTCAACTTCCCCTTACCACATGCCTAGTAGAAAGATAAAGAAAATAAATTAAGCAACACCAAAAATATTAGCACAGAGTTATCAATAACAGTAGCACAGCATACAACTCCCAGATACTTCGATCTGCTACAAATGTTTGGCTGGTGTGGAGTCCACATGCTAACTAGAGTGAAATAAGAAATTAATAGGAACACCGCTGAGAAAGGAGCAACTGCATATATGAAACTTCATATATTTCCCTTCCGGGAAAAGCTTGCTCGCTCCAGTACCACAAAACGTGATGGTGCAGGCAAAACGTGATTACAAAACCACCCCCAAAATTGATGAACGGTCTCGTAACAAAAATTCCTAGGTCAAGAGTTGCAAGAGGAAACCGCAGCACATACGCCCTTCAACTCGATCAATTCCCATCCAAGACAAACCTAGGGTTGCGGAAACTGAAATAAATTGACAAAACCAAAACCCTAGAGGGAGAGATGGCGAGAGGGATGGACAGCGAACAACTAGACAGGAGCCCGACGCTTCCCGGATTCGCGGTGCCGCCGGCGATGGGGGCGGGCGTCGCCTAGGACTGCTGCTCCGAAGGGTGAGGACTAGCGGGCGGGGTTAGGGGACCCGACCAGTGAAGCCCAATGTGGTACGGATGGAGTAGTCACCTTCTGCGGTAGTGGTGGTGGTGATGGAGGAGGAGGGCAGTTACCTTCTGCGGGACGACGGGTGGAGTGCAGGGGGGCGAAGCGGAAGTTGTAAGGCCTCGAGTGAGCTCCGACGAGATCGACGGGAGAATAGCCGGAGGAGAAGAGGGCGAGCGAACCGCCCTAAGCTCGACGAGATATGAAATTGAACAGAAAAGATATATTTTTTTTTTTGCTGATCCTCCCAGCCTCCCCACCTGTCCCTTATAACATGGGACAGGCTCAACATTTTAGTCCTCAAATTAAAAATATGTTACAATTTAGTCCCTGCTACTCTTAACCTGAACCAAGCAGTTGTCTGTCCGACGGTGTCGATGCCTCCATGGCCTGACAGAGCCCCTCTGAAGCCCAGACCTCAGGGCTGGAATTCTGGAAACGTTTCCTGGATACCCACGTCGCTTCGTCATCTGTCATTGCCTCCCAATGGATCAACCACTGTGGGACTGCTACATCATACTCACCAGCTGAACGAGGAACTATTATGCATTGTATCACATCCAGGGGAGCTACTTTAAGTTTCCCATCAGTAACCAACGGAAGTTTCGGATTTGGCACAACATTTGGTCCATTATGTTTCTTCAGATGACTGACATGGAAAACATCATGCAATTTGAATTGGTCTGGAAGCTGTATTTGATATGAAATTGTGCCCACTCTCTTGAAAACCTTAAAAGGTCCATACCACCTGGGAGTAAATTTAGGAGGATTGTTCATACCTAAAGCTGTTTCCCTCATCTCAAAAAAAAAGTTGTTTCCCTCTATGATTTTGACTTGAGGTACACAAAATCTCCTACTTCAAAGGTTCTGTCAGTCCTCCTTGCGTCTGCATATTTCTTCATGCGAGTTTTTGCCTTGAGTAGGTTCTGTTGTAAGAGAGACACCATGTTCTCCTTCTCTGCTGTGACAGTGTTATCACCTGATTTTGGCCAAATCAGGAGATGGGCCGTAAATGAAGATGGGCTTGAAGGACATACACGTGGAGCATCTTCGAAGCGGCCTTGCGCTGAGTTCGGGCTAAGTGGCCCATGTATCTGTAATATATTAGATCGCGTTGTAATTTAGATTAAAGAGATAGAGTCCGGCCCGTGCACGGTGCACGCCGCAATTAGAAAGTCCCTTGGACTATAAATATGTATCTAGGGTTATCGAGAAAAGGAGGACAATCATCGTTCAACCAACACAAATCAATCTCGGCGCATCGCCACCCCTTTCCTACGAGGGTTTCTACCGAGCATCATGCTGCCTAGATCGCATCTTGCGATCTAGGCAGCATAAGCTTCATGTTGTTCATGCGTTGCTCGTTCAAGCCTTGTTGATGGCGAGCAACGTAGTTATCATAGATATGTTAGGGTTAGCATTGTTCTTCACGTAATATGCTATGTAGTGCAACCCTTGCATATCTAGCTGCCTACGTCTATCTAGACGTAAGGGCAGCATCTTGCTTGATCATGCTTAGTAGATCCGATCCGTTATAGTTGCTCCTTGCATCGCAAGGATTAGTTTAATATCTGCATAGTTAGGCCTTATGGTCGGCGATCCGGTAGTGCGTTAGCGTTGTTTACCGTCCCTGCGAGGATGTTCCGGGAATCAACGTATGTTGGTTTTAGGCCTCTCGTAGGGGTGGTTTGCAGCACTCTCGTAGCTGCTAGGCCCGATCGCACGTAGGATGTTCCGATTATGCGGTGAAAACCCTAAACGTGTGGGATCGCCGCTTTGTCCTGATCAAGCGGGATCCCCATGCCATTGCTAATCCATCAAGGACCATGGGGCGATCGGCTCTTTGAGCCGATCCACAGGAAACCTGAGAGCCGATAAGGCTCGTATTTAATGTGCACGTGTCTACCATGCGGGAACAATCGAAGCACTAACACCTTCGACCAGGTCTAGGTCGGGTGGCACGCCCTAGCAACCGCCAGGACGCGCGAAGATTTGCGGGACGCGAGGTGCCAGGATCCACTAAGCGGCCCGGGAGCTTCCCGGCTCTTCGTGTTGCTTAACCAAAGCCGTCGGGGGGTTTTGGAGGGTAACACATTCAGCACGCCCGGTGGGACCTCTTCGCAACATCCACGTCAACACCGACATCCGAGATGGCGGAGGAGCAGATCACATACAAGGATCTCCCTGCGGAGTACAAGAAGAAATACGATGAGCAAGGCCATCCGAAGCCGAACTCATCGGCTCTCGAGACAACCCGTTCTCGCAACATCAAGCTCGGAGGAAACACGTGTCTGTCGCATGGCGTCAATACGGTAGATCTCAGCCACTCCATAAGAGAACCAGGGTTCTCTTTCGATGTCAATATGGCAGGGTTCGTGATTCGCCATGGCGCGGACAAAGCGAGAGCAGCCACTCTCGTGGCAAGGATAAAGAGGAGGCCGTTCCACGCGACCGGCCCCAAGACGACGATAGACGATACCGAGGAGGAGGTGAGAAACATACGGTATCCACGCCCATTATCCGTGCATCTCCTCAACAAATATGAACAGCATACGACCGGCGTCGCCGCTACGACGACGACGATGAAGGATATCGTCGGTCGATGCAAACAGGAGGTATCGTCGACGACGGAAACAACGACGGTACGAACGTCGTGGAGGGAGGTCAAAGGAGCAAAACAACGTGGATAAGCACTGGAGCTGTCCTTTCTTCAAACATTGCTGGGACTCAGGAATGAGCCGATTGCCAACAATCGAGAACTGCCAAGAATGCACGCAGCGAAGGAAAAGGGCAAACGAAGTTTCGTGTTCGAGCTGGGACCCCTCCTACCACAGAACAAACGAGCTGAGTCATCTCAAGAAGAAGACAGTATCACCGACCAAGGTGGCGCCCGATGGACTCAGCCATTCTCAAAAGCGTAGAGTGCAGCGGCTGCGAAACCTGGAAGAAGCCGAGGCACGACCTGTACACGAAGAGCGCGACCCGATCTAGCCGCGAAATCCAGCAAACAGACAAAGGCGCGCCCGCCAAAGAAAGTATGGCGCCCCAACAGCGGGCCGATGCACAGCATCGGTGATGCCGATGCAGAGACGTCGGCTGGTACAAACTCAGTGTTCAGGATCTCGTCAGAGATTCATGACCCAAGACGTGGTGAGCATGCTTCCGTCGAGCCACGTCACCACAATAAGGAGGCCGATTTCAGCGATCGGCCAGCATTGTCCTCAACATACGCTTTGCCGGTATACAACATTGATCTCAACGATGGAAAGCTGGGTTATGGGTTTACATCGGACGAACTAGAAGAGGTTGATATTGGTCCGGGGACAAGCCCCGGCCAACATTTATCGCAAGAAACTAGACCCACATCCGAGGGGCCGATGATAGCCTGTTAAAGAGTACCCAGATTGTTTTGCACGGGATTATACGAGATGCAGGTTAGACGGAGCATCATTGAGCACCGGCTTCCTCGAAGAAAGGGTTTCGGCCGTACCAGAGCGAGCACGACGATGAAGGCCGAAGTTTTGGAAGAAGTCAAGAAAGAAATCAAGAAGATGCTGGACGCCGGATTCATCAGGCCATGCAGGTACGCTGAATGGATTTCCAATGTGGTGCTGTGGAGAAAAGGACGGCCGATGGCGCGTAGCCATAGATTTCCGGAACCTTAACAGCGCCACTCCGAGTATCCGTGCCGTGCAGAAACCCGATCAATGCAGCGGCCGGCCATAAAATATTGAGTTTCATGGATGGCAATGCGCTACAACCAAATTTTCATGGCTCGGAGGATATACACAAGACCGCGTTCAGAGTGCTGGCTCTGGGCTTGTTTGAATATGTGGTCATGACGTTTGGATTGAAGAACGCCGGCGCGAGATATCAAAGGGCCATGAACTACATCTTCCATGACTTAATCGGCCAATTGGTGGAGATTTACATCGACGACGTTGTGGTAAAGTCTGTTGCGACGGACGGACACTTAGAGGATTTGCGACGAGTCCTGGACCGAACTCGGAAGTTCGGACGAGAATGAATCCGAAGAAGTGCGCCTTCGGTGTAACGGCCGGTCAGTTCCTAGGATTCTTGGTCCACGAACGTGGGATTGAGATCGGCCTAAAAAGTCAGGAGGCGGTTCGAACGATGAAGCCGCCCACCACAAAGAAGGAGCTCCTGTCTCATCGGCAAAATTAATTTCGTCGGAAGGTTCATCTCCAACCTGTCTGGGCGAATTGAGCCGTTCATGGGCTTGGTCAAAATCAAGCCCGATGAAGAGTTCCATTGGGGGGCAGGCTTTCGATGATATCAAGAAATATTTGACCAAGCCACCGTGTTAGTTCCGCCGGCGGGACAGGCCCTTCTACATTTACTTCGTGGTGACACATCCATCGCGTCGTGGTGGTGCAGGTTTATGAGGGCCTGGAAAAAGTGGTTTTTTACCTCGGTAGAAGGATGTTGGATGCGAAACAAGGTATCCAAATTGAGAAGTTGTGCCTCTGTTCTTCACTGCACCAAGATCCGACACATCCTGGTGTCACCGATATCATCGTTATATGCAAATCGGACGTCATCAAACACATGTTGTCGGCTCCTGTTAAAAGGCCGACTCGGCAAATGGATGTTTGCACTATCAGAGTTTGAGATCCGGTATCAACCGGCAAAGGCAGTCAAAGGGCAAGCGCTAGCAGATCTGATTGCCGAGCGAATAAATACGGACGTAGCGGCACTATCGGTGCGCGCGTGGGCTATGTTCTTCGACGGGTTGGTTTGTGAGGATGGTTGCGGCATTGGCGTGCTACTCATGTCGCCTCGGGGGCAACATACTCCTTCTCTATCAAGTTAGCTGATCCCCACCAACAATGTGGCCGAGTATGAAGCAATGCAAGGGAATGAAGCTGCTCTGGAAGGCTGGGGCTGAAGGTCGAGATCTTTGGAGATTCCAAATTGGTGATCTCTCAGCTCACGGAAGAATACAAGTGCGAGCGAGTCACTCTTCCCATTTTGGATACGGTGCGTGAGCTAATGGCACGCAGGTATATAAGCTTAAATTGGATCCCAAGGTTGCAAAATACGAAGCCAACGACCTCGCACAAACAGCGTCGGGTACAAGGACACGGCAGGAGAGGCCGATTTTGTGCAATAACCCAATGATTGGAGAGCCGATATCTTCAATTATTTGAAAGATCCGGCTCGGGGGCACCTAAGCGTACAAGATACAGAGCCATGAAGTACGTACTGATTGGCGATGACATGTTTTATAGAACGCTGGAAGGATTACTCCTCAAGTGTCTAGGGTCAGCCGAGTCCAATCGGCTTTTGCACGAGGTGCACGAGGGTGCTTGTGGAACCCACCAGTCGGCCCATAAGATGAAATGGCTGATTAGGCGCTCCGGATTTTATTGGCCCACCATGCTTGAAGATTGCTTCCAGTATTACAAGGGTTGCCAAGCATGTCGAAAGTTTGGAAGCATTCAGATGGTGCCTGCCTCAGCAATGAATCCCATCATCAAGCCTTGGCCATTCCGAGGTGGGGTATGGATATGATCGGAGAAATTCATCCTTCATCGAGCAAGGGCCATAGATGGGTTCTGGCCATCACAGATTACTTCACGAAATGGGTGGAAGCGGTCCCTATGAAGAAAGTGGCGTCGGAAGACGTTATCAAGTTCGTATTGGAACACGTCATTCATAGGTTCGGGATTCCCCAAACTATTACGACCGATGGAGGTTCGGTCTTCGTTTCGAAAGAGATGAAAAAGTTCTGCGACGACATGGGAATCAAGTTGATCCGATCGTCCCCATATTATGCTCAAGCAAATGGGCAAGCCGAAGCATCCAACAAGAGCTTGATCAAGCTGATCAAGAGGAAAATTGACGAGCACCCCAGGCGATGGCATGAGGTGTTGTCAGAGGCGTTGTGGGCCTACCGTATGTCGTGTCATGGGGCAATCAAAACCACCCCATACCAGCTAGTCTATGGACAGGAAGCTGTGTTACCCTGGGAAGTCAAGGCAGGATCAAGGCGGGTCACGTTTCGAATGATCTAACTGTGAAGAATACGCAGCCGATAAGCGACACATTGAGGATGCGGGAGCTCGGCTATGGTCACTCAAGAAGATCAAGGAGAACAAAGCCAAGGTAGCTCGGGCGTATAATAAGAAGGTGAAGCCAAAAGAATTCCAAGTTGGTGATTTGGTATGGGAAGCTGTACTGCCATTGGGGACAAGGGATAAAGAGTATGGGAAATGGTCTCCGAATTGGCATGGCCCGTATAAAGTTGTCCAAGTCCTGAAGGGGAATGCGTACATGCTCGAGATGTTAGATGGCGTGAAATTCCCGGTAGCCGTCAATGGCCAACATCTAAAGAAATATTTCCCAAGTATGTGGGATGATGGACAGTAAGGATATGGAGGCCGATGCACAAATCGGCCAGTAAAAGATTTGGAAAATGGGTAAATGGGGGCCGATTATATGAAATCGGCCGGTAAAAAAAATAATAATAAAGGGTTAAAATCAGGCACATCTCGCCTGGAATCGCGTGTGGAATGCAGGCCGACGCTGTGCCATCGGCTTTTTGAGCAGTAACTTCATTGGATGTAGAGAAATTTTCTTCATTAATAAGAAAGGATCTTTACAAAGAAGAGCCGATTGCTCAAGAAAGGAAGAACAAAAGAGGAGCCGATTGCTCGGGAATGGCTAATGAGCTAATCGTCGCTGGCCTCATCGCCACCACCATCGGAAGGAGGCTTCTTCGTCGCCTTTGCCCGGTCTCCCCGTGAGGCCTCTTCTTCCTCGTCATCATCATCATTCTCCAACCATTTGCGGAAGCTTCGGCGGATATCCAGCGGAAGAAGAAGAGTCATCCTCCTCCTCTTCCTCTCCTTCCTCGTCATCATCATCGTCCTGTCCGCCCACATGCGGGAGCGCTTCGTCGGCGGGTGCCTGCGGAGGAGGGGGCCTCTTCCTTCTTCACTGGTTCTTCCTTCTTGTTGGAGGAGGTCGCCCCGGAGGGTCGCCCTCATTCTTCGGCGGAGCTCGGACGGAGAGGTCTGAGGAGGTAGAGGAAGATGACGACATTGCTGCAATGGAAGAGGGTTTTTTGGTGTTGAAGGGCAGAACAGCGGGGGGATGAAGGGACGAACCGTTTGGCATAGATAAATAAAGGGGATGCGGTGAAGATTTAATGCTGTGACGGTTCTCGAAGATGTGAGGCCAAAGCCGTCCAATCGTGCGGGGAAGTTGGGAAGGCAAGAGTTATGATGAAGAATACTGCGACGTTCTCTGCCACGACATGACCCCTCGAGGAAAAGACAGATGGTTTTGATATTATCATTACCAAAACCAGGGGGCATGTGTTATCACCTGATTTTGGCCAAATCAGGAGATGGGCCGTAAATGAAGATGGGCTTGAAGGACATACACGTGGAGCATCTTCGAAGCGGCCTTGCGCTGAGAGTTCGGGCTAAGTGGCCCATGTATCTGTAATATATTAGATCGCGTTGTAATTTAGATTAAAGAGATAGAGTCTGGCCCGTGCACGGTTAGGTGCACGCCGCAATTAGAAAGTCCCTTGGACTATAAATATGTATCTAGGGTTATCGGAAAGGAGGACAATCATCGTTCAACCAACACAAATCAATCTCGGCGCATCGCCACCCCTTTCCTACGAGGGTTTCTACCGGTAAGCATCATGCTGCCTAGATCGCATCTTGCGATCTAGGCAGCATAAGCTTCATGTTGTTCATGCGTTGCTCGTCGAAGCCTTGTTGATGGCGAGCAACGTAATTATCATAGATATGTTAGGGTTAGCATTGTTCTTCACGTAATATGCTGCTGTAGTGCAACCCTTGCATATCTAGCTGCCCTTACGTCTATCTAGACGTAAGGGCAGCATCTTGCTTGATCATGCTTAGTAGATCCGATCCGTTATAGTTGCTCCTTGCATCTGCAAGGATTAGTTTAATATCTGCATAGTTAGGCCTTATGCGGGGTCGGACGATCCGGTAGTGCGTTAGGCGTTGTTTACCGTCCCTGCGAGGATGTTCCGGGAATCAACGTATGTTGGTTTTAGGCCTCTCGTAGGGGTGGTTTGCGCACCTCTCGTAGCTGCTAGGCCCGATCGCACGTAGGATGTTCCGATTATGCGGTGAAAACCCTAAACTGTTGTGGATCGCTTAGCTTTGTCCTGATCAAGCAGGATCCCCATGCCATTGCTAATCCATCAAGGACCATGGGGCGATCGGCTCTTTGAGCCGATCCACAGGAAACAGAGCCGATAATGCTCGTATTTAATGTGCACGTGTCTACCATGCGGGAACAATCGAAGCACTAACACCTTCCGACCAGGTCTAGGTCAGGCACGCAACCGCCAGGACGCGCGCGGAAGATTTGCGGGACGACGCGAGGTGCCAGGGATCCACTAAGCGGCCCTGGGAGCTTCCCGGCTCTTCGTGTTGCTTAACCAAAGCCCGTCGGGGGGTTTTGGAGGGTAACAGACAGCCATTGTTTCCTGGGTATCTTCCAAGGGAACTGGAATGTTCTGGAGCAAGGGAGGTGAATACTCATACAATGCATGTAAGGGCGGCATCTGAATTGTTGAATGGTAAGAGCAATTGTACCACCACTCAGCCGCTGACAGCCAGTCACACCACTTGTTGGGCCGTTGAAACGCCATGCAACGCAAGTACTGCTCCAAGCATTGGTTCACTCGTTCGGTCTGGCCATCCGATTCTGGATGATAAGCTATGCTGGAATTGAGTTGTGTCTGGAACTTGGAGAAGAGTTGTTTCCACAAGTGGCTGGTGAATATAGAATCTCGATCACTGACTATACTTGTAGGAGGACCACGTAGCTTGATTATGGTTTTCATGAACACATCAACAACTGTCTGCACGGAGTAGGGATGAGCCAGCGGAATGAAATGAGCATATTTGGTTACGTGACCAACGACCACCATAATCACTTCTTTTCCATGTGATTTGGGTAATCCTTGGATGTAATAATCCGAGGTAGGACACATGTTCTGACTTGGAGATTTGGCAGATTGGACAAGTTGCAACTTTCTCAGTGATGAATTGGTACAACTTAGGCCAGTAAAATGATTGTTGAACCTTTTTTAATGTCACTTTTAATCCCAAATGTCCACCAAACAGTGAGGAATGGAATGTATCAAAGATTTTGTCTCTGAGGCCGGTAGTGATGCCAATATAAATTTTCCCCTTGAAGCGCAAGATTCCTGCTTGCAAGGTAAAATTACTGTGATTGTTGTCATTAATTGCCAGTTCTTGCAACAGTTTCAGACAGTGTGCATCCTCCGCATAAGAATTCTGGACATCTTGCAGCCAAGTTGGTATGGTGATCAATGTTTATTGGTTGCAATATAGGAATTGTTCTTTGTCCTCTTCTTTGTTTTCTTCTTGAAATTTTGTGGACAAGGCATCAACCACTTTATTTTCCTTGCCTTTTTTATACTCAATCTCATAAGTGAACTCCAAGAATTTCAGCATCAGTTTGTGTTGTATGCCTTCAAGCAGTCTCTGATTTGCCACATATTTTAGTGCTTGTTGATCCGTTTTGATAATCACTTTGTTTGACAAGAAATAATGTCGCCATTTCTTGAGTGCATGCAAAATGACCAATGCTTCTTTCTCATAAACTGACAGTGCATTTGATCTTGGACCCAAACATTGACTGTAAAATGTTATATGCTAGCCTTCTTGCATTAAGATAGCTCCTAGTCCAGTATTGCATGCATCTTTTTCCAATACAAACGGGATGCTGAAGTTTGGCAGTCTTAATAGGGGAGGAGATGTCACAATCTGCTTCAGTATGTTGAATGCTTCCTCTTGTGCTTTTTCCCAATGGAAATTGTCTTTCTTTAGTGCTTGATATAAAGTCTGGCAAATCATTGCATATCCTTTAATGAATCGTCTGTAGTATCCTGTGAGACCCAAGAAGCCCCTCAATTTCTTGAGAGTTTTTGGTGTTCCCCACTCCAATATATCCTTGATTTTTGATGGATCTGTGGACACTCCATTTCCTGAGATGATATGTCCTAAATATTCCACAAATGCTTGGCCAAATACACATTTTTGGAGCTTTGCCTTCAGGTGATTCTCACGTAGAATTTTTAGCACTACTGACAGATGTGTTGTTCCACATTCTGGATGTAAACCAATATGTCATCAAAGAATACCAAAACAAACTTTCTGAGTTGCTTGAAAAATAGAGAATTCGTCAAGCTCTGAAATGTAGCTGGGGCATTGCTTAGCCCAAACGGCGTTACTCTGTACTCATAGTGCCCCAGATGTGTGGAGAAAGCTGTTTTGTGAATATCTTCTGGTTTCATGCGAATTTGGTGATATCCTGATCGCAAATCTAGTTTGGAAAATACTATGGCGCCATGCAGTTCATCCAACAAGTTCTCAATGATGGGAATTGGAAAATAATTCTTTAGTGTCTGATCATTTAACCCACGGAAGTCCACACACAACCTCCAGCTCTTGTCTTACTTGCGAACCAAAATGACTGGTGATGAGAAAGGACTATTGCTGGCATGAATCTCTTTGCTTTTCAACATCTGTGCAATAATTGTTTCAATGGTATTCTTCTGGTTGTGTGACATCCTGTATGGGCGAAAATTAGGTGGTTTCGATCCAGGAATCAGAGGAATAACGTGGCCATGGGATATGTGAGGTGGTAATCCTTCCGGTTCTTGAAACACGTCAGCAAAAGCCTGCAGAATTCCCTGAAATTCACTGGGTGTTGTTGTTTGTTCAAGTTCAGTCAGTGTTGATCTGACACCTTCCATGTTGTACAGAATATATCCTGTTGCATCCTCTTTAAGAAATTGTTCACATTCAGCGGCATAAACCATTAATTCGACCACATGAACTAGGTGATCACTCAATGTATAAGCGTGTGCACCAGATCCAGTTGAGAGTGTTCTTTCAATGAAGTCAAATGTTACTGGATTCTGTATTTTGAACCAATTGACACCCAATATTGCATATGACCCTTTGAGTTCTAATATGCAGAAATCAGCATAAAAGGTTCCTTTGCACCATGAACCGGTGGTTGTAAGCTATTGCATTGGAAATTAATATTCCTCCTCCTGCCACTTTCACTCTTCGAGGCTCGGCAGGTGCCAGTTCTACTTCATGATCCATAGAAAATTGAAGATCCAAGAACGTGTTTGTTCTTGGTATCAGCCAATGCTATTGCCGGAACTCCCTTAAGCTTAATGCAAGGAGATTGTTGCTTCATCGGCTGCACCATTATAGGCTGCTGCTGAGATTTCCATCATGTTCACATCATCGACTGCATGTGCTGCCACTGATGCTAGTTGTGCATTATTAGCCGGTTCCTCTGCTACAGGGGTTGCTTCCAACAACATGTGTTGTACCTCATCTGCTTCCTCATCTGGGGAGCCTTGCATGACCAACATGTTGATTGCTCTGATCATATTTGGACAGTGATGCACTGGCACATACATTTCTGGACAATGCCAGCATTGACGAGGGCTTCTAGCATTGCGCCCCTGATTATCTCTTGGTGGACCATTGCGATTTGGTGCATTTCTAGGAGCAACTGGCAGGTTTCTTCTCATTGCTATTGTATTGCAGTTGTTAGTTTTCTCTATCTGTCGACCAAACCAATATGCCTTTAACAGAGAAGTTGGATTATGACATTGCACTGAATGTTTGATGTTGTCACTCAACCCACTTATAAATCTGTCAATGAAGAAATCATCAGGCAGGTATTGGCGGCCTCTTTTCATGATTTGCATACATGATTCATACTCTGTGATATAACTGTCAACTGATGTTCTCTGCTTTAACTGCTGTAGCTGTTGCATTGGGTCCATTGTCACTGTATCTGGAAACCTGGCAATAAGTGACTGGCACAATTCTGCCCAAGTAACTTGCTGCAACTCAATACCTGAGCTACTCAGCCAAATTTTAGCCGGGCCATGAATATGAGCTATTCCCCACTTCACTCAGCTCTCTCGTGTAATTCCAACCAGCTTGAAGATATCTTAAACTTCTAATATCCAAGTTCTGACGTTGTCACTGTGAAAGCTTGGCAATTCCACATGTGGTGTTCGCAATTGTGGCTCAGTTGGGAAGGTGGTACTGTTGGAGTAGGTGTGAGGGACAAGTTGTTCGTTGGATTGTCTAGGATAGGGAGTTTCTGTGGTGTTGGTGCGGTTTGTAGGTGTTGGTTGTCTTGGTTGTTGTTGATTGGTGGTGACCATGATGTCATGTGAAGAATTGTGGTGTTGGGGTTCATATGCCCGTGATATTGCTGTTCGTGTGGTACTGGCAGTGGTGGTTGTTCCTGCGGCTGTGGGTGAGGTGAGCGGATTTGGCAGTATTGTGGCTGGGTCACGGGAGTGGTGTGATGTGTGTATTGGTGATGGGAAGACGATGGCGCGTTCACATCAGCCTGTGGAGCGGCATAGGTTACCATGGCAACATTCTGTCGAACACCTGTGGTGCTAGGTGGGATATGGAGCTGCTCCGGTGCGAACTGACCCAGTCTTGGTGGAAAAGGTGCGGAATTTGTGGTGTGTGGGGTGGGATTTGGTGTAGAACCTTCTGGAATGGGTGAAAGGATGGTGTTTTGCGCGTGTAGGAGGGGTGTAGAGGGTGTGGCCATTGCTGGGATTTGGAGAAGTAGTGGTTATGGGTATACCTTCCTCGGGAACAAGACGCTCCAGGCTTCCTTGCATCTTCTGCATCATGGGTGCCATCTGCATCTGTACCAGGTTCATCGCCTCGATCCGGTCCTGCATCATCCCTAGAGTCGACGCCGTCTCGACTTGGTGTTGGCGTAGACGACGGACGATCGAGCGTGAGTCGCGTTCCGCCCGTTGACGTGCTCGCAAGGCCGCTAGTTCAGCGTCGGTGGAGGAAGCGGAGCGCAGCATCGCGCTGTCGCGGATGGCTCGCGATGCTGATATGGATCGGTGAGACATGGTCGCGACGTCGGCGTCGTGGAAGGCGACGTCTTTGGTGGTGTGGTTGATGAATGGTTTCGCTTCGCTAGAGCGAGGGAGGGAACAGGAGGGAGGGATACACTGCCGGTGCGGTTGAATGGTCGGAGGATCACCGCTCTGATACCACCTTGTCAGGCCTCGAGTGGGCTCCGACGAGATCGACAGGAGAATAGCCGGAGGAGAAGAGGGCGAGCGACACCCAGAACCGCCGGAAGCTCGACAAGATATGAAATTGAACAGAAAAGATAAATTTTGTTTTTTTGCTGATCCTCCCAACCTCCCCACATGTCCCTTATAACATGGGACATGCTCAGCATTTTACATTTTAGTCCTCAAATTAAAAAGATGTTACAATTTAGTCCCTGCTACTCTTAACCTGAACCAAGCAGTTGTCTGTCCGGCGGTGTCGATGCCTCCATGGCCTGACAGAAGTGGAGGGCGGTGAGGTCCTAGGAGAGGCCGCGGGCGGTGAGGTCCGCGTAAAAAGTAGGGTTACTGGCGAGGACGGCGGAGGGGTGGAGGAGGACGCCGAAGAAGCTTAGCGAGGGGAGGAGGGAGCAATGGAGTGGAGGCGGAGGCGACCAACTAGGGCTGCGCCATGGGGGAGAAGGCCACGCGGCGTCTGAAGCGAGAGGGGCCTTGCTTGGGTCGGGTGCGGCTCTCTCCACACAAAAACTAAGGCCCATTTGATTGGTACAAAACGGCAGGGAGAAGGAAAAAATGGTGTCAATGTTTTTTTTTACTGAATGGCAAAATTGTATTCAAATAAATAAAAATTGCAACATCCACGTTTTTAGCAAATGATCCAATTTCGTTAACAATTTTTTTTAGATGAAACATATATTCCATTAATTAAATTAACGGCTCAGCCAACGTGATGGCCACGGAGACACTTACAAAGTCTGGTAACTATTAGAGTAGCCGGATATCGTTCCGACTTCCGACTCATACCAACAGTCGCAAGGGCATGTGCCAGCTTATTACAGTTTCTAGGACAATACGATAACATCGTAGAGATGAAGTTCAACTGAATAAATACACGAATGTCTCGGTAGAGAACCACTTCCGGTGTTAGATTGAATTCTCTGCTCTGCAACGCACTTATAAGATTATGTACATCTGACTCGAGGTGGACATGTCCAAGTCCCCAAAGGGCCGTCGCGGCGACACCTTCGGAGCACGCATGGGCTTCAGCATGCACATCACTGGTCGCATGCGCGATGTGCCTGCTCCAGAGCCCAGATACCCTTACAACACCACTAGATCATCAAAGCGCGCGTTGCCGCGCCCATCCATATTGTGGAAAAAATGTTTGGAAATACAGAAAATAGAGACATTTGGTAAAAACTTGAACATTATTAATCACAATGCGATGATACATGTTATGCAACATATTTATAGATATTCAGAACTAATATAGTCACATAACTTCTTTTTTTCAACCTTTTTCTCTGTATCATATTCATGCTAACATGCATGGTACAAAAATGGATAAAGTAAACAATTGCACATTCTATCCTCTTAAGTCTTGGGTCTTATATTTTTGCACAGAAATTGACTCTAATATGAAGGTAACATGTTGAAGAATTCAATTCCTGCATCTTATAGCACTAATGCAAATTTATTTTGCTGGCTAAATCTGAATGACAACATGAAGTGCAACGGAGTTGATAAAGACGTCCTCGAGGTAGAAAAGAGTACAAACCACATCTAAGAAATATGAAAAAATAGGAACGAATAAAAGAGAATTAGAAAAGGACAATTTATTGTTATTACGCACATAGTTGTCCAATATTCATGGATTTCATATGGACAACAACAATAATTTACTTCAATTTTTTTACGGTTAGTGAATTTAGTTTGACGCAACAACAAAACCAACTGAGTAAGATCAACGAATTAGTATTACCTTGCATATCTAAACAATAAAATCTGAGGTTACCTATTTTTAAATAATATCAACAAATGCTTCCTAATCTGACATATTTCAGGTTCGCTGTCCACTTCTATCCCGACAATTGTAGCATTGAGAACCTAATATGCAACTGAAATACAAGTTCAATTTACACTTGGGTTACCCGCAGAAAGATGCATTAAGGTTTGCCTAAAAGATACAAAAACCAAGTTTTATCTAATCTGAAACTTCTTACATACATGAGCAAGTGCAACCCCTGCAGATTGTAAACCAGTCAAGTAAAATTTGTACTTGCAACTTAAGAATGAGTGAGAGATGGAAAACCAGTGCCATGCTGGTCAGATTTTGTGTTCCTGAAATGAAATATTAAACCTCCCTAAAAATAAAAATATTAATCCTGAAAAGGCCATTAATACTTACTCAACGAGTGCAAAGGTGGTACCATCTGATTGGAGACATGGTAGGCTGCTAGATGAACCGAACATGATTTACTTTGCAAGATTACAACATCTAAAATTGTATGCTAGTGAGAAAATAATCAAGGCTCAACTGAAGCAGAACTAACGCAACCTAAATATACTTTGAAGGGAAAAACTGAAATTTAAAACAAACAGGAAATTGTAATCCTATTACACTAAAATAAGATACGCATAAGCCAAAATTACCAATGCAGCGATACTCTACAAATATAGCCTTTTAACAACCCATCCGAGCAAGAAAAATATGATGAACCAGTCACTCCAAAACGCCCAGTGACCACTCTTGTCAACCGTACGTAAGACACTTAGCTGAAATAGAAAGGTATTACATGCTTGTAAATATGCATACATTTAACACGTTTTATCACTTTATTTATTTCCTTATTACGGGGAGACTGAAGAGCATTTTAAAGTGTACCAGTTCAAATGAACCAATGATAGTCCAATTCAGTACAAGCGAAGTGACCCTTTGAACAACCACGCATAAGACAATTAGCTAGAATAGAGACATACTTGTAAAAATATGTTTACGTTTGAACTATACTGTAACTTGCCGTTTTTTCTTTAGTAAGAGAGACTGAAGAAGAGCATTGGAAATCAGGAAATTGTCTATATATTCATGGCAATTATTTCAATTCACCTACATGAAATTATGATAAGAGATCTATTAAACCTGCCGGCGATAGAAGTTATAGAAAATCCATCACATACAGAGCCGGTCCATGTGTGATGTGTGTGATTGTACACAACATTCGGTTTGGAAGCTAAATCTGATATAACTCAGTGCTCTCGCTCTGTACAATCCATCTAATATCAGAGTACGAATATCACGATTTGGTAAAGACACCGATATCAAAAAGGTAACCACAAGTAAAGTAACAAAGGGGAACAACCAGACTGCCAGAGCACTTCATCATCCTCCCGAGTGGATGCACTAGGTGGAAGAATCCTCGCCCTGGCCATCCTACCTAGGTGCCAAGAAGATGAAATGGGGAGCGGGAATTACAGAGGGTTCTACCTGATTGTCGTCGAGGATGATAGCCAGCGTTCGTACCCGTTTCCTCCTTCTCTTGCGGTATCGAGACGCCCTTGGTACCGCAACCTCCTCGATCTGTTGTTGTCATCTCCTACCCTGTGTGTTTTCTCTTTGTCGCCTCGCCTCCTCTGCAGTCCGCATCGCCCGTCTCTGTGGCCCTCATATTCCCAGGATAATCGCCAGCTATCAATCATAGGAAACATGACGAGAGAGAGATGAAATGTATTCAAGAAAGAAAATCAAACCTACACAATCGTACCTGACGGAGGAAGCAATAAGAGGAGGTGAGGAGCGATGCAATGGAGGAGAGCAAAGCCTCATTAAGAGGTCAGGCTAATAAACGGAGTCCACTACACACGAAAAGCAAAGGAAAGAAACGGCAATGGCCTTCGATGCCATTAATTAGCCGAATCAATGACGCTGGAGGCGTGGTTCTTCGATGGCTCCACGCCTCCATGGCCACCGGGCGAACCGGAGCAGAACTCCAAGAAAGACAATTAACAAAGCAGCCCAATCCATGTAAGAAGATGTAGCGGCCCAATGACGGTCTTGGGGCCTGGTTAACGAGAGGATGTCCAAATCGTTTTCAAAAGTAGCAGCCCAGTCACGTTCAGACGAGTGGATCGCGCCGGCGACGCAGTAAAAATTGGCTAAACGTGGACAAGGCGACGACGAAACGATCTGGAGCATCCATTACTGCAATCGTACGGATGAGAATCTTAAAACGCTGAGAAGGCTCAGGGCATGTACAATGGTTATATCTTAGCGATGCCACGTAGGATAATTGATGACATGGAGGAAAGAGAAACATGAAAAAAGACTTTGCCTTCTCTTAGCTAAGAGATGATCTCTTAGCACAATCTCTCTCACCACATATTTAGGGATGTCTCATTACTAAAGATAAGACTAAAAAATAACCCATTGTATATCATGTTTTATTGTTATATCTAGACTATGTGGCAGGGTTAAGATAAGACAGCCTTATCAACCATTGTACATGCCCTCATAGGTGGTTCCATTATACGTCTCTGACAACAAAACCCCATACACCAGACCACCAGCTCCCGTGTCAGGCCGAAAAGCTCCTCCCTTCCCGTCGAGTCACAGACTTGCAATAATGCTCTGATTTAGTTGCCCAGTACACTGCTTACTCCTTACTGCCTGTACGGCAATCATTTTCCCCTCTAAATTTAATTTCGCTGACAAATTAACAATAGTATACTAGATCAAGTAGATAAAACACCCACCGATAAACAAAATTTTATATACTGCTCTTTCCCATGAAAGTTTTCTGAGATTTGGATGTATCTAGACACGATATAGCATCTAGATACATTCAAATTTTGATGAATCTCATACAAATTCCATGAGATGGAGGGAGTAGTAAATTTTGAAATCATGGTCTATATTCCACATTTGAGAGTGGATTTGGTGTTCAGGGGGGTACGTGAGCACGGTCTAGCCATCGTTGGATCAGCGCTGCGATTCGTTTTCTGCCTCACGGCGATCAAACAGCGTGAATACCTTTTATGCCTGTTATCTTGTGGACCACGTGGGACTGGTGGGACTGGCAGCTGCTAACCTGCACTTTTAGGAGATGCACATTGCTACCGCTACGAACGACATGGAACTTGCAGAGAAATACATCAAGAAAAAAAGGAGAAATGCATCTCCCGCCGATGGGAGCACTGGGCCACGACGAGCTCCACTGCCGCCGCCGGAGCCAATAAGCTCAGGCCCTCCTCTGCCACACTTAATCCAATTAGCCCCAATGCGGCCGGCGGTTGAGGATGGATGGCGCAGCGCGTGTGGCGGACGGACGGCAGCGCCCGCCGCCGCCGTTCCTGATTCCCACCGCCTCGCCTGCGAGCGCTCGCCGCCGTGCTGGCAGGCCCGCCGCCCAAGCAACCGCACCTCCGAGCCGCCGCACCGGTCCATGCCCCTGCGAGCCGCCGCACCCTCCTCTGCTTCCCTCGCCCCGGCCTCCTTGCTTGCCCAAGAGGACGATGGCGATTTGGGCTGCCATGGCCGCCCACCGGTCCCCCGTTGACTCGATTTGATCCGCCCGAGCCGGCTCCTCCACATCGAGCCCCAAATGCGGCGGGTGGTGTGGGCGCTGTGGAGGAGGACCTGCCGCACGAGCACTGGCCGCGCCGCCGGTCGCGAGGTGGGCAGGAGGATGGCTCTGCAGGGGACGGACGTTGAGCTCCTCCCGATGGACTCTAGTCTGGGATGAACGCGGCGGCGTGTATGGCGGCCAGGTTCTCGCGTTGGACCGTTTCATCTGGTGGAAGAGGAAAGGGGATAAGAAGTGAATCGTTTAATTAAGGCCATACGCTCCCATTCCCACCTCGTCACAGATTTACAGCCTAACGGTAGAATAAACGGTGTTAGACACGTGTCGCATAGCAAGCGCGTGCTCACCTACCCATGTGAACACCAGTGTTCATCCGTTCCACATTTATACATTTTGATGTTCCTCAAAACTCCTTTAAGAAACTGCAAAAGACTAAACAACACAAGCAATACTAATTAGAAATTATTGAAAAGCCGCTTGAGTCACGCCTCCAAAATGTGAGAACCTAAAACTGTTGAACTTGATTTGTCAGGGACATAGCCCTTACAATAGCGAGGTTGGTCGTGGTATTATAGAGGAAGAACTTTGCCTCTAGAGAAAGAACTTCGCGAGTGTAAAACTATGAGTTATGAGAACTATTGGACACACCAAACACCACAATAGTTACCACCACCTCAAGTGTCAGGCGACGAACCACCAAATATAGAATCGATGGCCAATGGAATCAAAGCGCAGCAGGATCCCCGATGTCGAATGTCTGGGCCCCAGCAGTCACACAATAGCAGTAAAACATTTATCGTAGGGATAAATTCCACAATCAAAATGTCGCCTTGTTAGCAACGACACACAAATACGTGCTCAATGTAGATAGGTTGTTCCTCTCTTCTCCTAGTGTCAGTTGGCTACCAATGAGGAGGGCCCCCCCTCTAGAGTTTCTGATGACAAAAGACGTCGTGTTGACCTTTAGTGGCATGGTAAATTTTAAATTTCAGCTATGAAACAACAGTCGACTTGAAGCTCGTTCTAGAATTCCTATGCATGAAGAATGAGACGAGGATCTTTATCGGTTTACTTGTGATTAGGCTTTGACTATCATTTGACCGTTGCTCGAATTTTTTGTGATTTTCTTTTAGGTATTCATATCAAATTAAGGTGTATATATCTTCTTAAGAATCATGGAACTAGGCCGCGAAAGAATTGTAATGTGTTGAGTTGCAGGCATGAAAATACCATAGAAGTGGAAACTCGTAGTTCATCAAACGGTAAAACATGTGAAACATAAGCACAATGCAGACCGGGCCGACAGGAGTGCGGCCCGTGCGCCCGCACAGGGCCACAGATTTTTTGGGGTCCACCTAAGTTGGCCTTTCGTATAGAGTATATATAGTGGCCTATTCAGATCTAAACATTCAAACCATCTTTGCCCAATTCATTGTACGGTTACGCGTATTATGTTACCTACCTAGAGGTTCTAGGTTCAAATCCCGCATGCCAACACTTCTCAATTTTTTCTTTTATTTTCTCTGACTTTTTTCTATTCCAATTGATGCTATGTGTATGATGCTTATTTTGTTCTTTTATTTTCTCTGACTTTTTCCAATTCCAATTTATGTTATCCCTATGATACATCATAATTGATTGTTCCTTCTATTAGCATTGCATAAAACTCAGAGAAGTTGCATGCATGAATCACACTACAACAACTTTTGAAGAAAAAAAATCAGTTCAAGCCTTAAACATGTCAAAAAGTTTGTATTGCAATATCTTAGAGTTTTATATTTAAACTAAAAAATTAATTACAATGATCTTGATTTATAAATATTGACGTAAATCTGATATAGTGATATTGTATTCCTCTCACGAGGATAGTTCCTATAATGGGCTTACCTATATAATATACTTGTTGTGATAGCTTTACATGCTATCAACTAATGAGATTATGAAAGTATTTTCCTAGTATAGTTTAAATGCATTAAAACCATTAGATTTAGGTCTTTTTTGGTAGGACCATTGGTCTGGTTGGGATTTTAAACCATATGTTTCCTCTTAAAATAATTTTTAAGACGGCCTTACCACAGGTTTAGAATCTGCGGGTGTCGAGAGTCGTTCTTCACTTTGAGCGACCATCTAATACACATATATGTTATAATTGTTAATTAGTTATATTTGTCTAGTGAGATAGGGCCCCATTTAAAGGTTTCGCACAGGGTTCCGGATTTTGCCAGCCCGGCACTAGCAATGCATTGTGACTCTAGTAAAATTTAGGTACGCATGAGTCTAACAGGTGTTTACGTGAGCCAGAACCTTAGTGATCACGATCGATTGTAAAAAACTTTGTTACCTAATTAATAGCCTACCGTTTCCTTCAACAACAAAAAATTATATAATGGGGCCTTCAAATGTTTCGTGCAATAGCACAACGCTCGTTTCTACTTGAGGAATACAAGTAAATAAATTAAGTTGCATAGCTAAACAGGTTATACTTTTTTTGTACTTAATCAAATCATCTATAATTGTTGGTTCGTATCCCGGCAGTTTGTTCTAATGTTTGTTCTCATTCCAACTGTTTGTACCAAGTGGAGTCCAAAGATGCATGGACCGCCATGTTGGATTAACATCTTGGCCTTCTCCAATGCATCGTCTTTAACACAATATACTAAGAACTAATGTTTTCGAAGAAACAATAATCTTTTTTTTAGAACACAGTACAACGTAGACGCTCACAAATACGCACGTACAAACACCCCTATGAACGCACGCACGCACACCCTACCCCTATGAGCATCTCCGAGGGACTGAGCCGGCATATCTTGAGGTTGACGAAGTCACCACTGCATTGACGGGCACGTCACCTACCACTCGAAAGATCGGTTAAATCGAATAAATCCAAGAAATGCAAACACCCATAAGTCTAGGACTTGAACCTGGGTGGGCTGGTTCCACCACAAGGGACCTAACCACCAGAGCCAAGCTCTGTTTGCGAAGAAACAATAATCTAAATGTATTGTTTTTTAAGAGTTGTATCAAGAAAGCTTGCATTTAATAATTTTAGGTTCATGCATGTGAGATAGAGAAACGCTATTCTAGCATGCATGCTAGATATCATGCATGCACCATTAGACCCTTGGTGGTTGCTTTGAGATTCGGACATGGAAACATCTTTTGCATGCAATCCCTATGACACCCCATACTATCTCTCCCATCTATTTCTCCACTTATTTTATTTGTAAGCCTAAATTAAAAGGGGTGTCCATGTCGGAATAATTTTTAAAATAACAATTTTTGTCTGAACCTATGTCTGATTTTGTTGATATCTTTTAAACAAGCACAAAATTAGCAAAAATTAAATAAACCCAAATTTCGAAACACAAAGAAACATCATGATTCACAATAAAACCCAATGAAACAAAATTAAAATATTATGTCTCCGAATTGTGGTCACTATTGTTTTAGTGCAACCATTATGTGTTTTCGCTATGATTTGAACTCAAAATTCGGTGTTGTTTTTCATTAATATATTTTATTGTTTGAGCTCTTAGAAATTTGTCAATTATTTTTTAGCTATGATCAACGAAAGTAGAAACACATTGAAATATATGGTTTCAAACAGGAAAAATCACCAGATCTCAGGAGGTTTTTTTCAAAGTTTCAGCAAGTTACAAAATTCAACTTTCAAATATTATCAAAATATGTTCAATATTACTCTTGTTTTGAAACTCTCTTCACTAGGAACTTCAGATATGCAAAAAATAGACTTTTGGTTCAAAATCTCCAAATATTTTACATTTAGAACAAGTGTATTGTTTGCCTGGAGTAATGTTCATTACCCATGATAGCGTGTAGAGGTGAACATGGATTCGCATAAACAAAAAAGAGCACCTTTTGCTTATTGGTAACATGAATCAGTAAGGGAAATGGCCATATACATCTGGGAAAATGGCGTAATTAAACATGCGATATTAGGTCAGCTTCATCTAAAAAAAAAGATCCGCTTGCATCAGCATCACTACACAAAACGAGAGATACTACCAAGTCAAAGAAAAACATGAAACCGGACAGTGACACCGGAAAGTAGTGTGAACATATATGAGAAAAAAAAAACATAAAATCTGGGTCACAAATTACAAAGACGGGAAGGCTGGAATTAGTAGTACATGAGTTGTTGCTGCTGCTGTTGTGAGGCACCAACGTTCTGAAAAGTTCCATCGTACATTGCCTGATTCGTGACGCTCATCCCCACAGCTGTTTGCTGAGCCTGCATCAATGCTTGGGTCGAAGCCATCCTGTTCAAGGCAATGGCCCGTTGATATGCTAGGAGATCGGCTGCAGCAGGGAGGCTAGGAGCAGCGGGAGGAGGCAGAGGCACAGAGGTGGTACCAGCGGGTGTGGGCTTGTTACCCCAGGAACACTGCAGAATAAAAGAGGGGAAATCAGTATTGCGGCTGAAATCAGGTAAGACCAATTGAAAATACTAGCGAAAACTACAAGAAGAAACGAAAAGCTAGCTAAAGATGATATGTACAGAAACATTAAGTAGGAAAGGTGCCGCTCACCTTTATCGGTTTACCGCCCAAAATACGGCCATTACCCATCTGAATTGCTAAGGCAGCTTCTGCATGGTTGGTGTACTTCACAAATCCAAAGCCTTTACCATGCTGGACACGCACCTCCTCCAATGCTCCAGCACCGAGTGCGTGGAAAAAATGATGGAGCACATCTTGAGTAACCTGTTATTAAGATATCAGGAATCAGTAGGGTGGCAACTGGGACAGGTGGGATCTAAGTCATGAAACTTACTAGAGTTCTTGACACAGGGTTCTATGCAACATGCAAAGTGATTCGTGTAACAGAGGAGTTATAATGTATAGGATCCAGGAAAGTGAATGGCAATAAGAGGTGGATTGACAGGAGCATGCTTGAAGAGACTACCTCATGAGCAAGGTTCCCAACATAAACAGTTCTGTACTGTGTATTATTCTCTGGAGCATCTATGTTTGCTTTGTCCTTCCCATTTTCTGAACAAGAAAAATAATGGATAGAAAAAATCTCAGCATATGGATTGTGGAAAGTCTTTGTATGACTTACCATGAAGAATGAACGGCAATACATAAGTTACCTCAACATTTATGAAAACTATTGTTAACTAAAAGATTACTTGACATAACAAAGGACTAATATTCTACAGAACCCCTCTTTCAAAACTAACATCTTAGCAAATTTGAGGAGCTAGAGGATCTCAATAGAATAAAAATGCAACAGGTTTATACAATGATACCTGTGAAATTGTTAGTTATATCAGCTGTACTTTTCATATCT
This sequence comes from Lolium multiflorum, assembly GCA_030979885.1. Taxonomy (NCBI): domain Eukaryota; kingdom Viridiplantae; phylum Streptophyta; class Magnoliopsida; order Poales; family Poaceae; genus Lolium; species Lolium multiflorum. The sequence goes on from CM061748.1 coordinate 52,846,952, forward strand.
GATGTTTGCTGGTCCTCGCCACCGTTGGCACCTTTTGTTGCCCAGTTGCAACGAATTTGCCGATTTCCGAGCCATTGACCTACAAATGATGTTATTTTATAAATTTTTGGCCATAAACATTCTAAGAACAAGAGACTGGCATTACTCACAATGTCATTTATATAACGGTTCTCAATCATGGAAAATATCAAATGAATAGGGCTACAGTCACAACAAACCGAAATCCTCAATATGCACAAATGAATAGGGCTAGCTTTGGAACAAGGTAATCTGATAGTCTATTGTTCCTAGCAACTAGATATATTTATTTCTTATTTTTAAAAGCTAAAATATATCCCAGTATTAGAGCTTTTTCAAAATGCCTATTTCTATATCCATAACAGCCCGATACTAATACGTGTATCCATATTGGTTGCACGTAGTTGAACAAAAAAAGTTTTGAGGGGCATACCATTTAAGCCATTAATGGCAATCTGTGCATCCTGCGGATGAAATAAAGTGATTTCAGCAACAAAAAAACAGGAGCGCACAAAGCACAAATTCAGATGGTTGTGACTGAGAATCAGCACACCTGTTGATTCCTAAAGGAAACAAAACCGTAACCTCTTGATCTTCCGGTCTTTTGGTCCCACATAACTCTAGCATCACTACATAGCACAAATCATTGCAATTTTAATCTCGGACAACCTCATTCAATTAATTAAAATTACTGAAAAACGAATTAAATAGGTAAAAAAGTGGCAACACAAGCACCACTGCCAATCGACGAATATTAGGTATAACATCACCGTTGCAAGATTATAGGTGAGGAGTATAAATTCTCGAAAGCTAATTAAACCCAATAGCAAAAGAAACTAATGAACAAAATGCAGTAGGAAATGCTTACGAGCAGCTAGAGGAATATCCTGAGAAGAATGCAAATAGTGCCGAATCCGTAACCTCAGGGCTAAGATCACCAACAAATATATTGAAATGGTCTGCAGAAAGAATAAAGAATACCATATTGACCAAAAGTTATATGTCAAAAGATGCTCAAATACTGGCTCAAAGAAACAGTAGTATTAACCTGTTGTATCCTCCCTCTGACCACTAGCATATGCCCAATTAACTCTGATGGGCTGCCCAAAACTGCAATAATGTTCTCCAGTAAGCACATAGTACTGTAAACAAGTAAAAAAACAAAATTTCAAGAAAAATAGAGCCAGCAGCGCTGTTCGTAGCTAAAATCATTTCTCACATTTGCCTCCCATTAAGTGTCGAAATTGCTAGGGCAGCTGATCTGCGTTCATAGTAGTCAACAAAACCATAAGAGGACTGCAGAAAGGATATGTTCAAAAGGTCAATCATGTGATTCTCTAAACTGAACCATATTCCTCTTCTAAAAGCAACATAACTGCACTAACAGAAAACATTAACGAAACTACCTTCTCTTTTCTTATAAGCTTGCATCCGTCAACCAAACCAACACTCTGAAAAATCTCCCGGAGAAATGCGTCTGTCACTTGAACATGAATATTGCCGACATACCTAAATTATACAAACATGTAAGATGAGAAACAATGCGACCATGCTTGCAATAGTATTTGCCACACAGATAAATGAAATGCCCAGAAAGAGCAAGTGAAACTATGTGATATAGCACTACACGTGTGCATGCAAAAGGCAATAGAAATCCAAAATGGATCTGCAGCTCAAAGCATGCAAAAAAAAAGTCACTAATGGGACTCACACACTGCGGCATGTACTCGTATCAAAACCAGGTGGTAGATTTCCAGTAAGAATTGGTTCTATCTGCAAAAATAAATGAATAAAGGTAAAAAACAAGGGAAGAAAGAAAGAAAGGACAAATCTATGGATGCGCAAAAATTTAAGGAAAAAAAGGGCTATTGTATATGAGCTACTCACGGCGTCTATAGATACCGCGGGAGGTTACAATAGGTTAAATGCAACATTGGAAATAAAAATTCTACATGATTTGTTAGGAACTTATTGGGCAATAGTGTATGCTTGAATGGTAAATATTGGAAATTGTCAAGTAACAATATAAGCACTTCACCTGATGTTTATGCCAAAGAGGCAGTAATGAGCGGTGAAGACTTTACAAACAAAAAATCATGTTGGTAAAATTCATGCAACAGAGCGCCATGGTTGATGTGATTACTAACCATATTTGGTTGGATGTATTCATTTAATCAACCAAAAAGGCCAATAGTAGAAGTCGACAAATTAGCGGCCTTCCACCAAATGAGCACGACAAGCAAACCGAGCATCAAAGTCAATCGTAGCACCGGACACTTCTCAATTACTTGCTACTCATTCACTAAAGTATGTTAAAAAAAACTTCCATATCACTTGGAAATTGTTGCTTAATTGGCTTGTCATAAAAAACTGTCTCCCATGGATTCGAACACTAAGCACCTTCAGATCACTCGCTCTGCTAATTTTACCATAAAGAAGAAACTGGATGAATTTGATCAGTCTAAGTATCCGTGAATCTTCACCATGGGGTGACTCAGCCTCACGTCTGTCTAGACCACTCTTTCAAAGCTCGAGCACTACTGTCCTCGTTTGGTTTCGACGAAGCGCCGGTCCATCCGGAGTTCCGGACAATGGAGATACACAAAATACTAGCGAAATTCCACGAATCCCCACCAAGCTCATTGATCGCATCGTTTACTATACACTAATGCAAACTCGCATTACCCCCGAAATCACCTAGAACTCTGAATTTCGAGAACTGAGCTCATCTACAAATAAAACCAACCACCGACCAGACCAAACACGGGGAATTCAAGCCAATTTTGGCGGGGCGCTGCCGTGTTGGCACGGTGGAGAGTACACAGGTAAGTTGTAGGTACAGACCTGCTGCGGCGGCGCGGCGCCCAGGAGGTGGTGGTGCGGCGGCGGCGGCATCGGGTACATGGAGTGCAGCGCGGCCGCCTGCTGCATCAGCGCGGCGGCCTGGTTCTGCTGCTGCTGGGGCAGCATCTCGCGCCCCCACTGTGACGGTAGATTGATAGGAGAACGAGAAGGAGAGGCCAGGGGAAGGAAGGGTCGAGAAGGTCGGAGTGGAAAGAGAGATGATGAAGGGCAGAGTTTGTTTTGCTTCCTCTTTCGGGGGACTGTCCCTGGATACGTGGGCCTCGAATCTCGCTTGCTTGTTTTTCTGTTCGGATAGAAGGAATCATCGCTGCTAATCCTGATCTCCAGCCTCCAGGTGACTGTCGACCTGTATTATCGAGAGTGTTTAGAGCATCTCCAGTCGCGCCGGTCACCCAGGATTTGACGCCAAAAACGCCCGCGCGCCCTGGCCGCTGTCGGACGTGCTCCAAATGTTGTCCGTCCCTAGCCCATCCCCTGTTAGTCTCTACCGGACGCGGACACAACTTTTACACTTACTTTTTGTTTGAGGTCGCGTTTGGGGACGTGGCTGGAAAAGGACCTTTTCCAAACAAAATTTTTGTCCGGACGTCCCCCAAACGACTAATCTGGCGCTTTGTCCGGACATCGTTTGGGGGACGCGACTGGAGATGCTCTTAGTCTCTAACAGAGCCCGTAAATCCTGCTGGAACCGAACTTTTTTGGCGGATTTACGGGTTCGGGCTGAAAAGCGCGCAGATCAGAGCTCGTAAACATGGGCAGGCCCGAATCGAAAGTTCGGGGGCCCGAGAAATCCACCGCACGGCCCCTATTAAAAGGGATTGCGGAGGGGAGTTCGGTTCGCAAACCCTACTCCCCTCCGCCGCCGCCAGTTCCCCGCTCCGACGAGCAATCCACCCGTAGCTAGCCACCTATTCGATCGCCGCCGTCGCGCGATAGCCTCCCGTGGAGGTGCAGGCAGCCGAGCCGCGGGATTGGGCGGCGGCGATTCGCCGCCGCCGTCTTCCGTCGCGAGGCGGAGCGGCGGAAGTGGAACCGCATCGAGGGTGCGCAAGCGGAGCGCTCGCCGGTGGACCAACGGGGCTCACGCCCAGGGCTCGCCGCGGCAACCAGAGCTCCTCCTCCGGGCCGAGCCGCCGCATGCCCGTGGCGGCGAGCCGAGGAGGACGAGCTCGTCCCCGCGTGCTCTCCTTCTCCGCCGGGGACTACGTCCACGGCAGCGACGAGAGGAGGCGGTGATGGCGCAGACCGCCATCGAGGCAGAGGCGAGGGCCCGCTTCCACCGGGAAGAAGCCGATGCTGTCCGCCAGGTGCGGAAGTACGAGGCGGCCCGCCGGGAGGCCCGCGTCCGCAAGGTCAAGCTCGAAATAGTCGAGCTTGACAAGGACGACGCGTGAAGGCCGACGCCGTCCGACGATCTTCGCCAGCACCGGCACCGCCGTGCGCGCCATAGCTAGGCCGCATTTTGCTAATTTACCTAGGTTATTAGGTTGTCGGTGACAAACAATGATCATCGCTAGTAGTAATTTGAATTCCCCGCACTATGTAGTATCTATTTCATCTATGGAACTATGATCATCGCGATAATTTACCCGCGCCAATTCAAATTCCAGTTTTCAGTTTCATTTTTACGGGTTCTATTCTACGGAGTAAATTTCGTCAGATCTTGCGTTTTCGGTGAACTGAACTCGCGCTTTTCGGTTTGCATTTTTTCGGTCTCTTTTAGAGATGTCGCATATGGGCTTTTCCTAGTGTTTTATTCTTAAGTATAGCTATGGTATTCTCCATTCAACTGTCTAGTCAACAAATAAATGGAAGTTCTATCTATCAGTACCTATGGTCTTGGACCGTCAATAATGATTTTTCCTTAGAATTTGGATACTTGATTGACCCACTTACTTCTATTATGTTAATACTAATTACTACTGTAGGAATCTGGTTCTTATTTATAGTGATGGTTATATGTCTCACGATGAAAGATATTTGAGATTTTTTGTTTATATAAGTTTTTTCACTACTTCTATGTTGGGCATCTTCACAAATAATCCCTGTCAGGGACATCGGTACGGTTGTATAGGGGCTGGCGCAACATCCTTCGTTTGGGAATGGTGATCCCACACTGGCACCCTCATACGGCATCCAAAAAAGTTTAAATGCAAAAACATTTAAAAATCAAAATTCATACGAATTTATACTGGTTTTATACAAAAGTGACTTCAATTTAAACTAAAAATTAAAAAAAAACTATCGGCGGCGTGAAGGCGCTGAAGTCGAGGTTGTCGGCATCGTCGTCGGAGAAGTCGAAGGACTAGTCGTCCTCCTCCTCCTTTGGCACCGGTGGCTCAAAAGGACCGGCGAGGTTGACGAAGTTCTCGCCGTGGTCCCTGGCAGACCACACCGCGGCCTGTCGCGGGTCCAGCGTCATCTGCCGGTAATCCTCCTCGACGGAGCAGCCGACGATGAAGTGCTGCCCGGGGAATTCCTCCGGGTCGTCGCCGCCACGGAGGGCCGCTTGCGCCTCCGCCTCCATCTCCCACCACCTCTTCTTCGCCGGTGGAAGTGGTGGCGAGCCCGCGGCGTCCTCCTCCTTGAGGCGGCGGCGTTGGACCGACCCCGTTGTCCTACGGGCCGGAGCTGAAGATGCGCGCCTCGCCCCATAGTGGATGAAGACGACACCCGAAGGAGGCGCGTGCGCGGCCGCCGGCAATCGACAATCCGGTGCGCGAGCTCCTAGACACCGTCGTCCTTGCCGGCGGCCTCTGTAGAGGCGGCGCCTCCGGCGCCAAGCACTCCGCCTGCGGGTAGTAGAGAGGGATGCGCGGAGGATCGCCGTGGATGCGCTGGCGGTAGTCGTACTCCACCAACGTCGCGGCCTTGCCACCAGGCCCGGCGGCAGACGTGCATTGAAGGCGCGTGGGGACCATTAACGCCAACGGCCAACCTTCCTCCCCGTATCGTTTTAACGCGAAATGTCGCCTCCTCTCGCTGCCACGCGGAGCCCATCCGCCAAAACCAAACGTGCCGCGAGGCGCCGGTGCGTCCGATTCGCGCCCTTCGCGAAGAGGTCGGCATGAGGTTGTCGGCGCTTCCATTAAGCTCGAAATTGCGCAGGCTCTTTCTGGGCCGCGCCGGCGAGCTTATTTTCGATGCCGACGCCCAAAATGCTATAGAGGCCACTATCGAAGGCGCCGGTGGAGATGCTCTTAGTACTTTGAGGACTACATCAGTCCCCCAGCATATGATGATTTCTGCATGGTCCAAAAAAATTAGTAGTTTTTTTTGCAAAAACAAATCAGGGATCTATTGATAATAATTTTATATAGTATTAAAACCTAAAAAGTAATAAAAAATTATAAATAGGACGAAAATTTGGTGCACACGAGTGTCTCCCGATTTTTGAAATATTTGAAAACTATATTTTTATGTTTCAAAAAATCATAAAAATTATTCCATGAATACATACATATATCATGAATACTCCTGTGAAGTTTCGGTAAAATTATGTTGTATTTTAGCTACAAAAAATTATGGTTGTGTATAGGGGCAATTTTTGTCAGAAATTTGTCTTTTTATATAGTTCATAATACAACATATTTTGTTTCGGAATTTTTACGGTACATTTAGAAGATTTCTATGCATGTGCAGATTTAAGCTCAAATTTTTTGAAATCTCAGAAATATATATTTGTAAAACCGGGAGCACTGATGCTGATGTGCCAAATTCACTTTTCGTTATAAATAGATCTTTAGGCCAGGTAGCGACCGCGAGCCGATCGAAGAATGTATCTACTTCTTGGATATAGCTAAATGTTGTGTTTCTTCTCTCTAAACATCCGATCAAACCTAAACAACACACATCACCAGTGACTTTGCACGTAAACTTGCACAATGACTATTGAAGATTAGGCCTGTGAAACTGAAAAAAATGGCAAATATGACAACAACTACCGCTGTGTTCGTGAGCGGTCAAACATGTCAGATGTGGCTTGTTCACTGTGTGTAGGTCATAACATAATGTTTCCCTGACGCGACAAGGACATTTTTCAAGCAGAACTATGAGATAGTCATCTTTTATCGTGGTTGGATATCCATTGTTGTGCCGGTGCTCAGAACAGTTTGCTGCAATTGCTATGTTGTCGATGGTGTCTAGAGTCTAGCTCTGTTTTACCGTGGGTAAGTTGTTTGTACATTTTTTCAGTCAAATTCCCTTGTTGACTAATCATTTTAATTAAAATTATGAAAATACACAGCTCCTATCCACGTGATGTGATCGTCCGGGACAGTGAATACAATTAACCACCTCCATGGCTTACTGATTCCATTTCAAAGCATGACAACATACATAAGCTTCAGGCCTTACTCGATTATACTAAGTTCATAAAACAACACATGAAGGTTCTCTGCAGAGCCAGGCGCAAATAAAACACATAAATCTGGATATACAAAGGACATGGTTTCTATAATGCTCCAAACGTTAGGAAATACACAAAGACAATAACTCGCTCTGATCTCCAAATGTGTTGTTGTTCAGTAACCACCCCGACGGACAGAGATCTTGCAACTTCTGGTGGTGCTTCCGGATTTTGTCACCATAGAGTCTCCAGGGATTTGTACGTGGAGCAGCTTATCCCTTTTATCGCCACCAAAAAAAATGCTAGAGGGTCCTGAGCTGGCGTGCTGCCAGTGCTTCAAGCTGATCTAGCATTCATGTGGATATTGCTGATCTAGCATCCCTTTTTCCATTCATGTGTCCTCTTCAAAGATATGTTTCCACCCATGATCCAAGTAAGCGGATGTTAAAATTCCTCAAATTAGAATCACTTAATCCTCTTCATACAAACAGATTGCCAATTGGTCAGGTGTATGTTATGATGTCCCTAAAAATCATTCCCGGGCAGTTGGTCATTTGGTATTTATAATATCTGATGCCCACTTTGGGAATTTTAAAAAAGAGAGCAAATAAATAGAAATACCAACTAAATATGATTTATTAGAATTAACCTGTCCTCACAAGAGAGACGGTTCACCTCTCCGCCCAAATATTCCAGCTATCATTTTGTTCGCAATGGGTTAGTGATCCTCTCTATTCAATTTATCATAGTGCATAGGAATGCGTGTATACTTAATACGATTTTTTGATTTGGATAAGCTGTTGTTTGGTACATCTGTTGCTAACTTCTCCATGGATGAAGATGTTATATACAATTTGTTTTTTGCGCAATTGGAAGGGCAATAAACAGTGTTTTTGCCATTTTGATAAAAGGATCCATCATTTAATTTTAACAGTCCTTCTGCAATTTTATTATGGAATACAGTGCAGGTTTCTAATAAAGAAAAGTTGTGTGCTGGGGCTATGCTCCCATTTCAAAATAAATGCAGGTTTCTAATAATTTCCGCCTCCTACTAGCATTTTGAACGTGTTCATAAACTAGCCGAGAGGAGTTAATAAGCGAATTAAGGTACATATCCGAGTGGGAGTTACTCTCTTATGTTGCTCCATTTGGAATCACCATAACGATATGGAAAACGCTTCCGATCCGGCGACCGATCGCTGGCCAGCGATCGGTCGTCGTCGCTCGCTCCCGCGCGGCCCATATAGGCCTGGTTTTTCGGCCCAAAACTGGAGTGTTGCTTTTTTTTAAAGAAATGTGCAGTGTTGTTTCCAGATTTGTAACAATTAGATAAAAATTTGTTGTAAACTCACACGACATAATTTGTAAGTTTTTTCTAAGTGATATGTTACGAAAATGCGTGTTTCTTGATATGTTGTAAACAGATGACTTTTTTTTATAATTATTTGTGATTTTTGGTGTAATTGTTTTAGTCATGGACACTTTTTTTCGTAGAGATGTTGTATACGTTTGTTAGTTTTGTAACTATTGCGTATAAAATTTATAAAGAAAGCATGTAAGAGATGTTGTAATGTTTACCTGGGCGTTTGCCATAATTTTTTTTGTTGTAATCGCCTATAATTTTTGGTAAAATACTTGGTGATTTTTATTGTAATTAAATATATAGAAAATGTGTTACTGTTTAACCAATTTTTCATAGTCACGAACACATGTTTTTTTGTTGTTATAGCTTTTGATTTTTTATTGTAATTGTTGTCAATATTTGTTGTAAACCAACATGTAGAAAAATAGTTGTTGATTATCCGTTTTTTATAACATTTACATTTTGAATTTTTGTTGTGAAGATTTTATTGTAATAGTATATTTTTTTTGTAAGCGGGGTGAGGATTTTGTTGTAAACTGGAGAAGAGAAGGACTACGGGTTGAGTTTCCAAAAACTAGGGGGCAAAACATAAAAATTACATTACGGTTGATTCTGGACGTCGGATCAAGATCCGACGGAGCGGAGGACGACCGATTTTTGCCCGAAAATCTGGCGACCGACGGTCAGCGTTACCCTAACGATATTGTCTTTAACAAAGGCAGATCTTTCAACAACTTGTAGGCAACGTTCAAGAAATCGTTAATAGTTAACTTATTGGTTGACTTTAAAATGGAGATTAATCTCTTATCGGACGATTAATCGATTTTATCGGTCTACCATTTATCAGCTTATTTTTTGTAAATCATTATTTTTGGCACTAAATTTTCGATTATATGTTATGTAAAAAAATATATTGGAGCATCCAACAGAAGTATTAACTTGATTCCTTGTATTTGAATCAATAAAAATGGATAATTCAAGCGAATGTACAGTTTTGCAAGACTATAAGACGAAAATATTGACTGCGAGACATAATTTCATTGAAATTCCACTTAAAATCAGCTGAAATATCGGCCATAAGACTAAAAATCAGGCGAAATATTGGCTATCATACTGAAAATCTGACGAAATATCGGCGCCGATGATAAATTAGCCAATATTTCAAAATCTTATCGGTTACCACCTGATTCATGATAAATCGTCTGATAAATCGTATCTCGGACGATTTTTTGAACATTGCTTGTAGGTCATTCAGAAAATTTCATACTGGATCTAAACCAAGGAGTTTCAGCGCAACCTACTTGATAGATGGTTGGACATGCTTTGTTTAACCTGTGTGGTTGTCGCATTAGAAATATGATCAATGATGTATAAGTTCATTTTTTATTCTTAAATCTATGTGACGGAGTCCGTGTGTGCAACAGAAGTGGTTGTGTGCACCAACATACGCGGAGAACGGGGACTTTGAATCCTGCTCGGAAAAATTTCCCACCACACACCGACATATATTCACAAAAGATTGATATTCCTCCACATTCATGACTATGGGCATAATTTCACTTTGTGGTGACTAATTCTCACTGCAGATAATTTTCTAAAATCCATTTTAGATTTCCAACTATTCTTGGATCATTATCTAAAAGCAGAAGTATACCTATGGGCATAAGTCTCTAATCAACTCAACTTCACTGCTTTTAGATAACATCCTAAAGACATCTACCCATGTTTATCAAGTGAATTTTGTATTTTCATGTCTATAAAGACAAACAATGATACACATATGATGTGATTCAAGTAATTTTGGGGAAATACAGACTGTATAAATTGCTCACCGCTCTGACGATAATAAGCACTACTTTAGACTAACATTAGCTGAAGACTACAAAACAATGATAGACCCGGCATATACTAACATAGTGCGCGTGTACAGTGTCAAAAAAAAAAAAAACATAGTGCGCGTGTAGACGTGCAGTTGAACCGCCAAAAAATCCTGAAACGCCACTACTAGTATGAGAGTTCAGCCATTCAGGGTGTGTGTCATTCGGTCTGCGGCTCTGCATGCGCTCTATTGCTGAACCCCAGCAGGCCGCAGCTGCGGGCCTGCAGTTCTGAAATGGCAAGATTTAGTCCCCCGCAAAAAGATATTGTACTATCTTTGTCTTGATGTCGTGAGTCTGTCTAAATTTATATGTATCTAGACACTCTATAGTATATAGATACATTCGAATTTAGATGAATCTTCGATATCTTTTTATGGATGGAGGGAGTACATGGTTTATTGCAGTAGTACGATAGCTATATAATTCAGGTATTTTTTTCTCCCCGGTAATTACACTCTAGCATGAAATATTGCTTCGTTTGCCTAACCCACTTCTGCTGGCAGCTTCCAATTTTCTTTTCGGAGAAGCGAATCCTTTGTGCTCTTTGAACTGCACTTCAAAGAATAGGAACGGTTCACAAGGTTCCCTCCTTTTGGTGCGAAACCAGTGTCAGCTATTTGTAAGTTCAGAAAAGAAAAAAATCAAGTCTCTGCTCCTTGCTTTGCGAACTCTTCCAGGCCGTGACACTGTACCGGGATGTGGAATGCAAAAGGTTACAGAAACACGCATCTCATTACAGCTGGCAACTATACAAATAACGCTTGCATCTCTATCCTGGAATTAAGAAAACATGAACCGAGCACCATGGATTCCCTGGCACATCCGCACATGATCCACCGAAACGGTTCAGAGAACATACAGCACGCAGCTTTTCTAAACGAGCACGCGCTGCACGCAGGTTTGCATATACAGGGAACAGATGAGCGGAGCCCCTCTTATTCTAATCAATCGGCATGTGGTGAAATGAACCTGAAGGAGTAGCAAAGACGCTGCGAAAGGGTAGCCGCAAGAAACTCTTTGCCAATGTTTTCCAGATAAAAAACAATTTATCTGATTTCTGACTTATGAAATAGCAACAAAACCCATAAGCTGCATAATATGGTCAATGCTGCTATTATATGGGTGATTTGGCTAATTAGAAATGATCTCTGCTTCAACCGCTCTCCATGGCATGGTATGCATGTGCTGTGGAAAAACAAAGGCTGAACACAATGGTGAGTACTCTGGAGGCATTGGCCCGTGCTCCACCGCTGCTGTTGTGGACGGATCCTGGCTGACACCTGAGAAGCGCGTGAGAACACGCATGAAGGTGGTTCTGCATAATCATCTTCGCTCTGATGGGGATGACTGGAAGATTACTGCGGCTGATCTTGCAATGACACTTGAGGCGGATGCTCTGATGCTGATCGGATATGGAGAATGTTTCAGGTTTGTCGCCAGGGAATAGGGCTCATATCTCCGTTCGCTGATATAGCATTGTGTTCCTGGTCTAGATCAGTGTACTGTAATGTTTTGTAATGGCTTTAGACGGTTTTAGAGTGTTGGTTCTGGGGGCTACACTTCTGAGTTTCCCCTACATACTTTTTTCTTGAATGTTTTCCCCTACATACTTTAAAACCTGAATGCTGTAAGTTTGTTGGTTTCAGTAATGGAACCGCTGTGAGGCCCTTTTCATCGTAAAAAAAATGTTTTTCAGATACGGAATAGCTTGGATCTCTGTACGTGACTGCCTTTGCATATGGACCGAGTCAGAATCTGTTGGTATCACAGCGTCTGACTGTCATTAACCGTGTCAAATAGGCAGATTCCTATGCAAGAAAGAACTCAGCAGGAGTTAAACTCACCTCTCAACGGTTCGACACGTCGTAATCTCGCAAGAAAATTTCCCCGTTGCTGGGCCGGCAAGGGGAATCCATTGTCTGGTGCTAGATCGGTAGGTTTCCGGGGACCATTGGATCGAAATAGCTCAGTTGTCCATGTCAAGATAGTCCCCTTCATGTGCTTGTTCGCCCAATTTCGCCATGTGATTTGTGCTTGCTGTACGTGATCCAGATTATTGGTCCATTTGGTACCAAAGAGCATTTCCATCCTAGAAACCAGGGCAAGGGTGCCTCCTGGACCAGGGGTACGGTACACTGTATTTGTTAGTTAGTTGAGCAACTTGTGTGCTCAGGACATGATCAGGGAGCACATGGCTCTACCTTTTGGTTATCTTTCTTTTGATTTCTACTCAAAGTTACAAGCCATTCCATGCGCGTTTCGCGGCGAAACGAGTAATCCACAAGCTAAGTGCACACTGCTTAGTACTATGCTGGTATTTTTTTTATTTGTGGGACCTATGCCAACATTATTCTCATGTTTTGCAAATAACCATTTGATTCTGGGTTAAATGCCATAGGATATTCTCCTACAGTATTTCCAATAAAGAAATATCATTTACTGCTTTTTTGGGCACACAAATGCTAGAATAAAAACCAATAGAATAAAAACCAAGGAGCCAGAGCGATTCCACACATCAGACACCGAACCGGCACGGGAACAACACGAGAGGCGATTAGAGGCGGCGGCCACAAACCCATCTAGGGTTCTATTCTCCTCGCCGGCGACGCTGCCGGTTCGCTCCACCTCTAGTGGCCTTGGGACCTTGGAGGTGCACCACGGCCCCTCGCCAGTGGGGAGTTTCCGTTCTTTATTTAGGTTGCTTTTCAGTGTTTTCTTCGGGGTGGTGAGGCGGCGGCTACATCCTAAAGTGAGAATAAAGTTCTCTCCACCCTATCCTCAATCCGATGGTGCATCTAGCGCCAGCGGAGGGTGCGTGGACGGTCGGTTTTCGTGTTCGTTGGTGTCATGTCAGTTTCTTCCGATCTACGGTTGTCATCATGGGCGATGGTTGTTGTTTTGTACGCTGGTCCTTTGGGGCCTTAGCATGAGACCTTCTTCTTTGTCTACTATAACAAGCTCTACTACGACAAGCTTTGCACGGCTCCGGTGATGGAGGGGCGAGGACATCGGCACCCCTTTGGCTCGTGTTAGTGTTTGTAGTCATCGCTAAGTGAGAACATATCTAGTGCCTTTGCATGCTACCGTGCTACCGTACAAAAAAATGTATTTTATACGTGTCAAAAAATTACGAAAATTGTGATGCTCATGAAGCGTCCCTAAACATCCCAAAATTTCAAAAAACGACATGGACACTGAGAAATAAAAAAGAAAAATCAGCATGAATAGTGTTTGATTTGTCTTTTGTGACACTAGGTAGCACTATTCATGCTGATTTTCTTTTTTGTTTCTCAGTGTCAATGTCGATTTTGAATATGAAATTTTGGGATGTTGTAAACATGCTCATGAGTACTCACATTTTTTCGTATAATTTTTTAACACGTATAAAACACGTTTTTTGTATGGTAGCACGGTAGCATGCAAAGGAGTGGTAGCACTAGATATGTTCTCATCGCTAAGTGGTCCAAGTACCTATTTATAATTTTATTATTTTTAGATCTATTTATACTAATGTTAATGATTATTAGGAATTTTCATCAGAAAAAAATGCTAGAATAAAATATATTGAGAAGACTCTCTTTTTTTTTGCAAACCAGCTGAGCTTTCCTTGGATTAACTGAATATTCTTGCAACAGTCTTATCATGAGACAAACAAGAAGACTGGTCGTCAGCACAAGATTTTGACAAAGGTAAGGCATAAATCATGATCAAGTCACAAATATTCCCACATAGACAATTCAAAAGGTTGAAGAGCAGAAGGCAGGAAGCTGCAAGGATGTGCACTGCCCTCCTCCGTGGTCTTATGTTAGACAAGGTATGATACAGACAAGTTGAAGGAGAAAGCATCAAGTTGCACCAATGTGGCCCGCCACGCCCCCAACAAACATCTCTCTAGGCAGTGGGGTGGCATGCATCCTGTTCCTCCCTTTGCAACTTCCAAACAACTTCCTGTGGTTTTCCTTTGCTTTAGCTGTCAACTAAGAACCACATCACCTTCCAATTCTCACATGTGCGCCTGCCTTTTGATTAAAGAATTGGGCAGTGGTGACAAGTCTTGCCTTGTGCATCTTCCCTCTCAATCTCAAACCCTATCTCCAACTGGACAGGGCCAGCCAACCTACCAAGATCTGCCTCATGTATTGCTATGTATTCTGCATGATTGGTCATACAACTATAGAAGATAGCAATTTAGCAGGGAATCAAAATAGATTATTAGCTAGTGTTTGTGGAGCCAGAAATACTATATCAATAGTTGACTAGTTGTGTAGTTTGTCTTTGTAGCTATATTAGTATGTGTGCAAACATTATCCTTTGCCTCATACTGTAAGATGGAGTATACACCAGAACACCTTTGTAAACAACAATTAATGTTGCACAGGAATAACAAAACAGAGGTAACAAAAACAGATCTGAGAACAAATCATGTAAATATTAACCCATAGGCATATGAAGATAATTTGAATCCATTACAATCACTTGCTTTTACAAATCAAGGATAAAACCAATGATAATGCCGACTGATCAGAGTTACATAGCATAGATATATGTTTCCTTTGTACTAACTTTTGCTTAGCATGGCCAAAATCAATGTCACCATGTGTTAACATGCCAAAACTTCTCTCAGGCTCTCGGCACTGGTCATCGTTTGCTACTTTTCTTTACATCGGAACTATGAAGGCAAATAACATAGAACCATAACCTAAACAGAACACTAGAACATGATAAAGGGAGGATAGTATGATCCCATACTCTAAGTAACGGCAAGCACGTTTTCAGACAGTTCTGAAAAGCTTCCGGTAAGGGCGTAATGTTGCTATGCCCCCTCATTTGCTGAATTAGAGGCCATGGTTTGGCTTCAGGGCAGCGTTAGGCCCTAGTCCAAGCCAAGCCTGGTTCTCAGGCTCCTTCTTGACCAGTGATGCATCTGAAGGAGAAGCCTGATATGGGGCCTTTGCATGCAGACTACAAGAACACAAAAGCCCATGTTAGATCCACGAATTTCAGTAGTAAGAAGAGATTGACCATGCTGTGAAATCATTGAGTTCATGACAAGAAGAGCAGCTTACCGATCCTTTCTCTTCTCAAGGAATCGGTGAAGTGACGCCTTCCTAGCAATTGGCATATCTAAAAGACAGAAAAGGTTCGATCATTAATCAGGATAAGCAAGATTCAGCAAGATGCATGCTAAACAATCACAAGATATTCAACAGCAAGAAAGCAGAGGGTAATTTACCAGAGGTGTTCGCGCGAGCAGGCTTCGGAGCATCAGCCTGAGCAGCAGGCAAACTGCTCTCTAGGACCGGCACGGCTGCCTGGACCTTGGTGCTATCGGCAACAGCTGCGGGCGCAGAGACGTTCTGAACGACAGGGTTGCCCTTGCTAGCCAGCTGCATGAGGCCCTTTGCCTTGTCTGCGGGGAAGTCGTTGAACACGAGCACCTTCCCACCGTAGAAGATGGTCAGCTGCTGCTTCTCTTGCTCCCTGGAATTCGTTTGCAGACAGATCTTGAGTATACTCGCAGACTAACCACTTGAGTTTTGCAAGGCGCAGCGTTCTTAGAAATACTTCATATTGTTACATGTATGAACAACTTGGCTCAATCAGCGTGATGTATCAGCAAGGATTCAGCTTAAGGTCTACTATTAGCTACGATATGGAGTCTGAGCAACCTAGTAGGATAGGATTAGGACTCTGATGAGCATGCATGCTTCTTACTTCATCGATCCAAAGAGCAGTTTAATTGCAACTAGTAGTATGAGGAATAAATTCCCACAATCACTCTCAACTAGATCTCAGGGTAAGGCAACATCCGGTCCCGATTCAGACAAACTGAACATACATAAAGGTTTCTAGCCTCAGCATCTGGATTCACACGCGACTAGCAGGCGGAAGCGGCTAAAAATGGAGGGGAAAGTAGCGCGGTGCGGTACCTGGTAGCATCAGGGGCAGCCGCGTCCTGCACGGCACCCAGGCCGGCGCTCTGCGGGAACAGCTCCATGGTCTCCTTCCTCCCCGCCTCATCCGCTCTGGGCAGAGTAGTCTTCGCCTCGGCCTCAACTGCAACAGAAACAAACAAAATCCATGGTCAGATCAGATCAGAGAGCCGGGGTCCTTCAATTCGAGCCGCCCGCCTCGAAATTCGAGCCCAAATCCACCAGAAATCCCAACATAAACGCAGATCTCACATGAAGCCTCTCCAAATAAACTGAATTTTTTTGGCACAAATCGGCACGCAACCTCTCCCTAATTCCCTAAACCAACAAACAACCAAAACCGGGCGCCTCACCTTTGTTGATTCCGAGGCCGAGGTCGACGGCGGCGGCGCCGTTCTTGCGGACGAACTGGCTGAGCAGGTTGCAGGCCATGGCGAAGCTGGTCGCCCTCTCCCCCTGCCTCGCGGAAGCCGCCATCTCCACTTTCCTCCAACGATTCTCGTGATGTTCTTCTTCTCAGCTCGGCGGTGGTTGCCTTGCCTTTCCTTCCTTCCTTCCTCGCGCGCGATGATGCTGGTGCTTGTGTTGTGTAGTTCTGTTCTGCGCTGTGTTGTGTGTGGACGCGTCGTGCGCGTTTATATGGGACGACGCGCTTTCTCCCGCAGCAAATTGAAAAATCTAATAATAATCCCACGACGCAAATGGTGGTAGAATAATAAATTATTATTGGGATTATTTAAATGTGGCGCGGGCCTGTCATGATTGCTGGAATTCAGCACGTGGTTCGTGTGGGGGGTGGGTGGTGGGGCTGCACCTTTCGAATCGAAAAGAAAACTCTCTCTCTCCTCCTCTGATTTTTTTCTTCCACACGAGGTGGGCCCCGCATAGCCCATGTGCGACGTGCTTGGAACCACGCGGAAACGAGGTGGTGGAGTGTACTGTAGCGCAGCACGAGAGCGGCGAGGGTGGTTTTAACCAAAAACACGAGCGGCGCCTGTTGGGTGGGTCAGATCGGGTGTTGACCCTGACCCCGATTGGCCTTTTGTTCCCTCGTGACTTATTTCCAAAAATCTCGAAAAAGAAAGTGCGAGAAGAAAAAATAAGTGTAGTATGTTACTACTCTATGTTACTACCTTTATAGTGGTTAGTAACATCAAAATAGTACTTAGCTTATAAACTCATTGTATCTTGGGAAGTGTGATGTTACAGTAATTAGCTATGTTACTGTACTTCATCCTCATCTCTCCTCATTAACTTACTGCCACATAAGCAAATTTGTTGAGTTGGACATTTAGTTACTAGTGAAGTTACTCCCACTATGAGTAGTCTAAGGGCATGTACATTGGTTTAGACGGGTGGTGTCTGTAATACTACTCCATATCATCTATAGATAATGATATAGACAGTGTATATACAATAGTTTGTCTGTAAGTTGTCTATTTTTAGTCATAGTTATATGTGAGTATAAGTTATAGACACCCTTCATACAACAACAAAAATGGTGTCTGTAAGCGTCTGTAAGAAGTGACTGTCTGTAACATTACAGACAACCTCCTTCTCTCTCCTCATTCTCTTTCCTCCACATCACCAAAATCACCTATAACTACATCTTACAGACAGCTGAGTCATCACCATTGTACATGCCCTAACGGGATTAGTGTTTCGGTGGGTTACTAACGTTCGTTGTAGTTCATAGCGACGCTGGACGGCCGAGGCGAGGTTGTTTTTCTGTGAAACACTGGTATGGAGATGGTGGATTTACAGTTATTTTCCGACTTCGTCAATGGAAGACGGCGGGCGGACTAAGACAACACAGATCGATGTGCCACAACGATATGTGCCTCACTTCAGCAGGCATGTTCATCGACTCACAAATTTCCGTTGGCGATGATGCTTTTTTAGATCTTGCAATGATGGAAGCTCGATGTCTCTTCCGGCGTCCGTCTCAACGATCTGGAGTTGGGCAGCGATCGCTGGCTACGGTGGTTAGCGCTAAAAAATAAGATGTTATTTTTTATACTCCTCAAGTAACTAATTTCATTGCACAGTCTAAAGAAGATATTTGTGGACTTAAACCTCATGAAACCTTTTTCTTCTAACTTGCAAAAACAACACCTCATAAACTTTGCACTTTACTTTAGAAACTATGGCAACGCTTATCGCAACTAAAGCAAACATCTAAAATTTACTTTTATTTTAAGAAAAGTAGGAGATGACATAAAAAAAAGTTCTTCTATTATATATAATTTTATTCTTTCAAACCACGTAATATTCCACATGGCATGTAATGAATTTCATATTTCCTATAGTTATCTCATTTTGGAAAAAATGAAGTCTCCCAAAGCCACATGTTTCAAATGGGGCACTGAAAATTCTAGACCGTAGCATGCGACCAAGTACCCGGTGTACATCATCTGACTTTGGCTAATTTACATGTGGTTCCGCCATATAGAAGATCCATGTGCCAACGACCCCAAAGTCAAGTGATGTTGAGTCACCGAACCATCCTCCTTGCACCGAGTTGAGTTATTAAGTAGAGTTGAATGACCTGTATACTCTTAAAAACAAAAATATAGGTGTTAGATATGCTTTTCTTTCTTTTCAAGAGACGACACTGGACACTAGCGTACACACACTGGAAGTGACTTAGTGGTTGTTTGCTTCACAAAAGAAAATGCTGCAAGTCGGTGACAACATCCACCTTGGCTTACCTACGGGGCTACAATTACATATCTAGTTGCTTTCCGCCTAACTTCCGCGCTCTTCTCTATGTTTCATATGCTCTAATTGAGGATGGATTAGCTTTATCTAGACCCATGAGCCTAGGTTATTAATCGAAAAGGCCACGAACCTAGCTTTGGCAAACTGAATATATAACTCACGCTCAAGCAGTTCAATTTTTATCATATTCATGCAAAGTAGCTTTCAGACACTAGCTGGCCAAACCGCCAAACAATGTGCCATCGTGCTATCCTGGCAACTCTAGCATACAACCAAAAAACGCGGACTATATGCAAAGGTATTAAAGTGTCTTTTACAGAATTTAAGAGGCCAACAAATGTTCTCTCGTGTAAGACTCTCCAAACTACATTCTCCTGAAGAAGCTGAAGCTTTGGCTCTCCAACGAGCAGTGTTGCTTGCTCAAGAGGAGGGTTTTGATAAGGTTATTTTCGCTTTAGATTGTCTGTCCCTTAGTTCGGCGCCTCAACTCTTCTTCGATGGATAGATCTCCTGCAGGCCATGTCCAACTCCTCCACACCGTTGTCCTTTATACATGTGAAGCGTACTCTGAATGAAGCAACACACATATTAGCTAAGTCTTGTTTTAATGAACCCTCTAGTGAGGTTTTCCATTATGTTCCGGATTGTATGGGTGAAACTCTTTGTATTGATGTGTTTTAATTAATAAAGAGATGTTTCTGTCAAAAAAGAAACTACATTCTCCTTATTTTTTTCTTCCACGTGGTTCCACTCGATTTTTTTTTTTCGAAATAGGACCTGACATTAAAAGAAACAATGAACAATGCAAAGCATCTCCAGAAAAACGAAAACTACAACGAGATTCTTGAGAAGCCCTTCATCTTCAACCTCCAGACCGTGTCGATGGCGCGCCACCGATGCTGCACCTCCCCGGGCTGGCCTGACGTTGTTGGTTGCGGACGGAAGTCGCCAAGGGTCAATAAGACCACATCCGTCCCGGAGACGACGAAGAAGGGTGAACTGCCAGCGAAACACGTTGACGATCCGAAGATCTTCACAGCCAGAAGAAGTCCTTGAAGACCACACCCCCACCCCCTCAAGCTTCTCAACGTCATCGTCGAAATGGGGCTGAAGTCGGGGATACCTTATTGGAAGACACACCACCGCCACCACTTGAGCGCCGCCCCACCAAAAAAGAACCCTAAAAATAGGAAAAACGGAGCCCTCCCGCCGTCAGGGGCCTAGATCCACCCCGCCTAAGCCAAAGAGGCGAGGCGGCATGGCGGGGACGCCGACCAGAGGCGACCAACCCTAGTCACATGTACGTGCGTGGGAGGAGAGGAGGATAATAGTTCGGTGAATGACACAACTTAGTCCGGTTCCACGTGGACCCACTTGTTGGTTGATAACTCTTTATTTCTCCTTCCACCCCATTTCCATTATGCACCCGGCCGGCCGTCCATCTAACCGTTGCAACCGCCGCCTAGCCTCGTCCACAACCTCCACCACCATCCTGCACTTTCACCCGTTGCTCATTTTAAATATGTGTGTTGCTCACAAGGGGAGGGAGAGGGTGGTCATGGAAGGCGGAGGAAAACAGAGGAAGCACAGCTAGAAGCTTGCTGATGGGACGGGCAGGGCAAGAGAGGCTCGTGAACAACCTTAGTGCTCTTGGTATCAATGTCGGAGAGACAGGGTTGGGGGCCGTGCGTCGATTATCATGGAGCATCTTGGTAGTGCCCCTCCAGGGGCACTTCGGGTACGGGAGGAGGATGGGGAAGTGGAAAGGAAGTTGGCATGGAGGCGGGGATCTGCTAGGAGGCAGTCGGTATGGTAGCGAATCGTCCCTAAAGTTGTGGATGCGCAACTCTAAAATGTATGTGGGGTATACCTGGGCATAGTTCGGGCCGGGCCCAACAAAGACCGACGCAAAAAACCAGGCCTAGGCCCGGCCCGACCTTCAGGCCTAGAATTTCGGCTCAAGCCCGGCCCATCACAACAAATACCCATCAGGCATCGGGCCTTGGGCTGGGCCTCTTCCTTATTTGGCATATTTCTCAAGCCTATGCCCGGCCCAGCGCAACCATCGGGCTTAAATTTTCGGCCCAGGCCCGGCCTAGAGGCATGCTCGGGCTGGCCCAAGCCCGGGAATTTCGGGCCGGGTCAGGCCGACCGGGCCGGGCTTCCCATGGCCAGGTATAATGTGGGGCCAATAACTACAACTGTAGAGGGTTGGTGGTGTATTTTAGAGGATCATTTAAAATATCTATGGATAGTTAGTCATAAAGTGAATCCACCAAAGTGTATCTATGATCTATATTGGCAGGGTGAGAGACTCTAGGTGTGTGTGCTAGAGCTGCTCTTAAGTCTCTTTTTGTTTATTCCTAAACTTATCAGTTAATTATCACCGATCATGCCATGCATTTCTTAAAAAATCAAAGCATAGTTTGGCATATATACATATGAAATGCTACTTTTTATCCGTTAGTAGTACTTGATGTGGCCAAATAAAAAATGACGAACCCAAGATTTGAACGGTCTCGTTGATCCGTTTAGTTAGATAGCAAGGCAACAAGCTTTTCAAAAAGATAAAAAAGCACTCAAGGTATCTAGCCAAAGTTTTCCTAGCACATTAGCGAGTACTTCTTGGGCTTCCTAGTCCCATCCCCATTTTCAGATAGTTCAAAGATGAAAGGCTTTGAATCTTCTATTTTCTTAATTTGTGTGAGTAATTAATGATTTTTCTCTCTTTTGTCTCACTCCCACGATGCATGGGGCTTCTTCTCCTAATGTGCCTCCTTTTTTCGTTCTCTTCTTCAATACATGAGATTTCTACTCCCAAATATTAGTGCATGTAGTAACTAATGAAGATATTATTTATCCACCTTGATCCCAACAGTTTGTCTCTCTAGCCTTGGATATCTGAATGGGGTAGAACTACTGTCGATGTGACCAATGTCTACACCATCTTTACGATGACATATAACATATTTAAACTATCTTTGCAAGAATATAAGGTTATGTTTGTCGGCACGAAGCTTCCTGCTCCCTTCCTGCTTCGCTAAACAAAACATTGCCGTCGTCTTCAACCAAGGTATGTGGATATGGTGTCCTTTATTCCAACCTATCCAGGTGCTTTATTGAAAATAGTTGTCTATGTGTAGTGCTTTAGACAACGGAGTGAAGGTAAATCAAAACTGTAAATCATATACATGTACATATTCGCTTTTTAAAAAGCAAAAAATCTTCTATATTCGTAGCCAGTTTCATGAGTAACTCACTGCAATTCTCACAGGCAATTGAAAATCTGAAATGCACGACGTACGTTTTGAAAAACGACCGCCCTACAAAATGCACTCTCATATTTGCTGCGAAACTTTAAACCAGGGAGCCGTCTGGGTTTGCCGGCCGGTAGGCGCTTGAGGTGAAACCAAGGCAGAATCAATTGTACAATATCAGGCAAGCCGCATGCATCTTCAGATCATAGTTTACTCCACTAGTTAATCAAGCTAAAGGAAGCACACATCGTTAGTACTCCTACTACTCGTTACTGATTATGTTAAGATGAGTACACTACAGATGGATTAGCTAGACCGAAATGTCTCCTTTATCCCGAGTAGACGTGCACCGGGGAGACAAATTATGACAGCTTAATTTTTAAATTTACCTTTCGGGATTAGTCATGGAGAAGTGGCTGTAGAAAATGACATGTGACCTAGCTCGGTCTCAGAATTCTACAAGAAACTTCCACTAGTAGTTATTAATGAGTGGTCTTCCGCACTCACCAAATCTGTTGAAAGCTATCTCCTGATTCAGATGGTAAATCTGTTGGATTTGCGGTGTTTTTTCTATATTACAACAAAACGTAGACATGAAGATGCGACTACTTGCAGAAATTTTAGCTACAGCAGACAATAGTAAGTTTTCACTATGTGGAAACTTGAAAGTCTCTTTACTCTCCCACCCAAGGAAGAATAAGAAAATTCAGCTTTCAAAAGACAAACGAAGCTTCCATATTTGACTTAGCTCAAGGTGAACCTGTACTAGCCAGTACATCCTCAACTTCTTCTGTTGACTCGTTTCTGTACCCTGGCGGCATTTGATCTTGACTTAAAACTCTCAGCTATGCCAAATTTGACTTTGGATTCCTTTCCTGCCCGCCCGAATTGACCGGGCTGCACCTGTCGTAATTCAGAATACACTCAGCTATACTACATTGTGCATTTTTTTTTTTTTTTTTTTAAAGCTGCGTTTCCATTCAGATAATACGGAATACAGAGTACACCGTACAGAGTACAAAGACAAGAGCGTACAAACTACTACGTAGAAACGCAACGAACAACAGAAAGACAGCAGCACCGCCGACCACGCCGGGGAAGAAGAAACCGCTCCACCATCTTACCCTCGCCGGAGAACGCTTCCTCGCTTGAAGACGGCCGCAGAGCCCGTCCGCCACCACGTGACGGCACCTAAGGCGATGAACGAATCCGGCCAGCGCCCTCTCAGCCCATCTCCTCCACCTCCAGGCGACCTCCTTCCACGACGACGACGGCAGGCGTCGCTGCCTGCACCAGCTCCTGTACAGGCGACACCAGCCCCGAACGGAGATCGCCGGGACGACGCCGCACGACCTCCAGTCCCCCCGCAGCAAGAAGGGAGCGCTCCTTGCCGCGACGAAGAAGGGGACAGAGGACAAAAGCTCCCAGCGCCCGTCGATGTCTTCGCCACACCGACCGCGCCACGAGCACCCAACCCCACCGAATCGATAGATCCGGGGGAGACCAAGTCCAGCCGCTCGCCGACACCGCCGGAGACGACGCCGGGAAGGAGATCGAGCGCTGGCACCAAAACTCCACACGGGCAACACCATCCCCCACTCGATGCCGCCCTCGGAGAACTTATTCCTACTATCTACACGGCCAGGACGCAGAACCAGGGTTCCCCGACTCTCCCGCCGCCGGACTACATTGTGCATTTTTGTCACACAACATTTGGTTTATCATCATTAAGCAGGACTGCAAATTTTGTTGTCCACATTTCTTTGGTTGGACAATTTTTCAGACGACTAGCCCAATTCCCTTCTCCATTCACCGCTGGTGCATCCCAGCTCCGCGAGCTTGTTTTCGTTATGAACTGCACGCAAACAACTTCTTTAATGCAATAATGTCATGTAGGATAGTTGTTGATCTAGAAGAGAGAAATATATATAAAAAACATATGTATTCTCTTCTTTTACTCATACGTATTGTTTAGTTTTAATAATCTCACGATTTTAAGACCATGCAAACAATAATGAATGGAGATAACCTTGGAACAGATGACCATTGTAAGCTACTCCATCCGTTTCTAAATATAACATATTTTGGCAGCTTAAATTAAACAACCAAAATGTCTTATATTCAGGAACAAGTAAATGATACCCCCATTTCGAAAAAAAGGAACAAGTAAATGTGTTTTTTTCGAAGTGACATGAAACAAATAAGATAATAAAACCATCTTAGTGGGTCATTTTGAAAAGAAAAAAACAACTATTGTACGAGCTAAGGGAAAGAATTGTGAGTCCTGGAGTTCAGAATCTTTTAACTTCATGCTACTGCACCCCATGCATGTGATTGAATCAATGGCCATTGGCCAAGCGGGGCTCGACGAGTCTGCTTGGTTGGAACTACAACTAGCAATCTGGGTTGAATTTCGTGAGATGCCACAAAAGCACGGGTGCTTGGCCCATTACGGTCCAGGTTCAACACGCCACACAACAGATACATGACACGCCACGAAATGGGTCGTGCCCTACCCGAGGCATGCCATGTGTTGTCCTCATCCACCCAAGGTAGGCCCGCTGGCGAGCACGATATTTTCAAAAATAAGTTGGCCTAAAAGGTTGGAAATGCCCAAAAGGAACCGAAAAGGTTGGAAAGCACACATGTCATGTCGGGCCGGCCCGTTTACCATTCGTGTCCTGCCGGGGCCACGACTTGGGTCCTACAAGCCATCACAACATTACACACTTATAAAATAGGTTGCTTCGATTGTCCTGGGCCAATACCGTTTAGGCGCGTGCGGGTTCGTGTCATGCTAGAGCCGACCCATTGGCTACCTATAGATGGAACCAAAGATAATCAACGTGTTGTGCTGGGCCGGGCCATGCCCGCCCTCGTAAACGGGCTAGGCATGGCCCATGGAGGGCCGCATATAAATGGGTTGTGACATGGGTGGGCCAGGTACAACACAATTACTAAATGGGCCGGGATGTTTAGGCCATGTAGGCTATTTTATTCGAATGAAATAGGAGGGAAAAAAGATTAAAAAAGGTCTGAAAAAATTAAATAAAAAAATGAAACAGGCCATGTCTTGTCGGCACGCAGGCTTCAGGTGGCGGCCCAGCTAGAACACATGGCGTTCCACGGCCCGTTTCCCCGCGTGCCAGGCCAAGCCTATTATGGGCTGGGCACGCGATTATTGGGCCCGTTGGCCAGGTTTGGCTGGAAGACTGGACCCCGCCGGCCAAATCTGCTAGTAAAAGAATCACCGGCCAAAAAAAAAAAGAATCACCGGCCAAGCGGGGTCGCCGGCGCCGGCGCGGCAATGCGGTAATCCCCCAATCTCTCCTTGCTTCGGCGCCCGAGACTGAGAGCCGCCACAGCCAACAGGCCACGACCGCACGCCCTCACCGGAGAAGGATGCAGCCATTCCCTACGACCACGGCGACGGAGAGACGAAGAGTGGCTGTCGGCACCGACTAGCGACAGCAGGTTGCCTCTCCTCAAATCCTGAATCTACACTGTTAATCCACGCTGCGCCAATGGCTGGGGTTGATTTCTGCTGTGGCAGTGAATACTGGCAAAGATTTTTTTCCCTATTCATGATTAGGGTTTATTTATTATTTATTACCCATCCGACTACACATTGCTGCCTAAATTGCAGTATTTGTGATGTCAGCTTTAATCTGGCCTAACTCGGAATGTGATATTCTGTCTAAAGAATGTTTACATGATATAAGTCCTCATTTGGATCTTGCTGCTCCCCAATCGTAATAATGTTATATCTGCCTCTCTTTTTTTTAATGCTTCGAGTCCCTGTTAGAGTAATCCTTGCTCAGGAGTTAGCTAGTACCTTCTAGTAGTACTGTAGGTGCTGGTATGTTCTAGGAGTACATTTCATATGTAAGTCTTAGCCAATAGAACACTCTGGAGAACTCTAGTAGTAGATAGCTATAAAAGGATAGCAGTAGAAAGCTCTAGAAGGCTTTAGAAATCTACATGTTGTACCTAGCTTGTATCCTATAAATAGCACTATGCAATACAAGCTGCATGAAGCTTTTGGCAGCATCACAAAACCAGACCACTTCCCACACACTACACTACCTGTGAACTAGCTAGCAAAGCTAACAATTGGTATCAGAGCCTTGGTGAAGTTAGGATCCTGAGAGATGTCGGCTCCAGTTCGAGGTGTTGCTGGCAATCTGCCTCGCCAGCCGCGGCGCCGTTCCCCTTCACCACTACCGAGACGACCGCGCCACCGTGATGCAGGAAGGCGCGAGGTTGTGGTCGAGCGAGTCGTGAAGGACGTCGGCGGTGGCAGTTACCCGATGCTGACGCGGACGAACTACACCGAATGGAGCCTCCTCATGAAGGTGAAGCTGCAGGCTCGGGGCATCTGGGATGCAATTGAGCTCGGCGCCGACGACTACCAGGAAGATCGAATGGCGCTGGAGGCCATCTTGCAAGCGGTGCCACCAGAAATGATGGCTGGACTAGCCGTCAAGCGGACAGCGAAGGAGGCGTGGGAGGCGATTCGAGCCATGCGCGTCGGTTCAGATCGCGTGCGGAAGGGCAAGGTGCAGCAGCTAAAGAAGGAATTTGAGATGATCTCATTCCGCGACGGGGAGTCTGTTGATGATTTCGCGCTACGCCTTACGAACCTCGTCACAAGCCTCGCCACGCTCGGAGCACCTATCGACGAAACTCAAGTCGTCGAGAAGTTTTTGCGGGTTGTGCCGCCAAGGCTGTCGCAGATAGCCCTTGCGATCGAGACCCTCCTTGACACTTCTGATATGTCATTGGAGGAAGTCACCGGTCGGCTGAAGGCAGCTGAGGATCGTCTCGAGTCGCCTGAGCCGGCGCGTGAGCAGGGCAAGCTCCTACTCACCGAGGAGCAATGGCTAGAGAGGATGAAGGGGCGCCAAGGAGGCAGCTCCTCCAGGCCTGCACGCGGGAGCGGACAGCGACGACGACGGCCACCACGTAAGAAGGGTGGAGAAGGCAACGACGATCGTGCAGCGGTTAGGGACGGCCCGCGAGATGACACATGCCGCAACTGCGGCCGTCGCGGCCATTGGGCCAAGGACTGCAGGCAGCCCCGGAGAAGCAGGGCATACCTGGCCGAAGCAGAGGAAGATGATGAGGAGCCTGCACTCCTCATGGCGCAGGTCTGCACCACTCCTGCCCCTGCCATGGTGGTGCAGCAAAGCACTACTCCAGCTCTAGCCATGCCGGTGGAGAAAAGTGAAGCTCCAGCTGCTGCCAGGGTGGTGCAGCAGAATGTTGCTCCATCCACGGCCATTGTGGTGCAAGATAGCACCATCACAGCTCCAGAGCATGTCCCTCTTCACATCGACGAGCCGAAGGCAAAAGCCTACCTTGGGACGAGCAGCGACGATGAGCGAATCGAGGGATGGTACCTCGACACCGGCGCTACAAATCACATGACGGGCCATGGGGACGCCTTTTCTGAAATTGACCGTACAATCACCGACACTGTCAAATTCGGCGACGGCTCGGTCGTGGAAATCAAGGGCATGGGCACCATCATCTTTGCAGGCAGAAATGGTGAACACAATGTTACCCTCCAAAACCCCCGACGGGCGTTGGTTAAGCAACACGAAGAGCCGGGAAGCTCCCAGGGCCGCTTAGTGGATCCCTGGCACCTCGCGTCGTCCCGCAAATCTTCGGCCAACGTCCCGGCGGTTGCTAGGCGTGCCACCTGACCTAGACCCGATCAGGAGGTGTTAGTGCTTCGATTTGTTCCTGCATGGTAGACACGTACACATTAAATACGAGCCCTATCGGCTCTCAGGTTTCCTGTGGATCGGCTCAAGGAGCCGATCGCCCATGTTTCACGTTGGATTTACAATGGCATGGGGATCCTGCTTGATCAGGACAAAGCTAAAACGATCCACGGGGTTTAGGGTTTTCACCGCATAATCGGAACGTCCTACGTGCGATCGGGCCTAGCAGCTACGAGAGACGATGCAAACTACCCCTACGAGAGGCCTAAAAACCAACATTACGTTGATCCCCGAACATCCCTCGCAGGACGGTAAACAACGCCTAACGCACCACCGGATCCTCCGACCCGCATAAGGCCTAACTATGCAGATATTAAACTAATCCTTGCGTAGCAAGGAGCAACTATAACGGATCGGATCTACTAAGTTACGAACAGCAAGATGCCCTTACGTCTGGGTAGAAGGTGCTAGGTGTCGATTGGCGGATATGCACGCAGAAAGCATCAATGCAAGCCCCTAAACACCTAAGGATAAAGTATGCTCGCCATCAACAAGGCTTCAAACGAGCAGTACAAGGTTGACGAATAAACGTGTACTGCCTAGATCGCTAGATGCGATCTAGGCGCATGGTGCTTACCCGGAGAAACCCTCGAAGAGAAGGGTGTCGATGCGCCCGATTTGTGTTGGTTGAACGATGATTGTCCTCCTTTTCCGATAACCCTAGATACATATTTATAGTCCAAGGGACTTTCTAATTGAGGCGTGCACCTAACCGTGCACGGGCCACTCTATCTCTTAATTCTAAATTACAATGTGATCTAATATGTTACATACACGGGCAACTTAGCCCAAACTCTCACAAGGCCGCTTCGAAGATGCTCCACGTGTACGTCCTTCAAGCCCATCTTCACCTACGGCCCAACTCCCGATTTGGCCAAAATCGGGTGGTAACACATGCCCCCCGGTTTTGATAATGATAATTGCAAAACCATCTGCTTCGAGGGTCATGTCGTGGCAGAACCGTCGCAGTTTCTTCATCATGACTCTTGCCTTCCCTGCACGATTTGACTTCTGGCAACTCCCGAGTAATCGGCTCTTCTTTTCGTCCTTTCTCTTTTAAACTATCGGCTTCTAATTAACTTGGTCGACGCCGAAGTCAAACAACCTCCAAAAAAGAGCCGATGGTGTCGCATCGGCCTCTACCATAAAACGAGCAAGGGCAAACCTTATTGTCCCTCCAAACGGTAACTTGCAGCCTCCGTCTCAGATCCCCAAAATCCGCGGCCCGAGCAGCTCCACAAGCTTCAGATCTCAACAGCGCCGCCCCACCTCCGCAACACATCAAATGGCGGAATCGTCCAACACCAACGCCATGGTCTCGGGTCTGAAGGTAATACTCCACTGCTTCTTCGCCATTAGGACTAAACTCAGGATTGAACAGAGGAACACCTGAATTAATGTTTCTATTCCGTTGTTAATTTTAGGTCTCCGATATCCTGTTGCCGCATCCTTCTCTCCCAAATTCCATGTGTCTTGGCCCTCGTTCTTCCGAGAGTCCCGCTCACTTAATCTCCTGTGAGGCGAACAGGATCCCCTTCGTGAATCAAAATTTGGATCTGACCTCCTGGGCCGACCGCCTACGAGCCTCGGCCTAATCCTCCCGAAGGTTGGGTGACATGGTACACTAGAGTGTCCAAAACCCATTACGCCACCAGGGAATAGGGATAGCCGATGCATTGTCATTATCATTATCTCCTCTTGAAAAGAATGAGAACATCCTGAAGACCATCGGCTACTTTTGGTCCGACGCACTGAACTGTTTCATGTTTGGCCATGGCCCCATGACGCCAACTCTGCTGGATGTAGCCATGATCACAGCCTTGACATTGCATCCCCCACCCCTCTGCCTTTAAGCTGCCAAAAGTCCCCTTCACCCTCTCTTCTAAAACAGAGTGTACAAGCTGGGCGCCTACCTCAAGCGTTATATGAAAACCAAAGGCCCCGTAACCGAAAGGGAACACACGGCCTTCTTGAACTTCCGGTTGGAGCACTTCATATTCTGTGGTCCTCACTCTCCAACCAAGAATTACCTTTCCCAGCCTATGAACTCGCCAAAGGCACTCAACTCGGACTTGGCTGTTCCTTGGAGAGGTCTATCGATCTCTTCAACGACATCGGTTAAACTGTTCTCTCAAAGACAGTTAAGACAGAGGCCCCGGTGGTTCATTCAACTATGGGCTCACTGTACTTCCAACCAGATCCCGATTTTCCATCTTTGGCCACCGCACCTTCCGATACCAATGGGAAGGAGATACGGTGCACTAGCTACGAAGCTCGTAGCCTCCCAGCAAGCAGATCCCTAAGGAGGCCGCGGTGGTTCAAGATTTTCTACCAAGGCTCGGAGGACCCCTGTTCTTCCCTACACCGAATCGAGAACTTCGAGAATCCGTTCCTTCCGATTAGACAGCTTTGCCGATGACGCCGGCACCGGCGCTTGTACTCCATCATGATCCGTCCTTGCTTCCTCCCGGTTGGCATGAGTACCTCTAACCGGATCATCAAGCCTGTTACGAGTCTTACCAACCAGTGGTAGTAGCCAGCTTGGCCTTGGGCAAGTGCCTCCACATTTCTTTCTTCATCACCTGACAGCAAGCAGAACCGCCTGACATCCTTACGGGCAAAGATGCTACACCTTCTTTGACGCTTTGGCCATTCCAATTCCCCACAACCTCTGTTTCACCACTACTACCGATGGATTTGATACCTGGTGGTCCATGTGGAACCCATGCCTTCAGAAGAGCTCTAGGACCGTTGCTGAGGCAACTCGATGCTGAATATAGCATTCCTGCACATCAGGTACCACTGCATTGAAATTTCTTGCAATTGCCCATGAGAATTGTCTAAAAACCTGGTTTTATTTCTTGGCAGGAACAAGACGGCCCAGCCCACGCATCGACGGCTCTTCACATTCTTTCCGCCAGCCCCGTAGTTCTC
The DNA here is from genome assembly GCA_030979885.1 of Lolium multiflorum. Classification (NCBI taxonomy): domain Eukaryota; kingdom Viridiplantae; phylum Streptophyta; class Magnoliopsida; order Poales; family Poaceae; genus Lolium; species Lolium multiflorum. The sequence goes on from CM061748.1 coordinate 52,878,060, forward strand.
TTCTGCCAGAACTCGCCGGCCTTAAAGAAGGTCATAATGCAAGGCCACCAAAATCGCTCCCAAGAGCAAAGCATCTTCGGGCCTGCCCCCGAGCTTCTACCCAAGCGAGAAGGCGGTGAGGAAAGTAGCTGCCAGGAAGACCCTGAAGCGCAAAGCTCCTATCCAAGAACATTTGCATGTAAGCTGACCCAAGCCCTGATTGCTGTCCTCCCAGTCTTTTTCCGACATGTATCCACTTCCTTTTGCAGACTTCCACCGAAGAAAACTCTAGCGAGGAGGCACATTCTAGCCAAAGGGACTCGAGCCTGGTAATTGAGAGATCCACCACGCAGCCATACGGACTCGCCGCGTTTCAAGAGATCGACTCCGAGCCTGTTGCCCCTCAAGCTCCAATCCAAGGTCCTGTGAAGCGTCGATGCATCAAAAGGGTTCGCAGAGACTCGCAAGCTCCCTCCTCAAGTCAAGAGGTTTCGAATGTAACCACTTCATCAATTCATATCCCCTGTTGTCTCGATGTTACTTGGATCGGCTCACCATTCCTCTTGCAGATTAATGAGATATCTAGCGGGGACGATGAGGAGGTCCCGATGCCCTCGGCCACACTAGGTCTGGCCGCCTCGACAAGTGTGGCTGGTCCAGTTGCTAATCTGGCCCAACCCACGGCTCAGCCGATTGTCCCTACATCGGCCGCTCCCCCTTCTTTGGGAGAGGTATACTCCATTCCCTTGGCTCTACGCTTTCATGTGTTGCATGTTCACGTCGCTCTTGTCTGTCTGTCAGGGATGTGATCCTTCGAGCTTACTGACGTTCGATCCTGAATCCATCGAGCCAGCTGCTCCCAAAGCAAGTGAAGGGCCAAGCCTCGAAATGGTCCACGGTCCTCTTCAGCGCCTCAGGGCTTTGCTCTCCCCTCAATTGAGATCTTGGTCGAAAATCCCGAGGCAATCAAAGGTATCCTTGACGAAATCCAGCCTCATCTCCCCATGACACTGCGGGTGAAGCTGACCCTGTCGGCTTTCAAGTCAGGAGTGCAATCGGCTCGCCAAAGAATTACCCTTCGTCGCGCTCAGCTCCCGTTGAGAGCCGATATTGCAGAGAAATGTCAACGGCTTAACGAGAAAAAGACGCCCTGGACGCCAAGACTGATACTTCTGCCACCAATGCGGAACTCGAAACCCTGCGCAAGGAACTGGAGAGCCTTGAAGAGAAGGTGAGGATGACCAAGCAGCTTATCCAAGAGAAGGAGGCCTTCATTGCCCGCTCTCGAGAGGAAGCGCAAGGCCTCACAGCCGATCTGAAAACTGATTTGGCGGAGATTCGCGAACCGAGCGGTGGTGCAAAGACGAAGACGACGAGGCTGAGATTGCCGAAGTGGATCGTATCCGTGCCGACGCCCTTCGCGCTCTTGATGAGTTTCTTCAGAAGAACCTTACTGTGTAAGCTACTGAATGTTGTACTGAACTCGCGCCTTTGACTGCGGATAACAGCTTGTGCCTCTTGCATCAAAATTTGAATTTTTTTCTTTTTTATTACTAGCCGATCGATGTCATGAATCGGCTCCTTTGGGTACAAACTCCGTGGCCTTAACCCTTCTCTGTGTATATGCCCCCCCCAAGCCGAATCCTTCAAATGATTGAGGATGTCGGCTTTTCAGCCAGTCAAGACTATCTCACGATTCACCATGATAAACAACACAACAGTGGATTCACATAGTGGGAATAATTTTAGCCGATCGCTGGAATCGGCTCCCCTTGCAGTTGTCGATCCGACTATTCATCCGATAGAGTAGCGCCGTTGAGGTTCCGGCGACGCGCCATCGGCCATCCTTTTTCTTCGTAAGTACAACATTAGAAGTCCATGCAGTGCACCTGTACGGCCTGAGGCACCCGGCGTCCAACATCTGTTTGATATCCTTCTTGACTTCCTCAATCTTTTCTAGCTTGTCAGCTGTCGTAAACCCATAACCCAGCTTTCCATCGCCTGCCAAGTCAATGTTGAACACAGGCACAACGTATGTTGAGGATAATGCTGGCCGATCGCTGAAATCGGCCTCCTTTTCCATTGTCATGCTTAATGAGGGTTTACAACTTCTTGGTCTCTTACTATGGTGACGTGGCTCGACGGAGGCATGCTCACCATGTCTTGGATCATAAATCTCGATGAGATCCCGATCGTATTTGTACCACCCGACGCTCGCATCGGCATCGCCGATGCCCGTGCATCGGCTTTCCCGTTTAGGGCGCCATACTCTCTTTGGCGGCGCGCCTTGGTCTCCAACGTTTGCTGGACTCACGGCCAGATCGGGCCGTGCTCTTCTCAATGTGTATGGTACCGTGCTCGGCTTCTTCCAGGTTTCGGCACCGTTGCACCCTACGCTTCGAGAATGGCGAGTCCATCGGGCACCACCTTAACCGGTGATACCTATCTTCTTCTCCATCTGACTCCTCGAAGTCCTCTTCTTGAGAGGACTCAGCTCGTTTATTCGAGGTGGGAGAGGTTCTAGACGCTCGAACACCGAAATTTCACTTGTCCTTTTCCTTTGCTGTTTGCATTCTGGGCAGTTCTCGATTGTTGGCAATCGGCTCATTCCGAGTCCCAACAATGTTTGAAGACAGTCCCAGTGCTTATCCACGTTGTCTTGTTCCCTTGACCTCCCTCTAGCGCGACGTTCGAACCGTCGTTGTTGCCGTCATGTCGACGATACCTCCCGCTGCATCGACCGACGATATCCTCCATCGTCGTCGTCGTAGCGGCGACGTCGGTCATATTGCTGCTCATATTTGTTGAGGAGATGCACGGATAATGGGCGCTGATACCGTATGCTTCTCACCTCCTCCTCGGCTAGGTACCGTCTGTCATCATCTTGGGGCCGGTCGCATGGAACGGCCTCTTCTTTATCTCCGCCACGAAAGTGGCTACTCTCTGCAGTTCACCACCCTGCCATGTTGACATTAAAGGAGAACCCTGGCTCCCTTATGGAGTGGCTGAGATCTACCGTGTTGACGCCATGCAACGGACACGTGTTTCCTTTGAGCTTGATGTTGTGAGAACGGGTTGTCTCAAAGGAGCCGATGAGTTCGGTTCACGGATGGCCTTCACCATCGTATTTCTTCTTGTGTCGCAGTGGGAGATCCTTGTAGGTGATATGTTCTCTGCCATCTCGGATGTCGGTGTTGGCGGAGTGTCTGCGTGCATGTCCACTCCAAACCCCCGGGCGTTGGTTAAGCAACACGAAGAGCCGGGAAGCTCCCAGGGCGCTTAGTGGATCCCTGGCACCTCGCGTCGTCCCGCAAATCTTCCGGCCAACGTCCCGGCAGGGCGTGCCACGACCTAGACCCGATCAGGGTGTTAGTGCTTCGATTTGTTCCCATGGTAGACACGTACACATTGCGAGCTCCTCCAGCCTCGGGTTTCGCTCAAGGAGCCGATCGCCCATGTTTCACGTTGGATTTACAATGGCATGGGATCTGCTTGATCAGGACAAAGCTAAACGATCCACGACAGGGTTTTTAATCGAACGTCCTACGTGCGACGGGCCTACCAGCCGAGAGACGATGCAAACTACCCACGAGAGGCCTAAAACCAACATTACGTTGATCCCCGGAACATCCTCGCAGGGACGGTAAACAACGCCTAACGCACCACCGGATCCTCCGACCCAGATAAGGCCTAACTATGCAGATATTAAACTAATCCTTGCGTAGCAAGGAGCAACTATAACGGATCGGATCTACTAAGTTACGAACAAGCAAGATGCTGCCTTACGTCTGAGACGTAGGGCAGCTAGGTGTCGAGACGGCATTGCCACGCAGATATGCACGTGAAAGCATCAATGCAAGCCCCTAAACACCTAAGGATAAATAGTACCGCTCGCCATCAACAAGGCTTCAGCACGAGCGTACAAGGTGACGAATAAACGTGTACCGCCGATGACCCACAAGTATAGGATCGCACGTCTTCGAGGGAAGTATTACCCAATTTATTGATTCGACACAAGGGGAGACAAAGAATACTTGTAAGCCTTAACAGGAGTTGTCAATTCAGCCGCACTGGAAACAGACTTGCTCGCAAGAGTTTATCGTAGTAACAGCCTAGGGTAGTGGAAATAGCGGAATAACAAAGGTGAAATAAAGACAGCAGAGTGATTATAGTAAACAGCAGGATTAAAATACTGTAGGCATAGGGACGGATTTAACGGCGTTGCATGGATGAGAGAAACTCATATAACAATCAAAGCATGGGCATTTGCAGATAATAATAAAACGGTATCCAAGTACTAATCAATCAATAGGCATGTGTTCCATATATAGTCGTACGTGCTCGCAATGAGAAACTTGCACAACATCTTTTGTCCTACCAGCCGGTGGCAGCCAGGCCTCTAGGGAAACTACTGGATATTAAGGTACTCCTTTTAATAGAGTACCGGAGCAAAGCATTAACACTCCGTGAACACATGTGATCCTCACATCACTACCATCCCCTCCTGTCCCGATTTCACTGGGGCCATTGGTTCCGGAGCAGTATACAACTTGCAAAGACCATAAACAATGAATATCTTCATGAAACAATAACATGTTCAGATCTGAGATCATGGCACTCGGGCCCTAGTGACAAGCATTAAGCATAACAAGTTGCAACAATATCATAAAAGTGACATCTACGGATACTAGGCACTATGCCCTAACAATCTTATGACTATTACATGACCAATCTCATCCAATCCCTACCATCCCCTTCAGCCTACAGCGGGGGAATTACTCACACATGGATGGGGGAAACATTGCTGGTTGATGGAGGCGTTGGCGGTGATGGCGGTGAAGATCTCCTCCAATTCCCCGTCCCGGCGGAGTGCCAGAACGGAGACTTCTGGCTCCCGCGACGGAGTTTCGCGATGTGGCACTTCAATTCTTTTGGGATGCCCTTCAGGATATAGAGGATCCTGGGTAGAAGCACCACCTCTAGTTGTTACTTCATAAGCATGTTTTTCTTTAGAATTATTTCCTAACAAGTCATTTTGCAGTAAGTTGATCAATTTGAGTTTGAACCATTTGAAAATGTTTAACAAGTATCTTAACATCATTGGAGGTTCTCTCCACAATACCATGCAATTCACTAATAGCTCGGGAATTTTCCATTAAATGATTCTCTACTCTCATATTAAAATTTTCTTGCTTAACAATATAATTATCAAATTCATCTAAGCATTGAGCAGGATTTTGAATACGGAATATCTTCCCTAGTAAAGTGTTGAAGCGAGTGTACCTCAATCGTAGATGAAGGGGGAATTGTCTCACATATATCTTCTATAGGAGGTAAATTCTTCACATCTTCAGGTTTAATACCTTTCTCCTTAAGAGACTTCTTGGCTTCCCTCATATCTTCATCATTTAATTTAATCATACCCCTCTTCTTCACTATCGGTGTCGGGGTTGGTTCAGGTGTAGACCAATCATCATGATTCCGGCCATTTTAGCCAATAATTCTTCAGCTTCGTCTGGAGTTCTTTTCCTGAAAACACAACCAGCACAACTATCCAGGTATGCCCTAGACTCAATAGTTAGTCCACTATAAAATATATCAAGTAAATCATTCTTTTCCAAATCATGGTCAGGCTGAGCTCTAATAAGAGAACAAAATCTAGCCCAAGCCTCGTGCAATTTCTCTCCATCTTCCGGTCAAAATTATAAATTCTCTGCAAAGCGCATGTTGAGCACTAGCAGAAAGTATTTTCGAAAGAAAACATCACGCAAGTCAATTGGACTTTTAATAGAACCAGGAGGCAAATTATTATACCAAGTTTTAGCATCATCCTTTAATGAGAACGGAAAAATTTTAGTGACAAAATAAGTACGCATCTTGACATCATCAGAAAACACGCCACTAAGAGTAGATAACTCAGTCATGTGTTCAACAGCACTTTCTTTTTCAGTACCACAAAAGGGTGTTTTCTCAACAATAGCTATATGAGATAGATCAAGAGAAAAATCATAATCTTTATCCCTAATGTTTATAGGAGATGTGGCAAATTTAGGATCAGGAGATGGTTTATATCTAACAGCATGTTCTGCAAGCAACTTTTTAATTTTTCTTGCATCAGTAGTAGCATTGCATTTTTCAATAAAATCATCATTAAGCTCCACATAATCTTCATCAAGATCATCACTAGAATATTCAACAGACTCAGGTGAATTAACAGGTGTAGCAGCATTTTCATTAGGAGTTTCAGTATTTTCAATTTGTCTAGACTTAGCAATTGTAGCATCTAGAAAAGATCCCAATGAACCACTATCATCAAGCACAGCAGAAACATTATCAATATTATGAGAATTTTCAGATTCAGCAGAAATAACGCGAAGCATGTGGCGGTGAAACAAGTTTATCAATAACAGATGGTGAATCAAGAGCAGCAGAGGTACTTAGAGTTGTACCTTTTCTTGTAGTGGATGGTAATATGGCGATCTTAGTATCGCGAGGTTTACCCATAATGGAGAATTTGCAGCGAACAATATCAATCCAAGTGAACTTCCAAATAAAGCTATGCTCCCGGCAACGGCGCCAAAATAGTCTTGATGACCCACAAGTATAGGGGATCGCAACAGCCTTCGAGGGAAGTATTACCCAATTTATTGATTCGACACAAGGGGAGACAAAGAATACTTGTAAGCCTTAACAAATGAGTTGTCAATTCAGCTGCACCTGGAAACAGACTTGCTCGCAAGAGTTTATCGTAGTAATCTCTAGGGTAGTGGAAATAGCGGAATAACAAAGAAGATGAAATAAAGACAGCAGTAGTGATTATAGTAAACAGGATTAAAATACTGTAGGCATAGGGACGGATTTAACGGGCGTTGCATGGATGAGAGAAACTCATATAACAATCAAAGCATGGGCATTTGCAGATAATAATAAAACGGTATCCAAGTACTAATCAATCAATAGGCATGTGTTCCATATAGTCGTACGTGCTCGCAATGAGAAACTTGCACAACATCTTTTGTCCTACCAGCCGGTGGCAGCCGGGCCTCTAGGGAAACTACTGGATATTAAGGTACTCCTTTTAATAGAGTACCGGAGCAAAGCATTAACACTCCGTGAACACATGTGATCCTCACATCACTACCATCCCCTCCGGTTGTCCCGATTGCCACTTCGGGCCATTGGTTCCGACAGCGACGTGTGTATACAACTTGCAGGTAAGACCATAAACAATGAATATCTTCATGAAACAATAACATGTTCAGATCTGAGATCATGGCACTCGGGCCCTAGTGACAAGCATTAAGCATAACAAGTTGCAACAATATCATAAAAGTGACATCTACGGATACTAGGCACTATGCCCTAACAATCTTATGACTATTACATGACCAATCTCATCCAATCCCTACCATCCCCTTCAGCCTACAGCGGGGAATTACTCACACATGGATGGGGGAAACATTGGGTTGATGGAGAGGCGTTGGCGGTGATGGCGGTGAAGATCTCCTCCCCGTCCCGGAGTGCCGAACGGAGACTTCGGCTCCGCGACGGAGTTGCGATGTGGCGGCTCTCTGGAGGGTTTCGGCGATGTCGACTTCTCCCGTGCGTTTTTAGGTCGAGGCGAATAAGTAGTCCAAAGGGGGCGTCGGAGGCCGGCCGAGGGGCCACACCATAGGGCCGCGGCCCCCCCGGGCCGCGCCGCCTTATGGTGTGGGGCCCTCGGGCCTCCACCTCCTTCGCCCTTCTGGCTCCGTCAATATTTTGGTAAAATAGGGCCATCTGAAGAAATTCCGAGGATTTTCCCGAAAGTTGGATTTCTGCACAAAACGAGACACTGGAGCAATTCTGCTGAAACAGCGTTAGTCCGTGTTAGTTGTATCCAAAATACACAAATTAGAGGCAAAACAATAGCAAAAGTGTTCGGGAAAGTAGATACGTTTTGGACGTATCAACTCCCCCAAGCTTAGCTTATTGCTTGTCCTCAAGCAATTCAGTTAACAACTGAGCGATAAAAGAACTTTCACGAACACATTTGCTCATATGATGTATATATTCTCATGCTATGGCTAATACTTAAGCAGTTCATAATGAGATACATGCAAATAAGATCGTCCAACAGCTATGTCAATCATGGAGAAGTACCAACAATTAATAATAAGCATCATGAATCATGTATGTAAGCAAGATTGCAATGTTCATAAGAGAATATGATAAAGTGGTATCTCGCTTGCCCGTATTTGATCGGCAAAACATAAATGCCGAGGCACCTCTTGAGTTCATAGAAAGACTAGAAGTAGTGATTGTCAAAGATAAAAGCATCAAAGTTATACCACAATCAATCATATTTTGAGACAAGCATATTATACTAAGAATGACAGTTGTGCTCTCAAGATAGTGCTCGAAGAAAGAATGGAGACACAACATAAAAGTAAAAGATTGACCCTTCGCAGAGGGAAGCAGGGATTAACATGCGCTAGAGCTTTTTATTTGTAAAGCAGGAGTAAAATTATTTTGAGAGGTGTTTGTTGTTGTCAACGAATAGTAATGGGTACACTAACTCCCTCATCAACCGGACTCACAAGAGCGGCTCCCATTTATTTATTTTTGGGTGGCACTCCTTCCAACCTTTCTTTCACAAACCATGGCTAACCGAATCCTCGGGTGCCCGCCAACAATCACATACCATGAAGGAGTGCCTTTTTATTTAAGTTTTATTATGATGATGACACTCCCCAACCTTTGCTTACACAAGCCATGGCTAACCGAACCTTCGGTGCCGTCCAACAATCACAAACCATGGAGGAGTGTCTATTTAATTAATTCGGGACTGGGAATCCCATTGCCAGCTCTTTTTGCAAAATTATTGGATAAGCGGATGTGCCACTAGTCCATATGAGAGTCCGTCAAAAGTAAATGACAAGGTTGAAAGCTAAACACCACATACTTCCTCATGAGCTATGAAACATTAACACAAATTGAGAAGCATTTTGAAAGTTTTAAAGGTAGCGCATGAGAATTTACTTGAATGGTTTGAAATGCCATGCATAGGTATTTATGGTGGACACTTTTGGAACAACTTGGTTTTCAGGTGTTTGGAAGCACGTTCCCGCTCAAGACAAGTGAAGGCTAGCAAAAGACTAGGGAGCGACAAATCAAGAGAGCAATAACTGTCATAATCATGCTTGCGGCAAAATAAATTAACGGAGGCATAAAAGTGATACAATAACTCTGAAGCAATATAAATCATCGAGGCTTAATTGACTTTTTGTTCAGTCATATGCATGCGTGAGCATGTGCCAAGTCGATATAAATGAATTATTCAGAGGAGGATACCACAATGCCATACTTACTTATGAATAAAACAATGCAAGCAAACATCCACGACATGCTACTCATATTAATAAATTGGAACTAAACATGAGAGATCATGAACTACTAGACTTTCTCAAATAACATATACCTCACATGAACCAACTAAGCATGCTCATATGGATGAGTATATGTACAAAAATGAAAGCAAATAGAGTTCATACCAGCCTCTCACCACAATCAGATTGTCGTAGATCGTCATTATTGCCTTTCACTTGTGTAGCTTGGATAATATAAAATGAAAACCACGCTCCAGCCACCGAAGACCATTGAACTCATGATGAACTTTACAAACCAAAGAAGAACAGCAAATATTTTTGGTGTTTTCGAATTAGAAATAAGAACAAAAGAAAACAAGCAAACAAAGCAAAATCTTTTTGGGTTTTCTCATAGTAAACTAACGATAGCAAATAAAGCAAACTAAGAGCAAGGTACCAAATAAATAAATGGTGAAGAGAAACAACAGAAATATTTTTGGTCTTTTTGTGTTTTAGGAAAGAAACAAAGTGAAAACAAAAGAATGCAAACTAACAGAAACACAGAAAAGCAGGATGACAGAAATCTGCCAAATCCTGACAGCAGTACAGAAATCGAATTTAACAAAAATCTTCCATTGCTCAGACCAAAAAGTGTTCAACTAATGAAAGTTAGATAACAACCTGGGGAACCTGCTCAAAAATTGGCAACTCAAAATAACGTTCTGGCTGTGCGTACGAATTTTTTGGTAACAGCACAGAATCTGTTTTTGGACAGCACTTCCCCAAATATCATCTCCTCTCATTAGAAAACCACTCTAGAGACTAAACAAGTATGTACAAGTATCCAGCAACCATAATATGCAAAGAATGAGTGATGCCGGTATACCTCCCCCCAAGCTTAGGCTTTTGGCCTAAGTGGAGTTCATTCCCACGGTCCCCATGAAGTGGTGTCTTCGTAATATGACGAAGAACGACCCGGTTCCATGTATGTGCTGGAGGAAACGTCGGGGTACGTGACGGTGTAGTCGTAGGAGGGCTCGGCGTTCTCGGAGTCATGTTGCTGGTGGAATTCTTGTATCTTCATATGCTCTTCCACCACCTCCTTTGTTAGCGACCATGATTGCCTGTCAATATTAAACAAACCCTGCTGGGGAAGAGGGATTTCTTTCTCGTTCCCATCAGCAAACAACATTTTATAGACAATATTATCTATGGTGGAGTTAGTAGTAACAAAATGATGGCTCTTCATAGCAGCAATATCTAGCTTCCTAGGGGTTAATGGTACATCATTAGAATCAAGAGGAATATCTAGATGTGTTAGAATGCGTGATGCAATAGTTCCTCCAAAAATAGGCCCCCTGCTAGACAGGCGGCGAGCAATAAGAGAACCAAGATGATAAGGTGTCTCTCCAGTAAGTGCAACATTCAAGAAAGCAAGATGGTAGCTAGAAATGTTACTAGTATTTTCTCTACCCAAAATGCTAGTACCAATGTAATATGCGAAATACTTAATAGCGGGGAGTTGAATGTTTCTTATCTTCCCTCGCTGGATGGTGCGGCAATCATCCCCGGTGATCCCTCGGTATAGCTCCAACAAGTCCCGGGGTTGTCATCAATCCTTCTTGCTGTACCTACAGGGGCAATACCCAATGCAAAACAAAATTCCTCCAATTTCATGGTAACAGGAATATCATAAATCTTGAATGCGACTGTCGGCTCATATTCCGTGTTGTGGAACTTGAAGCTCTCAACGAAAATCTTGGTGAGCCTGTAATATTGTCCCCTCTCGTCTCCCACGTAGGTGGCTAGGCCTGCCCTGTTGACGAGGGTGAAGAAGTCATCCAATAACCCTGCATTGGTTAGAAACTCATAACAAGGGAAGGATGAAGCATTAGGGGCCCCTTGGTCCTCCTCGGGCGCGAAGCTAGGCGCGATGACATCCTCATTATAGGATCGCCTAATTTGAGTGGACGCCCTTGAGGGCCTACCGGTGCTGGTTGTTGCTTTCTTGAACAACTCTCCAAACTTGAATTTCTTCATCTTCCCCTTCTGAAATTTTCAACAATCATTATAAAATTTGATTTCAAGGTGTGTAATTGAAGGGAACCACTATAGGAACTTGCTAGAGTGCTAAACATGCATCAAAACTAATTTCTACCACTTAGAACAAGCATGCAAGCTCACTAAACATGTTACATACAGCAGCAAAATATTCAAGATATACTCAACCAAATGAAATTCTAATTGGACAATCAAAGGAGTCACATACCAAGGAGTAAATGTGCCAAATTTCAGACGGAAATCTGGGCTGAGCAAGGAGATCGAAAAATCGCGAGTTCTTGAGCAGAAACACGAGTGAGAGAAACTTGGTACGAGTTTTTTCGGGAGAGAGAAGGTGCTGGGAGGAAGAGATGGTGTAGTGGGGCAAGGGGTGGCCCACACCACATGGTGGCGCGGCTTTGCTGGCCGCGCCGCCTATGGTGTGGCACCCCCTGGTGCCCCACAGGTCATCCTCTGGTGCTCCTGTGCCTCGTCGAAAAATAGGACCAACGGTGTAATTTTTGTAATTTTTAGAGAACTTTGAAAAATGCACATTTCTGGGTATTAAATTAATGATTACTGCGCAGGAAAATGATTTCTAAAATCTTAAATGACCTAAGCATATTGCAAAACAAAAGTGCTACAGCAAGTAAAATAGGTGAAGGGAGAGAGAAAGAAAGAAGTGTTGTTTAGCTCTCCTATGCAATAAAATATACTTGTTAACAAGGTTGATCAAGTCTTGCTACCAAATAAATTTTATATGACATAAGAAGAAATAAACCTCAAATCAATCATGTTACCTTATATTGAATTGATATGGATCCAATCACAAGAGTTTGATATTCTTCTTTATATATAGGACAATCAATGGATCCCACTTTGATAGTTTTCACATTAAAAATTGTATTGACTCCACATACTTTATCAATCCTCTTGGGAAAATAGACAGTGTGTTCCTTATCATCAACATTGAAAGTAACCATGCCTTTATTGCAATCAATAACAGCCCCTGCAGTATTAAGAAAGGGTCTTCCAAGAATAATGGACATATTATCATCTTCAGGCATTTCCAACACAACAAAATCAGTTAATATTAAGCAATAGTAACTTGAACAGAAACATTTTCACATAAACCAACAGGAATAGCAGTAGATTTATCAGCCATTTGCAAAGATATATCGTTGGTATCAATTTATCTAAATCAAGTCTCTTATAAAGAGAAAAAGGCATCACACTCACACCTGCTCCCAAATCACATAGAGCAGTTCTAACATAATTATTCTTGATGGAACAAGGAATAGTCGGTATACCTGGGTCGCCCAGCTTCTTTGGAATCTTACCATTGAAGGAGTAATTAGCAAGCATAGTGGAAATTTCCTCATTGGGGACTTTCCTTTTGTTAGTAACAATATCTTTCATATACTTTGAATAAGGAGGCAATTTAATAGCATCACAAAGGGATTTGCAAAAATAAAGGTTTCATCCAATCACAAAATTTATTATAGTGTTCCTCCTCCTTTGATTTTAGTTTCTTAGCAGGAAAAGGCATTTGCTTTTGAACCCAAGGTTCTCTTTCATTACCATGTTTCTTTGTAATAAAATCTTCTTTAGTATACTTTTTATTTTTAGCATGCTTTTCAGGTTCTTTTTCAATTTCTTCTTTATCAGGAGTATCATTCTTATCATTATCTTCCTCATGTTCATTACCACTTTCAGTTTCAGCATCGAAATAGAAATACTATTAGGATCACTAACAGGTTCAGAGGATTCTACAACATTCTTATGTTTCTTTTTCTTTTTCTTAGATGGAGCACTAGTTTTAATTAGTTGAGAATCTTGTTCAATTCTTTTGGGATGCCCTTCAGGATATAGAGGATCCTGGTAGAAGCACCACCTCTAGTTGTTACTTCATAAGCATGTTTTTCTTTAGAATTATTTCCTAACAAGTCATTTTGCACTTTAGTAAGTTGATCAATTTGAGTTTGAACCATTTGAAAATGTTTAACAAGTATCTTAACATCATTGGAGGTTCTCTCCACAATACCATGCAATTCACTAATAGCTCGGGAATTTTCCATTAAATGATTCTCTACTCTCATATTAAAATTTTCTTGCTTAACAATATAATTATCAAATTCATCTAAGCATTGAGCAGGAGATTTTGAATACGGAATATCTTCCCTAGTAAAGTGTTGAAGCGAGTGTACCTCAATCGTAGATGAAGGGGGAATTGTCTCACATATATCTTCTATAGGAGGTAAATTCTTCACATCTTCAGGTTTAATACCTTTCTCCTTAAGAGACTTCTTGGCTTCCCTCATATCTTCATCATTTAATTTAATCATACCCCTTCTTCACTATCGGTGTCGGGGTTGGTTCAGGTGTAGACCAATCATCATGATTCCTACCTATTTTAGCCAATAATTCTTCACGTCTGGAGTTCTTTTCTAAAACACAACCAGCACAACTATCCAGGTATGCCCTAGACTCAATAGTTAGTCCACTATAAAATATATCAAGTAAATCATTCTTTTCCAAATCATGGTCAGGCTGAGCTCTAATAAGAGAACAAAATCTAGCCCAAGCCTCGGCAATTTCTCTCCATCTTCCGGTCAAAATTATAAATTCTCTGCAAAGCAGCATGTTGAGCACTAGCAGGAAAGTATTTTCGAAAGAAAACATCACGCAAGTCAATTGGACTTTTAATAGAACCAGGAGGCAAATTATTATACCAAGTTTTAGCATCATCCTTTAATGAGAACGGAAAAATTTTAGTGACAAAATAAGTACGCATCTTGACATCATCAGAAAACACGCCACTAAGAGTAGATAACTCAGTCATGTGTTCAACAGCACTTTCTTTTTCAGTACCACAAAAGGGTGTTTTCTCAACAATAGCTATATGAGATAGATCAAGAGAAAAATCATAATCTTTATCCCTAATGTTTATAGGAGATGTGGCAAATTTAGGATCAGGAGATGGTTTATATCTAACAGCATGTTCTGCAAGCAACTTTTTAATTTTTCTTGCATCAGTAGTAGCATTGCATTTTTCAATAAAATCATCATTAAGCTCCACATAATCTTCATCAAGATCATCACTAGAATATTCAACAGACTCAGGTGAATTAGGTGTAGCAGCATTTTCATTAGGAGTTTCATATTTTCAATTTGTCTAGACTTAGCAATTGTAGCATCTAGAAAAGATCCCAATGAACCACTATCATCAAGCACAGCAGAAACATTATCAATATTATGAGAATTTTCAGATTCAGCAGAAGTACCAGCACGCGAAGCATGTGGCGGTGAAACAAGTTTATCAATAACAGATGGTGAATCAAGAGCAGCAGAGGTACTTAGAGTTGTACCTTTTCTTGTAGTGGATGGTAATATGGCGATCTTAGTATCGAGGTTTACCCATAATGGAGAATTTGCAGCGAACAATATCAATCCAAGTGAACTTCCAAATAAAGCTATGCTCCCGGCAACGGCGCCCAAAATAGTCTTGATGACCCACAAGTATAGGGGATCGCAACAGTCTTCGAGGGAAGTATTACCCAATTTATTGATTCACACAAGGGGAGACAAAGAATACTTGTAAGCCTTAACAATGGAGTTGTCAATTCAGCGCACTGGAAACAGACTTGCTCGCAAGAGTTTATCGTAGGTAATTTAGGGTAGTGGAAATAGCGAACAATGCGTGAAATAAAGACAGCGTAGTGATTATAGTAAAACAGGATTAAAATACTGTAGGCATAGGGACGGATTTAACGGGCGTTGCATGGATGAGAGAAACTCATATAACAATCAAAGCATGGGCATTTGCAGATAATAATAAAACGGTATCCAAGTACTAATCAATCAATAGGCATGTGTTCCATATATAGTCGTACGTGCTCGCAATGAGAAACTTGCACAACATCTTTTGTCCTACCAGCCTGGCAGCCGCCTCTAGGGAAACTACGGATATTAAGGTACTCCTTTTAATAGAGTACCGGAGCAAAGCATTAACACTCCGTGAACACATGTGATCCTCACATCACTACCATCCCCTCCGGTTGTCCCGATTGTCACTTGGCCATTGGTTCCGGACAACGACGTGTGTATACAACTTGCAGGTAAGACCATAAACAATGAATATCTTCATGAAACAATAACATGTTCAGATCTGAGATCATGGCACTCGGGCCCTAGTGACAAGCATTAAGCATAACAAGTTGCAACAATATCATAAAAGTGACATCTACGGATACTAGGCACTATGCCCTAACAATCTTATGACTATTACATGACCAATCTCATCCAATCCCTACCATCCCCTTCAGCCTACAGGGGGAATTACTCACACATGGATGGGGGAAACATTGCTGGTTGATGGAGAGGCGTTGGCGGTGATGGCGGTGAAGATCTCCTCAATTCCCCGTCCGGAGTGCCGAACGGAGACTTCTGGCTCCCGCGACGGAGTTTCGCGATGTGGCGGCTCTCCGGAGGGTTTCGGCGATGTCGACTTCTCCCGTGCGTTTAGGTCGAGGCGAATAAGTAGTCGAAAGGGGGCGTCGGAGGCCGGCCGAGGCCACACCATAGGGCCGCGCGGCCCCCCCGGCCGCGCCGCCTTATGGTGTGGGGCCCGGGCCTCCACCTCCTTCGCCCTTCCGTCAATATTTTGGTAAAATAGGGCCATCTGAAGAAATTCGAGGATTTTCCCGAAAGTTGGATTTCTGCACAAAAACGAGACACCGAGCAGTGCAAAACAAGTTAGTCCGTGTTAGTTGTATCCAAAATACACAAATTAGAGGCAAAACAATAGCAAAAGTGTTCGGGAAAGTAGATACGTTTTGGCCTAGATCGCTAGATGCGATCTAGGCAGCATGGTGCTTACCCGGAGAAACCCTCGAAGAGAAGGGGTGGCGATGCGCCTGATTTGTGTTGGTTGAACGATGATTGTCCTCCTTTTCCGATAACCCTAGATACATATTTATAGTCCAAGGGACTTTCTAATTGAGGCGTGCACCTAACCGTGCACGGGCCGACTCTATCTCTTAATTCTAAATTACAATGTGATCTAATATGTTACAGATACACGGGCAACTTAGCCCAAACTCTCAGCGCAAGGCCGCTTCGAAGATGCTCCACGTGTACGTCCTTCAAGCCCATCTTCACCTACGGCCCAACTCCTGATTTGGCCAAAATCGGGTGGTAACACACAAGGCTCTCAACGGCGTCTACTACATCCCACGCCTCAAGAACTCGATCATCAGCATTGGTCAACTTGACGAGAGCGACGCATGCATGCTGATCAGGAGAGGTGTGCTTCGCATATGGGATCAGCAAGGACGACTCCTTGTTCGGGTCACACGCGGCCGGAATCGCCTCTATCTCCTCCATCTTGAGATTGCGCGGCCAATTTGTCTCTCTGCCCGCCGCGATGATATTGCTTGGCGCTGGCATGAGCGATTTGGGCATCTCAACTTTGATGCTTTGGAGAAGATGGGACGCCTCGCCATGGCACGTGGGCTGCCACGGCTGGAACACGTGGAGCAATTCTGCGACACATGCGTCATCACGAAGCATCGCCGCAGCCCGTTCCCTCGGCAAGCAAGGTATCGAGCACAGGAGCCACTTGAGCTTGTCCACGGCGACCTCTGCGGTCCCATTTCGCCGGCGACACCTGGAGGCCGGCGCTACTTCTTGCTGTTGGTGGATGACGCCACTCGCTACATGTGGGTGATGCTCCTGGCAGCCAAGAATGATGCAGCAGATGCCATCAAAAGAGTTCAGGCAGCAGCGGAAGCTCAAAGCGGACGCAAACTACGTGTGTTCCGCACGGACAACGGCGGTGAGTTCACCTCAACTGATTTTGCAGCCTACTGTGCTGATGACGGAATCGAGCGCCACTTCTCCGCGCCATATGCCCCACAGCAGAATGGCGTCGTCGAGAGGCGGAACCAAACAGTGGTGGCAATGGCACGTTCTTTGCTGAAACAGAGGAGTATGCCAGCTGAATTTTGGGGGGAGGCAGTCAGCACTGCTGTCTTCCTCCTAAACCGAGCTCCCACCAAAGCCCTCACAGGAAAGACGCCTTACGAGGCGTGGCATGGCCGCAAGCCGGCTGTCCACTACCTTCGCACCTTTGGGTGCTTGGCATATGTCAAGGAACAGGGGAACCTACGCAAGCTCGATGACCGCAGCTCTCCCGCTGTCTTCATTGGCTATGAGGATGGAGTAAAGGCATACAGACTGCTGGACCCAGCCACAAGGCGTGTCCGCATCGCTCGTGACGTTATCTTTGATGAAGAGCGAGGTTGGGATTGGGCAGCAGATGGTGGCGAAATCCCCAGCAGCAACTTTGACGTGGAGTATATCATCCGTCATGCCACAAGGGTGCCTAGCCAGGTGTCCAGTTCAGCAGGGACAGATCTCTGTCTTCGAGACGTGGGGCTCAAGGTGCCTCAACCAACACCCCACCAACGCCTCCATCAGCTCCAGCAACAAGTGTTGCAACCGCATCAACCCCGGTTTTCGTCACGCCACTAGCAGATGATGATGACCGACTGGATGCTGCGCATGGAGACACACCGGTTCGCTATCGCAGGGTCGAAAACCTGATTGGAGACGAACCAGTGCCTGGGCTCGCACCGCGCAACCTCGACTCTGAGCTACACTTGGCCAGCACGGGGGAGCCGTGCTCATTCGCAGAAGCTGAGCGCGACAAGGCATGGCAGGCAGCCATGCGCGAGGAAATTGAAGCAGTGGAGCGAAACAACACATGGGAGCTTGTTGACCTGCCACACGGGCACCAACCAATAGGCCTCAAATGGGTCTATAAGTTGAAGAAAAATGAAGCCGGCGAAGTAATCAAACACAAAGCACGGTTGGTCGCTCGCGGCTTCGTCCAGCAAGCCGGCATAGACTTTGATGAAGTCTTTGCTCCCGTCGCTCGCATGGAATCAATCCGGCTGCTGCTTTCTTTGGCTGCCCAGGAGGGGTGGCCCGTCCACCACATGGACGTAAAATCAGCCTTCCTCAATGGAGAACTGAAGGAGGAGGTCTATGTGAAGCAGCCACCGGGTTTCGTTGTCACCGGAGAAGAAGGAAAAGTCCTACGGCTGCGCAAGGCCCTCTATGGTTTGCGGCAAGCTCCGCGGGCATGGAATGCGAAGCTCGACTCCACGCTCAAAGAAATGGGCTTCAAGCAGAGCGAGCATGAGCATGCAATCTACCGGCGCATCACGGGTGACGCAATCTTGCTCATTGGAGTATATGTGGATGATCTAATCATCACAGGTTCGTCCAAGGGAGCAATTGAGAGTTTCAAGGCCGAGATGAAGACAAAATTCCAGATGAGTGACCTTGGATTGTTGTCATTCTATCTCGGAATTGAAGTCCAGCAGCATGGCGATGGCATCAGCCTATGTCAAGCACACTATGCCTCGCGCATCCTGCAGTTGGGCGGAATGGAAGGATGCAATCCAGCACACACCCCAATGGAGGAGCGGCTCAAGCTTAGCCGTGAAAGTACAGCAAAAGAGGTGGACGCTACGAAGTACCGACAAATCGTTGGCAGCCTACGCTACCTCGTCCACACCAGGCCAGACCTGGCATTTGCTGTTGGGTTCGTCAGTCGTTTCATGGAACGACCCACGAAGGAGCACATGATGGCGGTGAAGAGAATTCTTCGCTACGTCGCTGGCACGACCCACTATGGTCTTCACTACCGACGGAAGACAAAGGATGCACATCTAATTGGTTACAGCGACAGTGACCTAGCCGGTGACATTGACACTAGGAAGAGCACGAGCGGCAATCTGTTCTTCCTCGGCAACTGCTTGGTGAGTTGGCAATCTCTCAAGCAAAGGGTGGTTGCTCTGTCTTCATGCGAGGCAGAGTATGTCGCAGCCACAACAGCAGCAACTCAAGGAATTTGGCTGGCTCGACTTCTTGGAGAACTTCAAGGAAGAAAAGCCGAGACAGTTGAGCTAATGGTGGACAACAAGTCTGCCTTGGCATTAGCCAAAAATCCAGTCTTCCATGAGCGCAGCAAACATATCGATATTCGGTATCACTTCATTAGAGGCTGCTTGGAAGATGGAAGCATCAATGCCAGCTTCGAATACTTCAGATCAGCTCGCTGATATTTTGACAAAATCACTTGGGCGAGTGAAGTTTCAGGAGCTGAGAGCTAGAATTGGAATGGTCCAAATCAAGTCAAGCATGAAGAGCAAGGATTAGGGGGAGAATTGTTAGAGTAATCCTTGCTCAGGAGTTAGCTAGTACCTTCTAGTAGTACTGTAGGTGCTGGTATGTTCTAGGAGTACATTTCATATGTAAGTCTTAGCCAATAGAACACTCTGGAGAACTCTAGTAGTAGATAGCTATAAAAGGATAGCAGTAGAAAGCTCTAGAAGGCTTTAGAAATCTACATGTTGTACCTAGCTTGTATCCTATAAATAGCACTATGCAATACAAGCTGCATGAAGCTTTTGGCAGCATCACAAAACCAGACCACTTCCCACACACTACACTACCTGTGAACTAGCTAGCAAAGCTAACAGTCCCTGTGTTCGTTACAGCCAGATGCCCACTGTTGTTCCATTTAAATGTTACAGTATATGGCTTGCATGGGTGCTGGCCCAAGATGTTAGTATTATTGGGAGTACAAAGCTTAGAGGAACATTTTTTTGTTTCTTGCAGGAACTTTTCATGTAGCTTGTCCTATATCCAGTGGTCCTCTCTGTTAACTTCTCAAAGATATGTGCTCCATGAAGTGCAATATTAGTGGACATTCTTCCTTCTTTGTATGGTGCTGTCAACTTAAGGAAGGGATTGGCATCCCTCTTTTATGCATCGTGCAGTGTTAGGTTTCCTGTATCAAGCCCTTGTAATAAGAAACCACCCTGCTGCATTGTGCCTTTACTCTGTGGCTTGTCGCATGAAGAGTGTGAACTTATATGGGCTATCCTGGTCAACTGGGGTGTTTGCCTTTCTTAGGCAGTCCTTGCCGTGAAGAATCAGAGAGATCCGATACTTAATCCAGAGCATTGTTGATTACTGTGGAAGTGCCGGCCCGAAGTTGTTTGAGTTGGCACCTATGTTCGTCAGAAATTTGGGTGTGTCAATAATGACACTGCTACAAGTTCATGAGAGTCAATTCGAGGTTTTGTAGAGTTATCAATGCCTGAAGATGCTCTCCTCACTTCATTCAGGACAGAATGTTGTTTGATGATATGAATACTTCTGGTCCTTCACCAAATGTGTACTCTTGTTCAGTTCTGGTGAGTGCTTGTACGCATGGAGATAGGTTATGGTTGGATGGAGCTTTTGAGCTTCTTTGTGAGCTGGAAATAAAATGTAACACTGCAAGACACTTACCTCTATGGGCATACACCGTACCAGACAGGTGACATCTGCATGGAACTTCCTTCAAATGCTTTCTCAGAGGGGCCATCCTTGCAACAGTTACCGTTTTAATGCTGTGATTCATGGTTGCCGTCATGAGGGTCAGGTTCAGAAAGTCATAGAGGTGTTTGACGGTAGCTACGGTATATTAGTTGATGGGTTATGTAAGCAGAGATTGTTGAAATGGCAAGAAATGGAATCACTTCTACTCTGTTAAGTTACAGTTTACTTCTGCATGGTCTGTGCAGAGCTGCAAAGGTTGAATTGACAATTAGTCTTTGTAGGAGGCTCAAATAACAAGGTCTCAAGCGTTAACATGTAGTTTACAGCATATTTTGGATGGTTGTTGCCAATATTTGGATCTAGAGGCTGTCTATGACCTTTGGAATGGCATGGTTCATCATAATTGTCTCCAGATGCTTGCAGCTGTACTAGTCTGATGTATGCATTCGGTAGACATAGATACCTTTAAGAAGCATTGAGAGTATTTAAACCCAGTTTGACAATGGAGCGAGCCCCAACATTCTGACATGCACCATTCTTGTTGACGGGTTTGGCAATTGGTGAAACCCTTCCTATAGTGGCTAAAGTACGACAGTTTGGAATTGTTCTTAACCTCTTTATGTACAAAGATTATCATCAATGGCCTGTGCAAGGCCAACAGATCCGATGATGTGTGGACCTTTTTTGCAGACATGATAAAAATGGGATATGTTCCTGATACTGTCATTTACAGAATATTATTGATGGTTTTGTAAAAGCTTTGAAATTGCAGGAATCTTTCAGGGGTTACCATAAAATGTTGGATGAGGGTACGGAACCTAATATGCATACCTATACTTGCCTCATAAATGATTTGTGCCATGATAATAGACTTCCTGAAGCTGTTACATTGTTTACACATATAATTGAGGAGGGACAACACCAGACAGGATTTTGTAACATCTCTTACTGTTTGCTATTGTAAGCGTTCAAACATGAAGGCGGCTTTGGAAATGTTTATCGGCAGTACTTTTGTCTACACTTGTTTAATTGGTGGCTTTAGTAAAGTGCTTCCTCGATGGATGGTTCACAGTGGTTGATGGAACAAATGATAAATAAGGGGCTTACTCCTACTGTATTAACTTATACAGATATTTTAGTTGGGTACTTCAAGATTGGAGGTGACAAAAAGACATTGCACCGGTCACCGGATGCGGAGGAGTAGTATATTGGGCAATGAGAATGGAGTTGGCTTTGAGGATTCGCACGAAGAGAAGGGCGTATCAAAATTTTCATGTCACGCTCTATGAACTTGGTTCATGACTACTTTCATCAGCTCATGATTTCATGAATTGCACTGGTGGTGGGGAGGTGGAGCAGTTGAATAACTTGGTATACACTGCACAGTGAGCAGCTCTCAGTTCTTGTAGCCTTGTACAAGTTAGACTGGAATTGCAATGTATCAAAGTGGCCTAAAGATCTAAAGCATTCAGGATATCCACGTATTCCTCAACATTTCCTATTTGTTAGTCAACTGGCAAGCATTTTGATGAGCGGAAAGCCCAGAGCAACCCTGATTTTTTTTTCTCGAGAATACACCTTGGAAAGGTGTATCAATCGCAGAGCAACCCTGATTGATGAGATCTAGCATGCAGCATCCATGTGACAAGTGAACACTGAACAAGCGTGGCAGAACATAGCCAATCTCAGAGATGTATACGGTAACTGGTTGTCCGCCAGGTTTCATCTGTTCTATTGTTTTGTTTCTTCAGGACTTATTTATGCCTAATTCTATTCTCTGTGTTCTGCACCACTTGGTTCCATGCGAAGTCTAGAAAGGAAACCTCTTGAAATGGTGTTACACCTAGCTGTAGGGAAATGTTCTGCTCCTATAGTATCTTACATTAATGTGGATCTACAAGTTATTGAGTCTCATACATCTCATGGTTTTGACAATCAATAGCATTTCATGTTTTTATCCATACTGGGTTAGTTTTGCATAAACAGGTATGCACCATTTACTGCTATATTTCTGAAGTTGAATTACATCGTCCTTTGGACAATTGATTTGCCTGTGTTACATCACATCGAGTAATACAGCCGCGAGAGTTTCCCCGGACTTCTGCACTCGAAGATGCACAAGTCTGCTGATATTTCATTTGCCTTCAGCAGGGTTTCGTGTTACATGGACTTTTGTGGATGAAATATCAAAAACAATCTTGATCTTTAGAGTACTGATCGAGAGGAAGAGGTAGCAGGTTTTGCTCACAATTTTGTACAATAGATTTGAACCAGTTTCCGTAGGTGATGCTAAAATGGTGCTAATATGCCAGGTGCAGGCTATACTTATTGTGGAAAGCATGGGAGAAGGCACTAGGCTTGTCCTGAATACTGAATAGAATTATGCGGGTATGAGGCTGAGAAACTTTTATGTTGTTTCACGCTCTCCTTTTCCTTTGGCATCGCGATCTTTCCTGTTTTGCTACATATTATATGATGAAAAAAATATCATTATAGCTTTGGTCACTGTCCGTGTTAATGCTCATATGATGTAAACATTTCATGTTACAAGACACAAAATAATGCTGCCTGATTGCCAGAATATTGTGCTACGATGCATGCTTGGCTGAGAGGACATGAAATTTGTATGAGCAAATGTGAATCTAATAGCAAGAGTGTTTGGTTGATTGATCCATAGGTTCATTGAGGGGTCGGAAACTGGAACTTCCTTTCTAAACTATGAAACTCATGGGTACTTTCTAGTCATTTTGCTTCTTGCTCTTGGTTGCTGACATTTATTTTAAGAGCCAAAACATCAATATTATTCTGACAATTAGCCAACAGAACACTTTTTTTCCATCTAGTGCAGCCGGCTGCATAAATACTGCATTCTATTTCGCAAGAGGATGTGCACATCAGTTAGGTGTCTCTCGTCTTGGTTACTTCATCTTTTTTGCTGGCCAGGAGGCAATCAACACCCTGAAAATGTGGTAAGGTTCTACATTCTGATTATTCAACCGTCTACTTGTATAAGGAAGAATGCGCAATTTCTTGCAAAAAAGCATGTTGACCGAAGCAATCATTTTTTCACCAGGAAAGATAAAATCAACAATACAAAGCTTTAAGCCTAGCCACCTCCCCAAATTTTCTGAAACGGCACAAGCCTCTAATTTGAGCACTATTATATTCACAGCTTGCACTAACTGATGTTGCTTCCACCTTTAGCTGCTTCTAGTCTAAGTATCTACTTGTCTGATGACGTATGCAAGAAGTCGAACACAGAAGAACTGCACTTTGTGATAACAGACCAAAAGCGTGATATTCATGGATATGCTCTGGAATAAACCATGAGTTGGGAAGTGGTTTGGCTTAAGGGCCATCCTTTATACGGGAAAGAATATTGTTTTTGTAGGGAAGGGAGAGAATATATATTCTATTATATATTGAAAAGGAAAATCTGATGTCAAATGGACGGTTCTGCATGTTTATCTGCTACACCATGTTCTTTTCTTAAGGCTTGTTGGTACTATGCTTCCAGAAACAACAATCTGCGATTTTAGGCATGTTCTTCCCTGGGCACTGATTTGCCAGTACTATATTACGATTTCACAGTGAGGGGAGCAATAAATTCTTGGTTGGTTTTGTTTTATAAGTTCAGCATGAATTCCTTTCCGTAAAGAACAAAAAAATTGGTCCCTTCTCCTAAAAAATAGAACTCGTTCTGTTCAATAAAAAATGAGAAACAAACAATCTATTGGGCATTCATCTGTAACCAGTGCTGAACCTTTGTACATAATAAAATACACTTCTCATGCGAAGCGTACTGCCAAAAAAATATCCTAGACTTTCCATTTCATGACAGCCCAGAACTCCGAGGCCAACAAGAATGGAAGATCCTATGGAATCTCCCTCTCGTCTCAGCCTCCTTTGCGTACGAGTGCGACTACAATAGCACAAGCATTGCTGGGAAGCAAAAGTCGTTGTGTCACGGTTTCTGTCCGAGAATATGCTTCTTGTGTGATTCGGATTCTAGTCACCGCTCTTTCTCTATCCGTGCCCTCCCAGGACCAATGAAGCAATGACCCCTTCTCTCCCTGCTACAAAAATCACTACGTTCACCCCGTTCTTCACCTTTCTCACTACCATTTCTAGCTTTGCAACAGAGTGTTTTTTGTTCTTGTTGCCATTTTCATTAACTAATAAGAGAATTGATCAGCTAATAAGTAAAGATGACCAAAAACCAATAAAACATGACGACACACACATGCCCCAAGAATACGTACCACACATAGCTGAGGGTTGCTCCACCCAAGCGGCAAAAGATGACACTATAATTTGGCAACAACAACCCCTCGAGCCGCTGCTCTGGCATCCAAACCTCAGATTCACACACTCATCGGTCCCAAGACTGTCTAGTTGGGCTGATGGTTTTGTCACCCAAGTGACCAAAGCTAACACCCTTCAACCAATGATGATTTTTCGGAGGCGCCATTTTGACTTCCTCACTTGCCAAAGGCCGTGCGCAGGCCTAGCCAATTACGAAGCTGGAGAGTAACACAAGCCAACACCAATAAACGAAGCACCAAAACTCCAAGACGACACCCCCAAGAGGGAAGCAACCATGGCGCAACCGAAACCTGCTCTGTCCAAGGCAAAACTTAGGTTTTCACGTGATACCTCGAGACCACTCCTTCCTTGCTCCTCCCCTTATGCCGCTACCGGTGGATATCGTCGGCAAAGTCCATACGATTGTTGGCGTTGGCATGGGACATATCGACCCGGCAGTTGCGAACCCTCGCTTGTGGCGCCCAAGCCTAAATCATGGCGGGGCACTTCAAGCCTTGGACAACATATCTATCATGTTTAGCTTGCATTAGTTATTCTTTTAGTGTCTAGGTGTTGTTCTTCTCTCTTCCGATTTTATTGTAAGCTGGCAATCTAAGCAGTGTCTTATGTCTATACCAATGTTGTTTGTGGCTTTATTAATTTAACGATTTTGCTAATTCTAAGTCGACTAAGGACCAGCCCACATAATTGCCTCGTAATTCATGCTAGCTATGAGTTGCAACATAGTTGCAAGTGAGATTTGTTTGCTAATTTGTGATAGTAATGGATTGCAGCATGACTTCCAACTTAAAAAGATATATCTGACCATTGGATTACTTCATGATTTGTGCTAATCATGAGTTGCAACATGGGTTGCAATCGATGACGTCAGTTGACTGAGAATTAGTCACTCCCTTAATTTAAAGATGGTCTTTTAGAGCTCTTGATCATCATCTAAGTAAAATCAAGGTGTATGGGAGTCCAGGAAAAGAGGTGATATGGAGGCGGCCACAACAAACCCATCTAGGGTTTTCGCCCCCTCGTCGAAACACCGACAGTATTCTTTCCCTCCGTTGGCCTTGGGGCTTTGGAGGTGTGGCGGATCATAGCCTCTCATCAGCAGGAGGGTTCTCTTTCTTTGTTTAGGTTGCTTTCAGTGTTTTCTTATGGTGAGGCAACAACTACATCTAGAAGTCAGAATAAGGTCCTTCAGCACTATCCTCACTCCGGTGGTGCATCTAGTGCCGGTGGAAGGCACATGGAGTCGTGTGCCCGGCGGATCTCATGGGATCCGATCGATTTTCATGTTTGTTGGTGTGGTTTCATGCCAGTATTTTCCGATCTACGGTTGTCATTATTGGCGATGGTTGTTGTTCTTGTGCGCTGGTCCTTTGCAGCTTTAGCATGATGATTTCCTGCCACAACAAGCTCTACTATAACAAGCTTTGTCGGGCTCCGGTGAGGGAGGGGCGAGGACGGCGCCACGCTTTTGGCTCGTGCTATTGTCTGTAGTCGTTGATCTAAAGACCTATTTGTAATTTTTATTACTTTTAAAACCGTCGGTGCTGCTATTGATGATTATTAATAGATTGCGATTTTTTTTTAAAAAAAAGTTCTTGAAAACCCATTCCACGTACTCAAGCCATGCCTACCCGTAGTCTAAAAAGTGCAAGTAACCGGGTGCCCATAGCTCGCTCCTCCCTCAAACACACCGCCCCACGCCTCACGGCGTGGTCTTGCCACACTGAGCATATGCCGTAAATATTCCAAGAACATCACCATCCTCTTCCTCATCTCCACCAAACGCTCACCTCACAATCCACGTACAAACCCCCGCCTATATTTACTGGCACTCATCGCCGCTTCACCCCTCACAATCCAAGAACACAACACTTTTTCACATTCTATTGTTGTTGCTCTTGAGGGGACGAAATTAGTTAGGAGCAGACGGGGCGTCGATCAACAAGCAGGGAGTTGGTGATCGACTGGTCATTTTGCGGCATGAAGCATGGAAAGTGGCACAAGAGGCAGGTCGACCAGAGCCTCCCGGCGTGGAAGGTCGAGTTCCTGCGCTACAAGGAGCTGAAGCCCATCGTAAGCGCCGTCTCCGGCCGCCCGCCCTCTCCGGCCGAGTTCGTCGCCCTCCTCGACGCCGAGATTGAAAAGATCAACGCCTTCTTCATCGAGCAGGAAGAGTTCTTCATCATCCGCCACAAGGTAAGCCAATCACCATTCCCAAATGGCTTCGCCTGTCGCCGTAAATTTGTAATCCTCGTCCTCTGACGATTTCTGTGTTGTACGAGCAGGAGCTGCAGGTGGCGATCAGGGACGCGCTGGCCAGGAAGGCGGCGGTGCCGGAGAGCGCGCACGAGGCGGAGATCGCGGCCATCCGGCGGGAGATCGTCAACTTCCACGGCGAGATGGTGCTGCTGCTCAACTACAGCAGCGTCAACTACATCGGGCTGGCCAAGATCCTCAAGAAGTACGACAAGCGCACGGGCGCCGTGCTCCGGCTCGCCGTGATCGAGACCGTGCTGGCGCAGCCCTTCTTCACGGCGGAGGCGGTGACGCTGATGGTGAGGGAGTGCGAGGCCATGATGGAGGCGGTCTTCCCCACGGCGCCCGGCGAGGGCCAGGCGGCGGCGCGGCGGGACCGCGAGGCGCTGGCCGCCGCGGAGCAGAGGATCTTCCGCAACACCGTGGCCGCGCTGCTGGCGATGGAGGACGTGCGCAGCGGGAGCTCCACGCGCGGCCGCCACTCGCTGCCGCCGCTCACCCTGCCGGACTCCGAATGGCTCCGCTCCTTCTAGCCGCCGTCCCCGATCCCCATCCAATGACCACCGCTTCTTTGTCTGGTGTCCCTAGCCACCCCAGCCGCAGATATGTAATTGGCTATCTGTATAATTCTCACTAAGTTTTTCCTTTTCTACTTGCGAATGTAAGATATCAAGTTGTGAGCCAAAATGCAAATTCATACTACTGAATTTGATGCGGGAAATTACATACTAGTAACTAGTTGTGCATTATGCTCCTAAATCTTTGTCAGGACATGGACAATGTACTACGTTTTTCGTTAACAAGATTCTGCTAGTACTAAACTGTATTTGTGTTTAAATATAGTTCAGTGTGTCATACATAAGTGCCATGGTGCGGCAAAGATTCTACTACTACACTCACTGCCGCCGCTCACCCTGCCGGACTCCGACTAGCTCCGCTCCTTCCAGCCGCCATCCCCAATCCTCATGGATTAGATCTAACGGCCTAAGAGCATCTCCACCAGCGCGTCCTAAATAGTCGCTGGCAGGATACCGGCACTATCGTATGGGGGTGCCGGCACAACATCCTTTATTTGGGGGAGCTGCTACCACATCGGCGCTTCCATACGGCAGTCTCGATAGGTCATTTAAATTAAAAATTCAAACAAAAGCATAGAAATTTGAATAAGTTTTCGAATACAAAGTTTGGGCCAACACGGCCACCAAATTTGAATAGGTTTTCGAATATGAAGTTTGGGCCAACATACGGCCATCGAATCGCCGTCTAGTCCGGCTGCAAAAAACAACTTCGGCTTCCAGGCTAGATAATCAGATGAACGGGGTCATGGGTGGCTCAACCTCGACGGCGTCCTCATCGTCGGCGAGCCCCGGCGGCAGCTCCAGCGTTGCAACCGGATCCACGATCACCGAGGGAGGCATGAACGTCGACGGTGCGGGGTATGAACGTTGACGGTGTCGGCGGAGTCATGAACGTCGACGGTGCTGGGGGATGCCGAGGGAGTCATGGGCACTGACGCAGCTCGCGCCGCCAGCACCTCTTGGTAGATGCGCTCGCGGTACATCTTGTGCCACGCCCTCATCAATGGGTCCATCTCCTCCATGTCGACCATCAATATCTTGGATTCTTGAGACATATTGGTCAACGAAAGCTGCGTCGCTTCGTTGGTGGCCTTCATGGTGGCGGCGTGAGCTTCCATCTTCGCCGCCTCCACTTTTTCCCTCTCCAACTTGATCTGCATGTCTTGCTTCTCTACTACTACCTCCGATTCAAGGAATAAGGCGCCCTCATTTTACGTGTTTTTTGTTTGACCAAGAATTACTTCAAATATATAAAGATTGTTTGTATGAAATTAGCATCATTAGAAAGTGTTTTTCAATACGAATCCAACGATACTAATTACATATAATATAATCAAGATTATGTTGCTTAATTTTTATGGTCAAAGTTCGTCTTGGAATTCGCGTGCGCCTTATTCCTTGGGACGGAGGTAGTATTGCCTTCCACACGACGGCTGCCCTATCCGCCGCTTCCTTGTTCTTCGTTTAGAAGGAGGATATCATCTTCTCAAGGGAGGCGTCCATGGCGGCCAATGCCGGCGCCGCATTCCTCTCAGCCTTGGCCTTCTTGTTGCCAATGTGGTGCCCGGTGGAGGCGCCGGAGGGATCGACTGGCCCATCTTCCCTGACATTGTCCTTGTTGAGAGTGTAGCGGATGGCGTCCCATTTTTTGCAACCTTGTAGTTTGTTGAAGCAATGCATGGATGGGAAATCTTTGTCCTCGTTTTGGTTCTTGTACATCTTGAGGGCGTCGAGCATCTAACAATACATGATTCATTAACAAGATATAGAACAAGATGGACATCATCAAATAGATACACTATGATGCATTATGAAATAGACATCACCAAATGGACATAGATCATACCCAATCCACCATCATCTTGTCGCTCTCCTTCCGGAGCTTAATCTTCTCATAGAAGCACCGATGCGCGGCTTCAGCGGCGCCTTCGTCGACGTCTTCGCTGTCTTCGCCGGAGCCTTTCTCTTCGGCGGCATGGCGGCGGCGAGGGTTTTTCGGGTTGGAACCTGGATGGGAGATAGAGCGGCGGGCGGGAGAAATGAGCGGCGGAGGGGAAGGGTTTTTGGTGGAAAATACGTATATTTTTGGGATGTGTGGCTGACAGTTGGCTCCCATGCCCAAAAAATTTCGTGCCGCGAGGCGCCGGCGCGCCCGATTCGCGCCTTTCGCGAAGGGGCCGGCACGGGGTTGCCGGCGCTTCTATTGGGCTCGGAATTGCGCCGGCGCTTTTTGGGACGCGTTGGTGCGAGCCCATTTTCGATGCCGCCCCCTAAAATGTTACCGGGGCCGCCGGTGGAGATGCTGAGAACATCTCCAACAGACGCGCCAAATTTAGGCGCTGTAAAACTACTTTACAGCGCGCTCCATCCGTGTTTTGCGCTTGAGGGCATATTCAACTTCAGCAGAAGCTCTAAACCTTGGAGCTGTAAAATCCGTAGTTGTTTCTGCGCGCGACTTTATACAGCGCGCTCTTTTCGGTGCGCTAGATATAGTGCACGACATAGCGTTTTTGCCCCAAGCTCTATTTTACAGCGCCGGTTGCATCACTTGTTGGAGCATCATTTTGCGCCCACGCGCTAAACCAAACATTTTTTGGATACAGCGCGGGATAGAGCGCCTGTTGAAGATGCTCTAAGGATGTTGCAGTATAACCAAAGTACCGGCCGTGTTATGGACATGTTTCCCTGAAACCAACGTCACCTCTTCATATAATGGATGCCTCCAAGAGACA
Source organism: Lolium multiflorum (assembly GCA_030979885.1). Classification (NCBI taxonomy): domain Eukaryota; kingdom Viridiplantae; phylum Streptophyta; class Magnoliopsida; order Poales; family Poaceae; genus Lolium; species Lolium multiflorum. The sequence continues at coordinate 52,908,717 of CM061748.1, forward strand.
CCAATCCTCGTAATAGAACACAAGTTTTAGTTTTAGATCATTTGTTTGTCTCTCAATTACCTTCAACACCAATGACGACCGATTCTTGGTGTGGTGTCCCCAACTATAGCCAAAGATATGTCATGTGTAATTGGCTATCTGTAAATTTCAAAGTTTTCCTTTTCCGTTTTCCACTTGCTAATGTAAGATGTGAACCAACATACAAATTCGTACTGAATTTGATATGGAAAAATATATAACTTGTGCATTATGCTCATATAGATCTTTCTCAGGACATATATAAATTCAACTTGCAAGCAGAATTTTGAGATATCTTTTACTGTACATGGGTATGTCCGAACGCCAAGACGAGATAGCAGTTCTTTCACCTCTGGCTCCTGACGAGTGAAGAGGTCACGGAAGAATGTTCAACATAATCTATTCATGTTGGATCATTGCAGAAGGATGGACAGCATGAAGTTACACACATGTGTTTGTGCATTCAGAGATCGAGCTGACGAAGGGAGCCCAGGCCACTAGAGCAAGGCCGATCGGTGCTCTTCAGACGGTAAGACCGCGAGAACGGAAGCAGCCTCAGAGCCTCGACGGTAACGGCAGCACAGCCTATGGCCATTGCCCATTTGATGCGGGTGGTGGCGAAGCAGCGTGCCACAGCTCAGCCATCCGGCCACAGTTATACTGTTTCAGGATTTTCAGACAATGCATTGTCCAATCTGAAGGCGACAATGCTTGGTGACTGGATCAAACAAATCAGCACATAGGGTTGGTGCGTTCAGAGAAACAATTCCGCCAAACTCTAGCTACACAACTAAGGTTATTCCTTTGACGAAACGAATATACATTGATAAGACCGCGAAGCGGCCACACAACGACATCAAGAGAGACAAAGGTAAATCATTTATTTTCAACCTACGATTTTAATTGGAGGATTCATTCACCAACTTGGTGTAATAAAACTGTTGCAGCGAGTAAGAACAAGTTTCTTAGTCTGAACGATTCTCTTCGGTTCTTTCTCTCTTGTCTGGAAGATGATGGGTATGTTTCTTGCGCCAGGATAGATGACACGTAGGTGCGGACGGACGGACGTAAAGGCAGGTGAACTAATAAATTTCTAAATATTCCTCGCACTGCTGCTCACTCGTTCACGTTTTTCCAGTGTGGATTTGTTTTAGCACGAAGAGGCGGCTTAACAGGCAACGGAGAGTTAGCAGATCATTTCAGTCGTTGACCCCTGCCTCCAAAGAATCAAGACGTCAACAGAAAAGGTTGAACAAGAATTGATATCTTGTGTGATCAAGCTGTTTTAGAATATTAAGATCACACGAGTCAACCCACCATCATTCAGTCAGAAGTCAGAAATTTCCATTGTGAAGATGACAATGCTTGATGACGGGGTCAAGATTAACACATCGATTCACAAGATTTATGTGCTTAGAGAATCGACCCTGTTAAACCCTCACAATCAAACAAATATACTTACCTTCAGAATGTAGCGAACTAGCCATATATAAGACAGACACCAAAAAGACGCTAGTAGCAATTTTTATTGGCTCTCAAGATTGTCCTATTCAGCACCTAAGACTATTATCAGAGGCTTTACCAACTTCCCTTGCATGACAGTTGCAAAAACAGGTTATACTAATACATTAATACTCCTACGCATGGTATGCATCTCCCATGTCTCTCCAGTTGGAAGGAAGAATATTCTTGTTCTAGATAGATTGATAGTACAGGAAGATGAAGTAAACCCCACGTATTTCTCCTCCAAAGAACAAGCAGCACAGGATATCCTTCTGAAATGCCAAAACTCCAACAATAAGAACAGCAAGTTGCATCTGTCTATACAAGACCAGATGTCCACATACGTGCAGCTGAAAAGGACGTCAATCGTTTCACAGACAAAAGGAAAATCTGTAAAGGAAAACTGTGGGTGAGACAGAGCCAGGCACCGCGGCGATTAGTCTTTACTTATTAATTCTCCCTAGAACGACGACAGGTCAGGACAGGGATCACAGTCATTTCTATTTGAATTTGTTTAATTTTGGAAATGCTGGAAGGCAGCAAGTTTTAAATGCTGGAAACAACATTTAACCTGTACATGGGCTGAATAGCATTTTTTGCACATAAAAAATGGAGAAAACTCCATAGCAAAAAGAGTAACTTTTTTAGAGGAAGCAGTACACCTGGTTTGCGGAGCAGAGACGCTGCAACACACAGATTTTGGCCAATTTTAGCCATAAATTGGTGAATTTGCTTGTCAAAATATCCACAATTTCAGAAATTTGACCCAGACCGACATTTTAGATGTTGAAATAGATACAAAGCACCCAAATTTTCATAAAAAAATGATAAGATGGCATGTTCTTACATCACTGGACAAGCATGTAGAGCAAGCAGAAACTGGATAAGAGTAGAGAAAAAAGAAGACAAGCCTGTCGCAGAAACTAGACCTATGTTCCGCCTTCTCCTGCACCACCTGCAGCTTGGCCTTGATCATCTTCAGATGTCCCTCTGCAGCCGGGGGGTACCCTTGATGCCACGATGGTTATCCACTGCTGTAACAATAAGTAAATTTGTAAATCACCTGTAGAGGGGATGCATGCCACTATGTTGTTTTGTGGGCTTGTGGCTAATGGTGAGATGCCGAGACCAATAATATGTTTAGAATGAAAATTGTTAATGAATAGAGGGGAACATATCAAATGGAAGATTGTAACTAGCTTTAAGCCAGCCAACACATATGCCATTATTCAGTGCTACTCATCTATTCCATCTTAGTGAACTGGTATTGTTTTATCCGAAGATAGAGGCAGTACGCTATTAACAAGCTTTAAACATCCAATATGTAAATCGAAATTTAAACAAAAAGGTCGTACTATCTGAGGCAATACGTTATTAACAAGTTTTGACTCGGTATTTAAGTGTGACGACAAGCTTCAGATAGTACGACCTTGGGTTTTCAGTACTGTTATTGCCAGTTTCCAACTTATTACGAAACTCCTGCTTCGAGGATCAGCGCCTTAGCATACTTTATGCATATAGTGATTACCAGAGCAATAGTTATAGTTATATATTGTTTTAACTTAAACGCAGTTCATTAAAAAAGACATAAGAGCACCACATAATTCACAAGAAACAAAACATAGTTTATTCTTAAATATCTAGTCAACCTTTAAGCACGAGAACAATATACAGCTGACTGATTCCCAAAACCAAAGCAGTAATCGGAGCTTGTTACTTATCCAATGTAGAGAACAGGTTCTTTTAACAGCATAACAGACCTACCAAATCTGTACTAATAAAACTGCTTAGATCAAAAAGGCTAAGCCAAAACGGGAAACCCACTGACTACTCAACCTGATAAAGCAACATATTCCACACATATTTCTCTTGAACAAAAGTTTTCCATAAGTTCTTCTCTGTGTCAAGCTTCCACCACCCCTTAGTCAGCAACTGATGCTGAACTTCCAAAAGGTATTTCAATCCAAAAACACCTTCAACTTAGGTGCACATAATTTCTGACATCTAGCCATATGTCACTTCTTGTGTTGCCACTCTTGCTAAAACATCTACAAGTTTAAAAGAGGTTTGGGGAAGCAAATACATGGACATGAGGCACATAGAGGATAGTACCTGCGGTATAAAAATTTCTGTAGGGATAATAGTCAGCGGAGAAAGAGTTGATATTGGGCCGTCTTGCAGAAACCTTCCAGATCTGCAATGTCTCGAGGTTGACCATGAAGACACTAATACCCCAAGAAAGAAAAATTGCACCAGTCTCCTCATCAAACCCCCGCAGTTGTAGACGATAATTCCATGGTGTCCTTGGTCCCAACTGAAGTAGCTTGTACAGGTCAACGGTTTTTTGCAGCACCAGTCGGGCAAAACCATTAGAATTGACCTCCCTCGCCCATATTTCGATGTATGGTCCTGTCAACACAGCAAGGCCAAGCCTGTTTTCTTGTGTCCGCAGTACCCGGCAGCAGTTCCACTCGGTACTTTGGTGTTTTTCTGGCTTCTCGGTCACACCAAGGCTCTGATTTCCAATATCAAATTCAAGGATGTCACCTTCTCGAGACAACCAACAAAGTGCATTCCCAACAAAGATGGTGGGCGTTATGAAGCCAATAGCACGTGGCATTGTTATTGATGCGATGTTCCCCCATACACCAGACTCTGATTCGTAGAGGCGGGCAGATACACTTGATGCAGGTGTGTCGTTGTACAACAAGACCAATTTGAAGGGGCTCAAGCTGCAATCGCCGTGCAGTTGGTCATGACCATGACCGGCAACGCACACCACACCGCCATTTAGGAAGAAGGCCCAGTTATTGTTGGCGCTGAACTCCCTCGGAAGAGCTATTCGGCGCTGGTGGTTGGTGGTCGGATCACACACAATGGCCTCGGGCCTCGTCCTGTCGATGAAGAGGCAGAGGCCGTGGCGGCAGTCACGGAAGAGCCAGTATTGCTCGGAGTGGCTCTGCGGCGGCAGTGAGAAGCGCACGGCCGGGATGCGGTCGGGCGGGTCCAGCGAGGGAACGAAGTCGGCTCCACGACCGCTGACGAAGAAGAAGCCGAGGAGGGGAGGCTTCCCGTGATGTTCGCGGAAACTGCGCAAGAATCCGGGGTCGGAGACGCTGCCGAGCCAACGCTTGCAGACGAGAGAGGCACGGGGGAGTGAGGACGGAAGCGGAGGCAGGCGGAGGAGGATCTCCCGAAGGAGGTTTTCGTCCTCCAGCGGTGGCAGCTGCGCCGCCGGCGGCATCGTGGTGACGGCGGCGCGGCTGTGGACTGTGGAGTATCAAACCCTAGCAAGTGTGCACTGGCTCGTTGAGCTGCTCCGAAGCTGAACCTGCTGAATGCCTCAGGGCTGGTTCAACCAGGACGCACACGCATACCTGGCGAACGGGCCGGGCTTTGGCGTGCCGGCCCCAAGCACGCAAAAAAAGCCCGTCACGGGCCCAGCTCGGCCTGTGAGGTGCCGGGCCCGTGCTGGCCCATCAAACTAAGGTGCCGTGCCAAATGGGGCACGCGTGCCAGCCCGGCACAGCCCGTTAGGCGTATGGCCCATGAGGGCACGCGATCGACCCGTGTAGCACGCCAACCTAACCACCAGACCAGCGAAAGTTGCTGATACACATGGAAGTCGGCGCTCCTTAAAGGAATTTTCAGGGTCATGTTAGTGATTCTCAGGCCCGCGTGCCAAACGGGACACCGTGCTGGCCCGTCTAGGTTATGTGTCGTGTCGGGGTCGGGGGGCGGGGCACGTAGGCCGGCACAGCACGGCCCGCTAGCTCACGGTCCGCTCATGTTTACGCACGCTTCTATTCTTGTAGACAGTGTTGTGCCTCCAAGTGCAGAGTTTTGTAGAACTGCAGCAAGTTTTTCTCAAGTGGATCACCCAAGGTTTATCGAACTCAGGGAGGTAGAGGTCAAAAAAATCCCTCTCAAATAACCCTTTAATTACGATACAAGAAGTCTCTTGTGTCCCCAACATACTCAATACACTTGTCAGATGTATAGGTGCACTAGTTCGGCGAAGAGATAGTAAAACGCAAGTGATATGGATGAATATCTGAAATAAATATGGCAGCAAGTAAACATGCACTAAAACAGTAAATAAACGGTGATTCGATGTTTGAAAACAAGGCCTAGGGATCATACTTTCACTAGTGGTCACTCTCAACAATGATATCATAAAGAAATATAAATATAAGCACTTCACTATGCTACTCTGAACTACTCTCTGGTTGGATAACAAACACTAATTCACCGCGTAAGGCTACAAAAGAAAACCTTAAAGATGTATTTCTAAGTACTAATGAACACCCCACTCCGTCACTTTGAGCATTCATAGAAGGTACTAACACACCACAATTTCATAGAGACATCCAACTCAAATCATAATTCAATGAACAAGTATTCTGCGAAATATAGCCTAAGAAACCCACACGGTGCACACACCGTCATCTTTACACACGTGGGACAAGGAGTCTCCGGAGATCACATAAGTAAAATCCACTTGAATAGCATAACGACATCTAGATTACAAAGCTCATGGTCACATAAAGATCACACCATGGGAGAGAGAGATAAACCACATAGCTACCGGTAGAGCCCTCGGCCCCGGGGGAGAACTACTCCCTCCTCATCATGGGAGTCAGCAACGGCGATGGAGATGGCGGTGGAGTCAATGGAGATGGCTCCGGGGGCAATTTCCCGTCCCGGCAGGGAGGCCGAAACAGAGACTTTTGTCCCCCGGATCTTGTCTGCGATGGCAGCGAAGCTACGGAACTTTTCATGGGCGGAGGCTGGTATATTTAGGGTTTTTGCGTCGGGAGCTTTATATAGGCGGAAGGGCGAGGTCAGTGGAGGCCTGGTGGCCCCAGACCACCCTAGGCACAGGCCAGGGCCAGGCCGCGCCTAGGCATGGTCTGGCCATCCTGTGGCCCTCCTCCGTCTCTTCTCTGGACTCCGTCTTCACTCCAGGAAAATATGAACTTTGGCTTTTATTTCGTCCAATTCCGAGAATATTTTCTGTACAACTTTTATGAAATACAAAATAGCAGAAAACAGGGAACTGACACCGTGGCATCTTGTCAATAGGTTAGTTCCGAAAAATACATAAAAGTACCACAAAGTGTAAACAAAACATATAACAATTGGTGTAAAACAAACATGGAGCATCAAAAATTATAGATACGTTTGCAACGTATTAGACACTTGCATGCTAGGCCGGGCGAGGCACGTGAAGCTAGTGCCAGGCTAGTGCCGGCCCGTTGGCCAGGTATGCGCACACGCACCAGCCACTAGGTGAAGCAAGGATAGGACCGTCATTTGTAATTAATCTATCCCTCCTTCCGAAAATATAAGTCACATATTTTTTGCACGATTTTTGATGCACAACTTTAATCACTAATATATACTAAAATATATGGATTTTGAGAATGTATAAATTGTATTGTTGTGTTCGTTTTGGCATTCTCTTTTATTTCATATATATTTACATATTATTTATATATATTATAAGTACAAATTATAGTTAAAGTTGTAAGTTGTTGCCCAACGAAATTTAATGGCACCATATATTTTACATGGAGTATTATTTTCGTCACAACTATTACTACTACCCCTAGCAAAAGAAATGAAGAGCGGGAATACAAACAAAGAGTGAAAAAGCGAATTCATATACTTTGTGTAAATTGTGAACAAACTTAAGAAGATAATATTTTAGGATGGAGTATTATTTTCCTCACAACTATTAGTACTATCCCTAGCAAAAGAAACGAAGAGGGGAAATACAAACAAAGACTGAAAGAGCGAATTCATGTACTTTGTGAACAAACTTAAGAAGATACTATTTGTGTATTTTAGAGTAAACAACATAAATAATCCTTGAGTCTTGAGATCAATATGTGAACCAGATTGCACGTGGGACACCGTAGCTTTCTTAAAACGCCGCAATGTTGCACCACAATGTCTTTATAAGCTCCACATTGTGAATCCAAAACCTTTACCCCCACTTCTACATTCGCCTACGTCCATGCTCATCTCCACGTTGTCGGTGTCTCCAACGGCGCGGACACCAGCTGAGGCAAGGATAGACCTCATTTGTTATCCGTTCATCTATCCCTCCGTTTCAAAATATAAGATACCGATTTTTTGCATGGTCTTTAATGCACAATTTTAATCACTAATATATACTCCGCGTAATAAAATATATAGATTTTGAAAATGTATAAATTGTATCGTTATGTTTGTCTTGCATTTCTCTTTCATTTTTTTATATAATTATATATTATTTATGGATATAGTTCCGAGCAAAAAAAAAATTATGGATATAGTATAAGTAAAAAATTATAATCAAAATTATAATTGACCGGCGAAATTTAAAGACGCCTTATATTATGGGATGAAGTATTATTTTTCTCACAATTTTTACTACTGCCCCTAGCAAAAGAAACGAAGAGGGGAAATACAAACAAAGAATGAAAGAGCGAATTCATGTACTTTGTGTAAATTTTGAACAAACTTAAGAAGTTACTATGTGTGTATCTTAGAGTAATATAAAGAATCCATGAGATGAGTACTGCGAACCAAATTGTATATGGGGCACCGTAGCTTTCTTAAAATGCTTGAATGTCGCACAACGATGTCTTTCATTGTGTATCGAAACCCCTTTACCCCAAATTGTGTGTCTGTGTGTGGGGGGGGGGCACGCCACCTTTGCATCAAGCTCTGATGGATTTTTCTTTGGAGCAGCTTACAAGGAAATTCCCTGAGCTTTTGCCCACCGGCCCCCCCCCCCCACCCGACCCCCAAAATACTCCCCTTGATTTCCTGTCAATCTCCGCCATTGCTCATCTCCACGTTGTCGTTGTCTCTACTGGCCTAAACACTTCCTCCTCCTCCAGCATAAAATAGTAGGCATGCATTTTATTGACACCACATGTTATCCGTGTGGAAGCATGCAGAGACGACCGTGACAAGGATGGGGAGGGGCAGCGCCAGCTACCGAGGACAAAGGTAAATGGCGGCGGCGCCGGTGGGCTACATCGTTCAGGCGCGGGAGGGAAAAAACAGAAAGGATGGATGAGTGATGCGCGTAGATGTACACGTCCGTTGGGAACCCCAAGAGGAAGGTATGATGCGCACAGTGGCAAGTTTTCCTCAGAAAGAAACCAAGGTTTATCGAACCAGGAGGAGCCAAGAAGCACGTTGAAGGTTGATGGTCGCGAAATGTGATGCGGCGCAACACCAGGGATTCCGGCCAACGCTGAACCTGCACAATAAAACCAGTATTTTGCCCCAACGAACATGAGGTTGTCAATCTCACCGGCTTGCGTAACAAAGGATTAAACGTATCGAGTGGAAGATGTTTGCAAAGAAAACAGTAAACACAAGTATTGCAGTAGATTGTATGCTATGTAAAGAATAGGACCGGGGTCCACAGTTCACTAGAGGTGTCTCTCCCATAAGATAAAAGCATGTTGGGTGAACAAATTACAGTCGGGCAATTGACAAATAGAGAAAGGCATAACAATGCATATACATGATATGATAAATATAGTGAGATTTAATTGGGCATTACGACAAAGTACATAGACCGCCATCCAACTGCATCTATGCCTAAAAAGTCCACCTTCAGGTTATCATCCGAACCCCTCCAGTATTAAGTTGCAAAGCAACAGACAATTGCATTAAGTATGGTGCGTAATGTAATCAACAACTACATCCTTAGACATAGCATCAATGTTTTATCCCTAGTGGCAACAACACATCCACAACCTTAGAACTTTCTGTCACTGTCCCAGATTCAATGGAGGCATGAACCCACTATCGAGCATAAATACTCCCTCTTGGAGTTAAGAGTAAAAACTTGGCCAGAGCCTCTACTAATAACGGAGAGCATGCAAGATCATAAACAACACATAAACAATAGATTGATAATCACCATAATCATAGTACTCTCTATCCATCGGATCCCGACAAACACAACATATAGAATTACATATAGATGATCTTGATCATGTTAGGCAGCTCACAAGATCCAACAATGAAGCACAACAAGGAGAAGACGACCATCTAGCTACTGCTATGGACCCATGGTCCAGGGGTGAACTACTCACTCATCACTCCGGAGGCGACCATGGCGGTGTAGAGTCCTCCGGGAGATGAATCCCCTCTCCGGCAGGGTGCCGGAGGCGATCTCCTGAATCCCGAGATGGGATTCGCGGCGGCGGCGTCTCGAAGGTTTTCCGTATCGTGGCTCTCTCGGGGTTTCGCGACGGAGGCTTTAAGTAGGCGGAGGGTCAACGCGAGGGCCACACGAGGGGCCCAGGGGCTAGGTCGGCGCGGCCAAGGCCTGGGCCGCGCCGCCCACTGGCCGCCTCGTGGCCCCACTTCGTTATCTCTTCGGACTTCTGGAAGCTTTGCAAAAATAGGACCGGGCGAAAGTTTCGTCCAATTCCGAGAATATTTCTTTACTAGGATTTCTGAAACCAAAAACAGAAACAGAACGGCTCTTCGGCATCTTGTTAATAGGTTAGTTCCGAAAATGCATAAATATGACATATAATGTGCATAAAACATGTAGGTATCATCAATAAAGTAGCATGGAACATAAGAAATTATCGATACGTTGGAGACGTATCAGCATCCCCAAGCTTAGTTCTGCTCGTCCCGAGCAGGTAAAACGATAACAAAGATAATTTCTGAAGTGACATGCCATCATAATCTTGATCATACTATTTGTAAACATATGTAATGAATGCAGCGATCAAAACAAAGGTAATGACATGAGTAAACAAGTGAATCATAAAGCAAAGACTTTTCATGAATAGTACTTCAAGACAAGCATCAATAAGTCTTGCATAAGAGTTAACTCATAAAGCAATAAATCAAAGTAAAGGTGTTGAAGCAACACATAGGAAGATTAAGTTTCAGCGGTTGCTTTCAACTTATAACATGTATATCTCATGGATATTGTCAACATAAAGTAATATAACAAGTGCAATATGCAAGTATGTAGGAATCAATGCACAGTTCACACAAGTGTTTGCTTCTTAAGGTGGAAGGAGATAGGTAAACTGACTCAACAATAAAAGTAAAAGAATGGTCCTTCAAAGAGGAAAGCATCGATTGCTGTATTTGTGCTAGAGCTTTTTATTTTGAAAACATGAAACAATTTTGTCAACGGTAGTAATAAAGCATATGAGTTATGAAAATTATATCTTACAAGTTGCAAGCCTCATGCATAGTATACTAATAGTGTCCGCACCTCGTCCTACTTAGCTTGGACTACCGGATCTTTGCATGCCATGTTTCAACCAAGTGTCACAAAGGGGTACCTCCATGCCGCCTGTACAAAGGTCTAAGGAGAAAGCTCGCATTTTGGATTTCTCGCTTTTGATTATTCTCAACTTAGACATCCATACCGGGACAACATGGACAACAGATAATGAACTCCTCTTAAATGCATAAGCATGTAGCAATGATTATTATTCTCATATGACATTGAGGATATATGTCCAAAACTGAAACTTCAACCATGTTTCATGGCTTTAGTTAGCGGCCCAATGTTCTTCTCTAACAATTTTGCATGCTCCAACCACTAAAATGATAGATCCTTCAGACAAGACGGACATGCATAGCAACTCACATGATATTCAACAATAGTTGATGGCGTTCCCCAGAAGCATGGTTATCGCACAACAAGCAACTTAATAAAAGATAAAGTGCATCAAGTACATATTCAATACTACGATAGTTTTTAAGGCTATTTTGTCCCATGAGCTATATATTGCAAAGGTGAATGATGGAATTTTAAAGGTAGCACTCAAGCAATTTACTTTGGAATGGCGGAGAAATACCATGTAGTAGGTAGGTATGGTGGACACAAATGGCATAGTAGTTGGCTCAAGGATTTTGGATGCATGAGAAGTATTCCCTCTCGATACAAGGTTTAGGCTAGCAAGGTTATTTGAAGCAAACTCAAGGATGAACAAGTGCAGCAAAACTCACATAAAAGACATATTGTAAACATTATAAGACTCTACACCGTCTTCCTTGTTGTTCAAAACTCAATACTAGATATTATCTAGACCTTAGAGAAACCAAATATGCAAATCAAATTTTAGCAAGCTCTATGTATTTCTTCATTAATGGGTGCAAAGCATATGATGCAAGAGCTTAAACATGAGCACAACAATTGCCAAGTATCACATTATCCAAGACATTTTAGAATTTCTACATGTAGCATTTTCCAATTCCAACCATATAATAATTTAACGAAGAAGAAACTTCGCCTTGAACATTATGAGTAAAGCCTAAGGACACATGTGTCCATATGCAACAGCGGAGCGTGTCTCTCTCCCACAAAGTGAATGCTAGGATCCATTTTATTCAAGCAAAAACAAAAACAAAAACAAACCGACGCTCCAAGTAAAGAACACAAGATGTGACGAATAAAAATATAGTTTCGGGGAGGAACCTGATGATGTTGTCGATGAAGAAGGGGATGCCTTGGGCATCCCCAAGCTTAGATGCTTGAGTCTTCTTAAAATATGCAGGGGTGAACCACGGGGGCATCCCCAAGCTTAGAGCTTTCACTCCTCTTGATCATAGTATATCATTCTCCTCTCTTGATCCTTGAAAACTTCCTTCACACCAAACTTCAAGCAAACTCATTAGAGGGTTAGTGCACAATTAATAATTCACACATTCAGAGGTGACACAATCATTATTTTCACTTCTGGACATTGCATAATGCTACTGGACATTAATGGATCAAAGAAATAAATCCAACATAGCAAAAGAGGCAATGCGAAATAAAAGGCAGAATCTGTCAAAAACAGAACAGTCCGTAAAGACGAATTTACAGCTGGCACCAGACTTGCTCAGATGGAAAAACTCAAAACTAATGAAAGTTGCGTACATATCTGAGGATCACGCTCGTAAATTGGCAGATTTTTTCGAATTTTCTACAGAGAACTGTGCCCAGATTCGTGACAGACAGCAATGCTGTTTCTGCGCAGCAATCCCAAATATAACATCAACTTTGACATAGAAACTTTACTTGGCACAAAAACATGATAAGGAGAGGTTGCTACAGTAGTAAACAACTTCCAAGACTCAACAAAACAAAAATTTCTGTAGGTAAAAACATGGGTTGTCTCCCATAAGCGCTTTTCTTTAACGCCTTTCAGCTAGGCGCAGAAAGTGCAAATCAAGTATTATCAAGAGATGAAGCATCAACATTATTACCTTGGGAGCTGGGAGTTTTCTCAACAATGCATTGTATCTGGTCTATATAAGTAACTCCTCTCTCATTGCTCCTAGGCTTACTATTCTCATCAAACAAATTTTCAGGAACAAGCCAAGCATAGTTGTTTTCCAAAGCTTCATGCATTCCTAGTAGTTTACTAGGTATTGGCGCTTTAATTTCCCTACCATCATTAACATTATTAGTATACCTTATTCTATCCATGTCCATTTTTTCAAGGAGACCAATAAAATTGGTATGAGAACCTAGCATATTAAATTTAGCAAAAACCTTTCTAGCCTCTCTTGCTAGACCACCAAATTCTCTAAGAAGAGTTTCTAGAACAAAATCTTTCTTTTCCCCTTCTTCCATATCACCGAGTGTAAGAAACATGTGTTGGATTATAGGATTGAGATTAACAAATTTAGTTTCCAACATGCTAACTAAAGCAGCAGCAGCAATTTCATAAGTAGGAGCAAGTTCTACCAAGTGTCTATCTTCAAAATCTTCAGTAATACTAACATGATTGAAAAATTCTTCTATATTATTTCTCCCAGCTATGGACCCACGTCCTACCGGTATGTCTTTTGTGGTGATATTAAAAGGAAACATGATGCAATAAGCAAAAAAAGTAAACAAGGCGAATAAAGTAAAGACAAGTAACTAATTTTTTTGTATTTTTGATATAGAGAGCAAGACAATAAATAAAGTAAAACTAGCAACTAATTTTTTTGTGTTTTGATTTAGTGCAGCAAACAAAGTAGTAAATAAAATAAAGCAAGACAAAAACAAAGTAAAGAGATTGAGAAGTGGAGTCTCCCTTGCAGCGTGTCTTGATCTCCCCGGCAACGGCGCCAGAAAAAGTGCTTGATGCGTAGATGTACACGTCCGTTGGGAACCCCAAGAGGAAGGTATGATGCGCACGGGCAAGTTTTCCCTCAGAAAGAAACCAAGGTTTATCGAACCAGGAGGAGCCAAGAAGCACGTTGAAGGTTGATGGTCGCGAAATGTGATGCGGCGCAACACCAGGGATTCAACGCGGAACCTGCACAACAAAACCAAAGTACTTTGCCCCAACGAAACAGTGAGGTTGTCAATCTCACCGGCTTGCTGTAACAAAGGATTAAACGTATCGAGTGGAAGATGTTTGCAAAGAAAACAGTAAACACAAGTATTGCAGTAGATTGTATGCTATGTAAAGAATAGGACCGGGGTCCACAGTTCACTAGAGGTGTCTCTCCCATAAGATAAAAGCATGTTGGGTGAACAAATTACAGTCGGGCAATTGACAAATAGAGAAAGGCATAACAATGCATATACATGATATGATAAATATAGTGAGATTTAATTGGGCATTACGACAAAGTACATAGACCGCCATCCAACGCATCTATGCCTAAAAAGTCCACCTTCAGGTTATCATCCGAACCCCCTTAAGTTGCAAAGCAACAGACAATTGCATTAAGTATGGTGCGTAATGTAATCAACAACTACATCCTTAGACATAGCATCAATGTTTTATCCCTAGTGGCAACAGCACATCCACAACCTTAGAACTTTCTGTCACTGTCCCAGATTCAATGGAGGCATGAACCCACTATCGAGCATAAATACTCCCTCTTGGAGTTAAGAGTAAAAACTTGGCCAGAGCCTCTACTAATAACGGAGAGCATGCAAGATCATAAACAACACATAAACAATAGATTGATAATCACCATAATCATAGTACTCTCTATCCATCGGATCCCGACAAACACAACATATAGAATTACATATAGATGATCTTGATCATGTTAGGCAGCTCACAAGATCCAACAATGAAGCATAACAAGGAGAAGACGACCATCTAGCTACTGCTATGGACCCATGGTCCAGGGGTGAACTACTCACTCATCACTCCGGAGGCGACCATGGCGGTGTAGAGTCCTCCGGGAGATGAATCCCCTCTCCGGCAGGGTGCCGGAGGCGATCTCCGAATCCCCCGAGATGGGATTCGGCGGCGGCGTCTCGCAAGGTTTTCCGTATCGTGGCTCTCGGTACTGGGGGTTTCGCGATGGAGGCTTTAAGTAGGCGGAGGGTCAACGCGAGGGGCCACACGAGGGGCCCAGGGGGGTCGGCGCGGCCAAGGCCTGGGGCCGCGCCGCCCTACCTCTGGCCGCCTCGTGGCCCCACTTCGTTATCTCTTCGGACTTCTGGAAGCTTCGTGCAAAAATAGGACCCTGGGCGAAAGTTTCGTCCAATTCCGAGAATATTTCTTTACTAGGATTTCTGAAACCAAAAACAGCAAAAAAGAATGGCTCTTCGGCATCTTGTTAATAGGTTAGTTCCAAAATGCATAAATATGACATATAATGTGCATAAAACATGTAGGTATCATCAATAAAGTAGCATGGAACATAAGAAATTATCGATACGTTGGAGACGTATCAATGAGCTGACGTGTGGGTCCCCAAAAATTTACAGAAAACCCCTTAAAAGGTATATGCCTACCCTTGGTCATCCTCAATCGTCTGATTTTTGCCATGTCACCACTGACAATGGGATCCGCTATCAGTTTTCGTGTTAGCACGACTAAAAACGTGAATCAATGGACATTGCAACGATTTCGCACAATACCGGTGGTATTTTATAATTGTCTCGAATAGTGGTGGTTTTGTGAACTTCGCGCGGTAATGTGGTGTTTTTTTAGGATTAACTCGGTTCAACCAGGACGCACCAGGTGACGAGTGGTGGGGGTAGATCTATCTTTTCTGGCGCTCCCGAATCAAAGCTGAAGTAAAACCGATTTTCAGAAATTTCCGTATTACGATTGTTCCATCCTACAGGTGGAGACTGTATTACTGATTACTGGACCTACCACTTTGTATATCCCTTTTCAAAAAAATAAACCACTCTGCAGATTATGCCGACGGTTAAGTGGTGCCAACGGTGACCCTCGGCATATCTGGAGCTATGCCGGCGGTGAAGTTGTGCCGACGGTGTTCCTACAGCCCTCGGCGTCCGTGGACTACGCCACACTAGTAGAAACAAGGGCTTTGGTTTTTTGCTCCAAAGAGCTTTAGCATCGGATTTGGCACGAATCGGTGCTAAGGGGGGGTCATTACCACCGGTTCATGCGGTCTGGAGGTCCATGGGACCAGCGGCGGCATTAGCACCGGTTCGTGTCATATCTTTAGCACCGGTTCGTGACACGAACCGGTGCTAAAAGTTTGTCGCCAGGCACGTGGCAGCCACGAAACTTTTAGCACTGGTTTGTGACACGAACCGGTGCTAAAGGTACCTCATTAGCACCGGTTCGTGACATGAACCGGTGCTAAAGCTTCCTTTGCCCTATATATTCAGCTCACCCCCAATCAGCCCGCTCACTTCATTTTTTCTTGGTGGAAGGTGTGTGTGTTGAGTGCTTGCTTGCTTTTATTTGCAATGCACATGAGGTGCTCGATGAAATGTCTGAGAGAATGATGCCGCTTTATTTTACACAAAACAAAAATGATATGAGGTGCCGAAGCGACACTTAAGCTTTCTCCTCTTTCTTTCCTCCTCGATCAAGGTTAAGCAACTTTACCCTTTCATTTGTACGGTGGTAATTTCCACTATTTATATATATTATGATGTTTTGTAATGGTTTTTTGATAAACTTAATTATTTGATGTAGATGAACCGGCGGCAATGGATGTACGTTGACCGACGTCTACCCGAGTTCACTTCGGGCCTGAAAGAATTTTTCCGTGTGGCTGAGGAAAACCCACAGGCGGATGGTTTTATGTGTTGTCCATGTGTTGATTGCTGGAACTTAAAGCAATACCGTAAATGACAAGTCATTCACTCCCACCTGCTTTGGAAAGGTTTCATGCCCAGCTATAATTGTTGGACCAAGCATGGAGAAAGAGGGGTTATGATGGAAGACAACGAAGAAGAAGAAGAGGATGATGATATGTACCCTAACTACGGTGATACTGCAACAGGGCATGATGAAGATGAAGAGGCAGGAGGAGCTGAAGATGAAGAGGTGGGAGGAGGTGAAGATGAAGAGGCATCAGATGAGCCCGTTGATGATGATCTTCGTCGGGCCATCGCTGATGCACACAGAGATGCAGAAACTGAAAACGAGAAGCGAAAGTTAAAGGGCATGTTAGATGATCACAAAAAGAAGTTATACCCAAATTGCGAAGATGGCAACACAAAGCTCGGTGCCACACTGGAGTTGCTGCAATGGAAGGCAGAGGCTGGTATATGTGACAAGCCATTTGAGAAGTTACTGAAAATAATGAAGAGGAGGTTTCCAAAGGATAACGAATTGCCTGACAGTACGTACGAAGCAAAGAAGGTTCTCTGCCCTCTAGGATTAGAGGTGCTGAAGATACATGCATGCATTAATGACTGCATCCTCTACCGCGCTGAGTACGAAAATTTGGAAAAATGTCCGGTATGCACTGCACTGCGGTATAAGATCAGGCGAGATGACCCTGGTGATGTTGAGGGCGAGCCCCCAGGAAGAGGGTTCCTGCCAAGGTTATGTGGTATGCTCCTATAATACCACGGTTGAAACGTCTGTTCAGAAATAAAGAGCATGCCAGGTTGTTGCGATGGCACAAAGAAGACCGTAAGAAAGACGAGATGCTGAGACACCCCGCTGATGGGTCGCAGTGGAGGAAAATCGATAGAGAGTTCCCGGACTTTGCAGATGACGCGAGGAACTTAAGGTTTGGTCTAAGTACAGATGGAATGAATCCTTTTGGGGAGCAGAGCTGCAGTCATAGCACCTGGCCTGTAACTCTATGTATCTATAACCTTCCGCCTTGGTTGTGCATGAAGCGGAAGTTCATTATGATGCCAGTGCTCATCCAAGGCCCAAAGCAACCCGGCAACGACATTGATGTGTACCTACGGCCATTATTTGAAGAACTCTTACAGTTGTGGGCCAAACCAGGTGTACATGCATGGGATGATCACAAACATGAGTCATTTAACCTACGAGCGTTGCTTTTCGTGACCATCAATGATTGGCCTGCTCTTAGTAACCTTTCAGGACAGACAAACAAGGGATACAATGCATGCACACACTGTTTAGATGAGACCGAAGGTGCATATTTGAATAAATGTAAGAAGGTTGTGTACCTGGGGCATCGTCGATTTCTTCCAAAGAGGCACCCCGTCAGAAAGAAAGGCAATCATTTCGGAGGTGAGGCAGATCACCGGGAGAAGCCTGAACTCCGTACCGGTGATGCTTTACTTGATATGGTCAAGGACATAAAAGTAATCTTTGGAAAGGGTCCTGGCGGTCAATCTGTTCCGAATGACGTCGCTACCGGACACGCACCCATGTGGAAGAAAAATCTATATTTTGGGAGCTACCCTATTGGAAAGTCCTAGAGGTCCGCTCTTCAATCGATGTGATGCACGTGACGAAGAATCTTTGCGTGAACCTGCTAGGCTTCTTAGGCGTGTATGGGAAGACAAAAGATACACCAGAAGCACGGGAGGACCAGTATCGTATGAAAGTCCCAAAAAACAAGCAAGAACAGAATTACAAGACGGATACAGGGAGTCGCTTAAGTCCTGCCAGCTACGCTCTTACCAAAGCAGAGAAGGAAATCTTTTTTGAAGTCCTTTACAGTATCAAGGTGCCGTCTGGATTCTCATCAAATATAAAGGGAATTATAAATATGGCGGAGAAAAAATTCCAAAACCTGAAGTCGCATGACTGCCACATTATTATGACGCAGTTGCTTCCGGTTGCACTGAGGGGGCTTCTGCCGGAAAATGTTCGAATACCCATTGTGAAGCTATGTGCATTCCTCAATGCAATATCTCAGAAGGTAATCGATCCAGCTAGTCTTCCAAGGTTACAGAAGGATGTGGTGCAATGTCTTGTTAGTTTTGAGTTGGTGTTTCCACCATCTTTCTTCAATATTATGACGCATCTCCTGGTTCACCTTGTCGAAGAGATTGCCATCCTCGGTCCTGTATTTCTACACAATATGTTCCCCTTCGAGAGGTTCATGGGGGTCTTAAATAAATATGTTCATAACCGTGCTAGGCCAGAAGGAAGCATCTCCAAGGGCTATGGAACAGAGGAGGTCATTGAGTTCTGTGTTGACTTTATTCCTGACCTTAAGTCGATTGGTGTTCCTGAATCGCGGCATGAGGGGAGACTAAGTGGAAAAGGCACGCTAGGAAGGAAATCAATTATATGTAGGGACGGGATTTCTTTCACTCAAGCACACTACACAGTTCTACAAAGTTCCACCTTGGTGGCCCCGTATATCACTGAACACAAGAATATTGTACGCTCCCAACACCCGGGCAGTCAAGACTGGATTACATGGCGTGTAACTCACACGTTCGTTGGGAACCCCAAGAGGAAGGTATGATGCGCACACAAGTTTTCCTCAGAAAGAAACCAAGGTTTATCGAACCGAGGAGCCAAGAAGCACGTTGAAGGTTGATGGTGGCGAAATGTGATGCGGCGCAACACCAGGGATTCGGCGCCAACGTGGAACCTGCACAACACAACCAAAGTACTTTGCCCCAACGAAACAGTGAGGTTGTCAATCTCACCGGCTTGCTGTAACAAAGGATTAACCGTATTGTGTGGAAGATGATTGTTTGCGAAGAAAACAGTAAAGAACAATTGCAGAGATTGTATGCGATGTAAAGAATAGGACCGGGATCCACAGTTCACTAGAGGTGTCTCTCCCATAAGATAAAAGCATGTTGGGTGAACAAATTACAGTCGGGCAATTGACAAATAGAAAAGGGCATAACAATGCATATACATGATATGATAAATATAGTGAGATTTAATCGGGCATTACGACAAAGTACATAGACCGCTATCCAGCATGCATCTATGCCTAAAAAGTCCACCTTCAGGTTATCATCCGAACCCCTTCCAGTATTAAGTTGCAAGCAACAGACATTTGCATTAAGTATGGTGACATAGTGATGCGCGTAGATGTACACGTCCGTTGGGAACCCCAAGAGGAAGGTATGATGCGCACAGCAAGTTTTCCCTCAGAAAGAAACCAAGGTTTAATCGGACCAGTAGGAGTCAAGAAGCACGTTGAAGGTTGATGGTGGCGAAATGTGATGCGGCGCAACAACAGGGATTCCGGCGCCAACGTGGAACCTGCACAACTGATACGTCCAAAACGTATCTACTTTCCCGGACACTTTTGCTATTGTTTTGCCTCTAATTTGTGTATTTTGGATACAACTAACACGGACTAACGCTGTTTTCAGCAGAACTGCTCTGGTGTCTCGTTTTTGTGCAGAAATCCAACTTTCGGGAAAATCCTCGGAATTTATGCAGAAGGCCCTATTTTACCAGAATATTGACGGAGCCAGAAGGGCAAGAGAGGTGGAGGCCCGAGGGCCCCACACCATATGGCGGCGCGGCCCAGGGGGGCCCGCGCGGCCATGTGGTGTGGCCCCCTCGGCCGGCCTCCGACGCCCTTCGGACTACTTATTGGGTTCGACCTGAAAACGCACGGAGAGAAGTCGAAATCGCAGAAACCCTCCAGAGAGCCGCCACATCGCAAAACTCCGTCGCGGGAGCCAGAAGTCTGCACTCCACCGGGACGGGGAATTGGAGGAGATCTTCACCGCCATCACCGCCAACGCCTCTCCATCGACCAGCCATGTTTCCCCCATCCATGTGTGAGTAATTCCCCCGCTGTAGGCTGAAGGGGATGGTAGGGATTGGATGAGATTGGTCATGTAATAGTCATAAGATTGTTAGGGCATAGTGCCTAGTATCCGTAGATGTCACTTTTATGATATTGTTGCAACTTGTTATGCTTAATGCTTGTCACTAGGGCCCGAGTGCCATGATCTCAGATCTGAACATGTTATTGATTCATGAAGATATTCGTTGTTTATGATCTTACCTGCAAGTTGTATACACATGTCGCTGTCCGGAACCAATGGCCCCGAAGTGACAGAAATCGGGACAACCGGAGGGGATGGTAGTGATGTGAGGATCACATGTGTTCACGGAGTGTTAATGCTTTGCTCCGGTACTTATTAAAAGGAGTACCTTAATTTCCAGTAGTTTCCCTAGAGGCCCGGCTGCCACCGGCTGGTAGGAAGATGTTGTGCAAGTTTCTCATTGCGAGCACGTACGACTAAATATGGAACACATGCCTATTGATTGATTAGTACTTGGATACCGTTTTATTATTATCTGCAAATGCCCTGCTTTGATTGTTACATGAGTTTCTCTCATCCATGCAACGCCCGTTAAATCCGTCCCTGTGCCTACAGTATTTTAATCCTGCTGTTTACTATAATCACTACTGATGTCTTTATTTCACCGCTGCTGTTATTTCGCTATTTCCACTGCCATAAAACTGTTACTACTGATAAACTCTTGCGAGCAAGTCTTCCAGGTGCAGCTGAATTGACAACTCCGCTGTTAAGGCTTACAAGTATTCTTTGTCTCCCCTTGTGTCGAATCAATAAATTGGGTAATACTTCCCTCGAAGACTGTTGCGATCCCCTATACTTGTGGGTCATCAAGACTATTTTCTGGCGCCGTTGCCGGGGAGCATAGCTTTATTTGGAAGTTCACTTGGATTGATATTGTTCGCTGCAAATTCTCCATCATGGGTAAACCTCGTGATACTAAGATCGCCATATTACCATCCACTACAAGAAAAGGTACAACTCTTAGTACCTCTGCTGCTCTTGATTCACCATCTGTGATAAGTAAACTTGTTTCACCACCACAAGCTTCAAATGCTGGTACTTCTACTGAATCTGAAAATTCCTCTCATAATTGTGATGATGCTTCTGCTGTGCTTGATAATGATGGTTCGTTAGGATCTTTTCTAGATGCTACAATTGCTAAGTCTAGACAAATTGAAAATACTGAAACTCCTAATGAAAATGCTGCTACACCTGTTAATTCACCTGAGTCTGTTGAATATTCTAGTGATGATCTTGATGAAGATTATGTAGAGCTTGATGATGATTTTATTGAAAAATGCAATGCTACTACTGATGCAAGAAAAATTAAAAAGTTGCTTGCAGAACATGCTGTTAGATATAAACCATCTCATGATCCTAAATTTGCCACATCTCCTATAAACATTAGGGATAAAGATTATGATTTTTCTCTTGATCTATCTCATATAGCTATTGTTGAGAAAACACCCTTTTGTGGTACTGAAAAAGAAAGTGCTGTTGAACACATGATTGAGTTATCTACTCTGAGTAGCGTGTTTTCTGATGATGTCAAGATGCGTACTTATTTTGTTGCTAAAATTTTTCCTTTCTCATTAAAGGATGATGCTAAAACTTGGTATAATAATTTGCCTCCTGGTTCTATTAAAAGTCCAATTGACTTGCGTGATGTTTTCTTTCGAAAATACTTTCCTGCTAGCTCAACATTGCAGAGAATTTATAATTTTGACCAGGAAGATGGAGAGAAATTGCCTGAAGCTTGGGCAAGATTTTGCTCTCTTATTAGAGCTCAGCCTGACCATGATTTGGAAAAGCATGATTTACTTGATATATTTTATAGTGGACTAACCATTGAGTCTAGGGCATACCTGGATAGTTGTGCTGGTTGTGTTTTCAGGAAAAGAACTCCAGACGACGCTGAAGAATTATTGGCTAAAATAGGCCGGAATCATGATGATTGGTCTACAATTGAACCAACCCCGACACCGATAGTGAAGAAGAGGGGTATGATTAAATTAAATGATGAAGATATGAGGGAAGCCAAGAAGTCTCTTAAAGAGAAGGGTATTAAACCTGAAGATGTGAAGAATTTACCTCCTATAGAAGATTTATGTGAGATAACTCCCCCTTCATCCATGATTGAGGTACACTCTCTTCAACGCTTTACTAGGGAAGATATTCCGTATTCAAAACCTCCTGCTCAATGCTTAGATGAGTTTGATAATTATATTGTTAAGCAAGAAAACTTTAATATGAGAGTAGAGAATCATTTAATGGAAAATTCTCGAGCTATTAGTGAATTGCATGGTATTGTGGAGAGAACCTCCAATGATGTTAAGATACTTGTTAAACATTTTCAAATGGTTCAAACTCAAATTGATCAACTTACTAAAGTGCAAAATGACTTGTTGGGAAATAATTCTAAAGAAAAACATGCTTATGAAGTAACAACTAGAGGTGGTGTTTCTACCCAGGATCCTCTATATCCTGAAGGGCATCCCAAAAGAGTTGAACAAGATTCTCAACTAATTAAAACTAGTGCTCCATCTAAGAAAAAGAAAAAGAAACATAAGAATGTTGTAGAATCCTCTGAACCTGTTAATGATCCTAATAGTATTTCTATTTCTGATGCTGAAACTGAAAGTGGTAATGAACATGAGGAAGATAATGATAAAAATGATACTCCTGATAAAGAAGAAATTGAAAAAGAACCTGAAAAGCCTGCTAAAAATAAAAAGTACACTAAAGAAGATTTTATTACTGAGAAACATGGTAATGAAAGAGAACCTTGGGTTCAAAAGCAAATGCCTTTTCCTGCTAAGAAACTAAAATCAAAGGAGGAGGAACATTATAATAAATTTTGTGATTGGATGAAACCTTTATTTTTGCAAATCCCTTTGACTGATGCTATTAAATTGCCTCCTTATTCAAAGTATATGAAAGATATTGTTACTAACAAAAGGAAAGTCCCCAATGAGGAAATTTCTACTATGCTCGCTAATTACTCCTTCAATGGTAAGATTCCAAAGAAGCTTGGAGACCCAGGTATAC
The DNA here is from genome assembly GCA_030979885.1 of Lolium multiflorum. Taxonomy (NCBI): domain Eukaryota; kingdom Viridiplantae; phylum Streptophyta; class Magnoliopsida; order Poales; family Poaceae; genus Lolium; species Lolium multiflorum. The sequence goes on from CM061748.1 coordinate 52,932,220, forward strand.
CGACTATTCCTTGTTCCATCAAGAATAATTATGTTAGAACTGCTCTATGTGATTTGGGAGCAGGTGTGAGTGTGATGCCTTTTTCTCTTTATAAGAGACTTTATTTAGATAAATTGATACCAACTGATATATCTTTGCAAATGGCTGATAAATCTACTGCTATTCCTGTTGGTTTATGTGAAAATGTTCCTGTTCAAGTTATTGCTTGATATTAACTGATTTTGTTGTGTTGGAAATGCCTGAAGATGATAATATGTCCATTATTCTTGGAAGACCCTTTCTTAATACTGCAGGGGCTGTTATTGATTGCAATAAAGGCATGGTTACTTTCAATGTTGATGATAAGGAACACACTGTCTATTTTCCCAAGAGGATTGATAAAGTATGTGGAGTCAATACAATTTTTAATGTGAAAACTATCAAAGTGGGATCCATTGATTGTCCTATATATGAGCCTAAAGAAGAATATCAAACTCTTGTGATTGGATCCATATCAATTCAATATAAGGTAACATGATTGATTTGAGGTTTATTTCTTCTTATGTCATATAAAATTTATTTGGTAGCAAGACTTGATCAACCTTGTTAACAAGTATATTTTAATGCATAAGAGAGCTAAACAACATTTCTTTCTTTCTTTCTCCCTCCACCTATTTTACTTGCTGTAGCACTTTTGTTTTGCAATATGCTTTAGTCATTTAAGATTTTAGAAATCATTTTCCTGCGCAGTAATAATTAATTTAATACCCAGAAATGTGCATTTTTCGAAGATTCTCTAAAAATTACACTGTTGGTCCTATTTTTCGACGAGGCACCTGGGAGCACCAGAGGATGACCTGTGGGGCACCAGGAGGTGCCACACCATAGGCCGGCGCGGCCAGCAAGGGGGCCGCGCCACCTTGTGGTGTGGGCCACCCCTTGCCCCACTACATCATCTCTTCCTCCCAGCATCTTCTCTCTCCCGAAAAAACTCGTACCAAGTTTCTCTCACTCGTGTTTCTGCTCAAGAACTCGCGATTTTTCGATCTCCTTGCTCAGCCCAGATTTCTGTTTGAAATTTGGCACATTTACTCCTTGGTATGTGACTCCTTTGATTGTCCAATTAGAATTTCATTTGGTTGAGTATATCTTGAATATTTTGCTGCTGTAGATAACATGTTTAGTGAGTTTGCATGCTTGTTCTAAGTGGTAGAAATTAATTTTTATGCATGTTTAGTACTCTAGCAAGTTCCTATAGTAGTTCCCTTCAATTATATACTTTGAAATCAAATTTTATAATGATTGTTGAAAAATTTCAGAAAATGGAAGGGAGTATGCACCAACTTAACCAAGAAGAGTTGGAGGTACAGCAAGTCATGAGAGTTCATCGTGAAGAGGGAGTATACCCCTCTTATTACCCATGCACGGACTTTATGCGGAATGCAGGAATCCTGCAAGACGTTCAAACACTAATTTCCAATGCAGGATTGGAAGGTTTTACTGTTGGTGAACCTCACCAATATGCTAAACTAACGGTGTCGGTTGTGCAGGATTTCGAATTTCACCGGTCTCAAACTGACCCCATGGTCCGGTATAAGATTTATAACAAAACTATCGACTTGCCTTTCAGTGATTTTTGTACAGCAATTAGAGTGCCGCGAGGGGGATCCTGCGAGAAGATCAGGGGAACACCGCGGGAGCTCTCAAATCTTTATACAAGGATTTGTAATGGGAGGAGCTTCTCCAATGATAGTGGTAAGATTAGTAGCATTCAACAGCCAGCCATCCGCTACTTTGCCTATTTCATTACAAAGTGCGTTCTTGCGAGAAGGACTGGAGGTAAATTATCTGTCCAAGATTTGGCTTTCTTAGCTGCTGCTTTGCAACAGGATAGGACTTATAATTTGGGTGCTTTAATAGCTTGTAGACTTGCTACTAACCGTGAGAAAGGAGGAATTTGTGGAGGTCTTATCGCCTCTCGCTTATTAGCTATGCATGGTGTAGGACCCCACCATTTAGATATTCCGCTTTCTATAGAGAAACTTGATGTTGTCTCCATGATCAGACATGAGTTTATTTCAGATGCATCTAATTTGAACAACCTGCATTATAGGATAACTTTGTATAAGAAAAGTTGGAGTATAACTAAGAAAATTGAAAAACTAGTACGCTTGCCTGCACCTGCTTTGTTTAACCTTGATGCCAGGGACGGGTGGTCGATCACAGAAAATGAGCTAAACGCATACATAGAAAGGGAAAGCCGTCGTGCAAGGGAAGATGTGGAGGAGGCCGAGGAGCACCCCGACTCTTCATCCGATGCAGCAAGCTCCTCATATCAACATCATGGGCATGTGGAACCTCCACGATATTCTTCTGCACAGGGGCCCTATTACCACTCCATGTATGATCCACCGGCGTGGAACTCCGACCCTCGTTGGGAATGAACTCCACTTAGGCCAAAAGCCTAAGCTTGGGGGAGGTATACCGGCATCACTCATTCTTTGCATATTATGGTTGCTGGATACTTGTACATACTTGTTTAGTCTCTAGAGTGGTTTTCTAATGAGAGGGAGATGATATTTGGGGAAGTGCTGTCCAAAAACAGATTCTGTGCTGTTACCAAAAAAATTCGTACGCACAGCCAGAACGTTATTTTGAGTTGCCAATTTTTGAGCATGTGCCCCAGGTTGTTATCTAACTTTAATTAGTTGAACACTTTTTGGTCTGAGCAATGGAAGATTTTTGTTAATTTCGATTTCTGTACTGCTGTCAGGATTTGGCAGATTTCTGTCATCCTGCTTTTCTGTGTTTCTGTTAGTTTGCATTCTTTTGTTTTCGCTTTGTTTCTTTCCTAAAACACAAAAAGACCAAAAATATTTCTGTTGTTTCTCTTCACCATTTGGTTATTTGGTTCCTTGCTCTTAGTTTGCTTTATTTGCTATCATTGGTTTGCTACAAGAAAACCCAAAAAGATTTTGCTTTGTTTGCTTGTTTTCTTTCGTTCTTGTTTCTAATTCGAAAACACCAAAAATATTTGCTGTTCTTCTTTGGTTTTTAAAGTTCATCATGAGTTCAATGGTCTTCGGTGGCTGGAGCGTGGTTTTCATTTCATATTATCCAAGCTACACAAGTGAAAAGGCAATAATGACGATCTACGACAATCTGATTGTGGTGAGAGGCTGGTATGAACTCTATTTGCTTTCATTTTTGTACATATACTCATCCATATGAGCATGCTTAGTTGGTTCATGTGAGGTATATGTTATTTGAGAAAGTCTAGTAGTTCATGATCTCTCATGTTTAGCTCCAATTTATTAATATGAGTAGCATGTCATGGATGTTTGCTTGCATTGTTTTATTCATAAGTAAGTATGGCATTGTGGTATCCTCCTCTGAATAATTCATTTATATCGACTTGGCACATGCTCACGCATGCATATGACTGAACAAAAAGTCAATTAAGCCTCGATGATTTATATTGCTTCAGAGTTCTTGTATCACTTTTATGCCTCCGTTAATTTATTTTGCCGCAAGCATGATTATGACAGTTATTGCTCTCTTGATTTGTCGCTCCCTAGTCTTTTGCTAGCCTTCACTTGTACTGAGCGGGAACGCCGCTCGTGCTTCCAAACACCTGAAACCAAGTTGTTCCAAAGTGTCCACCATAAATACCTATGCATGGCATTTCAAACCATTCCAAGTAAATTCTCATGCGCTACCTTTAAAACTTTCAAAATGCTTCTCAATTTGTGTTAATGTTTCATAGCTCATGAGGAAGTATGTGGTGTTTAGCTTTCAACCTTGTCATTTACTTTTGACGGACTCTCATATGGACTAGTGGCACATCCGCTTATCCAATAATTTTGCAAAAAGAGCTGGCAATGGGATTCCCAGTCCCGAATTAATTAACTTAAATAGACACTCCTCCATGGTTTGTGATTGTTGGACGGCACCCGAAGGATTCGGTTAGCCATGGCTTGTGTGAGCAAAGGTTGGGGGGAGTGTCATCATCATAATAAAACTTAAATAAAAAGGCACTCCTTCATGGTATGTGATTGTTGGCAGGCACCCGAGGATTCGGTTAGCCATGGTTTGTGAAAGAAAGGTTGGAAGGAGTGCCAACCAAAAATAAATAAAATGGGAGCCGCTCTTGTGAGTCCGGTTGATGAGGTAGTTAGTGTACCCATTACCATTCGTTGACAACAACAAACACCTCTCAAAATAATTTTACTCCTGCTTTACAAATAAAAAGCTCTAGCGCATGTTAATCCCTGCTTCCCTCTGCGAAGGGTCAATCTTTTACTTTTATGTTGTGTCTTCATTCTTTCTTTGAGCACTATCTTGAGAGCACAACTGTCATTCTTAGTATAATATGCTTGTCTCAAAATATGATTGATTGTGGTATAACTTTGATGCTTTTATCTTTGACAATCACTACTTCTAGTCTTTCTATGAACTCCAGAGGTGCCTCGGCATTTATGTTTTGCCGATCAAATACAGGCAAGCGAGATACCACTTTATCATATTCTCTTATGAACATTGCAATCCTGCTTATATACATGATTCATGGTGCTTATTATTAATTGTTGGTACCTCTCCATGATTGACATAGCTGTTGGATGATCTTATTTGCATGTATCTCATTATGAACTGCTTAAGTATTAGCCATAGCATGAGAATATATACATCATATGAGCAAATGTGTTCGTGAAAGTTCTTTTATCGCTCAGTTGTTAACTGAATTGCTTGAGGACAAGCAATAAGCTAAGCTTGGGGGAGTTGATACGTCCAAAACGTATCTACTTTCCCGAACACTTTTGCTATTGTTTTGCCTCTAATTTGTGTATTTTGGATACAACTAACACGGACTAACGCTGTTTTCAGCAGAACTGCTCTGGTGTCTCGTTTTTGTGCGAAACTCGGAAAATTTATGCAGAAGGCCCTATTTTACCAGAATATTGACGGAGCCAGAAGGGCAAGAGAGGTGGAGGCCCGAGGGCCCCACACCATATGGCGGCGCGGCCATGTGGTGTGGCCCCCTCGGCCGGCCTCCGACGCCCCCCTTCGGACTACTTATTGGGTTCGACCTGAAAACGCACGGAGAGAAGTCGAAGTCGCCAGAAACCCTCCAGAGAGCCGCCACATCGCGAAACTCCGTCTCTGTTCTGGCACTCCGCCGGGACGGGGAATTGGAGGAGATCTTCACCGCCATCACCGCCAACGCCTCTCCATCGACCAGCCATGTTTCCCCCATCCATGTGTGAGTAATTCCCCCGCTGTAGGAGGGGATGGTAGGGATTGGATGAGATTGGTCATGTAATAGTCATAAGATTGTTAGGGCATAGTGCCTAGTATCCGTAGATGTCACTTTTATGATATTGTTGCAACTTGTTATGCTTAATGCTTGTCACTAGGGCCCGAGTGCCATGATCTCAGATCTGAACATGTTATTGATTCATGAAGATATTCGTTGTTTATGATCTTACCTGCAAGTTGTATACACATGTCGCTGTCCGGAACCAATGGCCCCGAAGTGACAGAAATCGGGACAACCGGAGGGGATGGTAGTGATGTGAGGATCACATGTGTTCACGGAGTGTTAATGCTTTGCTCCGGTACTCTATTAAAAGGAGTACCTTAATTTCCAGTAGTTTCCCTAGAGGCCCGGCTGCCACCGGCTGGTAGGACAAAAGATGTTGTGCAAGTTTCTCATTGCGAGCACGTACGACTAAATATGGAACACATGCCTATTGATTGATTAGTACTTGGATACCGTTTTATTATTATCTGCAAATGCCCCTGCTTTGATTGTTACATGAGTTTCTCTCATCCATGCAACGCCCGTTAAATCCGTCCCTGTGCCTACAGTATTTTAATCCTGCTGTTTACTATAATCACTACTGCTGTCTTTATTTCACCGCTGCTGTTATTTCACTATTTCCACGCCATAAAACTGTTACTACTGATAAACTCTTGCGAGCAAGTCTGTTTCCAGTGCAGCTGAATTGACAACTCCGCTGTTAAGGCTTACAAGTATTCTTTGTCTCCCCTTGTGTCGAATCAATAAATTGGGTAATACTTCCCTCGAAGACTGTTGCGATCCCCTATACTTGTGGGTCATCAACAACACAACCAAAGTACTTTGCCCCAACGAAACAGCGAGGTTGTCAATCTCACCGGCTTGCTGTAACAAAGGATTAACCGTATTGTGTGGAAGATGATTGTTTGCAAGAAAACAGTAAAAAATATTGCAGTAGATTGTATGCTATGTAAAGAATAGGACCGGGGTCCACAGTTCACTAGAGGTGTCTCTCCCATAAGATAAAAGCATGTTGGGTGAACAAATTACAGTCGGGCAATTGACAAATAGAGAAGGGCATAACAATGCATATACATGATATGATAAATATAGTGAGATTTAATCCGGGCATTACGACAAAGTACATAGACCGCCATCCAACTGCATCTATGCCTAAAAAGTCCACCTTCAGGTTATCATCCGAACCCCATTCAGTATTAAGTTGCAAAGCAACAGACAATTGCATTAAGCATGGTGCGTAATGTAATCAACAACTACATCCTTAGACATAGCATCAATGTTTTATCCCTAGTGGCAACAGCACATCACAACCTTAGAACCTACTGTCACGATCCCAGGTGTCAATGAAGGCATGAACCCACTATCGAGCATAAATACCCCCTCTTGGAGTTAAGAGCAAAAACTTGGCCAGAGCCTCTACTAATAACGGAGAGCATGCAAGATCATAAACAACACATAAACAATAGATTGATAATTACCATAACATAGTATTCTCTATCCATCGGATCTCGACAAACACAACATATAGTATTACAGATAGATGATCTTGATCATGTTAGGCAGCTCACAAGATCCAACAATGAAGCACAATTAGGAGAAGACGACCATCTAGCTACTGCTATGGACCCATAGTCCAGGGGTGAACTACTCACTCATCACTCCGGAGGCGATCATGGCGATGAAGAGTCCTCCGGGAGATGAATCCCTCTCCGGCAGGGTGCGGAGGCGATCTCCGAATCCCCCGAGATGGGATTCGCGGCGGCGTCTCTGGAAGGTTTTCCGTATCGTGGCTCTCGTACTGGGGGTTTCGCGACGGAGGCTATAAGTAGGCGAAAGGGTAGGTCGGGGGCTGACGAGGGGCCCACACCATAGGCGGCGCGGGCCCCTCCTGGGCCGCGCCCTATGGTGGCGGCGCCCGTCGCCCCACGTCTTATCCCTTTCGGTCTTCTCGGAAGCTCCGTGCAAAAATAGGACCCGGGCGGTGATTTCGTCCAATTCCGAGAATATTTCCTTACTAGGATTTCTGAAACCAAAAACAGCAGAAAACAAGAACTGGCTCTTCGGCATCTTGTTAATAGGTTAGTTCCAAAATGCATAAATATGACATATAATGTGCATAAAACATGTAGGTATCATCAATAAAGTAGCATGGAACATAAGAAATTATTGATACGTTGGAGACGTATCGCATCCCCAAGCTTAGTTCTGCTCGTCCCGAGCAGGTAAAACGATATCAAAGATAATTTCTGAAGTGACATGCCATCATAATCTTGATCATACTATTTGTAAACATATGTAATGAATGCAGCGATCAAAACAATGGTAATGACATGAGTAAACAAATGAATCATAAAGCAAAGACTTTTCATGAATAGTACTTTCAAGACAAGCATCAATAAGTCTTGCATAAGAGTTAACTCATAAAGCAATAAATCAAAGTAAAGGTATTGAAGCAACACAAAGGAAGATTAAGTTTCAACGGTTGCTTTCAACTTATAACATGTATATCTCATGGATATTGTCAACATAAAGTAATATAACAAGTGCAATATGCAAGTATGTAGGAATCAATGCACAGTTCACACAAGTGTTTGCTTCTTAAGGTGGAGGGAGATAGGTAAACTGACTCAACAATAAAAGTAAAAGAAAGGTCCTTCAAAGAGGAAAGCATCGATTGCTGTATTTGTGCTAGAGCTTTTATTTTGAAAACATGAAACAATTTTGTCAACGGTAGTAATAAAGCATATGAGTTATGTAAATTATATCTTACAAGTTGCAAGCCTCATGCATAGTATACTAATAGTGCCCGCACCTCGTCCTACTTAGCTTGGACTACCGGATCTTTGCATGCCATGTTTCAACCAAGTGTCACAAAGGGGTACCTCCATGCCGCCTGTACAAAGGTCTAAGGAGAAAGCTCACATTTTGGATTTCTCGCTTTTGATTATTCTCAACTTAGACATCCATACCGGGACAACATGGACAACAGATAATGGACTCCTCTTAAATGCATAAGCATGTAGCAACAATTATTATTCTCATATGAGATTGAGGATATATGTCCAAAACTGAAACTTCAACCATGATTCATGGCTTTAGTTAGCGGCCCAATGTTCTTCTCTAACAATTTGCATGCTCCAATCATTAAGGTGATAGATCCTTCAGACAAGACGGACATGCATAGCAACTCACATGATATTCAACAATAGTTGATGGCGTTCCCCAGAAGCATGGTTATCGCACAACAAGCAACTTAATAAAAGATAAAGTGCATAAGTACATATTCAATACTACGATAGTTTTTAAGGCTATTTTGTCCCATGAGCTATATATTGCAAAGGTGAATGATGGAATTTAAAGGTAGCACTCAAGCAATTTACTTTGGAATGGCGGAGAAATACCATGTAGTAGGTAGGTATGGTGGACACAAATGGCATAGTAGTTGGCTCAAGGATTTTGGATGCATGAGAAGTATTCCCTCTCGATACAAGGTTTAGGCTAGCAAGGTTATTTGAAGCAAACTCAAGGATGAACCGGTGCAGCAAAACTCACATAAAAGACATATTGTAAACATTATAAGACTCTACACCGTCTTCCTTGTTGTTCAAAACTCAATACTAGATATTATCTAGACCTTAGAGAGACCAAATATGCAAATCAAATTTTAGCAAGCTCTATGTATTTCTTCATTAATGGGTGCAAAGCATATGATGCAAGAGCTTAAACATGAGCACAACAATTGCCAAGTATCACATTATCCAAGACATTTTAGAATTACTACATGTAGCATTTTCCAATTCCAACCATATAACAATTTAACGAAGAAGAAACTTCGCCTTGAACATTATGAGTAAAGCCTAAGGACATATTTGTCCATATGCAACAGCGGAGCGTGTCTCTCTCCCACAAGGTGAATGCTAGGATCCATTTTATTCAAACAAAAACAAACCGACGCTCCAAGCAAAGAACACAAGATGTGATTGAATAAAAATATAGTTTCAGGGGAGGAACCTGATGATGTTGTCGATGAAGAAGGGGATGCCTTGGGCATCCCCAAGCTTAGACGCTTGAGTCTTCTTAAAATATGCAGGGATGAACCACGGGCATCCCCAAGCTTAGACGCTTGAGTCTTCTTAAAATATGCAGGGGTGAACCACGGGGCATCCCCAAGCTTAGAGCTTTCACTCCTCTTGATCATAGTATATCATTCTCCTCTCTTGACCCTTCAAAACTTCCTTCACACCAAACTTCAAGCAAACTCATTAGAGAGTTAGTGCACAATTAATAATTCACACATTCAGAGGTGACACAAACATTCTTTTCACTTCTGGACATTGCATAAAGCTACTGGACATTAATGGATCAAATAAATTCATCCAACATAGCAAAAGAGGCAATGCGAAATAAAAGGCAGAATCTGTCAAAAACAGAACAGTCCGTAAAGACGAATTTTAAGATGGCACCAGACTTGCTCAAATGGAAAAACTCAAAACTAATGAAAGTTGCGTACATATCTGAGGATCACGCTCGTAAATTGGCAGATTTTTTCGAATTTTCTACAGAGACTTGTGCCCAGATTCGTGACAGACAGCAATGCTGTTTCTGCGCAGCGATCCCAAATATAACATCAACTTTAACATAGAAACTTTACTTGGCACAAAAACATGATAAGGAGAGGTTGCTACAGTAGTAAACAACTTCCAAGACTCAAATATAAAACAAAGTACTGTAGTAAAAACATGGGTTGTCTCCCATAAGCGCTTTTCTTTAACGCCTTTCAGCTAGGCGCAGAAAGTGCAAATCAAGTAACATCGAGAGTAGAAGCATCAACATCATAACTTGTTCTAATAATAGAATCAAAAGGCAACTTCATTCTCTTTCTAGGGAAGTGTTCCATACCTTTCTTGAGAGGAAATTGATATTTAATATTACCTTCCCTCATATCAATAACAGCACCAACAGTTCGAAGAAAAGGTCTTCCCAACACAATAGGACAAGATGCATTGCATTCGATATCCAAGACAACAAAATCAACGGGGACAAGGTTATTGTTAACCGTAATGCGCACATTATCAATCCTCCCCAAAGGTTTCTTTTTAACATTATCGGCAAGATTAACATCCAAATAACAATTCTTCAATGGTGGCAAGTCAAGCATATCATAAATCTTTTTAGGCATAACAGAAATACTTGCACCAAGATCACATAAAGCATTACATTCAAAGTCATTGAATTTCATTTTAATGATGGGCTCCCAACCATCTTCTAACTTTCTAGGAATAGAAGTTTCAAGTTTTAGTTTCTCTTCTCTAGCTTTTATGAGAGCATTTGTAATATGTTTTGTAAAGGCTAAATTTATAGCACTAGCATTAGGACTTTTAGCAAGTTTTTGCAAGAACTTTATAACTTCAGAGATGTGGCAATCATAAAAATCTAAATCATTATGAGCTACAGCAATGGGATCATTGTTCCCAAGGTTGGAAAAAATTTCAGCAGTTTTATCACAAGCAGTTTCAGCAGTTTCAGTTTTTGTTCGCTTTGCACTAGGAGAAAAATTGCCAACACCAATTATTTTACCATTGATAGTAGGAGGTGCAGCAACATGTGAATCATTATCATTACTAATGGTGGTAATAGTCCAAACTTTAGCTACATTATTCTCTTTAGCTAGTTTTTCATTTTCTTCTCTATCCCACCTAGCACGCAATTCAGCCATTAATCTTATATTCTCATTAATTCTAACTTGGATGGCATTTGCTGTAGTAGTAATCTTATTATCAATATCATTATTAGGCATAACTTTCAATTTTAAAAGATTAACATCAGAGGCAAGTCTATCAACTCTAGAAGCAATAATATCAATTTTATCAAGCTTTTCCTCAACAGATTTGTTAAAAGCAGTTTGTGTACTAATAAATTCTTTAAGCATAGCTTCAAGACCAGAGGGTACACTCCTATTATTATTGTAATAATTCCCATAATAATTACCATAACCATTACCATTAGCAGAAGGATATGGCCTATAGTTATTACCAGAGTTGTTCCTATAAGCATTGTTGTTGAAATTATTATTTTTAATGAAATTCACATCAACATTTTCTTCTTGAGCAACCAATGAAGCTAAAGGAACATTATTTGGATCAACATTAGATCTACCATTCACAAGCATAGACATAATCACATCAATCTTATCACTCAAGGAAGAGGTTTCTTCAACAGAATTTACCTTCTTACCTTGTGGAGCTCTTTCCGTGTGCCATTCAGAGTAATTTATCATCATATCATCAAGAAGTTTTGTAGCCGCCCCCAAAGTGATGGACATAAAGGTACCTCCAGCAGCTGAATCCAATAAATTCCGCGAAGAAAAATTTAGTCCTGCATAGAAGGTTTGGATGATCATCCAAGTAGTCAGTCCATGGGTTGGGCAATTCTTTACCAAAGTTTTCATTCTCTCCCATGCTTGAGCAACATGTTCAGTATCTAATTGCTTAAAATTCATTATGCTACTTCTCAAAGATATAATTTTAGCGGGAGGATAATATCTACCAATAAAAGCATCCTTACATTTAGTCCATGAATCAATACTATTCTTAGGCAAAGATAGCAACCAATCTTTAGCTCTTCCTCTTAATGAGAAAGGAAACACTTTCAATTTAATAATATCACCATCTACATCCTTATACTTTTGCATTTCACAAAGTTCAACAAAATTATTGAGATGGGCAGCAGCATCATCAGAACTAACACCAGAAAATTGATCTCTCATAACCAGGTTCAGTAAAGCAGGTTTAATTTCAAAGAATTCTGCTGTAGTAGCAGGTGGAGCAATAGGTGTGCATAGGAAATCATTATTATTTGCATTTGTGAAGTCACACAACTTAGTATTTTCAGGGGTATTCATTTTAGCAACAGTAAATAAAGCAAACTAGATAAAGTAAATGCAAGTAACTAATTTTTTTGTGTTTTTGATATAGAGAGCAAGAGTAAATAAAGTAAAACTAGCAACTAATTTTTTTGTGTTTTGTTTAGGTGCAGCAAACAAAGTAGTAAATAAAATAAAGCAAGACAAAAACAAAGTAAAGAGATTGAGAAGTGGAGACTCCCCTTGCAGCGTGTCTTGATCTCCCCGGCGCCAGAAAAAGTGCTTGATGCGCGTAGATGTACACGTCCGTTGGGAACCCCAAGAGGAAGGTATGATGCGCACATGCAAGTTTTCCCTCAGAAAGAAACCAAGGTTTAATCGGACCAGTAGGAGTCAAGAAGCACATTGAAGGTTGATGGTGGCGAAATGTGATGCGGCGCAACAACAGGGATTCCGGCGCCAACGTGGAACCTGCACAACACAACCAAAGTACTTTGCCCCAACGAAACAGCGAGGTTGTCAATCTCACCGGCTTGCTGTAACAAAGGATTAACCGTATTGTGTGGAAGATGATTGTTTGCAAGAAAACAGTAAAAACAAGTATTGCAGTAGATTGTATGCTATGTAAAGAATAGGACCGGGGTCCACAGTTCACTAGAGGTGTCTCTCCCATAAGATAAAAGCATGTTGGGTGAACAAATTACAGTCGGGCAATTGACAAATAGAGAAGGGCATAACAATGCATATACATGATATGATAAATATAGTGAGATTTAATCCGGGCATTACGACAAAGTACATAGACCGCCATCCAACTGCATCTATGCCTAAAAAGTCCACCTTCAGGTTATCATCCGAACCCCATTCAGTATTAAGTTGCAAAGCAACAGACAATTGCATTAAGTATGGTGCGTAATGTAATCAACAACTACATCCTTAGACATAGCATCAATGTTTTATCCCTAGTGGCAACAGCACATCACAACCTTAGAACCTACTGTCACGATCCCAGGTGTCAATGAAGGCATGAACCCACTATCGAGCATAAATATCCCTCTTGGAGTTAAGAGCAAAAACTTGGCCAGAGCCTCTACTAATAACGAGAGCATGCAAGATCATAAACAACACATAAACAATAGATTGATAATCACCATAACATAGTATTCTCTATCCATCGGATCTCGACAAACACAACATATAGTATTACAGATAGATGATCTTGATCATGTTAGGCAGCTCACAAGATCCAACAATGAAGCACAATTAGGAGAAGACGACCATCTAGCTACTGCTATGGACCCATAGTCCAGGGGAACTACTCACTCATCACTCCGGAGGCGATCATGGCGATGAAGAGTCCTCCGAGATGAATCCCCTCTCCGGCAGGTGCCGGAGGCGATCTCTTGAATCCCCCGAGATGGGATTCGGCGGCGTCTCTGGAAGGTTTTCCGTATCGTGGCTCTCGGTACTGGGGTTTCGCGACGGAGGCTATAAGTAGGAGAAAGGGTAGGTCGGGGGGTACGAGGGCCCACACCATAGGCGGCGCGGCCCCCCTCCGGCCGTGCGGCCCTATGGTGGCGGCGCCTCGCCCCACTTCTTATCCCTTTCGGTCTTCTGGAAGCTCGTGCAAAAATAGGACCCTGGGCGGTGATTTCGTCCAATTCCGAGAATATTTCCTTACTAGGATTTCTGAAACCAAAAACAAGAAAACAGCAACTGGCTCTTCGGCATCTTGTTAATAGGTTAGTTCCGAAAATGCATAAATATGACATATAATGTGCATAAAACATGTAGGTATCATCAATAAAGTAGCATGGAACATAAGAAATTATCGATACGTTGGAGACGTATCAGCATCATTTTTTATCCCAAGTGGCACAACCACAACCTTAGAACTTTCTGTCACTGTCCCAGATATCAATGGAGGCATGAACCCACTATCGAGCATAAATACTCCCTCTTGGAGTTAAGAGCAAAAACTTGGCCAGAGCTCTACTAATAACGGAGAGCATGCAAGATCATAAACAACACATAAATAATAGATTGATAATCACCATAACATAGTATTCTCTATCCATCGGATCCCGACAAACACAACATATAGTATTACAGATAGATGATCTTGATCATGTTAGGCAGCTCACAAGATCCAACAATGAAGCACATAAGGAGAAGACGACCATCTAGCTACTGCTATGGACCCATAGTCCAGGGGTGAACTACTCACTCATCACTCCGGAGGCGATCATGGCGATGAAGAGTCCTCCGGGAGATGACTCCCCTCTCCGGCCCGGAGGCGATCTCCAGAATCCCCCGAGATGGGATTCGCGGCGGCGGCGTCTCTGGTAGGTTTTCCGTATCGTGGCTCTCGACTGGGGTTTCGCGACGGAGGCTTTAAGTAGGCGGAAGGGCAACGCGGGGCCACACGAGGGCCCCACACACCAGGGCCGCGCGGGCCAAGGCCGCGCCGCCCTAATGTGGCGGCGCCTCGTGGCCCCACTTCCTTTCCCCTCGGTCTTCTGGAAGCTTCGTGCAAAAATAGGACCCTGGGCGTTGATTTCGTCCAATTCCGAGAATATTTCCTTACTAGGATTTCTGAAACAAAAACAGCAGAAAACAGCAACTGGCTCTTCGACCTCTTGTTAATAGGTTAGTGCCGGAAAATGCGTAAATACGACATATAATGTGTATAAAACATGTAGATATCATCAATAATGTAGCATGGAACATAAGAAATTATCGATACGTCGGAGACGTATCAGCATCCCCAAGCTTAGTTCTGCTCGTCCCGAGCAGGCAAACGATAACAAGGATAATTTCTGGAGTGACATGCCATCATAACCTTGATCATACTATTGTAAACATATGTAATGAATGCAGCGATCAAAACAATGGTAATGACATGAGTAAACAAATGAATCATAAAGCAAAGACTTTTCATGAATAGTACTTCAAGACAAGCATCAATAAGTCTTGCATAAGAGTTAACTCATAAAGCAATAAATCAAAGTAAAGGTATTGAAGCAACACAAAGGAAGATTAAGTTTCAGCGGTTGCTTTCAACTTATAACATGTATATCTCATGGATAGTGTCAATATAAAGTAATATAACAAGTGCAATATGCAAGTATGTAGGAATCAATGCACAGTTCACACAAGTGTTTGCTTCTTAAGGTGGAGAGAGATAGGTAAACTGACTCAACAATAAAAGTAAAAGAAAGGTCCTTCAAAGAGGAAAGCATCGATTGCTATATTTGTGCTAGAGATTTTATTTTGAAAACATGAAACAATTTTGTCAACGGTAGTAATAAAGCATATGAGTTATGTAAATTATATCTTACAAGTTGCAAGCCTCATGCATAGTGTACTAATAGTGCCCGCACCTTGTCCTAATCAGCTTGGACTACCGGATCATCGCAATACACATGTTTCAACCAAGTGTCACAAAGGGGTACCTCCATGCCGCCTGTACAAAGGTCTAAGGAGAAAGCTCGCATTTTGGATTTCTCGCATTTGATTATTCTCAACTTAGACATCCATACCGGGACAACATGGACAACAGATAATGGACATGCATAAGCATGTGGCAACAATTAGTGTTCTCATAAGACTGAAACTTCCACCATGATTCATGGCTTTAGTTAGCGGCCCAATGTTCTTCTCTAACAATATGCATGCTCCAACCATTAAGGTGGTAGATCTCTCTTACTTCAGACAAGACGGACATGCATAGCAACTCACATGATATTCAACAAAGAATAGTTGATGGCGTCCCCAGAAGCATGGTTATCGCACAACAAGCAACTTAATAAGAGATAAAGTGCATAAGTACATATTCAATACCACAATAGTTTTTAAGGCTATTTTGTCCCATGAGCTATATATTGCAAAGGCGAATGATGGAATTTTAAAGGTAGCACTCAAGCAATTTACTTTGGAATGGCGGAGAAATACCATGTAGTAGGTAGGTATGGTGGACACAAATGGCTTAGTGGTTGGCTCAAGGATTTTGGATGCATGAGAAGTATTCCCTCTCGATACAAGGTTTAGGCTAGCAAGGTTATTTGAAGCAAACTCAAGGATGAACCGGTGCAGCAAAACTCACATAAAATACATATTGTAAACATTATAAGACTCTACACCGTCTTCCTTGTTGTTCAAAACTCAATACTAGAAATTATCTAGACCTTAGAGAGACCAAATATGCAAACCAAATTTTAGCAAGCTCTATGTATTTCTTCATTAATGGGTGCAAAGTATATGATGCAAGAGCTTAAACATGAGCACAACAATTGCAAAGTATCACATTATCCAAGACATTTTAGAATTACTATATGTAGCATTTCCCAACCATATAACAATTTAACGAAGAAGTTTCAACCTTCGCCTTGAACATTATGAGTAAAGCCTAAGGACATATTTGTCCATATGCAACAGCGGAGCGTGTATCTCTCCCACACAGTGAATGCTAGGATCCATTTTATTCAAACAAAAACAAAAACAAAAACAAAACGACGCTCCAAGCAAAGAACACAAGATGTGACTGAATAAAAATATAGTTTCAGGGGAGGAACCTGATGATGTTGTCGATGAAGAAGGGGATGCCCAAGGCATCCCCAAGCTTAGATGCTTGAGTCTTCTTAAAATATGCAGGGATGAACCACGGGGGCATCCCCAAGCTTAGAGCTTTCACTCCTCTTGATCATAGTATATCATACTTCTCTTGACCCTTGAAAACTTCCTTCACACCAAACTTCAAGCAAACTCATTAGAGGGTTAGTGCACAATTAAAATTCACATATTCAGAGGTGACACAATCATTCTTAACACTTATGGACATTGCACAAAGCTACTGGACATTAATGGATCAAAGGAATTCATCCAACATAGCAAATACGGCAATGCGAAATAAAAGGCAGAATCTGTCAAAAACAGAACAGTCCGTAAAGACGAACCTGAAAGGGGCACTAGACTTGCTCAAATGGAAAAACTCAAAACTAATGAAAGTTGCGTACATATCTGAGGATCACGCTCGTAATTTTGCAGATTTTTTCGAATTTTCTACAGAGACTTATGCCAGAATTCGTGACAGACAGCAATGCTGTTTCTGCGCAGCGATCCCAAATATAACATCAACTTTAGCATAGAAACTTTACTTGGCACAAAAACATGATAAGGAGAGGTTGCTACAGTAGTAAACAACTTCCAAGACTCAAATATAAAACAAAGTACTGTAGTAAAAACATGGGTTGTCTCCCATAAGCGCTTTTCTTTAACGCCTTTCAGCTAGGCGCAGAAAGTGTAAATCAAGTAACATCAAGAGTAGAAGCATCAACATCATAACTTGTTCTAATAATAGAATCAAAAGGAAACTTCATTCTCTTTCTAGGGAAGTGTTCCATACCTTTCTTGAGAGGAAATTGATATCTAATATTACCTTCCTTCATATCAATAACAGCACCAACGGTTCGAAGAAAAGGTCTTCCCAACACAATAGGACAAGATGCATTGCATTCAATATCCAAAACAACAAAATCAACGGGGACAAGGTTATTGTTAACCGTAATGCGCACATTATCAATCCTCCCCAAAGGTTTCTTTTTAACATTATCGGCAAGATTAACATCCAAATAACAATTCTTCAATGGTGGCAAGTCAAGCATATCATAAATCTTTTTAGGCATAACAGAAATACTTGCACCAAGATCACATAAAGCATTACATTCAAAGTCATTGAATTTCATTTTAATGATGGGCTCCCAACCATCTTCTAACTTTCTAGGAATAGAAGTTTCAAGTTTTAGTTTCTCTTCTCTAGCTTTTATGAGAGCATTCGTAATATGTTTTGTAAAGGCCAAATTTATAGCACTAGCATTAGGACTTTTAGCAAGTTTTTGTAAGAACTTTATAACTTCAGAGATGTGGCAATCATCAAAATTTAAATCATTATGAGCTACAGCAATGAGATCATTGTTCCCAAGGTTGGAAAAAATTTCAGCAGTTTTATCACAAGCAGCAGTTTCAGCAGTTTCAGGCAATTTTGTACGCTTTGTACTAGGAGTAGAAACATTGCCAACACCAATTATTTTACCATTGATAGTAGGAGGTGCAGCAACATGTGAATCATTATCATTACTAATGGTGGTAATAGTCCAAACTTTAGCTACATTATTCTCTTTAGCTAGTTTTTCATTTTCTTCTCTATCCCACCTAGCACGCAATTCAGCCATTAATCTTATATTCTCATTAATTCTAACTTGGATGGCATTTGCTGTAGTAGTAATCTTATTATCAATATCCTCATTAGGCATAACTTTCAATTTTAATAGATCAACATCAGAGGCAAGTCTATCAACTCTAGAAGCAATAATATCAATTTTATCAAGCTTTTCCTCAACAGATTTGTTAAAAGCAGTTTGTGTACTAATAAATTCTTTAAGCATGGCTTCAAGACCAGGGGGTACACTCCTATTATTGTTGTAAGAATTCCCATAAGAATTACCATAACCATTACCATTAGCAGAAGGATATGGCCTATAGTTATTACCAGAGTTGTTCCTATAAGCATTGTTGTTGAAATTATTGTTTTTAATGAAATTCACATCAACATTTTCTTCTTGAGCAACCAATGAGGCTAAAGGAACATTATTTGGATCAACATTAGATCTACCATTCACAAGCATAGACATAATCACATCAATCTTATCACTCAAGGAAGAGGTTTCTTCAACAAAATTTACCTTCTTACCTTGTGGAGCTCTTTCCGTGTGCCATTCAGAGTAATTTATCATCATATCATCAAGAAGCTTTGTAGCCGCCCCCAAAGTGATGGACATAAAGGTACCTCCAGCAGCTGAATCCAATAAATTCCGCGAAGAAAAATTTAGTCCTGCATAGAAGGTTTGGATGATCATCCAAGTAGTCAGTCCATGGGTTGGGCAATTCTTTACCAAAGATTTCATTCTCTCCCATGCTTGAGCAACATGTTCAGTATCTAATTGCTTAAAATTCATTATGCTACTTCTCAAAGATATAATTTTAGCGGGAGGATAATATCTACCAATAAAAGCATCCTTACATTTAGTCCATGAATCAATACTATTCTTAGGCAAAGATAGCAACCAATCTTTAGCTCTTCCTCTTAATGAGAAAGGAAACAATTTAAATTTAATAATATCACCATCTACATCCTTATACTTTTGCATTTCACAAAGTTCAACAAAATTATTAAGATGGGCAGCAGCATCATCAGAACTAACACCAGAAAATTGATCTCTCATAACAAGGTTCAGTAAAGCAGGTTTAATTTCAAAGAATTCTGCTGTAGTAGCAGGTGGAGCAATAGGTGTGCATAGGAAATCATTATTATTTGTGTTTGTGAAGTCACACAACTTAGTATTTTCAGGGGTATTCATTTTAGCAACGGTAAATAAAACAAACTAGATAAAGTAAATGCAAGTAACTAATTTTTTTGTGTTTTTGATATAGAGAGCAAGACAGTAAATAAAGTAAAACTAGCAACTAATTTTTGTGTGTTTTGTTTAGGTGCAGCAAACAAAGTAGTAAATAAAATAAAGCAAGACAAAAACAAAGTAAAGAGATTGGGAAGTGGAGACTCCCCTTGCAGCGTGTCTTGATCTCCCCGGCAACGGCGCCAGAAAAAGAGCTTGATGGCGTGTAACTCACACGTTCGTTGGGAACCCCAAGAGGAAGGTATGATGCGCACAGCAGCAAGTTTTCCCTCAGAAAGAAACCAAGGTTTATCGAACCAGGAGGAGCCAAGAAGCACGTTGAAGGTTGATGGTGGCGAAATGTGATGCGGCGCAACACCAGGGATTCCGGCGCCAACGTGGAACCTGCACAACACAACCAAAGTACTTTGCCCCAACGAAACAGTGAGGTTGTCAATCTCACCGGCTTGCTGTAACAAAGGATTAACCGTATTGTGTGGAAGATGATTGTTTGCGAAGAAAACAGTAACAATTGCAGTAGATTGTATGCGATGTAAAGAATAGGACCGGGATCCACAGTTCACTAGAGGTGTCTCTCCCATAAGATAAAAGCATGTTGGGTGAACAAATTACTGTCAGGCAATTGACAAATAGAAAAGGGCATAAAAATGCATATACATGATATGATAAATATAGTGAGATTTAATCAGGGCATTACGAAAAAGTACATAGACCGCTATCCAGCATGCATCTATGCCTAAAAAGTCCACCTTCAGGTTATCATCCGAACCCCTTCCAGTATTAAGTTGCAAGCAACAGACAATTGCATTAAGTATGGTGCGTAATGTAATCAACAACTACATCCTTAGACATAGCATCAATGTTTTATCCCTAGTGGCAACAACACATCCACAACCTTAGAACTTTCTGTCACTGTCCCAGATATCAATGGAGGCATGAACCCACTATCGAGCATAAATACTCCCTCTTGGAGTTAAGAGCAAAAACTTGGCCAGAGCCTCTACTAATAACGGAGAGCATGCAAGATCATAAACAACACATAAATAATAGATTGATAATCACCATAACATAGTATTCTCTATCCATCGGATCCCGACAAACACAACATATAGTATTATAGATAGATGATCTTGATCATGTTAGGCAGCTCACAAGATCCAACAATGAAGCACATAAGGAGAAGACGACCATCTAGCTACTGCTATGGACCCATAGTCCAGGGGTGAACTACTCACTCATCACTCCGGAGGCGATCATGGCGATGAAGAGTCCTCCGGGAGATGACCCCTCTCGGCAGGGTGCCGGAGGCGATCTCCTGAATCCCGAGATGGGATTCGCGGCGGCGGCGTCTCTGGTAGGTTTTCCGTATCCCGGCTCTGATCGGGGTTTCGCGACGGAGGCTTTAAGTAGGCGGAAGGGCAACGCGGGGGCCACACGAGGGCCCCACACACCAGGGCCGCGCGGCCAAGGCCCGCGCCGCCCTAATGTGGCGGCGCCTCGTGGCCCCACTTCCTTTCCCCCTCGGTCTTCTGGAAGCTTCGTGCAAAAATAGGACCCTAGGCGTTGATTTCGTCCAATTCCGAGAATATTTCATTACTAGGATTTCTGAAACCAAAAACAGCAGAAAACAGCAACTGGCTCTTCGGCATCTTGTTAATAGGTTAGTGCCGGAAAATGCGTAAATACGACATATAATGTGTATAAAACATGTAGATATCATCAATAATGTAGCATGGAACATAAGAAATTATCGATACGTCGGAGACGTATCAATTACACATAAACATATGCAGACATTCGGCGGTTGGCTGCGGACACATCTCATTAATAACAACGATATTGGAGATCAGTTGTACTTGTTGGTCGGGTCACCATCTTCGACTATAGTGACTTTCCAGGGGTACGAGATAAATGGAAATACCTTCTACACGTTCGCCCAAGATAAAAAGAGCACCAACCAAAACAGTGGTGTCCGCATTGATGCAACAAACACTAACAGTGGGGAAAAGGACACATATTATGGTTACATAGAGGAGATATGGGAACTTGACTATGGACCTTCTTTTAAGATCCCTTTGTTTCGGTGCAAATGGGTCAAGATCGATGGAAAAGGGGTAAAGGTAGACCAGCTGTATGCAACAGTGGATCTCAACAGTGTTGGGCCTCCAAGAGCAGAGGTTTAGAACAGCAAGTTTTTCTTAAGTGGATTACCCAAGGTTTATCGAACTCAGGGAGGAAGAGGTCAAAGATATCCCTCTCATGCAACCCTGCAACCACAAAGCAAGAAGTCTCTTGTGTCCCCAACACACCTAATAGGTGCACTAGTTCGGCGAAGAGATAGTGAAATACAAGTGGTATGAATGAATATGAGCAGTAGTACGGCGCCAGAAAATAGCTTGCGTGCAGTTGATGGTAGTAATATTGTAGGAAGTAAACAAGCAGTAGTAACGCAGCAGTAGTAACGCAGTAAAACAGTAAACAAGCAGCGATAGCAGTATTTAGGAACAAGGCCTAGGGATTAGACTTTCACTAGTGGACACTCTCAACATTGATCACATGACAGAATAGATAAATGCATACTCTACACTTTTGTTGGATGATGAACACATTGCGTAGGATTACACGAACCCTCAATGCCGGAGTTAACAAGCTCCACAATTAATGTTCATATTTTAGTAACCTTATAGTGTAAGATAGATCAAAAGACTAAACCAAGTACTAACATAGCATGCACACTATCACCTTCATGCATATGTAGGAGGAATAGATCACATCAATATATCATAGCAATAGTTAACTTCGCAATCTACAAGAGATCATGATCATAGCATAAACCAAGTACTAACACGGATGCACACACTGTCACCATTACATCGTGCAGGAGGAATAAAACTACTTTAATAACATTGCTAGAGTAGCACATAGATAAATTGTGATACAAAACATATTGCAATCATAAAGAGATATAAATAAGCACTTCACTATGCCATTCAACAGTGAATAAGTATTCTGTGAAATATAGCCTAAGAGACCCACACGGTGCACACACTGTCACCTTTACACACGTGGGACAAGGAGTCTCCGGAGATCACATAAGTAAAACTCACTTGACTAGCATAATGACATCTAGATTACAAGCATCATCATATGAATCTCAATCATGTAAGGCAGCTCATGAGATTATTGTATTGAAGTACATAGGAGAGAGATGAACCACATAGCTACCGGTACAGCCCCGAGCCTCGATGGAGAACTACTCCCTCTTCATGGGAGCAGCAGCGGTGATGAAGATGGCGGTGGAGATGCCAGCGGTGTCGATGGAGAAGCCTTCCGGGGCACTTCCCATCCGGCAGGTGCCGGAGAGTCCTGTCCCCGATCTTGGCTTCGCGATGGCGGCGGCTCGGAAGGTTTTGCGTACCGTGGCTTCCTCCGTAAGGTTTTCGATCCGGGGCTTTATATAGGCGAAAGGGGAGCCTCGGAGGGGCACCAGGGTGCCCTCACCACCAGGTGGCGCGGCCAGGCCTGGGCCCGCGCCCAGGTGTGGTGTGGGGTGATACGTCTCCAACGTATCGATAATTTCTTATGTTCCATGCTACTTTATTGATGATACCTACATGTTTTATGCACATTATATGTCATATTTATGCATTTTCTGGAACTAACCTATTAACAAGATGCCGAAGTGCCTTTTCTGCTGTTTTTGGTTTCAGAAATCCTAGTAACGAAATATTCTCGGAATCGGACGAAATCAACGCCCAGTTCCTATTTTGCCCGGAAGCATCCAACACACGAGAACCGCCAGAGAGGGGCACAGGCCCACCAAACCACAGGCCGGCGGCCGGGGGCCCGCGCCACCCTATGGTGTGGGCACCCCTTCGACCCTCCTGCGCCGCCTCTTCGCCTATTTAAAGCCCCTGCATCGAAAACCCTTACAAAGGAAGCCACGGTACGCGAAACCTTCCGCCGCCGCCATCGCGAAGCCAAGATCCGGGGGACAGTCTGTTCCGGCACCCGCCGGACGGGGAAGTGCCCCCGAAGGCTTCTCCATCGACACCGCTGCCATCTCCACCGCCATCTTCATCACCGCTGCTGCTCCCATGAGAGTAGTTCTCCATCGAGGCTCGGGGCTGTACCGGTAGCTATGTGGTTCATCTCTCTCCTATGTACTTCAATACAATAATCTCATGAGCTGCCTTACATGATTGAGATTCATATGAGTTTTGTATCACTATTCATCTATGTGCTACTCTAGTGATGTTATTAAAGTACTCTATTCCTCCTCCACGTGTGTAAAGGTGACAGTGTGTGCACCGTGTGAGTACTTGGCGTAGGCTATGATTGTGATCTCTTGTAGATTATGAAGTTAACTATTGCTATGATATATTGATGTGATCTATTCCTCCTACATATGCATGAAGGTGACAGTGTGCATGCTATGTTAGTACTTGGTTTAGTCTTTTGATCTATCTTACACTATAAGGTTACTAAAATATGAACATTAATTGTGGAGCTTGTTAACTCCGGCATTGAGGGTTCGTGTAATCCTACGCAATGTGTTCATCATCCAACAAAAGTGTAGAGTATGCATTTATCTATTCTGTCATGTGATCAATGTTGAGAGTGTCCACTAGTGAAAGTCTAATCCCTAGGCCTTGTTCCTAAATACTGCTATCACTGCTTGTTACTGTTTTACTGAATTACTACTGCTGCGTTACTACTGCATGTTTACTTCCTACAATATTACTACCATCAACTGCACGCCAGCAAGCTATTTTCTGGCGCCGTACTACTGCTCATATTCATTCATACCACTTGTATTTCACTATCTCTTCGCCGAACTAGTGCACCTATTTGGTGTGTTGGGGACACAAGAGACTTCTTGCTTTGTGGTTGCAGGGTTGCATGAGAGGGATATCTTTGACCTCTTCCTCCCTGAGTTCGATAAACCTTGGGTAATCCACTTAAGGGAAACTTGCTGCTGTTCTACAAACCTCTGCTCTTGGAGGCCCAACACTGTCTACAAGAATAGAAGCACCCGTAGACATCAAGCACTTTTCGGCGCCGTTGCCGGGGAGGGAAGGTAAACGGCACTCACACATTGGCAAGCCCGGCAACTAAGCACTTTTCCTCCCTCGTCAACTACGCGCCAAGCACTTTTCTGGCGCCGTTGCCGGGGAGGAAAGGTAAAAGGTACTCACACTCCGGTTCCAGGTAACAGTACTTTTCTGGCGCCATTGTGTGTGTGCTCGAAGCTATTTCCTTTAGACTCTGCAATTACATCTTTTTGTTTCTTGTTTTTATTTTCACTAGTTAGGCATAATGGAAAACAACAAAAAAATTAGTGAGCTTTTTAATCTTTTTCCTGATTTAGAATTGTTTGATACAAAAATTAAAAAACCTATGGAACCTTATTTACATGATAATAGCAATGTTATTAGTATGAATGCAATTACTGCTAATGCTATGAAGAAGTCTAAGCTTGGGGAAGCTAGTTTACATAAAAATAATCTTTTTTGCTCCTCCGCTTTAGAAGAAATATTTTGCTCTGATGATGCTTTATCTCCCATATGCGATAACTCTAATGATGCTTCTGATATTTTAAATCCACCTGCTGAAAGTATTCCGTATAAAATACCTATGGAAATTATTGAACGTGTTATGGATAACCGCTATGAAGGGGATGGAACTGTCCATCCTAGGAATCATTTACTGTTTTTGCATGAATTATGCGGGTTATTCAAGTGTGCAGGTATTTCAATGGATGAAGTTAGAAAGAAATTATTTGTTATGTCGCTATCTGGTGAAGCGGCGCATTGGTATAAACTATTGAAGGACGGGCGCTCTCTTGATTGGAAGGATATTGTGCCTCTATTTTATTCCAAGTTCTATCCTCCAAGTGAAATTCACAAAGATCGAAACCATATATATAATTTTTGGCCTCATGATGGAGAGAGTATTGCCCAAGCATGGGAGAGATTGAAGACTTTAATGCTCAAATGCCCCAATCATGAGCTTCCAGGTAATATCATCATTGATAATTTCTATGCAAGACTTTCTTTTCAAGATAAGACCTTGCTGGATACTACTTGTTCTGGATCATTCACGAGCAATAAAGAAGAGTTTAAAAGGGACCTTCTTGATCGGATTAAGGAGAACGCTGAAGATTGGGAGAACGACAAAGGTAAAGAGTCAGGTATAAATTATGATTATGAATGCATTGAAACTTTCATGGATAGTGGTAAATTTCGAAATATGAGTGCTACTTATGGTCTTGACTCTCAAGTTGCTGCAAATCTTTATAAAGCTTTTGCTTCTCACATTGAATTGCCTAGGAAGAATTTTGATAAGTATCATGAACCTTTTAAAGACGCTTGCATGAAGAATGAAATTGTTGTTAATGATTGCAATAAGCGTGCTCAAACTCCTAAGAATGCTATTTCCTATAAGCATGTTAATTTTTGTGGAATACATAGACCTTGTGGAATTAATCAAATAGAAGATGAATATTGTATCCATCACAGAAATGAAAAAACTAGAAAGTGGTCTAGAGCTCTAGATGATCTTGGAGAAAAAGTGTGTGCCCTCTATCCTTTTATTTGTGAACTTTGCCATAGAGTTGGTCATTTTAATTTTCAATGTTCCTCCAATGATAATTCGAACCCCATGAGTGCTGCAAATTTGTATTGTGATGATGAAATTATTCCTAATCAGCATGATGAACTTACCTTATTTTTGAAGTGTGAAGAGTTATCAAGAAAAATTTCTTTGTTAAATATTAACGATCTTGATATTGATGATGTCCTGCATGGTTGTCTTTCTTATTGCATTAATAATTGCCATACAAATACTTACATACAGAATATTTTAGAAGATGACACCTTGCCAAAATATGATAGGACCGCTGTGTGTTTTCAACTAATTAATGAAAAGGAGGGATCCTCCCAAGTTTCTTCTATTGTTTCTAAAAGAAAATCAGGTTATGCGGACAAGCCACCCTTCAAGCCTCTTCCTCCTAAAGAAGGGAACGAGGAGAAGGAAAAGAAGAAGAAGAAGGGAACGAAGAAGAAGAAGAAGAAAGAGAATAAAGAGAAAGAGGCAATGGCATATCCCCGCGTGTATGAGGTAACAATAGGTAACCGTAAGTATGTTGCGCCTAATGATTATTATGATAATGAATCTGAGTACGATGATCTTCCTATACCCTTTACCCATATTAGTGATCATGATTTGGATGAACACACTGCCTTTGATATTGAAAATCTCTTTGGTACTGATTATGAAAGTAATGATGATAGCATTATTCATGTCCCCTTAAACGATGATATTGAAAGCTCTAAGCTTGGGGATGTTGTGCTTGAAGATCCTGTATTTGAGACCTCTACTTTTAGTGAAAATGATGATATTACATATTCTGGTTTAGATAATTGCTATAGAGATGTATATGACACATGTTACAATTATCCTTATGAAACTTGTCATAATTATGATGGGCTTGCCAAAAACCATTCCCTTAGTATGCAACTTGTTTACCATGTTCAAATTCTTGATAATAATCTTGCTCCAATTACTATTAATGAGAATAACTCTTCTTATGCCAAAATTAATGATACTTCTATGCATATGAACCATGATAAGAATGTTTTAAGTGACGGGTATATTGTGGATTTCATCAATGATGCTACTGAAAGTTATTATGAGAGAGGGAAATATGGTTATATGCATCTTAATAATATTAAGTTTCCCCTCTTTATGTTGAGAATCTTTAAGTTACTCGTGTTTTATCCTCTTATGCTTGTCACTTTGCTCTTCATGAATTCATTTGTGTATAAGATTCTTCTGCATAGGAAGCATGTTAGGCTTAAATGTGTTTTGAATTGCCTCTTGAAGCTCTCTTTTGCTTCAAATACTATTTCTTGCGGGTGCATCACCAAAATTGCTGAGCCCATCTTGTAGAAAATTCGAAAAAATCTGCCAATTTACGAGCGTGATCCTCAGATATGTACGCAACTTTCATTAGTTTTGAGTTTTTCCATTTGAGCAAGTCTGGTGCCACTTTAAATTCGTCTTTACGGACTGTTCTGTTTTTGACAGATTCTGCCTTTTATTTCGCATTGCCTCTTTTGCTATGTTGGATTCATTTCTTTGATCCATTAATGTCCAGTAGCTTTATGCAATGTCCAGAAGTGAAAAGAATGTTTGTGTCACCTCTGAACATGTGAATTTTTGATTATGCACTAACCCTCTAATGAGTTTGCTTGAAGTTTGGTGTGAAGGAAGTTTTCAAGGGTCAAGAGAGGAGGATGATATACTACGATCAAGAAGAATGAAAAGTCTAAGCTTGGGGATGCCCCGGTGGTTCATCCCTGCATATTTTAAGAAGACCCAAGCATCTAAGCTTGGGGATGCCCAAGGCATCCCCTTCTTCATCGACAAAGTATCAGGTTCCTTCTCTTGAAACTATATTTTTATTCGGTCACATCTTATGTACTTTACTTGGAGCGTCTGTGTGTGCTTATTTTTGTTTTTGTTTTGATATCTTAGTTCTCTGAATAAGTTCATCCTTGTGTGGGAGAGAGACACGCTCCGCTGGTTCGTATGAACACATGTGTTCTTAGCTCATAATATTCATGGCGAAGTTTCCTCTTCGTTAAATTGTTATATGGTTGGAATTGAAAAATGCTACATGTAGTAATTGGTAAAATGTCTTGGATAATGTGATACTTGGCAATTGTTGTGCTCATGTTTAAGCTCTTGCATCATATACTTTGCACCTATTAATGAAGAAATACATAGAGCTTGCTAAAATTTGGTTTGCATAATTGGTCTCTCTAAGGTCTAGATAATTTCTAGTATTGGGTTGAACAACAAGGAAGACGGTGTAAAGTCTTATAATGTTTACAATATGTCTTTTATGTGAGTTTTGCTGCACCGGTTCATCCTTGTGTTTGTTTCAAATAACCTTGCTAGCCTAAACCTTGTATCGAGAGGGAATACTTCTCATGCATCCAAATACTTGAGCCAATATTCATGCCATTTGTGTCCACCATACCTACCTACTACATGGTATTTCTCCGCCATTCCAAAGTAAATTGCTTGAGTGCTACCTTTAAACCATTCAAAATTTATTACCTCTTATTTGTGTCAATGTTTTATAGCTCATGAAGAAGTATGTGGTGTTTATCTTTCAATCTTGTTGGGAAACTTTCACCAATGGACTAGTGGCTTCATCCGCTTATCCAATAATTTTGCAAAAAGAGCTGGCAATGAGGTTCCCAGCCTCAATTAATTAACTTGCATTAATAATTCTCTTCACATGTTTTGCCCTGATCTATCAGTAAGCAACTTAAATTTGCAAATAGACACTCCTCCATGGTATGTGAATGTTGGAAGGCACCCGAGGATTCGGTTAGCCATGGCTTGTGTAAGCAAAAGGTTGGGGGGAGTGTCATCTAATAAATAAAACTAAAGTACATGTGTAAACAAAAGAGAAGAGGGATGATCTACCTTGCTGGTAGAGATAACGTCCTTCATGGGAGCCGCTCTTGAAAGTCTGGTTGATGAGGTAGTTAGAGTGCCCGCTACCATTCGTTGACAACAACAAACACCTCTCAAAACTTTACTTTTATGCTCTCTTGATGTTTTCAAAATAAAAGCTCTAGCACAAATATAGCAATCGATGCTTTCCTCTTTGAAGGACCTTTCTTTTACTTTTATTGTTGAGTCAGTTTACCTATCTCCCTCCACCTTAAGAAGCAAACACTTGTGTGAACTGTGCATTGATTCCTACATACTTGCATATTGCACTTGTTATATTACTTTATGTTGACAATATCCATGAGATATACATGTTATAAGTTGAAAGCAATTGCTGAAACTTAATCTTCCTTTGTGTTGCTTCAATACCTTTACTTTGATTTATTGCTTTATGAGTTAACTTTTATGCAAGACTTATTGATGCTTGTCTTGAAAGTGCTATTCATGAAAAGTCATTGCTTTATGATTCAGTTGTTTACTCATGTCATTACCATTGTTTTGATCGCTGCATTCATTACATATGTTTACAATATGATCAAGATTATGATGGCATGTCACTTCAGAAATTATCTTTGTTATCGTTTTACCTGCTCGGGACGAGCAGAACTAAGCTTGGGGATGCTGATACGTCTCCAACGTATCGATAATTTCTTATGTTCCATGCTACTTTATTGATGATACCTACATGTTTTATGCACATTATATGTCATATTTATGCATTTTCTGGAACTAACCTATTAACAAGATGCCGAAGTGCCAGTGTCTGCTGTTTTTGGTTTTAGAAATCCTAGTAACGAAATATTCTCGGAATCGGACGAAATCAACGCCCAGTTCCTATTTTGCCCGGAAGCATCCGAACACACGAGAACCGCGAGAGGGGGCACAGGCCCACCAAACCACAGGCCGGCGCGGCCGGGGGCGCGCCACCCTATGGTGTGGGCACCCCTTCGACCCTCCTGCGCCGCCTCTTCGCCTATTTAAAGCCCCTGCATCGAAAACCCTTACAAAGGAAGCCACGGTACGCGAAACCTTCCAGAGCCGCCGCCATCGCGAAGCCAAGATCTGGGGGACAGGAGTCTCTGGCACCCTGGGACGGGGAAGTGCCCCCGGAAGGCTTCTCCATCGACACCGCTGCCATCTCCACCGCCATCTTCATCACCGCTGCTGCTCCCATGAGGAGGGAGTAGTTCTCCATCGAGGCTCGGGGCTGTACCGGTAGCTATGTGGTTCATCTCTCTCCTATGTACTTCAATACAATAATCTCATGAGCTGCCTTACATGATTGAGATTCATATGAGTTTTGTATCACTATTCATCTATGTGCTACTCTAGTGATGTTATTAAAGTACTCTATTCCTCCTCCATGTGTGTAAAGGTGACAGTGTGTGCACCGTGTGAGTACTTGGCGTAGGCTATGATTGTGATCTCTTGTAGATTATGAAGTTAACTATTGCTATGATATATTGATGTGATCTATTCCTCCTACATATGCATGAAGGTGACAGTGTGCATGCTATGTTAGTACTTGGTTTAGTCTTTTGATCTATCTTACACTATAAGGTTACTAAAATATGAACATTAATTGTGGAGCTTGTTAACTCCGGCATTGAGGGTTCGTGTAATCCTACGCAATGTGTTCA
Organism: Lolium multiflorum; assembly: GCA_030979885.1. Classification (NCBI taxonomy): domain Eukaryota; kingdom Viridiplantae; phylum Streptophyta; class Magnoliopsida; order Poales; family Poaceae; genus Lolium; species Lolium multiflorum. The sequence continues at coordinate 52,963,027 of CM061748.1, forward strand.
TCATCCAACAAAAGTGTAGAGTATGCATTTATCTATTCTGTATGTGATCAATGTTGAGAGTGTCCACTAGTGAAAGTCTAATCCCTAGGCCTTGTTCCTAAATACTGCTATCATGCTTGTTACTGTTTTACTGAATTACTACTGCTGCGTTACTACTGCATGTTTACTTCCTACAATATTACTACCATCAACTGCATGCCAGTAAGCTATTTTCTGGCGCCGTACTACTGCTCATATTCATTCATACCACCTGTATTTCACTATCTCTTCGCCGAACTAGTGCACCTATTTGGTGTGTTGGGGACACAAGAGACTTCTTGCTTTGTGGTTGCAGGGTTGCATGAGAGGGATATCTTTGACCTCTTCCTCCCTGAGTTCGATAAACCTTGGGTAATCCACTTAAGGGAAACTTGCTGCTGTTCTACAAACCTCTGCTCTTGGAGGCCCAACACTGTCTACAAGAATAGAAGCACCCGTAGACATCATGGGGCCCCCCTGGCCCATCTCTGGCCCCTCTTCGGTGATCTGGAAGCTTCCGGGAAAAGTAGGAACCTGGGCGTTGATTTCGTTCAATTCCGAGAATATTTCGTTACTAGGATTTCTGAAACCAAAAGCAGAAACAGGAACTGGCACTTCGCATCTTGTTAATAGGTTAGTTCCAGAAAATGCACGAATATGACATAAAGTGTGCATAAAACATGTAGGTATCATCAATAAAGTAGCATGGAACATAAGAAATTATCGATACGTTGGAGACGTATCAGCATCCCCGCTTAGTTCTGCTCGTCCCGAGCAGGTAAAACGATAACAAAGATAATTTCTTAAGTGACATGCCATCATAAACTTGATCATATTGTAAACATATGTAATGAATGCAGCGATCAAAACAATGGTAATGACATGAGTAAACAAATGAATCATAAAGCAAAGACTTTTCATGAATAGTACTTCAAGACAAGCATCAATAAGTCTTGCATAAGAGTTAACTCATAAAGCAATAAATCAAAGTAAAGGTATTGAAACAACACAAAGGAAGATTAAGTTTCAGCGGTTGCTTTCAACTTATAACATGTATATCTCATGGATAGTGTCAATGTAAAGTAATATAACAAGTGCAATATGCAAGTATGTAGGAATCAATGCACAGTTCACACAAGTGTTTGCTTATTAAGGTGGAGAGAGATAGGTAGACTGACTCAACATAAAAGTAGAAGAATGGCCCTTCGACGAGGGAAGCATCGATTGCTATATTTGTGCTAGAGCTTTGATTTTGAAAACATCAAGAGAGTATAAAAGTAAAGTTTTGAGAGGTGTTTGTTGTTGTCAACGAATGGTAGCGGGTACTCTAACTACCTCATCAACCAGACTTTCAAGAGCGGCTCCCATGAAGGACGTTATCTCTACCAGCAAGGTAGATCATCCCTCTTCTCTTTTGTTTACACATGTACTTTAGTTTTATTTATTAGATGACACTCCCCCAACCTTTTCTTTCACAAGCCATGGCTAACCGAATCCTCGGGTGCCTTCCAACATTCACATACCATGGAGGAGTGTCTATTTGCAAATTTAAGTTGCTTACTGATAGATCAGAGCAAAACATGTGAAGAGAATTATTAATGCAAGTTAATTAATTGAGGCTGGGAACCTCATTGCCAGCTCTTTTTGCAAAATTATTGGATAAGCGGATGAAGCCACTAGTCCATTGTGAAAGTCTGTCAAGTAAATGACAAGATCGAAAGATAAAACACCACATACTTCCTCATGAGCTATAAAACATTGACACAAATAAGAGGTAATAACTTTTGAATTGTTTAAAGGTAGCACTCAAGCAATTTACTTTGGAATGGCGGAGAAATACCATGTAGTAGGTAGGTATGGTGGACACAAATGGCATAGTGGTTGGCTCAAGGATTTGGATGCATGAGAAGTATTCCCTCTCGATACAAGGTTTAGGCTAGCAAGGTTATTTGAAGCAAACTCAAGGATGAACCGGTGCAGCAAAACTCACATAAAAGACATATTGTAAACATTATAAGACTCTACACCGTCTTCCTTGTTGTTCAAACTCAATACTAGAAATTATCTAGACCTTAGAGAGACCAATTATGCAAACCAAATTTTAGCATGCTCTATGTATTTATTCATTAATGGGTGCAAAGTATATGATGCAAGAGCTTAAACATGAGCACAACAATTGCCAAGTATCACATTATCCAAGACATTTTAGAATTACTACATGTAGCATTTTCCAATTCCAACCATATAACAATTTAACGAAGAGGAAACTTCGCCATGAATATTATGAGCTAAGAACACATGTGTTCATACGAACCAGCGGAGCGTGTCTCTCTCCCACACAAGCATTTATTCAAACAAAAACAAAAACAAAAACATACAGACGCTCCAAGTAAAGTACATAAGATGTGACCGAATAAAAATATAGTTTCGAGGAACCTGATAAGTTGTCGATGAAGAAGGGGATGCCTTGGGCATCCCCAAGCTTAGACGCTTGAGTCTTCTTAAAATATGCAGGGATGAACCACGGGGGCATCCCCAAGCTTAGAGCTTTCACTCCTCTTGATCATAGTATATCATACTCCTCTCTTGACCCTTGAAAACTTCCTTCACACCAAACTTCAAGCAAACTCATTAGAGGGTTAGTGCATAATCAAAAATTCACATGTTCAGAGGTGACACAAACATTCTTTTCACTTCTGGACATTGCATAAAGCTACTGGACATTAATGGATCAAAGAAATGAATCCAACATAGCAAAAGAGGCAATGCGAAATAAAAGGCAGAATCTGTCAAAAACAGAACAGTCCGTAAAGACGAATTTTAAGATGGCACCAGACTTGCTCAAATGGAAAAACTCAAAACTAATGAAAGTTGCGTACATATCTGAGGATCACGCTCGTAAATTGGCAGATTTTTTCGAATTTTCTACAGAGGCCTGTGCCCAGATTCGTGACAGACAGCAATGTTGTTTCTGCGCAGCGATCCCAAATATAACATCAACTTTAACATAGAAACTTTACTTGGCACAAAAACATGATAAGGAGAGGTTGCTACAGTAGTAAACAACTTCCAAGACTCAACAAAACAAAAATTGCTGTAGTAAAATAAACACATGGGTTATCTCCCAAGAAGTTCTTTCTTTATAGCCATTAAGATGGGCTCAGCAGTTTTAATGATGCACTCGCAAGAAATAGTAGTTGAAGCAAAAGAGAGCATCAAGAGGCAAATTCAAAACACATTTAAGTCTAACATGCTTCCTATGCATAGGAATCTTGTAAATAAACAAGTTCATGAAGAGCAAAGTAACAAGCATAGGAAGATAAAACAAGTGTAGCTTCAAAAATTTCAGCACATAGAGAGGTGTTTTAGTAACATGAAAATTTTTACAACCATATTTTCCTCTCTCATAATAACTTTCAGTAGCAACATGAGCAAACTCAACAATATAACTATCACATAAAGCATTCTTATCATGAGTCTCATGCATAAAATAATTACTACTCCCAACATAAGCATAGTCATTCTTATTAATTGTAGTGGGAGCAAATTCAACAAAGTAGCTATCAAATATAGGAGGTATATTGTAATCATAATCAAATTTATCCTCCATAACAGGTGGTAACAAAAGACTACTATCATTATAATCATCATAAATGGGAGGCAAAGTATCATCAAAGTAAATTTTCTCCTCAATGCTTGGGGGACTAAAAATATCATGCTCATCAAAACCAGCTTCCCCAAGCTTAGAATTTTCCATATCATTAACAACAATGGTGTTCAAAGCATTCATATTAATATGTTCCATGGTTTTTTTAATTTTCGCATCAAACCATCCATGTCTTAAATCAGGAAATAGAATAAAAAGGTCATTGTTGTCCATTATGCCTAACTAGTGTAAACAAGAAACCAAATGTCGCAATTGCAGAGTCTAAAGGAAATAGCTTCGAGTACACACACAATGGCGCCAGAAAAGTACTGTTACCTGGAACCGAAGTATGAGTGCCTTTTACCTTTCCTCCCCGGCAACGGCGCCAGAAAAGTTCTTGATGTCTACGGGTGCTTCTATTCTTGTAGACAGTGTTGGGCCTCCAAGAGCAGAGGTTTGTAGAACAGCAGCAAGTTTCCCTTAAGTGGATTACCCAAGGTTTATCGAACTCAGGGAGGAAGAGGTCAAAGATATCCCTCTCATGCAACCCTGCAACCACAAAGCAAGAAGTCTCTTGTGTCCCCAACACACCTAATAGGTGCACTAGTTCGGCGAAGAGATAGTGAAATACAAGTGGTATGAATGAATATGAGCAGTAGGCGCCAGAAAATAGCTCGCTGGCGTGCAGTTGATGGTAGTAATATTGTAGGAAGTAAACAAGTAGTAACGCGGCAGTAGTAACGCAGTAAAACAGTAAACAAGCAGCGATAGTAGTATTTAGGAACAAGGCCTAGGGATTAGACTTTCACTAGTGGACACTCTCAACATTGATCACATGACAGAATAGATAAATGCATACTCTACACTTTTGTTGGATGATGAACACATTGCGTAGGATTACACGAACCCTCAATGCCGGAGTTAACAAGCTCCACAATTAATGTTCATATTTTAGTAACCTTATAGTGTAAGATAGATCAAAAGACTAAACCAAGTACTAACATAGCATGCACACTATCACCTTCATGCATATGTAGGAGGAATAGATCACATCAATATATCATAGCAATAGTTAACTTCGCAATCTACAAGAGATCATGATCATAGCATAAACCAAGTACTAACACGGATGCACACACTGTCACCTTTACATCGTGCAGGAGGAATAAAACTACTTTAATAACATTGCTAGAGTAGCACATAGATAAATTGTGATACAAAACATATTGCAATCATAAAGAGATATAAATAAGCACTTCACTATGCCATTCAACAGTGAATAAGTATTCTGTGAAATATAGCCTAAGAGACCCACACGGTGCACACACTGTCACCTTTACACACGTGGGACAAGGAGTCTCCGGAGATCACATAAGTAAAACTCACTTGACTAGCATAATGACATCTAGATTACAAGCATCATCATATGAATCTCAATCATGTAAGGAAGCTCATGAGATTATTGTATTGAAGTACATAGGAGAGAGATGAACCACATAGCTACCGGTACAGCCTCGATGGAGAACTACTCCCTCTTCATGGGAGCAGCAGCGGTGATGAAGATGGCGGTGGAGATGCCAGCGGTGTCGATGGAGAAGCCTTCCGGGGCACTTCCCCGTCCGGCGGCCGGAAGAGAGTCCTGTCCCCCAGATCTTGGCTTCGCGATGGCGGCGACTCTGGAAGGTTTTGCGTACCGTGGCTTCCTCCGTAAGGGTTTTCGATCCAGGGGCTTTATATAGGCGAAAGGGGAGCCTCGGAGGGGCACCAGGGTGCCCTCACCACCAGGTGGCGCGGCCAGGCCTGGCCCGCGCCCGGTGTGGTGGGGCCCCCCGGCCCATCTCTCGCCCTCTTCGGTGATCTGAAGCTTACGGAAAATAGGAACCTGGGCGTTGATTTCGTCAATTGAGAATATTTCGTTACTAGGATTTCAAACCAAAACAGCAGAAAACAGAACTGGCACTTCGGCATCTTGTTAATAGGTTAGTTCCAGAAAATGCACGAATATGACATAAAGTGTGCATAAAACATGTAGGTATCATCAATAAAGTAGCATGGAACATAAGAAATTATCAATACGTTGGAGACGTATCAACCAGCTGTACGGAATGACAACAGTGGATCTCAACAATCTTGGTTACAGAGACGAACCATTCGTCCTAGCCAATGATGTGGCTCAGGTTTTCTATGTGAAGGACATGTCCTCCAGACCGAAGAAAAGAAAACATAAGGAAACGAGCTCATCCGATGAGCCAAAGCGTCACATAGTTCTTTCAGGGAAAAGAACCATCGTGGGAGTCGAGGACAAGACAGACATGTCAGAACATTATAATAAGTTTGTTGAAATTCCACCCTTCACAGTGAACATTGACCGAACCATCGCGTTAAATGCTGAAGATGCTCCATGGTTACGATCGAACCGATCATAATGTATTATTATCATGTACCTTGAGCTCATATTGTGAAACATTTGTTGTGATGTATCAGTAACATTGGTCGTTTGACCTAAATGCCATGAAACCTCGAACACGATAGCTCATATTGTGAAGGATTTTTTGTGATGTATGCAATTATCCGAGTTTATTATTTTTCCTTGCAACTATGACACACAATATGACAGCACGCGAAGGTTTCGCGTTGTTTGGATCGTTTTTGAATTTTTATGCCCGTTTCAAACTATATTCAAAACGGCGGGCATGAAGATCCTTTGCTCGGGGCGGAGTTTCAAACGCAAATCTCCAATGAAACTTATGGGGGAGCTGTCGTAATATCTTATATGGAATCAAGGTTTAGAGCTTATCATAATATCTATATGTGACTCTAGCTCGGTTTGTCATCGTATACCAAAAAGGGGGAGATTGTAAGGGTATTTTACCCTTATCCATTATTTTGGTAACAATGACACCGTGCTAGAGTATTTGGCCTAATATGTTTATAAGGATAATCTCAGGTTTTAGGCAATGAGGCATAAATGGTGTATCAAAGGAACAAGAAGGCTAAAGGAGACCCCCCACTTCAACAACAATCGAAAAGGGGTCTACAGCAGAAATCCGGTCTGCAGCCCGGTCCAACCGGGCCAGCAACCGGCCAGTCCGGCGCGCAGCTCGGTCAACCGGTCGCCAACCGGAGCATCCGGCGCACGACCCGGTTGACCGGTCGCCAACCGGACTCCACACAAGAACAGCAAATCCGGTTGCCGACCGGTCAGCCGGCCTACAGACCGGCGGGTCCGGCGCACGGCCCGTCGACCGTCGCCAACCGGAGGAGCCTCAGACGACGAAAAGATGATCCGTCACCAGCCCGGTCCGACCGGCCTCTGCACCGGGGTCCGGTCCCTGGTCCGGTCTGACCGGGTTTGTCGAGGAAACGCTGAGGTGGCAAGTGGCCAACGGCCATATTTCGAAGAACACTATAAATAGCCCTTCTCCTACCTCTAGACAGTTAGGCACTACACTACAAGCTGTTCTTGAGCTCCTTCTCTCATACTCCATTGTTAGAAACACCAAAAGCCTCAGATCTCCCTCCTCCTCCACCCAAACTCAAATCCCTCCGGGGAAACGATAGAGGAGGACCCGATCTACCGTTCTACCAAGCCAAATCTTATTCCCCCTTGTATTCATCAAGAAGCTTGCTTCCTAGGGTTCCTTGGAAACCCTAGGTGGGCAAGAGGAGTCCGGAAGCATCCGGGCTGTGGATCTGCTCCGGGCAAGATTGTGAAGGTTTGGAGGCTACCTCAAAGTCTACCACAAGTGAGTGAGCTATTCCTTCGTGGGATAGGCTCCGGAGAATAGGGTGAGCCTTCGTGGCGCGGGGAATCCTTCGTGGGACCTCCACTCCTCCAAACGTGACGTACCTTGTTGCAAAGCAAGGGAACACGGGAATACATCCTCGTCTCCGCGTGCTATCGGTTATCTCTAACCGAACTCCTTACTTGTGATTTAACTGCCTGTGAGAGCCTTCGTGCTCGAGTTAGTTGTATCCTCATATAGGTTGCTTCACCTAGTTTGCATTAGGCTCACCTTTATATTCCGCAAAGCCTAATATTGCAAAGAAAGAATTAAAATTTGTAGAAACCTATTCACCCCCCTCTAGGTTTACCATCTCTATACTTTCAATTGGTATCAGAGCCTGGACTCTTTTTAAGGGCTTCACCGCCTTAAGAGTGAGATGGAAAAACTATTCGAGGGTCTAGATGATGACTCTAACCTTTCGGTTAAAGAAATGAAATCTAGATTCTTGGCATATGAGGCCGAGAAGAAGAAAAAGGAGGATGAACTACAAAGCCAAATGGCAGAAATGTCTGTCATGCTTAAGAACCTAACTGCTAGTGGAGCTCCTAGTGGGACTTCGGGCTCTAAGGAAACTTACAATGAAGTTAACCATGACTATCCCAGAAACACTTCACCCATGCCTCATATAAACCATAGTGGGACCGTTCCCCATTTTGATGGAACTCACTTTCCACATTGGAAATCTTCTATGGAATCTCATATTCGCAGCTGCAGTGTGGAGCTATGGGAGATCATTCTTCATGGATACCGGGAGCCACAAGATCCCATTCGATTGACCTCCACCGAGTTCTACAACCGTCAACTCAATGCCTCCGCACGTGACAAGATTAGAAGTGGCATCAATCGCAAGCTCCTTGATCAAGTCAATGACATCGGCTCCGCTAAAGAGTTGTGGGATCGAATCGTAGTACTCCAAGAGGGAACCGATTTGATCCAATCATCTCTTTATGAGACCGCAAAGCAAGAAGCTCACCGGTTCATGATTCGAGAAGGAGAATCCATAGCCGATGCCTATGCAAGGCTTGGTGCTCTTAGAGTAAGGATCAAGGGACTTGGTGCTGAGAAGTATGATGACGGCTTTGAGATGAATGAAGGATTCATAAAGTCCAAGGTCATTGCTATGATTGCTGTCAAGCAAGAAGATACCAACCTTGCACTCAACTTGCAAATCATGACCAAGAGTGCCGATCTGAACTCCGATGATCTAGTCTCCTATGTGGCCGCCAATGAAAACATGGCCAAGGCAGGAAAAATGCTCATGGCAATGAACCGTGTTGATGAAGCCTCACACAACCATGAAGCGTCACACAACCTTGCTCTCAAGGCTAGAGCTGACCATGGAGGAGAAGAAGAATATGAAATTGAAGAAGATGAGGAGATGACCTCAACTAGTGACATCGCTACCGACTTTGCCTTCTTTGCCAAGAAGTACAAGGGAAAGTTGCCAATGCTCCTCAATGACAAGAAGAAGAAGAGAACTTGCTACAATTGTGATGAAGAGAGCCACTTTGCAAATGAGTGCCCTTATGAGAAAAGGGTAGACAAGCCAAAGTTCATCAAAGGGGTCAAGCCAAGATTGAAGCCAAACCCAATCAACGACCGATACAAGAGGAACAAGGGAAGAGCCTTTGTTGGGGCCGAGTACTTGTCCGATGAAGAAGAGGAAGATGAGGAGAAGGAGGCCGGAGTGGCCGGCTTGGCTTTCTCTAAGCCCGGGTCACTCTTCACATATGACTACTCCAAGGATTACTCCACGGAGAATGATGTTGGTTCTTCCTTCATGGCAAGAATAACTCAAGATGATGACTCCGACGACTCTTCCTCATCTACAACCGTTGGCTCTTGTCTTATGGCAAGAGAAACCAAGGTAATGGAACCCCCACCTTCTTTGTCTAGTGTCCTTGATGATGAAGCTGAAAATCAAAAGAATTAACTGTGCTTAAGGAACTTTACAATGTTAGATGCACCCTTCGTGGTGAAGCTCTTGTCAAATTTGATTTCTTGATGGACTCTCTCAAAGAAAAGGATGAGTCCATTGAGGAATTAGAATATCATTTGAATGATAAGGAAAGGAGATTCAATCTCCTAAGACAAGAGCTAAAAACCGAAAGGTGCATATCACAAGGTCTTAAGCAACAAATTGAAACTTATGAACTAGATAAAGTTAAGGATCTTGAAACTATTGAAAGGGCTCAATCATTGACTCAAGAGCTTAATGCTTCAAAGGAGGAGCTTGAAGTTGCTCATGCTTCTCTCACTAGGGATCTTGACCACCTTGAAAGAGCTAACAAGCTTGTCAAGGATGAGCTCAAGAAACTTGGAGAGAACCATGACCTACTCCAAGAAACCTACTCAAAGGCTCTTGAATCAATGAATGATCCTATTATTGATAAAGATGTTGCTAGTTCCTCTACCACCTTTACTAGTGAGCATGCTAAGCTTGTTGCGGAACATGTTCGTTTACAAGAGGAACTATCTTTGCATGTTGAGACCAATACATATCTTGAATCCTTGGTAACCAAATATGGTCTCAACTATTATCCTAATGAATTGGCTTGTGAGCAAGCAACTACTCTTGAGGAAAATGTTAGGTTGAAGAAAGAACTTGCCAAGTTCACCACAACCAAGAGTAAGATGGGATTGGATGACCTCTTGAGTAAGCAAAGGTCAAACAATCAAAAGTATGGACTTGGATATGTTCCCAAGCCCTACAAGAAGAACAACTACAAGAAAGAGAAGCCCGCTCAAGAAAAGAACAAGAAGGTCACTAATGATGGCAAAGCCCCAAAGGGCAAAGCCACTAGTGGTGATCGCACGGGGCCAAACAATCACTATGCTTTATTTGTTGATTATTATGGTGATGTTTATGCTAACTATGTTGGTCCTCGTAATGGCTATGCTTATAGAGGGTACTCGATTTGGGTACCAAAAGATCTTGTTGCCATGACTAGGGAACCCATTAATCAATGGGTTCCTAAATCCTCTACTTGATTTTGTAGGGGTATTCCTCCGGTGGTCCAAAATGGGTGTTTGATAGTGGATGCACCAATCATATGACCGGAGGAAGAGGTGTGCTTGACCAATTCATTGAAGATATTAACAAGAAGTCAAGCATTACCTTTGGTGACAACTCAAAGGGAAAGGTACTTGGGTATGGCAAGGTGGCAATCTCTAAGGACTTGTGCCTTGAGACGGTCATGCTTGTTGAACACCTTGGTTATAACTTGCTTTCTATATATCATCTTGCCGATGCCGGTTACAATTCATATTTTACTAAGTATTATGTGCAAGTCTTTAGGAGTGACAATCTCAAATTGGTCCTTGTTGGATATGTGGAGAACAACCTTTACGTGGTTGACCTCTCGAAAGAGAGCCCATCTCCCTCCACATGTCTAATGGCGGCCAAGCATGACGAAGGTTGGTTGTGGCATCGCCGCCTTGGTCATGTTAACATGAGGAATCTTAAACAACTCCTAAAGGGTGAGCACATTGTTGGACTAACCGGCATTTCTTTTGAGAAAGATCGTGTATGCAGTGCATGTGTAGCGGGAAAACAACTCAAGAAGAAACATCCTATCAAGAGTATCGTCACCACATCTAGGCCTTTGGAGCTCCTTCATTTGGATCTCTTTGGGCCATCACATTATGATACTCTTGGTGGGAGCAAGTATGGACTTGTCATTGTTGATGATTACTCAAGATACTCTTGGGTCTTTCTCCTTAAGTCTAAGGATGAGACCCATAGGGAGTTCATCACCTTCGCCAAGAAAGCTCAACGTACATATGAATCCGAGATCAAGGCGATTAGGACCGACAATGGCACCGAGTTCAAGAACTACACTATGCAAGAGTTTGTTGATGATGAGGGCATCAAGCATGAGTTTTCAGCTCCATATACCCCTCAACAAAATGGTGTTGTTGAAAGGAAGAACCGGACTATCATTGAGATGGCAAGAACCATGTTGAGTGAATTCAACTCACCCCACAACTTTTGGGGAGAAGCCATCTCTACAGCTGTCCACTACTCCAACCGGCTCTTCCTCCGCCCCCTCCACAACAAAACTCCATATGAGCTTCTCACAGGTAACAAGCCTAATGTCATGTACATTCGTGTCTTTGGATGCAAATGTCTTGTTAAGAACAATAAAGGGAAGCTTGGTAAATTTGAAACTAGAACTATAGAGGGCATTTTTGTTGGATATGCGGAGAACTCCCACGCCTATAGATACTACAACCGGTCCACTGGGACTATTGAAGTATCTTGTGACGTGGTGTTCTTGGAGGATAATGGCTCCCAAGTGGAGCAAGTTGTTCCATGTGTTGCAGGTAATGATGATGATCCATCTAGTGCCATCAAGCATATGGGCATTGGACACATCCGGCCCATGGAAGTTCATAGTGATGATCAAGGTGATGGAATAGAAGTATCAAGCTCACCTCAAGTTGAGTCTAGCTCAACTCAAGTTGAACCATCAAGTGCAACCCAAGATGCATCCTCCACTCAAGATGAGCCACATCCCGAAGAACAAGAAGAAAGCCCTCAACCCACTGAGCAAGACCATGATGATGATCAAGAAACATCTTCAACTCATGTTCAAGCTCAAGTTGTACCTCATGATCAAGTATTAGCAAGAGATGAATTCATTGATCATGAAGGAACCATTCGGAAGATCAAGGCGGCTACAAGGGCAAGTGACATGAAAGTAGATCTTGTCCTTGGTAGCATCTCAAAAGGAGTGGTAACTCGTAGACACCATGCATTACTTATGACTTATTGTCAACATCATGCTTTTGTGTCTAGTTTTGAGCCACTCAAGGTACATGAAGCCTTGGTTGATCCGGATTGGGTCATTGCCATGCAAGAAGAATTGGAGTGTTTCACCCGCAATGAAGTATGGTCTCTAGTTGAGAGACCCAAGGATCATCGCATCAATGTCATTGGGACCAAATGGGTGTTCAAGAACAAGCAAGATGAGGATGGTATTGTCATTAGAAATAAAGCAAGGTTAGTGGCGCAAGGGTTTGCCCAAATAGAAGGTATGGACTTTGAGGATACCTTTGCGCCGGTAGCCCGTCTTGAAGCTATTCGTCTTTTGCTTGCATTTGCATCTTTCCACAATTTCAAACTATACCAAATGGATGTGAAAAGTGCATTTTTGAATGGTCCTCTAAAAGAAACCGCATATGTAGCTCAACCCCCGGGTTTCGAAGACCCATGCCGACCCAACCATGTGTATTTACTCCATAAGGCACTCTACGGTTGATACGTCTCCAACGTATCGATAATTTCTTATGTTCCATGCTACTTTATTGATGATACCTACATGTTTTATGCACACTTTATGTCATATTCGTGCATTTTCTGGAACTAACCTATTAACAAGATGCCGAAGCGGTTTTTGCTGTTTTTGGTTTCAGAAATCTAGTAACGAAATATTCTCGGAATTGGACGAAATCAACGCCCGGTTCCTATTTTGCCCGGAAGCATCCAACACCCGAGAGCCGCGGAGGGGGCCCTGTGGGCCCGATGACATGGTGCGCGGCCCCGGCCGCGCCACCCTATGGTGTGGCCGCCCTTCGACCCTCCTGCGCCGCCTTCGCCTATTTAAAGCCCCCGCACGAAACCCTTACGGAGGGCCACGATACGAAAACCTTCCGAGCCGCCGCCATCGCGAAGCCAAGATCCGGGGGACGAGTCTCTGTTCCGGCACCCGCCGGACGGGGAAGTGCCCCCGGAAGGCTTCTCCATCGACACCGCTGCCATCTCCACCGCCATCTTCATCACCGCTGCTGCTCATGAAGAGGGAGTAGTTCTCCATTGAGGCTCGGGGCTGTACCGGTAGCTATGTGGTTAATCTCTCTCTATGTACCTCAATACAATGATCTCATGAGCTGCTTTACATGATTGAGATTCATATGAGTTTTGTATCACTACTATCTATGTGCTACTCTAGCAAAGTTATTAAAGTAGTTCTATTCCTCCTGCACGTGTGTAAAGGTGACAGTGTGTGCACCGTGTTAGTACTTGGTTTATGCTATGATCATGATCTCTTGTAGATTGCGTTAACTATTGCTATGATAATATTGATGTGATCTATTCCTCCTACATATGCATGAAGGTGACAGTGTGCATGCTATGCTAGTACTTGGTTTAGTCTTTTGATCTATCTTACACTAAAGGTTACTAAAATATGAGCATTATTGTGGAGCTTGTTAACTCCGGCATTGAGGGTTCGTGTAATCCTACGCAATGTGTTCATCATCCAACAAGAAAGTGTAGAGTATGCATTTATCTATTCTGTTATGTGATCAATGTTGAGAGTGTCCACTAGTGAAAGTCTATTCCCTAGGCCTTGTTCCTAAATACTGCTATCGCTGCTTGTTACTGTTTTACTGAGTTACTACTGCATGTTTACTTCCTACAATATTACTATCGTCAACTACGCGCCAAGCACTTTTCTGGCACCGTACTACTGCTCATATTCATTCATACCACTGTATTTCACTATCTCTTCGCCGAACTAGTGCACCTATTAGGTGTGTTGGGGACACAAGAGACTTCTTGCTTTGTGGTTGCGGGTTGCATGAGAGGGATATCTTTGACCTCTTCCTCCCCGAGTTCGATAAACCTTGGGTGATCCACTTAAGGGAAACTTGCTGCTGTTCTACAAACCTCTGCTCTTGGAGGCCCAACACTGTCTACAAGAATAGAAGCACCCGTAGACATCAAGCACTTTTCGGCGCCGTTGCCGGGGAGGGAAGGTAAACGGCACTCACACATTGGCAAGCCCGGCAACTAAGCACTTTTCCTCCCCGTCAAAGGAAAGGTAAAAGGTACTCATACTTCGGTTCCAGGTAACGTATTTTCCGGCGCCATTGTGTGTGTGCTCGAAGCTATTTCCTTTAGACTCGCAATTGCGACATTTGGTTTCTTGTTTACACTAGTTAGGCATAATGGACAACAATGACCTTTTTATTCTATTTCCTGATTTAAGACATGGATGGTTTGATGCGAAAATTAAAAAACCCATGGAACATATTAATATGAATGCTTTGAACACCATTGTTGTTAATGATATGGAAAATTCTAAGCTTGGGGAAGCTGGTTTTGATGAGCATGATATTTTTAGTCCCCCAAGCATTGAGGAGAAAATTTACTTTGATGATACTTTGCCTCCTATTTATGATGATTATAATGATAGTGGTCTTTTGGTGCCGCCTACTATGGAGAGTAAATTTTATTATGATTATACTATGCCTCCTATATTTGATGATGAGAATAATAATGATAGCTACTTTGTTGAATTTGCTCCCACTACAATTAATAAGAATGACTATGCTTATGTTGGGAGTAGTAATTATTTTATGCATGAGACTCATGATAAGAATGCTTTATGTGATAGTTATATTGTTGAGTTTGCTCATGATGCTACTGAAAGTTATTATGAGAGAGGAAAATATGGTTGTAAAAATTTTCATGTTACTAAAACACCTCTCTATGTGCTGAAATTTTTGAAGCTACACTTGTTTTATCTTCCTATGCTTGCTACTTTGCTCTTCATGAATTCATTTGTGTATAAGATTCTTTTGCATAGGAAGCATGTTAGGCTCAAATGTGTTTTGAATTGCCTCTTGAAGCTCTCTTTTGCTTCAAATACTATTTCTTGCGGGTGCATCACCAAAACTGAGCCCATCTTAATGGCTATAAAGAAAGAACTTCTTGGGAGATAACCCATGTGTTTACTTTACTACAGCAATTTTTGTTTTGTTGAGTCTTGAAAGTTGTTTACTACTGTAGCAACCTCTCCTTATCATGTTTTTGTGCCAAGTAAAGTTTCTATGTTAAAGTTGAGGTTATATTTGGGATCGCTGCGTAGAAACAGCATTGCTGTCTGTCACGAATCTGGGCACAGTTCTCTGTAGAAAATTCCAATTTACTTTACGTGATCCTCAGATATGTACGCAACTTTCATTAGTTTTGAGTTTTTCCGTTTGAGCAAGTCTGGTGCCATCTTAAAATTCGTCTTTACGGACTGTTCTGTTTTTGACAGATTCTGCCTTTTATTTCGCATTGCCGCTTTTGTTAAGTTGAATGAGTTTCTTTGTTCCATTAACTTTCAGAAGTTTTGTGCAATGTCCAGAAGTGTTAAGAATGATTGTGCCACCTCTGAACATGTGAATTTTTGATTATGCACTAACCCTCTAATGAGTTTGCTTGAAGTTTGGTGTGAAGGAAGTTTTCAAGGGTCAAGAGGGAGGATGATATACTACGATCAAGAAGAATGAAAAGTCTAAGCTTGGGGATGCCCCCGTGGTTCATCCCTGCATATTTCAAGAAGACTCAAGCATCTAAGCTTGGGGATGCCCATCCTTCTTCATCGACAAAGTATCAGGTTCCTTCTCTTGAAACTATATTTTTATTCGGTCACATCTTATGTACTTTACTTGGAGCGTCTGTGTGCTTTTATTTTTGTTTTTGTTTTGTTATCTTAGTTCTCTGAATAAGTTCATCCTTGTGTGGGAGAGAGACACGCTCCGCTGGTTCGTATGAACACATGTGTTCTTAGCTTTAATTTTCATGACGAAGGTGAAACTGCTTCGTTAATTGTTATATGGTTGGAAACGGGAAATGCTACATGTAGTAATTGGTATAATGTCTTGAATAAGGTGAAACTTGGCAATTGTTGTGCTCATATAGATCTTGTTTAAGCTCTTGCATCATGTACCTTGTACCCATTAATGAATAATTACATAGAGCTTGTTAAAATTTGGTTTGCATGATTGGTCTCTCTAAGTCTAGATATTTTCTGGTTGAGGTGTTTGAACAACAAGGAGACGATGTAAAGTCTTATAATGCTTACAATATGTTTATATGTGAGTCTTGCTGCACCATTTCATACTTGAGTTTGCTTCAAATAACCTTGCTAGCCTAAACCTTGTATCGAGAGGGAATACTTCTCATGCATCCAAATACTTGAGCCAATATTCATGCCATTTGTGTCCACCATACCTACCTACTACATGGTATTTCTCCGCCATTCCAAAGTAAATTGCTTGAGTGCTACCTTTAAACCATTCAAAATTTATCACCTCTGATTTGTGTCAATGTTTTATAGCTCATGAGGAAGTATGTGGTGTTTATCTTTCAATCTTGTTGGGCAACTTTCACCAATGGACTAGTGGCTTCATCCTCTTATCCAATAATTTTGCAAAAGAGCTGGCAATGGGATTCCAGTCCCAAATTAATTAACAAAAATAGACACTCCTCCATGGTATGTGATTGTTGGACGGCACCAAAGATTCGGTTAGCCATGGCTTGAGAAAGCAAAGGTGGGGAGGAGTGTCATCATAATAAAACTAAAATAAAAAGGCACTCCTTCATGGTATGAGATTGTTGGCGGGCACCCGAGGATTCGGTTAGCCATGGTTTGTGAAAGAAAGGTTGGAAGGAGTGCCACCCAAAATAAAGTAAAATGGGAGCCGCTCTTTGAAGGTTTGTTTGGCAAGGGGTTAGAGTACCCTACTATTCGTTGACAACAACAAACACTCCTCAAAACTTTACTTTATGCTCTATGTTTTCAAAATCAAAGCTCTAGCACAAATATAGCAATCGATGCTTTCCTCTTTGAAGGACCATTCTTTTACTTTATTGTTGAGTCAGTTACCTATTCTTTCTATCTTAGAAGCAAACACTTGTGTAACTGTGTGCATTGATTCTTACATGTTTACCTATTGCACTTGTTATATTACTTTGTGTTGACAATTATACATGAGATATACATGTTAAAGTTGAAAGCAACCGCTGAAACTTATATCTTCCTTTGTGTTGTTTCAAAGCTTTCTACCAAGAATTTATTGCTTATGAGTTAACTCTTATGCAAGACTTATTGATGCTTGTCTTGAAGTACTATTCATGAAAAGTCTTTGCTTTATGATTCACTTGTTTACTCATGTCATTACCATTGTTTTGATCGCTGCATTCATTACATATGTTTACAATATGATCAAGTTTATGATGGCATGTCACTTCAGAAATTATCTTTGTTATCGTTTTACCTGCTCGGGACGAGCAGAACTAAGCTTGGGATGCCGATACGTCTCCAACGTATCGATAATTTCTTATGTTCCATGCTACTTTATTGATGATACCTACATGTTTTATGCACACTTTATGTCATATTCGTGCATTTTCGGAACTAACCTATTAACAAGATGCCGAAGTGCAGTTCCTTTCTGTTTTGGTTTCAGAAATCCTAGTAAAATATTCTCGGAATTGGACGAAATCAACGCCAGGTTCCTATTTTGCCCGGAAGCATCCGAACACCCGAGAGTCGCGGAGGGCCCCTGTGGGCCAGATGACATGGTGGCGCGGCCCGGCCATATACCTGTGGTGTGGCCGCCCCGACCCTCCTCGCCCTCTTCGCCTATTTAAAGCCCTGCATGAAAACCCTTACGGAGGGAGCCACGATACGGAAAACCTTCCAGAGCGCCGCCATCGAAGCCAAGATCGGGGGACAGAGTCTCTTCCGGCACCCTGCTGGACGGGAAGTGCCCCGGAAGGCTTCTCCATCGACACCGCTGCCATCTCCACCGCCATCTTCATCACCGCTGCTGCTCCCATGAAGAGGGAGTAGTTCTCCATTGAGGCTCGGGGCTGGACCGGTAGCTATGTGGTTAATCTCTCTCCTATGTACCTCAATACAATGATCTCATGAGCTGCTTTACATGATTGAGATTCATATGAGTTTTGTATCACTACTATCTATGTGCTACTCTAGCAAAGTTATTAAAGTAGTTCTATTCCTCCTGCACGTGTGTAAAGGTGACAGTGTGTGCACCGTGTTAGTACTTGGTTTATGCTATGATCATGATCTCTTGTAGATTGCGAAGTTAACTATTGCTATGATAATATTGATGTGATCTATTCCTCCTACATATGCATGAAGGTGACAGTGTGCATGCTATGCTAGTACTTGGTTTAGTCTTTTGATCTATCTTACACTAAAGGTTACTAAAATATGAGCATTATTGTGGAGCTTGTTAACTCCGGCATTGAGGTTCGTGTAATCCTACGCAATGTGTTCATCATCCAACAAGAAAGTGTAGAGTATGCATTTATCTATTCTGTTATGTGATCAATGTTGAGAGTGTCCACTAGTGAAAGTCTATTCCCTAGGCCTTGTTCCTAAATACGCTATCGCTGCTTGTTACCTTTCTGAGTTACTACCGCATGTTTACTTCCTACAATATTACTATCGTCAACTACGCGCCAAGCACTTTTCTGGCACCGTACTACTGCTCATATTCATTCATACCACTGTATTTCACTATCTCTTCGCCGAACTAGTGCACCTATTAGGTGTGTTGGGGACACAAGAGACTTCTTTGTGGTTGCAGGGTTGCATGAGAGGGATATCTTTGACCTCTTCCTCCCGAGTTCGATAAACCTTGGGTGATCCACTTAAGGGAAACTTGCTGCTGTTCTACAAACCTCTGCTCTTGGAGGCCCAACACTGTCTACAAGAATAGAAGCACCCGTAGACATCAACGGTCTCAAGCAAGCTCCACGTGCTTGGTATGAGTTCCTTAGGGATTTTCTACTACAAGATGGGTTTTGCATGGGTACGGTCGATTCCACCCTTTTCACCAAGCGGGTTAAAGGGGGTGGCTTGTTTATATGTCAAATATATGTTGATGATATTATATTTGGTGGAACTAACCCCAATCATAACAAAGCTTTTGAGCTATTGATGACTAGGAAATTTGAGATGTCCATGATGGGGGAGTTGAAGTTTTTCCTAGGCTTCCAAGTGAGGCAACTTGCAAAAGGCACCTTCATCTCTCAAGAAAAGTATGTGAAGGACATGCTCAAGAAGTTCAACATGACCAATGCAAGCCCAATGAAGACACCCATGCCCGTAAAGGGGAACTTGGCTCATGTGACGGTGAGAAGGATGTGGACATAAAGGTATACCGTTCCATGATAGGATCCTTGCTCTACCTTTGTGCCTCTAGGCCGGATATCATGCTAAGTGTAGGGATGTGTGCTCGTTTTCAATCCGCTCCTAAGGAGAGCCATTTGATGGCGGTCAAACGGATTCTAAGATACCTTGTTCTCACTCCTACTCTCGGGCTATGGTATCCAAAGGGGTCAACCTTTGAACTCATTGGCTACTCGGACTCCGATTGGGCCGGTGATAAGGTTGACCGGAAGTCTACCTCCGGGGCTTGCCAATTTATTGGCCGGTCATTGGTGAGTTGGTCATCCAAGAAACAAAACTCCACCGCTTTATCCGCCGAAGCCGAATATATATCCGCGGCATCTTGTTGCACTCAATTGTTATAGATGAAGCAAACCTTGAAATACTATGGTGTGTCTCTTGGTACGGTGCCTCTTCTATGTGACAATGAAAGTGCAATAAAGATCGCCAATAACCCGGTTCAACATTGTCGCACAAACATATTGACATTCGCCATCACTTCCTACGTGACCATGTTGCCAATAAGGATATTGATCTCACTCATGTGGGAACAACCTACCAATTGGCGGATATTTTCACTAAGCCTTTGGATGAAGCCCGGTTTGTAAACTTGAGAGGAGAACTTGGTATTCTTGATCCTAAAAACTTGGATTGAATCAACTTCTTGCACTATATTCTTGCATTTATCTAACTATCTAGCTTAGAGGCATAGCACATATGGGGATAGTCATCTTACCATGTCTTGGTATGATGCATACCCATGTGTGCAACATAAATAGACCCAATGTCATTATATGGACCCAAGCACGTCTCTTCGAGGTCACATGACATTTGCGCTTTCACATAGGGGAGTAATCCCCCGCCCCTCATTTAGTCTCAATTGCAACTTGATTTGACTACTACAAGGCTAAATGATCTTATTGCAAAAATCACTTCCAAATGACTTATGATTCTTGATCTATATTTCGAATCATGCCCATTGTTGCTATTTACATCTTGTTTGGATTTTCACTCCAATGGGTATGCCTAGAAAACTTTGTGTTTCCAACCCCATGTCTATGCTCATCTCATCATCATCTATCTATCTATATGTACATGTCATCATCTGAGTACTCACACACATTTACACAAAGCATAGGGGCAAACGGGGCGAAAAAGAGATAAAACGGGTGGCCGGTCTCTGGTCCGGTTGGACCGCCTCTGCGCCGGACCAGCGGCCAGTCCCAGTTCGACCGGGAGACCAGGCGCACGGCTGTTATGAGTGGAGGAGGATCGATACGTCTCCAACGTATCGATAATTTCTTATGTTCCATGCTACATTATTGATGATATCTACATGTTTTATACACATTATATGTCGTATTTACGCATTTTCGGAACTAACCTATTAACAAGATGCCGAAGAGCCAGTTGTTGTTTTCTGCTGTTTTGGTTTCAGAAATCCTAGTAAGGAAATATTCTCGGAATTGGACGAAATCAACGCCCGTGGTCCTATTTTTGCACGAAGCTTCCGGAAGACCGAAAGGATAACGAAGTGGGGCGACGAGGCGCCGCCACGCCAGGGCGCGCGGCCAGGCTGGGCCGCGCCGCCTTGGTGTGTGGGGCCCTCGTGCCGCCCACCTGCCCTTCCGCCTACTTAAAGCCTCCGTCGCGACCCCGCACGAGAGCCACGATAGGAAAACCTTCCGAGAGACGCCGCCGCCGCGAATCCCATCTCGGGGATTCAGGAGATCGCCCCGGCACCTGCGGAGAGGGGATTCATCTCCGGAGGACTACACCGCCATGGTCGCCTCCGGAGTGATGAGTGAGTAGTTCACCCTGGACTATGGGTCCATAGCAGTAGCTAGATGGTCGTCTTCTCCTAATTGTGATTCATTGTTGGATCTTGTGAGCTGCCTAACATGATCAAGATCATCTATCTGTAATTCTATATGTTGTGTTTGTCGGGATCCGATGGATAGAGAATACTATGTTATGGTGATTATCAATCTATTACTTACGTGTTGTTTATGATCTTGCATGCTCTCCGTTATTAGTAGAGGCTGGCCAAGTTTTTACTCTTAACTCCAAGAGGGAGTATTTATGCTCGATAGTGGGTTCATGCCTTCATTGATACCTGGGACAGTGACAGAAAGTTCTAAGGTTGTGTTGTGCTGTTGCCACTAGGGATAAAACATTGATTCTATGTCTAAGGATGTAGTTGTTGATTACATTATGCACCATACTTAATGCAATTGTCTTTTGCAACTTAATGGAAGGGGTTCGGATGATAACGAAGGTGGACTTTTTAGGCATAGATGCATTGGATGGCGGTCTATGTACTTTGTCGTAATGCCCAATTAAATCTCACTATATTTATCATGTCATGTATGTGCATTGTTATGCCCTCTCTATTTGTCAATTGCCAAACTGTAATTTGTTCACCCAACATGCTTTTATCTTATGGGAGAGACACCTCTAGTGAACTTTGGACCCCGGTCCTATTCTTTACATCGCATACAATCTACGTACTTGTTTTACTGTTTTCTTGCAAACAATCATCTTCCACACAATACGGTTAATCCTTTGTTACAGCAAGCCGGTGAGATTGACAACCTCACTGCTTGTTGGGCAAAGTACTTTGTTGTGTTGTGCGGGTTCCACGTTGGCGCCGGAATCCCTGGTGTTGCGCCGCATCACATTTCGCCACCATCAACCTTCAACGTGCTTCTTGGCTCCTCCCGGTTCGATAAACCTTGGTTTCTTTCTGAGGGAAAACTTGCCACTGTGCGCATCATACCTTCCTCTTGGGGTTCCCAACGGACGTGTACATCTACGCGCATCAGATACCCCTTGGGGCCTTCTTCCTCATTACCCCCAAACCTCCACACCTCCATGGCCGCCGCCCCCATCACCTCCCACATGCTCTAGGGTCTTCCCACCACAAGCACTCCCTCAAACTCCATCAAACCATAGATCGGGCCCCTTGGAGCAACTCCACCAAAGGATTTGGTCCCTCTCAAGCTATTTTGGAAAATCTTGGAGTTCTTGGGTTTAAAAGACCTACCTCGTGTTCTTCTTGATCTCTTGATCAAGGAGGACCATGTCTTCGGGTAATGTGATCTATTTTCATCCCTATCCCCTAGTCCCCCTCGCACATTGCAAATTTTGAAAATTTTTGGGAAACTTTAGGGTTAGGGTTAGGGTTTGTAAGTCCTCTTGCCTTTAGAGTGTCTCACAACACAATGCACTTACTCCACTCCATTGCTATAGTCTATATTCAAGTTTATGAATTTGTGGTAGAAAATCTAGTCAGTCGCGTACCCCCTCAAACTCATCAGGGGACTGACATTGGCAGCTCAGCTATGGGGGTAGAACCAAGTGCTGATCCTGTTCTAGGCGCAAGAGACACAGGCAGCTAAGCATGCCGCCCAAGAGGATGATGAAATCGTGCCAACTTTCAATGTTGGGATTGTAAACCGTCTTGAGTGGCAGCATTTGAGAACGGTGAATCCGTATCGCTTTGAGCAACGGACTTACACTCAAGGGGACAAGTTCTTCTGGACCAAGACTCAAGCAGTCCTATGGGATGGTTACTATGATTCTCATGAGTTTATGAAGAATGGTGATATTGTATCACCCAAGGCCATCAATACTGTCGAGCTTGGCTTGCATGAGGCCACAAAGTACCGCTTTGTGGTTGGAACCTTGAAGGGTATGGGACTATATGACCTCATGTGCCTCAAGCCCGATGATCAACAAGAGGATCCTACCTTTTGTCCCCTCCTTGTCCGTCAGTTCCACTGCACCGTTTTCTTCCATGATGATGAGGACCGCACCATCACCTGGATGACCGGCAAGAGAAAGTACTCATGCACCTACTCTCAGTTCCGTGCAGCTATGGGTTGTGGTGGTGACAATGCTCCAGGATACAAGATTCATTCACGGTCCAAGCTTACTAAGGGTGACATCTCTTTCTGCTATCCTGCGAACCCTACACCTGGACCTCCCACTATCTCTGGATGTACTACTCATACCTTGTCCTTGCCAAGATGTTCCGAGAGAACCTCATCAGCAAGTCTGGCGACACCAGTGAAGTCCGGAACTATCATCTCAATCTGATGTACTATTGTCATCCTGATAGGGTGAGAAAGATTGATGGCTGCGATCTTATTTTCTGTGAACTAAGGCGTGCAGTTCTGGACCGCATGACTCCCAACTATGATCAGTATGTTCAGCGGCTCATCAACTACATCGTTCCTGCTCCTCTCAACACTCTTGGTGAAAAAGTCATCATGGACGCCTTCAAGATTCCCACTCAGGAGGCCACTCGTCCGGATGTTCCCTCCATGATGCCCACTACTGAGCGCCGTTCCAGGAACGCCATGATCATGATGCTAGCTCCAGCTACTCTCGGCGCCCCAAGCATGGTGCCGCTCGCTTCTTCTCTAGCATGTGGCAAATGTGCAAGAACACTAATGATGTTGCACATCGAGTCTTGCTTTGAACCAGGAGACCAGGAGGCGACAGAACGAGTTTATGGCTACTAGGAATGTCCCTGTTCCTCCTCCTGGACCCGAGTTGGCACCTGTGGTTGCACCTCAGTGGGAGATGCCTCCCATCACCGATGAGATGATCCAAAACTTTGACTTCTCCATGTATGCTCATGGTGGCCTTCCTCCTAGGACTGCTCGTACTCCTACTCCTCCTGCTGATGATGGTGATGAGGATGACGGTGATTCGGCTGCCCGTGATGATGACGAGGGCTCCTACTCCACCGGGCATGAGTTCTATTGATGGGTGCGATAGCATCTCTACTTTTTCTTCGCCTTTTTGGTGTTCCGATGCCAAAGGGGGAGAAGAGAGTAGAGTCTAGGGAACCACGGGGTTCTTTGATTATCACAAGCCATGGGAGTTGCTTTATTTGGATTTTATATGGCTTGTGCTTATTTGCTTTGAGTTTTTCAAGAACCATTTGCTACTTCCAATAATTCGTGTATGGATGTGTATGGACGACCGTTATGTGTGCTACTCTATGTTAGGATGATTATGTGTGTTATGCTTATATATCTTGATATACACATCTCCATACCATGCTTGTTTCCTAAAGATATTGGGGGAGCTTCTCATGTTCAACAAATGGTGCACTTTGCATTCAAACGCAAATTCTCCAAGTGCACACATTATGGGGGAGCTGTCGTAATATCTTATATGGAATCAAGGTTTAGAGCTTATCATAATATCTATTTGTGACTCTAGCTCGGTTTGTCATCGTATACCAAAAAGGGGGAGATTGTAAGGGTATTTTACCCTTATCCATTATTTTGGTACACCGTGCTAGAGTATTTGGCCTAATATGTTTATAAGGATAATCTCAGGTTTTAGGCAATGAGGCATAAATGGTGTATCAAAGGAACAAGAAGGCTAAAGGAGACCCTTCAACAACAATCGAAAAGGGTCTCGAAATCGGTCCGCAGCCGGTCAGCACTGACAGCAACCGAGCCTGCGGCTCGGTCAGTCATCAACCGGAGCATCAGCGCACGACCGGTCGACCGTCGCCAACCGGACTCCACACAAGAACACAGCAAATCCGGTTGCAGCCGGTCACCCTACGACGGTCGGCGCACGGCCCGTCGGCCGGTCCCACCGGAGCTCGGGGAAAGATGATCAGTCACCAGCCCGTCCGAAGCCTCGCAGGGCAGTCCGGTCCCTGGTCCGGTCGACCGGGTTTGTCGAGGAAACGCTGAGGTGGCAAGTGGCCAACGGCCATATTTCGAAGAACACTATAAATAGCCCTTCTCCTACCTCTAGACAGTTAGGCACTACACTACAAGCTGTTCTTGAGCTCCTTCTCTCATACTCCATTGTTAGAAACACCAAAAGCCTCAGATCTCCCTCCTCCTCCACCCAAACTCAAATCCCTCCGGAAATAGAGGAGGACCCGATCTACCGTTCTACCAAGCCAAATCTTATTCCCCCTTGTATTCATCAAGAAAGCTTCTCTAGGGTTCCTTGGAAACCCTAGGTGGGCAAGAGGAGTCCGGAAGCATCCGGGCTGTGGATCTGCTCCGGGCAAGATTGTGAAGGTTTGGAGTCTACCTCAAAGTCTACCACAAGTGAGTGAGCTATTCCTTCGTGGGATAGGCTCGGAGAATAGGGTGAGCCTTCGTGGCGCGGGGAATCCTTCGTGGGACCTCCACTCCTCCAAACGTGACGTACCTTGTTGCAAAGCAAGGGAACATGGGAATACATCCTCGTCTCCGCGTGCTATCGGTTATCTCTAACCGAACTCCTTACTTGTGATTTAACTGCCTGTGAGAGCCTTCGTGCTCGAGTTAGTTGTATCCTCATATAGGTTGCTTCACCTAGTTTGCATTAGGCTCACCTTTATATTCCGCAAAGCCTAATATTGCAAAGAAAGAATTAAATTCTGTAGAAACCTATTCACCCCCCCTCTAGGTTTACCATCTCTATACTTTCAGACGGAAAGGTTCCAAATACACCGGTTGGTAAATTGTCCATCTTAGGTGGTCTAGTATTTTTGAAAAATGTGTTGGTACCAATGTGAAACTTTAATTTGGTGGTTGCTTCACAAAACACCCCCTTTTCGGCACCTCGAAAATGGAAAATGGATTTTTCATGCGATGAAAAGGAAAACTTCCTGGTCGTTGCCTCTCCTCTCTCTGCTAGCGGGAAGAGTTCTCGGGCGGAGCTTCCGAAGATGTCTAAGACGGCCGGCCATCTAAGACATCTTCGATAAACTCCGCCGGAGAGGCTCTTTCCTTCGAGGTCGCCGTCGCCGGGTTATATACCAGGTCCCGGGAAGCTCTCTATGCTCTCCCCTCCTTACCATGAGCTACTGGTTGTTGGGTGTATACTAGCAGCTTCCGAGCGGGACTCCTAGCTTGCTTGCGGGAAGAGTTACTCGGGCGAAGCTTCCGAAGATGTCTAAGACGGCCGGCCATCTAAGACATCTTCGAGAAGTTTCGCCGGAGAGGCTCTTTCCTTCTTGGTCGTTGCCTCTCTCTGCTCTCGGGCTGCTCTCTCTACTCTCCCCGGAGGGGCTATATATAGCGGTGTGCCTCCAGATAATCCCCTCCCTCCCCCCATATGAGGCCACCCCAGATAAGGAAAACACCATTGCAAGGATGATTTCTTCCAAGAGGTTGTCATTTGTGATGAAGTTGAGACCGGACATGGCGTGGAGGCAGACGACAATGGAGCCTTCGAGGAGAAGAGGCAAAAGTGGGCAGACGCAATGTGGGAGACCAGAGGCAACACCACCATTTGATAAGGGGAAGAATAAGTGAAGAAGTGAAGTGAAGAAGTGAAGAAGAAGAAGAAGAAGAAGAACCCTCATTTGATCCCACTGTTTCTCGAACCCCAGTTTGATCCCCGTATGTTAAACTACCTCGTGATGATAAACTGCCATTCGTAGTAGGTAGGGCTGATTTCGTGAACTGCTAGCTTCGTTAGTCTGCAACTGTGATGAACTGAGATTTATGTGTGATGGGAGGTGATAGTATGGTAAGGCTACCCGTTGTAGGGAAGAGGTGATCTTAGGCATGTCTGCATGGTACCAAACAGGCGTAATCTCATCTCTATCGAGATTTGGGGTTGGCTGCAGGCAAACAAACAAAAAGGCCTTTTTGCCCAAACCATGCAGCTTGACCTACCAAACAATAGACCAATTTCAGCCCGTGGCTCGTTCCGAAGGTGCAGGTGCCCTCGCATCACTGCATCAGTGAGCCACAAATCGAGGCCAGGTAACCAAACACGCCCATATCTTCCTTGCCATTGTACGGAGGGCATCGGTATTGCACCCACGGCGTGGGTCATGAACCCAATGAAAATCCAACTGCCTTTAGGCTAGCAGTTTTGTTTAAAAGACACTTTCAGATACCAACCTGTTGTATGAGGTGATTGTTCTGCTCTCTAGGTGACGTGGTAGAGCCTTAGAGACAGCCTCCATCTAAATAGTTGTACATGCCCTTACAGGTGCCACGAAATCGATCATGCGGCAACTACACTCCGGTGTCCTCTTCTAGCTAAAATTTGATCCGGCGGAAATACAGCTTCAACCTTCAAACATGCATCGGATTTGGTACTAGTTTGTTTTTATGGATTTGTAGGAACTATCTTGGCTAAACCTCGAATCCCCACTTATTTAAATAAACATGTTTGGCTCGAAAATATTGGGTAGGTTTTGTTACTAACTTTCCCGAGAATTATCCAACTGCTGGTGTATTTTTTCTTCAATACCTAATGCACTACCCTTTCTATTGGACTGAGAATTGAAATAATATGGGAATTTAAGGGGATTATTCTTTTTTTTTGAAACAGGAAAAAAAGCTTTTGCCTTATATTAATATAGGAGAAGTAAACAAGGGGGTGGCCGAGGCCAAAAGAAAAGAGAACAAAACAGGGGGGAACACAACCCCCCCCCCCCTAAGAAGGCCACATATATGAAGGATCAGCCTAAGAGAACTGCTAGTCCTTTTGCGCCGGCAAGGACCCAATCCTTGCCCTCCTCCCTTATTTTATGCATGATCACCGATGGTAAGGAGGATTTGTTGTTGAAAACTCGCTCATTCCGCTCCTTCCAAATCTCCCAGGAGATGAGCATGATAGCCGTCCTCAGACCCTTGGGAGAGGAGGTGGAGGTATTGGCCATAGCTTGCCAGTACTCAAACACCTTCGGTCTCGCAGTGTCGAGGCAAAGGGTAAGATCCGGACAAGTGAGCCACGATGCCGCTGCATTCCATATTCTCTTGGAGAAGCGACATTCAAAGAGGATATGACGAGCCGTTTCTGGGGAGCATCTACACAGCTGGCAAGTAGGATGGTGTGGCCATCCCCTTTTGGCAAGGCGGTCGGCAGTCCAGAGGCGGTTTTCGACAGCAAGCCAGGCGAAGAAACGGCACTTCAACCCTGTGTGGATTATCCCAACTAATCCCCTCAAATTTTCCCTGGCTTGAATGTTCGGTAGTCTTCTTAACATTTCAAGCTAAACATTTACTTCTCTTTACTTGGAACAGGCCTGCTATGTAGTATATTTTTTTCGAAACGGGGAAGCCCCTCTACATCAACCTGCTATATATGTATGTATGTGATTATTTCTTCCAACTGTCCATTTGATCAGTAGTACACGCAATGCAGGAAATTTGTACAAACTGCAACTATGAGCTATATTTATATGGCATTCTGTTTTTTCGTCTGACGTGCTAACTGAAGAAAACCATCGGCAATGCCATGTGCAAGTTTCTAAATCAGCGTCTTAATCCACCTCTGCAAGGACGATCTTGGTTCGAGGTGCTGCTTTGGGCTAGACAGCGCATTAAGCATGGTCAAGGAGCTAAACTCGTTTGTCCTCGTCGCCGGCTTTGGCATACACGCCGGAGTCGGTCCTGAGGATGATCTTGGCGTCCTGCGTCACGTAGCACGCCCAGTTGTCCACGTACGACAGCGGCCCAGCCCTGATCATCACCGGCCTCTCGCCATCCTCGCCGTCGTCGTCGCCGCACTCGTCGGAGCACGCGAACCTGCGCAAAACACACATAGTAGAAGATTAATTAATGAGGTGAAGTCATGAGCAGATGATGGGCAGGAGGAATGGGATGGTGTACCTCGTAGAATCATGGGACGGCGCCCATACGAGGCAGATGGCGCAGAGGAGCGCGAAGGAGATGAGCTGCCACACCGCCGGGATGACCCACGCCACGCGCCACCGCTCGCTGTGGTACCCGTCCGTCGACTTGAAGTGCACCTCGAACGTGATCCACCCCAGCGACACGGCCACGCCGATCGTCAGCGAGGTCGCCAGCCTCCGGTACATCTCCACCTTCGCCGCCATCCGCCTCGCCTTCAGCCTGCTGATGGTCCGCGACAGCGCGGCGAAGATCCAGCAGATGAACGCCGCGTCGAGCGCGGCCACGGTGAGCACCAGGAAGAGCCTCCTCGTCCGCGACTGGTCGTGGTCGCTCACGGCGCCGACGTGGTCGCCGACCTCCAGGGCCTCGGACGCCGCGAAGAACGCCGCGCCGAGGGCGGCAACCCTCGCGCCGGCGCCTCCGCCTCCAGGGAACGTTGAACGTACGACCCCGTACCCCATGGCGACCAGGAGCACCAGCACGCGCGACACGGTCCGGCGCACCGCCCCCGCCGTGGCCGCCCAGAAGGTCGTCCCCGCCGGCCGGACGCCGGACTCGCTGAACTCCGCGAGGTCCAGGTACCAGGTGGTCACCTCCACCATCCCGAGCGCGATGACGACCGTGACGAGGTTCTGCAGCGGCGTCACCTCCCGCCAGAACCTGGTGTACCGGAGGAACCAGAACGCGGCGAGCGCCGCGAACGCCAGCGACATCACGCCGTAGAACGCCAGGAGCGGTGCCATCCGGCCGGGGAGGTAGCCGTAGCCGCGGCTGTTCTTCCATATGGTCTTGCCCTCCGCGGCCACGTCCAGGGACGCGTCGCAGTGGACGAACCGGAGGCTGTACATGCCGGTGCGCGACACGGCGACGGTCTCGTCGGGGAAGACGGCCTCGAGGGCGCCCGGGACGAACGAGGCGGACAGCACCTTGGGCCAGCTGTCCGAGCTGGCGGTACCGTTCGGCGCGCGGTGCACGAGAGAGCCCTCCGTGCACGCGCCACGGCTCGCCATGTCAGGCGTGCAGCAGAGCGCGCGCACGCCGGTGGCGGTGACGTCGGAGCCCCCGACCGCGTCGCGGTCCGCGGCCTCGGAGACGACCGCCGTGATCGTGGCCGTGCGGTTGCCGTCCTCCTCGGCCGCGGCCGCCGACTCCGGCGTCCTCTTGAACGCGACCTTCTCGAATCTGCACGCCACGCGCGCGCGCGTCACTTCCCCGAGAAGAAATCCAAGCAAGAAAAGAGATGGCGATGACGACATCCACACAAACAGTAACTTCTCGCCGCCGGCTCAGGCTTCAGACGTGCATTTGCATACGTACCGGATGAAGGAGTCCGCGGCGGGGGAGGCGTAGACGCCCTCGCTACCACCGTTGAGGACGAAGGCGTTGCCGAGGGCGGCGAAGCGCTCGCCGGTGTAGTCGTGCACCGACGCGTCGACGCAGAGGAGGAGGGCGCAACACAAGGCGGCCACCACGACCACCACGGGAGAAGACGCTGGCATTGCCATCGAAAGAGAGGATCGAGCTCCGAGTCTTGCGTGTGGAGTGTGCTCGTGGAGTTTACTAGTACTGCTAGAGCATTGAGTAGGATCTGGACGAGTGAAGTGGAAGAAGAACGGAAGAAAAGCGACGACTTGGACGTGCAGATCAACCCGACGAAATGTTAGGTCCACCCCCAAACCCTCTTGACCGGCAACATCAGGAAACTGTGGCGGAGTGAGATGGAAGTAGGGAATTAGGCAGCATTGCACGACAAAACCAAGAGGGGGAAGGACAAGTGACAGGAACCAAAATTTGGGGAGATTTTGCAAATTCGGGGAGGACTTCTCAAAAAGTGTGTTTTTGATCTCTCAACTAGCATAAGCGCACGGCATGCCCTTGAACTCTAACACAAGACAAATCAAACCCTCACCTATATAAATTGGGAGTGAATACAAGTTTATACCCCTATTTTCGTAGCTATACACAAATTAACCCATTTAGTGCTTGTTCGCTTAATCCCCTCCCCAAGTGGATTGGAGGGGATTTGTGAGGATTTTGACTTATCGAGGATTTAATTCCCTCAATTCGTGTCAATCTTCTTCAAACCTCATCAAACCGAACAAGCCCTTGGCCAATTTCATCTATATTATCCCAATTAATAGAAGTTTTACCATTCTTTACCCTTCATAATATATTGGGAACACTCTTAGGTGGGTTGCATGCCACATGTACCACAACACCATGATCCACGTAGAAAATCACCCCCAAAAATACTTAAAAGGGTAAAAGTGGCAAACCTTACCCTAAATAGGGTAATCCATTAGAAAGTTGCTAACAATGGTAATTAATATGTGTCAAAAACGTGAAAAAATGGGTCAAAGCTGGAATTCACTCTAAATTTGGCTACACCATCCGTGTCTATTCTCGTGCGGTTTTCACCTTTTTGAAGTGGTTTAGGTGGCACACGAAAAAAGTTGTTATGGATGATGTGATGCCACTTAACGGGCCTAGCCTCTCTCTTTGTAAACTTCTTTCTTTTCTATCATGTCTTAAGTATCCGTCTTCTCGTACCGAGTACTAATAAAACAATACTTAGCTTGTCCACTTGGTATTGCCGACTATACCCACATATATGCTATGGAGTTTCTTTTGTTTTTAGGAAAGACAAGAGCAATGCAACGAGGAAACATAACACACTTTCCCTTACAAGATAGAGGTTCCAAGAGAAGTTCCTCCACATAATCAAAACGATATAAACACACATGTATATATTGCAATGAGAATGATATTTCCGGTTAAAAACTATACCATCTCCGCTTCTATTTTCCGATAACATTAAATTTATGCAAAAATTGGAGGCAGTAGTTGCATGAAAAATAGAAAAATATTAGAGCTTGTCAGTACTTTTGAAACAGAAAACATTTGACCAACTCCGTTGTAGTACCCCGTTTTGGTAAATGAAGATTCAATTTGCCTTATATTAAAATTCAGGTGTAATATGCAGTCAGTCATTAGTAAAGGTGTGCAAAAATAATCTTTTACCTCGTCTGGTATAGAAAAGCCCAACATATATGTACCTTTTTAATGGGATATATGTACTTTTCTTACTAAAACTATGTATAAATGAATAAATGAAGGGTTCTCAGTCGACTGAGAATTAATTTCGT
This sequence comes from Lolium multiflorum, assembly GCA_030979885.1. Lineage (NCBI taxonomy): Eukaryota > Viridiplantae > Streptophyta > Magnoliopsida > Poales > Poaceae > Lolium > Lolium multiflorum. The sequence goes on from CM061748.1 coordinate 52,995,235, forward strand.
TCTCAGACAGATGATGTCATCAAATTTTAGTTGCAATTTATTTTGTAACTCATGACTAGTGCGGATCATGAAGAATATCTAACGGTCCAGGCCATTTTTCTTAGTTGCACCACTACTTACAAGTTACAATTAGAAAAATCTCACTTGTAACCTCACTTGCAACTAAAAAAACTTGATTACAACTCAACTTGCAACACATATGCACGAATCACGATGCAATGTAACTGTTGGAGATATGCCCAAGAGGCAATAATAAAGTGGTTATTATAATATATCTTTGTGTTTATGATAAATGTTTGCATACCATGCTATAATTGTATTAACCGAAACATTAATACATGTGTGTTATGTAAACAACAAGGAGTCCCTAGTGAGCCTCTTGTATAAACTAGCTTGTTGATTAATAGATGATCATGGTTTCGTGATCATGAACATTGGATGTTATTAATAACAAGGTTATGGAAGACGCTAGAATGTTCTAGAACCTTCCGGATGAAATCACCATGGAAGGTGGAGTCCTGGTTGGACTCCACCAAACCCAACCAGCCAACCAAGTGGGAGGGTGGAGTCCATGGAGGACTCCACCTCCTTGGCCGGCCAACAAGGGGGAAAGGGGAGTCCCTGTCCCTCTAGGTTTCGTCCATATTGCAGTTTTTGAATTGGGGTCTTATTTGAAGACTTTGGGCAAACCCTTGGGGTTCCACCTATATAATGAGGAGGAGAGGGAGGGGGCAGCCTTTTACTTGGCCGCACCACCATAGGGGCCCCTCCGGCGCCCTATCCCCCTCTCCCAAACCCTAGCACACCTCCTCCTCATACACCTCCCGTAGCGCTTAGGCGAAGCCTGCCGTTCTCTCCATCACCGCCACCACGCCGTCGTGTTGTCGGATTCCGAGGAGGATCTACTACTGCTGCCCGCTGGAACGGGGAGGAGGTCGTCATCAACACCGAACGTGTGGCAATGGTGCTGCCAGTGTGGCCGTCAAGATCTTCTACGCGCTTTTGCAAGCGGCAAGTGATCGACTACATCCACAACGAGATCTAATATCGTAGGCTTTGGAAATCTTCGAGGGTTAGTCTCATAATCTTCTCGTTGCTACCATCTTCTAGATTGAATCTTGGCTTGTTATTCGTTCTTGCGGTAGGAATTTTTTTATTTTCTATGCTACGAATCCCAACAGTAACATCGTAGGACTTGACTGAGCACGAACTTACTAGCAAAACGATAATAAAAATATGTGTCTGACCTCTTAGAAAACAAAAGAGAAATCGTGAAACAGGTGATCCCCGTTAGAAGCTTACTTTCATAAGTTGAAGCTATGCTTAAACCAATGAAGATGATAATGTGTGTATGCACACAGTAACCTAGAGAAATGTTCATGCATTCATGTCATGTTTACCTAGAGATGGTGGCCAGGTCGATCAGAGTATATAATAGGATTATCTTACTGATCGTCTAGGAGCATGCACAGTCGATTTGCCTGTGTTAGGGATGCCAAAACGGAGTGTAAGGAAATGTTTGGTACCTAGAGCGAATAAACTTCTCTTCTAGGAGTTCTCTTGGGCGGGGAAGGCGACCTCGGGAGAAGGAGATTTTGACATGATCATTTGTTTACTGGAGTCTTACCGGCGCCCTGCGTGAGCGTGCAGCGCAAGTCCAGCTGAGGTGAAGTAGAGGTTGTGGGGCGTGTGATCGGGGTTTCAAGTGTTGGCGAACCACGTGTCCGTGATGATTTACCGTGCATGTGGGAGTACAAAGTCAGCGTCGGTTTAGCTTACATTTTTCCACTGCGATAGATTCATGTTAACGATGGAGCATTTTCATATAATCTACCAAAATTGAAACTATACTTGTCTTCTCCAACCAGATATATATACCAGACCGCAATTAGAGTACTATTTTTCTTCAAGTCCAAACTCTCAGATCACTCAACGTGAACAAGGGCATCACTTAAGATTTTTGGATTTCAAAAATCAACACCTCCGGTGGTATCACAAAGGAGCACATCTTGGAATTTGCCGATCTGTGGACAAGGATCAGCAAGGTTAACCATGTCTAAGACACCCCAATGACATCACATGGAAGTTCACAACTTCGGGGGCATATATATGGCAGCCAAGGCATACACGTCCCAATTCGAAGGCATAATCCGTTCCTACATGCTCGAGGCGGTTTGGAAGAATTGGACTTGTTATAATCGAGATGCACAATAAACGAAGAACGAAAAATAAAACACTGCAGGGGACACGAGATTTTAACGTGGAAAACCCTTGCAACACACAAGGGAAAAACCACGGGCGCCACCAAAAACTTCACTATTTCGGTGGTGTTTACAAACGCCGTGGGTGTACAATGATGCGACGAAACCCTAGCGGCTTACAGGGAAAAATATATAGACGGTGGCAACGATCCGTACCGCGGGGGGCCCGGCGACGGGCCTCGCTCCGCTCGTCAGAAGTTAGCCTCTTCTTGGAATTTGGATCACAATATAACAGGACTCCTCCAAATTGCCAGCTCTTCGCATGGCTAATCCTTCGAGACCGGGTATATACGGCTGATCATCTTCAAAAACACGGATGGTTAAATTTTGGATGTTGTAATCTTTGCAATCAAGAAAAGAAAAAAACACCATCCATCTTTTTTTCAATTACCAGTACACAATACGTGTTTGGAATACGATCGTGCCGTAGCTAGGGCTTACTTCGGTGTGCACATAGCTTTGGAAAAACCTCGCAAAAAAACATAGCTTTGGAAAAACCGCATCCCGGTCCAAGAAATGGTTAGAGTGCACGATTCTCAACAAAATGGACTTATAAGGCGGCCTTCAACTTTTGATTTTCCTCTCTATCTTCGGCATCAATCTATCTATATCTATACCTAATAATAAAGGAGCTAACGTTTCCGTGGTTTGGTCCGTTGGTTTCTGCCAAAATTTTCGTCAACGCTTTTTTTGGACCGTTTTACCCTCCCACCAAATCGCATAATACTGCTAAAGCCATTGTATACCGGTTGGTTCGTTTCGTTTTTCTTTTTTCTCCGCTAGCCGAGAGCAGGCATAGAACTGCTCTGCGCGAAAGGAGACGACCCACGCGGTGCACACCGCGCCAGGCCCGCGCCGCCGGCGCTCCTCCTGCGCGGCTCCCGTCGTCGTAATGCATCCCGCCGCCAGGAACACTTCTTCCAGGCCCCCTCCGCCAGAGACCATTCTGCGCGCCCTCCCGCCGCCGGCCAGGCGCTCGCTGACCGCCAGCGCCCCTCCGGCCAGGCAGCCGCCGCCAGCGCCCCTCGTGCGAGATTCCCGCCGTTTCACGGTTGTCTTCTTTTATTCTTTCCTGCCTCCTCTCGCCGAACAATCCCCCCAGCTAATCCCCAGGAACAGGGATCAAGATCAAGATGGAAATTTGTAACGACTGAACGCATTCAGGCATGCGGGGGATATGGATCATCAGCAACGCGTCGTCCATTGCCTGACTCTCAATTTCTTACCAAGCGACAACCAGCAACAACGATTGTGTCCTACAGGGGACGAGCGGCGCACGCGAGCGAGCAGCCCCGGGTGGCGGAAGCGGGCGACCTCGGCGGGGATGGGCGAAGCAAGCTCCAGCGGCCGCGGGCGAGGTGCATCATGGGCGAGCTCCGCGAGCGAGCAAGCGCGGCGAGCTCCGGCAAAGGACGAGCGCGAGCGAACAGGCGCAGGCAGCGGCCGCGGGCAAGCTCGTGCAGGCAGCGGCCGCGGGCAAGCTCGTGCAGGGGATGGCCGCTGCGAGCTCCGGCAGGACGCCCGTGCGCGGGCCATGGCAGTGGCGGTCACGGCGAGCTCGGGCAGTGACGGCCGCGGGCGAGGTCAGGCGGAGACGGCCGCGGGCGAGCTGGAGCAAAGGATGGCCGCGGGAGCTCCGGCAGGGGACGGGCGCGGCGAGCTCGGGCAGAAGGCAGGGCAGGGGCACGGCAAGGTCGGCCGCTGCTCCCTCCAGCTCCGTTTGCGATGGCCACGCGATGGGACAGAGGCCTGCCGTTCGTCAATCCTCTTTAACGATAGAAGAGGAATTTCCATTCCATTTGTTTCCTGCTTTGCAATCAGGCCAACGATCTGAATATAACTGTAACAGTTCAGGCGTTCAGGTGGTTTTTTTTTTGTCCAAATGGAGTTCAGTTCAGGAGGCCAAATTATAGATAGCCTAGAACTATATCCCCGTAAATGGATGATAATATACTTGAAAGCTGTTGCGCGGATCACAAATATAATGTTTACATGAGAATCGTGTTTTGTACTGTGGTGGCAAGTATGATTAGAATCCGTGCTTCTCTTCGGAACTACAATACCTTATAGGAGTAGTTAATTAGTTCAACAAATAAATAGGTATGTATTTTAAGTTCACGTGTAAACGAATATAAAGATGACTGCACATAGCAATCAGCCACATTCAAGTGAACAACATAATTTCTGTTAGATATGAAAAAAATTCAATAAAAACTATGCCACTCAAAAGTTAAAAAAAGGGTTTGAAGCGGGCGGCGCCATTCGATGCAAAAGGAGGAGGGTCGAGAACGGAGCCATCGATGAAAAGGGGGATGGGGGCTCGGATTTGATCGCGTTTGTGTAAAAGAGGCGATGAGTCGGTGGAAGATTACTAGGGGCATCATGGGATTTTTGAAAAGAACTCACCGATTAGGGATCTAGGTATGGGTTACAGGAGAGAGGTTCATTTTCAGGAGGTGCTCATAGAGGTAGGGTGTGCGTGTGTGTTCATATTGCTGAGTGTATACACGTGTATGTGACCGTCTGCGTTTGTACTGTTTTTTTAATAGAATAAAGAGTGGTCAATTCTCAAATATATATATATAAATGATAGCAATTCAAATTAGTGGGACACCGTAGCAACGCACGGGTTTTGTGCTAGTCTATACCTAATAATAAAGGAGCTAAGGTTTCTGCCAAAAAGTTTCGTCAACGCTTTTTTTTGGACCGTTTTGCCCTCCCACCAAATCGCATATTACGTATTCTGCCACCGCAAGTGAAAAAACGGTTCAAATAGAAACGCCCATTGAGCATCTCGATTCCCCGTCCTTTCCCTCGTGTTGACTCACATCCCGCCCGGGCCTGGTATGTGTCGATGGGCCGCGAGCTTCTCCTGAACCGTGTCCCATCCAAAAGCTGTGGTACGTACGAATTATCTGTGCTTAGTAGTCCCACCTCGCTACATTACAAAGAGTTCGGTCGGTTTAAATACATCAAGTTTCCTCTAATCAACAAGCCACCAGATCTGATTACAAAGGAAATTAACTTCCCCATAGGCCACTGGGAGAAAAGTTGCTAAGGGTGGCTGGGCGGCGCCGATCAAAGAGCGAATGAGGAAGGCAAGAGATGGAAAGAAAGAAACGGAAGTCGAACAAAAAGAGGAGCCTCGGACGTCGTGGCGGGCGGCGGATGCAGATCGGCGGGAACTGAGGAGGTTGAGCGGGGGGAATAAGAGACGACGCATCGCCGCTGCTCTACGGGAGGCCGTGCCGGTGGTAGGACCCCGCCTAACAAAAAGAGGAGCCTCGGACGTCGTGGCGGGCGGCGGATGCAGATCGGCGGGAACTGAGGAGGTTGAGCGGGGGGAATAAGAGACGACGCATCGCCGCTGCTCTACGGGAGGCCGTGCCGGTGGTAGGACCCCGCCTATAGGAATGGCAGAAGGCACCCTCCTGGTACAGGCGCTAGGCGAGGGAGACGAGCACCAGCGGGACGCTCCGCCCAGGCCCAGGGTCGAGGCGGGGAGCCAGACGAGCTCGACGATGGGGAGCAGCTCCTGCAGGAGGGGCGTCATCCGGAGCCCCGCGCGCAGCCTGAATTCTTTCTTCTCGCTCGCTCGCGCTGTTGCTCCAATCTCTCACGACCGGCTGATGCTGATACGGTCTTTCTCAGATTCTGCCATTCTGGATCTGTCTCTGCTCTGAATATTGGTTTGGTTTTGTGGAAAAAAAATGATGTGATGTCTAATGTCCAAGCAGATGATTTTACAAAATATAGAAAAAAAATGTTATGTGTTGTGCACACAACCTATTTGTTGATATGCCTAGAAGATTTTATAATGCTTTTTTTTTATTTTTATGTATCTACGGTAAAATAAAGCTAAGCTTATTTGAACATGTGAAGTATAATTTATTGAGATGCGCCGTCTCAGAGTCCACCTCGTGCTGTCTGGCAATCCATGAAACTCCGATGTTCGGCATCCGTGGAGAGTTCACATGTTCTTTTACTGTTTCACGGCAAAATTTTGCAACGGTAATCGCTGTTTATTGGCTTCGCCTACTGCTTATTTTTGGAACATGTTGCTAGCAAATCACAGAGGAAGTTCTCAAATCTAATCTGACGTAAATAGATGAACTAAAGTAGCATTTGTACTAGCTAAAAAGACGCACTCATAACTTTATAACAAGTGTCCACCAAAATCATGCAAAAATGTTCTTTTGCTTTATATATCAAGATTGGCAAGTTAAACTGAAAATTTATAACTTGATAATACTGAACATTAGTGGAAATGCATGCAACTAGATAAAAAACTTTAATGTCAGAAATGAAGATGCTAAATTAAGTTTTGGGCAATTGCTAAAGGGGAGAAATTGATATCTTCAATACATTCTCCTACCGTTTTTTAGCAGCCACAATTTTTCTCACAATCATGTTAAGTTTAATTTTGTTTTTATGTTCTGTAGAGGTGCAAATTAGGAACGAAAACTTCGATGCTACCAAGAGAGAGGGAGATTGACGCATTAGCGTGCCACAACACACAAGTCACAAGTTGTTTCTTACCCGACGAAGTGTTCCCATGAAAATGATACGGATTGGGAAATAGGCGGCGATGAACAAATGATGGCATTGGGTTGGCACTCGGATATCTCGTGTTTGCTCCGTAGCGGAGCACGGGTATTGTCCTAGTCTATACCTAATAATAAAGGAGCTAAGGTTTCTGCCAAAAAGTTTCGTCAACGCTTTTTATTGGACTGTTTTGCCCTCCCACCAAATCGCATAATACTGCACCTGTCCTGATACCGGTTCATTCGACATTTTGCACTTTACCCCTCCCGTGGTGTTGATTGATCGTGAATAGTCCGCGATGTGTCTTCTCCATCGTACTAGGGTCGAACTCCGCTTACTCCTCCTCCCCGATCAGAAAATAAATAGCAGCCTGCGGTCCCGGTTTTGGTTAAGATCGGGCCCTCTGAGAGCAAACTCGCCGACGGCGCGGCGCATCTAGATGCTGAGCTCCGCGTGGCTCTTCCGGCAACAATCTCTGCCCCCCATCTAGACCGGTTCTTGTACAGCAGCGGGCCGGCGGCCGGATCCGTTCCGGGAGGAGACCGGTTCTTGTACAGCAGCGGGCCGGCGGCCGGATCCGTTCCGGGAGGAGACGAGGCGGTCCTCTACGAGGAGGAGTATGCCTACGAACTCTACGAGCGGGAGGGTTTGTCCAGCCCCAACGGCGTTGACAGAGGCACATAGCCGCAGCGGCGGCCGGGTCCATCCAGCAGGTTAACGGACGCCTACGGCTACAAGGGCTCGGCGGCTCCTTCTCTTGCCGCATGTATTGCCCCGCCTCGATCTCCCGCCTCCTCTGTATGGCTATATGCCTATGACGAGAAGGAAACATTCTTTTGTTGAGGTCGAACCTCCGTTCATGGATGGTACGAGCTGAAGGAGGCAAGAGACTTCCCGGCCCCGGCAATGTTGGCAGACGCACATATTGGCGACAGGGTGAGATTGTGCACCGGCGACGGCCGGATCCCTCCCAGAAATCGACCAGGCGGCGGCCAGAGAGATGGGCTCCTCCTTATGATTCATCCATGACTGGTTGGGAGTGGAGAGGTAGAAGGGGTCATTGAGATCACATCCAATTCGTGCTTCTGGTTCAGAGACAGGGCACAAGATTTGTACTTCATCCCTGACAAAGTGAGCTTGCAGAGTTTCGCTGCGTGCGCTGCTCATGGCCGGATGGTGGTCTCCGCTCAGCACTCTGTAGTTCGATTGTTCGGCGGCCGAGCGCCGAGAAACGGTCTGTTTAGACAACAGACCAACAAATCAACTTCCCCTGCCTCCATCGCTCGCAGCGACCTTCGGGGACAGCCGAAAGTGGAGAGTCGCAGCCAGCATGGACAGTTAGCAGCAGAGGGAGGCGACATCCGAAAGGGGAGATTCGCAGCCGGCGTGGACAGTTAGCAGCGGAGGGAGGTCGAGGCGGGCGGCGGCCTCGCTCGCCGCCAGAATCGTGCCCGCGCAGTGTGCGTGTTGTGTGTATGTGGACCTCTACCAGAGTCGCAGGCGACGCAGCGGCTTTGCACCGGCCGGCCAGAGGGTCGAGGCCCTGGTGCTCCTCCCCTACACGGCCCTGAACAGCCGCCGAGTGTGCTCCACCTCGGATTTGCTGCAGCAGTAAAAAAACGATACCACAGCTAGCTCAACCGCGAGCGATGCACCTTCTCAGGGAATTTTAAGATTTGGGGAGGGGGATGGTGAGTAGAGCAGCTGGAGCAATTGAGGTACTCGCGATGGAGAATCTAGAGGATAGGATTGGTCTAGCCTGATGGTGCTGCAAGCGAGATGGGTGGACATAACGGCGGTGGAGAATTTTCTACTCAGTAAAAAGAGTGTACACAATCTGAATCTTTAATTCATTTCTTCATTGCTGATTTTTATATAACAGTTTATTGTACTTTAAATTATGATTTAATTTTGCGGATCACAAGATGATAAAAAGACGACGATTCAAAAAATATCAAAACACTAGCCATTATTTCGAGACTTCCTATATAGCTTCATAGAAAATCCGTGGCACCGCACTATAATTTAGTTAGACAGTCAATCTACTTTGGGCTAAAATTTGAGTAGTGAAAGGTTTTTCAACAAAATAATTTATAAAATCTTGATCCATTATTTTTTAAAGCGACATTTGTTCTGTGACACCCCAGACACGAGTCGACGTAGGGTGATCCTCAAAACCATCTTCTTAGGACTAATCAAGTTTATCATGAATAGTAGAAAATGTGACCACCATCATCGATGATGGCACAAAGAAGATAGTGTTATCACAAGTGATTTAGCGGAGCGTTTGAGTCTTTATTTCCCCGATCCCGATGCAACGCACGGGCACTTGTGCTAGTCTGCAATAAAGTTTCAAGCAATAACCTCAAGTGCTAGTGTCCATAGACCGTACTACTCGTTCTATTCAAAAGTTTCGTTTGAATATTTAGAAGGTTGTCATGTATTGACAAAGTACCAAGGAGCAGAGATTTGGTTACCGAGCGAAACACCGCGGTTACCGACCGGTAACCAGAATCCAGAGTCCCAAATAAACCCGCGAAAAAATCCTGGACTGTTTGAATTTGGGTTCGTTAGTAAGTTCTACATAAATTCTACACGTTTCTCCTTCCACAATGCTTTCCACACTCAACTCTTCATAACTCCTCAAGATATAGTCATACCATCTTTCGTAGAAATCATTATACGTAACGACCTATAGCTAACTCTGTAACTCGTCACGGTATTGAGTTACACATGAAGGGAGATGACATGCCTATCTATTCCTTTGCTAGAACCGGATTTGATTATTCCAATTTGAAACAAAAATTCTTTTTTTTTAGAGATGAAAAAAAATATCATTTGAGAAGCTCATCCTGTGATGGAACGGTAATTTGCCTGCAAGTTGGGCCTAATTAAGCGTACATAGATGATTCTACTAACGCGTGTCATATGGGCCGGCCAAGTCGTCGGGCTCTCACAAAGACAGCCTAATGGGCCGTGAGACGCAGATCCAACTGCACGCACGGCACTGCCCGTCTCCCCGTTTTAATACCCCAAACCCTGGCAACTCCCGAGTCTCTAGCCCCCACCGCTTCCTGCGCCGTCGTCCCCCTCTCGCCTCCACGCTCCATCGAGGTAACCAGTCCATCGAAACCCTACTCCCTATACTCCCCGATCCCTCATCTTCTCCCGGTTGCTTAGATCCGCGCGTAGCTATTCCGGATCTTTGGTTTTAGGTTGCATCTTCGATCTGTTCGCGGCGAAGTTTAAGCTTTTAGTTTTGCTTCCTAAAAAATTCGCGTGGATGTGTGTTGTTTTGGTCTGATCTGCAAGCGCTGCAGGGCCAGCTAGTGTGTGTTTCGGTAGATCTCGGTTATTCGGTACGGGGGTTTTGTTGGTTATTGATGCTGGCATGCTGTTTAGGGTTTTTAGACGCGTTGTGTGTTCTGGTCGTGAAATTGGGCATGTCTTACAGACTCTTGGATTAGCAAGATTAGTTTTCGGGGAAGAGCTTTTCCGGTGTTCTTGTTCATGGTTATCTCCATGGAAGATGGGAAATAGGGTAAATTTAGACATGTATTCGCGTCAGTGTGGGTGGTACGTGCTTCCAAAAGCCACAGCGTGATGGATTTTGCTTATGTTGCTTATCAGTTTACATGGTTGTGCCTCTGTCTACCTAGTTACTTTTAATTCATGGCAGCCTAGTGCGCGATATCTTTGAATTTCTATATTATTTTCCGTCAGTTAGTTACCGATCATCATGCCTGCTTTGTGTACCATGGCAATTGTTTTCATTAGCTTGAAGACGTCTGTTCCCATATCGCATCTCAATTTTAAAATCTGAATATCAGCAGAAAATACCATCCAATTGTATGTTCATGCGTTTTAGAAAGCATATGCATAGTGGTGATGCACACTGTGTAATGGTATGATATTTTGCTTGTATTTTGTTTGTCCCCTGTCTTCTGCTTAACTGTGTAGCTGCACATAGGTGTTGATTTGATTCCTCGGTTCTCTCCAAATATTCCCAATGCCGTAAGTCAATTCATAGCTTGACAATTCATGTGTTTTAGAAAGCATATGGGTAGTGTGATGCACACTGTGTAATGGTATGATATTTTGCTTGTATTTTGTTTGTCCCCTGTCTTCTGCTGAACTGTGTAGCTGCACATCGTGTTGATTTGATTCCTTGGTTCTCTACAAAACAATTCATAGCTTGACTGTTTGAGCTCTTGGACGTACTGTATCTGATATGTGCGAACATAGCTCTTTGTGCTGAATGTTGTTGGTGTAAAGTGCCAAGTTTTGCGGTGTATTATTGCGCTGTTTGACTTGTGTTTCTGTTCTACCCAGGGTGGTGTGTTTGGTTTATAATTAGCTACAATACATAGTCAAAAGCTATTACTTCACTGTACATCAAAGCTGCGAGATAACGAAACCAAACTATGATTTGGTATCAGGATTTAGGCACCTTTCATTTGTTATTACTTTGTTTTGTTATGATTGCTCCCAGTATACATATCGATTATTGGTTATATTCTGAGTTTCCTAGTGATCATCTGATATCATGATTTTTCCTTTTGCGTTGTTCTTACACCAACCTCTTCTATGCCATTAGATCACCACGACATTCTTTTGAGGCAAGATGGTGGCCTTCAATGTCAACTCCGAGGCTGGCCTTAAAAACCTTGATACTTACCTTCTGTCCCGGAGCTACATCTCAGGGTATGTGTTTCACACCATCCTATTTACTTATCATCTGTATATTTTAGCACCAGTCTTACCCTGTAATATGTTTCCTCTAGATACCAAGCTTCCAAGGATGACATGGCTGTGTTTGCTGAATTTTCGGTTGCCCCTCCCTCAAAGTACACCAATGTTGTAAGGTGGTACAATCACATTGATGCACTCCTAAAGCTGAGGTATGCACCCAACCTAATTTTAATTCAAAATAGTCAGTTCATTTCCCCTTCGTCATCTCTAGTGATGTTTATTTTGCTAATGATGTGTATTCATATCCAGTGGAGTTACTGCAGCTGGTCAAGGTGTCAAGGTCGAGTCTTCAATTGTCCCTGAAGCATCTACTTCTGCTGATACTAAGGGAAAGGTTACAACCATAACCTTCTATTTTGGATGAAGTTATGAATTGCATACTCATAGTTGTGCCACTGACTGAACTGTTTCATGTTGTCAGAAGCTATTGGTCATTTGTGTGGCTTGATACCTTCCATTATCACAAGTATAACAATATTTATCTTGTAATTGCAGGCTCCTGCAGCTGATGATGACGATGATGACGATGTTGACCTTTTTGGTGAGGAGACCGAGGAGGAGAAGAAGGCAGCCGCAGAACGCGCTGCTGCAGTTAAGGCTTCTAGCAAGAAGAAAGAATGTATGTTATCCCGATTTCTTTGCATTTTATTTTCTCAATTATTTCTTTGTGTGGGAACTTTATTTGGAAAGCATGTATAGTCCTAACATCCCTCAAAAATAAAAATCTCAGTATTTGTGAAAGATTTTATGTTCTATAATCTTTCCATTGCTCATTTATATCTTCTATTGTTTCATTGTGTCAGCTGGGAAGTCCTCAGTTTTGCTTGATGTGAAACCATGGGACGATGAGACTGACATGGCCAAGCTGGAGGAAGCTGTGAGAAGCGTCAAGATGGAGGGCCTTCTGTGGGGTGCTTGTATGTCGCTATGCCCTTAGATGCACATTCTATTTCTTTGTAAATATTACTTGTGTTGTGTTAACATGGGAGTATTTTCCATCCTGTGCAGCCAAGCTCATGCCAGTTGGATATGGCATCAAGAAGCTTCAGATCATGATGACCATCATTGATGATCTTGTCTCTGTCGACACACTCATTGAGGACCATCTGTGTGTTGAACCAGCGAACGAGTACATCCAGAGCTGCGACATTGTTGCGTTCAACAAAATTTGTGAGTTTCTTCAGCTCCTTTAATTTCGTATCCTAGCGTTAATGCACTGGTTATACCTGGCAGGTCTAGATGTTATGACATGATGAATGCCCCTCTTTCCTTTACATATGTTTGGAAGTCATACTACACTATTGTGTGTCTACTTCTTATCTCCACTTCATCTTCAGTGTCCCTGTTTTTATAGTTATACTACACTATTGTGTGTCTACTTCTTATCTCCACTTCATCTTCAGTGTCCCTGTTTTTATAGTTATGCAAGAAACTGATCTGAGCACATCAATTTTGATCAGAAAAACTATCCCTGTGCTTCTTTAGACATGTTTGTACAAACTCTGATAATCCTATTTTGTTGCAGAAATCTTCCTGAGGCAGACAATGGTGGTCGGTGGACAATGCAGCAGCACTATATATCTACAGTTTTTCGTTGCTATGATTGTCTTGGTGTTCGGGAAACAATTCCTGTAAGGTTTTTGGACTATAGTTGAGTGGAGTCGTAGTATTACTACCGAGTGTGAATCTCTCCTTTGTTATAAGACTGGGTGGTTCGATATCTGTTTATTTTCTTGTCTGCCGTTTTCCTTGAGCTTGCTTGTGTGCACTCGAGAATGAATCATGTACTCAAGCATGTGGAGTACTCCTACTGCACCAGGAAAATCGTGGCCATTAGTTATGTTGACGTGGTATAGGATTGAACCTGCGGTCATTTGCATCTACTTCCATTGGTACATTTGCAAAACAGCCCTGCAAAAGTTCTACCTTGCAACAAGAAGCCCTTGGTCCTCAAATTCCCCATTACGCTCCCTCCCCAAGATACCGTTCTAAATGGTACATGAACCTGAAATTACCTTCAGTATCAAGGTGTGCTGCGCAGAAGTTAATGGAAATGTTTCATGATTGCAACCTTACCTGTGTCTAGTTTGGCCGGTTGCTGGGCCTCTTCGCTTGCTTTTGTGACAAACCTTTTCTTTAAGCTGTGTAGAAGGATGTTCTACCAGCACCTTTGGTGTTGCCTTGCTACAACTACATTGACTGTTACTTCACAGGTTAAAGCCAAATTATGTCTACGCAGAGAAACACGGAAATCCAGCAAAATATATGAACCATCTATGTATTTCATGTGAACTTTTACCTATTTTTCATTGAAAAAAACAACAACTCTGACCTCCTTCGTGAGACTGCCAAATGGCAGTTAAAGTCGTACGTTCAAAACCAAATAGCATTCGCAGCACATGTATACCGGACAAAACCTGCTCCCCGAGTGACTCGCATCAAAGGTATAGCTGCGATCTCTTTCCGATTCATCGAACAAGATACGCTGCCCAAAATCTGAACCCTCGTCAGGACTGTCTGCTACAGACTGGCATCAAAGGTATAGCTGCGATATCTTTCCGATTCATCGAAGATACGCTGCCCACGCATCAGAGTTGATCTGGCTCTTATCTCTATCTTTCTCGTCTGTTGGCTTCTGTTCGGGCTTTGGTTTCATCTTCTTGTTGGCCTCCGTTCCAATGAAAATGACATCATCTATAATAAAAGATTTTCTGCCATTCGTTCAAGGACAAAGATCTTTTCTCCGATGTCAATGGTCATGCTGGAAGATTAAATTTCTCTTGGTATGAGTCTCCAGATTTTGCTCCATATCAATTATGGTTCTTACGTATAGTCTACAGTTGGAATTGGACTGTGCGGGTAGGTTACGTGTTGGAGTCGAACTTTATAACCTAGGCCTAATATATAAAGCCACACGGGGTAGCCAAAATAGACTAGATGAAAGCTAGGTTAGACACAAGGTCGATTTTCGGGGACGGTCCGGCGCCGCAGCATGACGTTCGTAGATCTGACGTGTTTGTATACCGTGGCGGGCTTGTCGTCGAAGGTATTATGATAGTATCTTGGGAGGAGCGCCCGTAAAGCATGTCCCGCAGATGTAGGGGTTCATCACTGAGTTACCAAACATCGTCTTCCGTCTACTTTCTGCGATGATCTAATCGCCTACTATGCTAATAGTTTTTTTTTTCTCATGGTTGCCACGAGGAGTATTGATCTTGCAATAATTGTCATGGTTGTTATGTCACCGACAATGGTGATTAATACTCTAGGCTCCCAAGTGATCGACCTATTCGGTTGATTGTTTCCCTAGTATACTCGTGTTGGTACTCTTGCCGATGGTGATTGACTATTTTAACGGTTTTACACATGCATCTATCGTTGATATTGCCGATCAAATGAAAATTACAGGTGAAACTTTGTTACTATTTAGGCTTGGTTTTTTCTGCTGCCTTTAGAAAAATGTAAAATTGTGTCATAGAAAAAAAAGAGTTTAAAGACATCAAAGATTTACTTGTCTGTTTTAAATTCTAATTGATGAGGACAGCAGAACCAGGGCCGGCTCTGGCCCAGGGCAAGAAGTGCGACGGCCCGGGGCCCAACCAAAACTGGGGCCCATTTTTTTTTTTGAGAGTTTCGGCCATTCTTTATTCATCAAGGATAGAAAGTTGTACAGGGATGCATAAACCCCCCGGCGGCTCTAAGAGCCAAAGCTGACGACCGATGGCTAAACTAACAGCGCTACGGGCGAGGCGATGAGCCTCGCCATTGGTGCTTCTACCTTCATGGCAGAAGGACACCGACGAGAATAGGGTCTTAGTCTCCTTTATCTCATCAACAATCATACTATAAGCTCCCATGTATGGCTTCTGCAGGTTTCGAATGACCTCCAGACAATCAGAGGCCACACATACATGGTAAACTGAGGTCCTGCGCGAGAGCGAGAGCTTCCCGGCAGGCCACTGCTTCTAGCGTCGCAGGATTGTCTAGGCCACTGATAGTGAGCGACGAGGCCCCCATGAAAAGTCCTGCTTCACTTCTGCATACCACCGCGACTGCGCCACCTGGACCATTCTTTGCCGTGGCCGCATCGACATTGATCTTCACGCACCCAGGCGGTGGGGCAATCCACTTCTTCCCCTTACTTGGTCGAGTATTGGGGCAGGCCTGATGGAGGGGACGCCATAGCAAGGTCTGCCAGGAAGCTCTTTACAAACAAGAACGTGGATAATGGGCTTTGTTGCTCACCTTCATGAATAAAGCGTCTTCGTGCATACCAAATTGCCCATAAAGTGACAATCATCTCCACAAAGGCCGAGTGACTGAGTGACTGGATCATTGAGAAGATCCATTGCTTCGCCGATGGTTCTGATGTCAAACTCATATGCTCAGTAATCTCTTCACCTACAAGGGCCCAAACACATCTGGACATTGTGCAGTCGATGAGAGAATGCCTCCAAGAGTCATCCGCTCCACATACCGAGCATTGACTCGTGTCCGCCATATTCCGATGATGTCGGACATCTCCTGTTGGGAGGGACTGGTGTGCGAGACGCCAAAGGAACACTCGCAGCTTTGATGGCACTTTAACTGTCCACATCTTCTTCCATAGCTTCTCCTCTCCCGCCCCATTCGAGGCGGCTGGTCTATTGTCAAGCCAGTCTTCCCTGCGCCTCTTTGTATGAACCAATAGCCGATACATCAATCGGACCGAGAAGCTGCCTGATCGTTCGTAATGCCATGCCCAAGAATCAGCCTGTCGACGGGTGCCCAGCGGAATTTTACAAATATGGTCTACATCCATAGGCAGAAAGAACTCCTCAAGGGCTGCACGGTTCCAAGACACGGATTGAGTGTCGATGAAAGCACTGACCCTCACCGGTGGGTTTATCTTCTTGCTAGCCATGGGCCTTTTTCTGGCACAGTGTATATAGGAAAAGGTAGAAGAAAAAAATTAGGCCCATCTAGCATGCACGCAGCCTAAATTAGGCCCATTTAAAGAGTTCGCCCTGGGGCCCTCCAAATCCTAGAGCCGGCCCTGAGCAGAACTCAGTTGACCTGAGTATGCATGGGATAGATATGCAGCTCGTTAAAAGATGCACATCCCGATTACATTATTGTACCTTCTTGGCCAAAAGCAATACGGGATTCAGGACCACATCGCGGGAGCTTCTCGCTAGTTCTAGCCTCCATAGATATTTCTTTTATTGGAGAATTGCCTCCCTAGAGATCGACCATATGTTTATGTTTCGATCATTGGTCCACCCACCAGTGGTGAATCATGAGTGTCCCTGCCCTGTCCAGACATTCTTGCACAGCCATTCATCCAAATTGATTTTTTTTTGGTTCGCAATTTGCGACTAAACAATTGGAAATACTACTAGTAGCCCTTGTTAAGCATACTTCATCAGGCCAGACAGGCTCCATGCTCTCCTCTTGTGGATCCCTAGGGCTTCCTTAACTAGCAAAGACTACATTCCTAAAGGCAGAAGAGCTCCTCTGTACCAATCCTATACACTTTACCCTCTAGCTTACACAAACTTTACCCCCTAGTCGTTTTCTGCAAACAAACAAAAAACTTGTCAAGAAGATTAAAAAAAGTAATACGTTTGTAAAAAAAGTACAATAGTAAATAGTTCAGATTTATTTGTGTGCACAAATTGTATAATTAAGCGAAAACTCTCTTTGGCCCCTGTAGGGATTTACTTTTAATTTAAAAACTATGAATGTAGTCAGTGATGTATCCTACAAGTATGCAAAATCGTATTGTGAAATTATTTGTATTCTGGGCTACACAAAAATGACAAATTGTTTCAAATTTACTATTTCAACGTATCTATGATACATCTTAGATTCTGTTTTTTTTCTTCATTTTTTTATAAAAATATGATTTTTGTATATTTAAACTAAAGGACTTGCTGAGCCAAAAATCCTTGCTCGATAATTCAGTTCATATTTTCAAATAAAAAGTTATGTCTATAAACTGTCTTCTGCATCGCACATGCATGGTTTTCTAACTGCCGAAAAAAAGACGATTCACGATTCTTTTACTTCCATGAACTCCACCACATTGCGCTAGTTTTTACAACCAAAATCGTGATTTGAGTTCGCTTCAACCCGTCAGTGTTTGTGGGGTTCTTCAGAGTCGAATGTAGTGACACTTTAAACTTGGTCAACCTGCCATTTCTTTTGCAAATACATGGCCCATCCCGGAATACATTAAAAAAGGGTCGATCATTATTCGTCAATATTTAAGTTAAAATTAAGGCTGTGTTGGGCGAAACAAAGGAGAGTCAGCGTTTTCACCTGATACATAGGAGTATGTACTGTACTTTGTAGTGAAGGATCACATTCAATGGCACATCGGCCTTTGCCAAAGGTGCAGAGTGTTGCTTGGCGCTCACTCATGTGTGCCTTTTTTTCCAGAGTTGGCACAGACACACACGAATGTGCCGGTGCTCTGCCTCTGAAGTCTGATCCAAATGCCAATGGAGATTTGGGATCGATGTGCGCCCCAGCTCCAGGCTGGCTTTCCGTTTTCGGCAGTTCCGCATGTTCCAAGAACCCTAGTTGCTGTACCCTTTGTGTCCATTCATGACCAATATTTTTCATTGCGCCAAGTTCTTGAGATTGGCCACATGCATTGATTAAACTAGAACACATGAGGGTCCACTTCCCCACTACATGCACTGATTACTGTAACTTGTATTACACAGAATGATAAGGAGTAGTATATATGTGGAACATGGATATATCTGGCCTCTGAAAAAACAGAAATGTAACTAAAGTGATTAAGCTGAAACTTAATCCCTCTTATGAACATCAGTTCAAATCTTGTGCATGTATGTAGACCGTGTGATCTTGATGCAGCCTTACACCCTGGTGCATTCCACCGTCCTCTATCTATCTAATTGATTCATCGTTCAATTCCTCATCTGGTGCATATGGATTATTGTGGATCCATCATCCTATATCTATCAGATGCATACAATCTGCAAAATTTACATATTCCAAAATTCAGTACTTGTCAGGTCAGATTCAATCTACTGAATGAGTATTCTGGTGAACTGATTGGTGAATTCGATTCAATACGAACATGCCATATGAACTTTATAGCTTACCAAGTCACATCATAATGATCTTGGCCTTGTACCTGGTCTCGGTTTACACCTCAAGAACAATGACTGCAAAAATAAGCAAGATAAATCGACTATCAGTTCATGCTATAATCAGTAGTCGAAGAAATGCTACTTTCCATGCATGCATGGTCTGATCTACGTGAGTGCAAAGTAATCTTCATCTCCAATGGAGACATCTTCTCCATTGTTAAGGCAGTGGTGAAATGAAATCTAGCAACTTACAGTCTGAATCTGTTTTGTCCCACTTGGAGACATCTTCTCCGTTGTCATCCTCCTCCTCCTCCAGGTAGTAACCATCCATTTGGATCTTCTCCATTTGTTTGTCCTCTAGGTAATACTTCCTTGACGATGATGCCGCGTTGCTCTGGCGCGCAGCGCTCATCTTCTTGTGAAGCATCGTCCTAAATAACTACACACGTAGACACAACAACTTGCATTATCAATCATGCATAGAGACAAAATGTGACAAAGACGTAACTGAACCTAGCTTGAACAGTAAGATCATGCATGATAACTTATGTTTATTACCTTCTCCAGCTTTGTTTCGACTGGATCCTTGAAGCTTGGCTGCGGCGCGAAGCCGCCGCGGCAGGCAAACATCTTCTTGAGGAGAAACTTGAAAGACTTCTGCTTGACGCCGCCGCCGCCGGTGGTGCTGGCGAGGAGCTCCCTGGCCTTGGTGAGTATGATCTGCGTGTCCGGCGAGAACTCCGCCCCGTTCTGGCCCGCCGCGTCGGGGGCCTGCAGCCTGAGCGAGAGCCGGCGGTCGACCTCGAGGCTGGAGGGGCAGTTGAGGAACCTGTCGAGCGGCAGGTTCTGCTCGTCGTCGCCGGCGCCGGCGGTGGAGCCGCGGGCGCTGGACTTGGACTTGGCGCGCCGGAGCAGCTTGTTCAGCGCGTCCTGCAGCTTCTTCACCTCCTCGACGGTGAAGTCCGGCACCGCCTGATCCTCCGCCGGCGCCGTGGGCTGCTCGTTGCCGAGCGTCCCGATGGAGAGCATGCTCCAGTCGCCGGCGCTCCTCTCCTCGCGCGCGTCGTACTCCTGGTCGCGGCAGTGCTCCCGGGCCGGAGCATCTACACACGCGCGTACGTACGTCAAACGCATGCATGAGATCCTATACGTTCTCGTCCCATGATCAGGGTGAAGCAGAAACCAATGCATGGCACGGATGACTTACTGCGAGCTGAGTTCCCGGTGGCGGGGCGTTTCTTGTCTTGTTTGGTATTCAAGCGATTTTGCACCCAGTTAATGAGCTGCCAAACAGAACAAATTACACCACTCGATCGCACATACATATACGTACTAGTATACTATGAAAATACAAGACCGTATACAGGAAAGAAAGAACTGCTGCTGCTGAACCCTGTAAGCGAGCTTACCCCCATTGATTCTTGCTTCAAGCTACCAGGTGCTACCTTCCAACGATCAGAGCGGCCGTGAATTCGCTGCAACGTTAGGGCCAGAAACCGCAAGAACGATGAGCTAGCAGCTGATCGATGGGCAACAGTTTCAGGGTTTTGGAGATGCCCTCGGCCAGGTGATCAGCGAGGAGGCCGGCGCTTGTGATCTACTGCATTCATCGGGCTGAAAGAGCTTGGGAGCTAGCGCGTCTAGTAAAAAGGAAGCTGAGGGGAGTGACTTGGATGGAGCAAGGGTCCCCTACCCCGGTGAATTAAATAGGGTGAGAGTGAGTATACAGTGATAGTCTACCCCATGGCTGGCTTGACGCTTGAGGGTAGAGTGGCCAAATTGCATCCACTGTTAGGCTTACATGTTACATGTGTGCTTACCAGAGGCAGGGGAAAGGACAAGAGTGCGCTTAAGCCTAGGCGTTGTTTAACTAGGACCCGTTAGTGGAAGCATGTAGTATCAAATTACTGCTTGTATGAATCCCCTTTTCTTACCGTGGCTTGCAGCTAGTGGATCTGGACTGGACTGTTCTACGCGAGTTGTCCTGTATGCCCTATCTTATTAGTCGAATCGTACATCTCAGTGGCCAGTAGCAGGTGCTCCAGGGTTCTGGAACCATTTTGGGATCACGTCCTTGAGAAAGAAAAGCTGCGCCAGCAGCATAGTTCCAGCAAAACCGGCGGAATATATACTTGCCACCAGGTGCCCCGGTGCAGCAGCGAAGAGCCTAAAGCCCTGGAACCGAAGCGGGGGTACGTGGCGCAAGCACAACCGGTCGATGCATACCGACGGCCAGAGATCAGCTACGTGGGCTCACACGGACCCAGCCATCCGACCCTAGTTTAACCATAGTAGCCGAGCTCGTCGGAGATCGAGCTCGGCGCCCCCACTTAATTACGCCCACTACGCCGTGAGACGATCACTCCGGTATTTAGGACGGGGTGAAAGGTCTATGGGATTGGAGGGAGAGGCCTCGTGGCGAGTAATTAATCTAGTCACGCCCCTAATCGTTGCGCTCCGGAGACTAATGGTGGTCCGGGGCTAGAGCGGGTTAATTAGGGGTAGACGGCGAGGAACCGGTGATTAAACAAACAGGTGTCAGCCCGACATGATGTGGTCTGGTCTGGTCGTGACACTTGGCGTCTCGGATCTGCTTCTTTTTTGCTTTGCGTATGTGTTGGATGGCCTGTGATTGGCCACAGCGCCGAGCTAGCTCCAACGGAGATCGTACACTCATCACTATTTTAAAACAGGAAAATTGTGCATACCTTATGCATGCGAAGTTGTCAAGGCTCTGGCGATAGGAAAAAAAACAGCTCTACTTGCCCAAGTATACGCGCGAACAGACAAACAGAGGTCTTTACGTTCCACGTCGTTCTGGTGCACGCGGAGAGAA
Source organism: Lolium multiflorum (assembly GCA_030979885.1). Lineage (NCBI taxonomy): Eukaryota > Viridiplantae > Streptophyta > Magnoliopsida > Poales > Poaceae > Lolium > Lolium multiflorum. Next base: position 53,016,735 of record CM061748.1, read on the forward strand.
ACAATTATGTGCCTACACAATGATAATTAACCCTCAGCGCAAATGCATACCATCCAAAACGGTTGGGACTTGGGACGGACTGAAACATCCCAGTACGCAGAGTCTCAGGATCATAGCCTGTAAGCAATTTCTACCATCTGCTTCCGGAGATTCTCCTTTGCACAGTATTGTAACATTTGTGTCAGCTCAAACTATCACGAACTATCCAAAGTTGAAAATCCAACACGGGCATGGAGTACAACGAAGAAGACCTGATCATTCTTGATCAAATCATTCAAGCTATACAGTATGTCACGCACAGACCTCGGCGAACTCCACTATGTACACCCAAGAAACCAGATCTCCGGTACTCCACCACACAGTACAAGACGGGCCTGCCACTACGATTCGGACCCTCCACAGCACACCTCCGAGCAGCACTCGTAGCAGCCCAGGCACGAGAGTGCCGTGCAGATCTGCGCCATCATGATGGCGCACTGGTCATTCATCCTGTTACACGCCTTGATGCAGCACATGCAGCAGAGGCAGTCGGCGACACGACTGCAGCACCCGCCCGCCTTCTTGAATATCTTCAGCGTCTCCGGCGGTTTCTCGTTGCCGAAGCCTGCGAGCAGATTTTCCCTGGTTGCTGCTTTGTCACCAAATCCTAGTTTCAGACCATGAAGCGGGATTCGTAGTGGCTCATTAGCTCCTTTTTGTTTCTGCTTAACCTGTTAGAGCAAAGCACAGAGTTTTGTTAGAAATGTTCCAAATCAATTTACACAAATCAAACATCAATATACACAATGATAATTATCTCTATAAACGATGTATACGAAGGAAAGCAGAGTATCTGTGGGACCTACTTTTTGTGGTGCGTCCAAATTGGTTTGAAGTGCAACCATGCTTGTGTACTCTGAAATAACGCTATGTTGTATGCTTAATCTCATCACCTGTGAAATAGAAGAAAATGAGTTACTCAAGAACTATCACGAACTATACTGTAAGAAAGGAGAAACAGCTCCGATCCATAAATGAAATGGAAAATGATCACCACGACAGCATGTAGCAAGTCACAACTTTTCACAGTTCTTCAGAACAGGAAATGTAAGAAAAACACAACAACATCAAAGCCTTTTTCCCAAGCAAGTTGGGGTAGGCTAGGTATGAAACCCAAAAAAAGGAAATGTAAGAAACATACCCGCAAGAAAAGGAAATGCAAAGAAACAAAGAATTGCTTCGATTGAAATATCACCGACTTGTCAAAACCATTCAACAACCTTTTTACTTGTCTAGATGTTTTGGTGCTACTCATGTTCTGGTGCTTCTTCAACTTTGTCTACCATACCAAGTTGTGGTTACAGAATAACTCATCAAATTCTAATTGTATCACACAGAAAGTAGATGTTTAAATTTACAAAAAAAACCCGCAACAATTGCCTTAACTGCTCACCTTTCTCTCCAACTGTTCAAATTTCTAATTGTATTACACAGATAGATGTTTAAATTGACAAAAAAAAAGCAAAGTAACAATTGGCTTAACTGCTCACCTTTCTCTCCAACTGTTTGTCTGCAGAAAGCCATGCCTTCGCTGTGAGAAGAGCAATCTGCTGTGCCGCCAAAAACTGGAATACATTAACGAAAAGAAATGGAGTCTTGTCAGCATATACTAGGATAACTGGATAGTCCTAAGCATTTGATACCACTTAACCTGAGGTTTAAATATTCTTTATAGAATTAAATAAAGACGTTGGCAAGTCCACAAATGGATAGTAAACGTAGCGACTCCTAAGACAAATGTATAAAGTAGCATGTTTGGGCATCTTACATTATCAAGAGGCATGTCTGTTACATGCTGGACCTTCAATTCAATTGAGATTTCTGTCATGTCAGCCAAGTTACCCTTTGCTATAACCGTATCAGGGAACTTGCCTCGGTATTTTCCAGATACACACAAAGGAGACTCTGCCGAAATGTCTGGGATGTACTCAGAATCGAGCTGAACAGAAAAATAAAAATCAATAACACGACCATCAGACATACTAGATTTTTTTTCTAGCTACACTTGCAAGATCTAGATTTTTTTTTCTAGCTACACTTGAAAGATCTTGCCCCACCTCCTGTTCATCCAACCTTGCACAAATAAGATAAGGATACCACAGCTTAAAAGAATCTTACAAAATAGGTTGGTTGCTCAAAAGAGCGGCATAAGAAAGATTAATGAAGATGGTAAGGCTGTATGGTTTAAGTCCACATCTATGCACTGCTGGAAAAAAATTATCTGAACTGTCCTAAAACATAATATGACATGAACATGATGCCAGCAAGAACTGCATAATGCAATTTATCACAGCCAATAACGCTAAGGGATAGCTTTTTTATTATAAGAATCCATACTACATAATGAAATTCACACAATCAAGCAATTTTAGATCGACAGGGCATGATAAAAAAAGGAAATTAACTATGCACAGACTCACTTCAAAATCATCAAGATATTTTGTAGCGTCAATGGAGAAATTTGCCACTGCTGTATTTGATGCTTTCTTGAACCACTTAAGTATTCGACTCTCAACTGATCCTGGAAAAAAAATCAGAAGAATTGTTACTATCATGAAGGTTTAATAGTCTAATTCAGCGTACAATTAATATTAAGGACAACAGCGTACAATTAATGTTTATTACTGACAGCTGAATTTCACAGATCTCCAAATCAATAATGCATTAGTAGAATTTTCAAGATAATTTGCCATCAAATTATTGAAGCAGAAATGGTGATTGTAGGAGACATAAGAAAAGCGCAGCAGCATTATATACAAAAATATAATAAATCACTCAGCCTATAAAGCAAAGAGGTTTCTGAGAAAAACTTGTTAGCCTTAATCTTGATTCCATGTATCTGCATGTTTAGTTTCATATGCATATAGTTAAGTGCACGGTAGGTTGGCATGGTCTACGTCGGAGACGTACGAAGACGACGAAGTTTCAGCTGAAGAACGTGTTGGCGAGATGCCGAGTTGCCGTGCGAGGCGGCGAGCAAGGTGAGATGCTGCTAGTGCCGTGTGATGCGGTATGACCATGTGGAGCTGCTGAATAAGTCTGTTGAGTGATCCGGCAAATAGTTGGTTAGTTGTGAGTGTATGCATCGGATGATGGCCAGGTCATCTGGCCGTTGAGTGGTTGTGCATGTAGCTAGGAATTAGTTAGTGCATGAAGTTAGTGGAGAGTGGGTCATGGCATGAGTTTAGGGCTTGGTGGAGGCATCGGTGAGTGCCAACTCTCTGTATAAATAGTCAAGCAGAATAGAAAGGAGAAATGGCTGTGAGGGCTGAGCAAAACAATGTAGCCAAAGTGGTCTCACGGGAGAGAGATTCAAAGCAAGAATTCTCCTAGGTGAGTTGTGCGTATGTATGTGTTCTTCAGTCTATCTCATCTTGCATGTGTTCTAGGTGAGACAAGAGAGATGGTGAGAATTAGAGGTAGAAGAGAGGAAGAAGATGGGGCTGCGAGATGCAGCCCCAACAAAACTTGTGTCCCATTCAAGAAAAACTTGGCCCATATCAGGACTTCCGCATATAAATAGTTTTTTAGGTGGAAAGATCGATATACTTCTGAGCAAACTTGGATAAACTTCGAATATCAGCTCAATAAAAATTGGAACAGATCACAGTTAATACTTCATATTTGCCTCATATCATCTACTCCCTTGGTCCCAAATTCAGTGACTCGGATTTGTCTAGACACGTTTTAGTGTGTAGATACATACGAATCTAGACAAATCCAAGTCACTAATTTGGGACGGAGGAAATAATAATTTTCTCCTTTCGAAGTTATAATATCATCTCATATCATCTAATCAAATACTAAGGTATATATACCTCATAGTATATAGTATATAGTAATAGCATATAAGCCTGCCCAAAACGTCTTACAATATGGGACAGATGTAGTACTGAACTAATACAGAATATACCTTACGGACATCACCAAAACTTCCAATAATATACTCGGGATACAAAAGAATTCTCAAGGAATCCATAGAATAAGTCACATAATATGCAAATCAAAGTTTCCAATTCGAAGCTCAGAAAGGGGCATGGCATATAGTTTGCTAATTCAATAAAACATAGAGGTGGGTTCAGTACCTATTTCGAGTGAAGCATCATAATGCCCCTTGCCAATTGATGCCAGCATGCGCAAGAAATAATGGTTGCAATATACACCTAATATTTTCAAGTGAGGAGGGTTGTGAACAGTTAGAAAAGGAAACACAGCCAATTACTCAGTAAAAACATAGTTCGACTCGTGAAAATATTGAAACTAATAAATTTAAAAATATGTTGTTTGTAAAGCTTTCTTTCACATGGAAATAAATGTATGCGTACCAGCATATAGAAAGATCAGGCAATAAGCTTAAAAAAAGAATCTCTGTTTGAGCCCGAGAACTGGGATATAGTTCTACAATTCAGATACTAACATAATTGCGTACATGAAGGTTGCTCCTTAAGATTACCTAGTCCAAAAGTAGAAATCCTGGGAGATTTAGATCCTCTGCTGATGAGCTCAGTTTGCACAGTTTTGCAGATGTCATGTTCATCATCAACCGATCCATCAGTCATAAGAAAGATTTGTGGAAGCACATCATGAACACTTGACAATAAAGCCATTGCCTTACGTGAGACAGAAAAAGGAGAATATGAGACAACAAAAAGAGAAAGACCAAGGATAATATGGCATACCCAATTGAGATCATATTCAAAATAATTATACCTCACTTAAAGGATGCATAATATCGGTGCCACCCTCAGCAACAAAGTTTTGGTTCATCCAATCAACCGCACCTGCTATTGTTTTCTCGTTTACTTTCTCTAAACAGGATGAGAATGAATGGAGCTCATCATTAAATGTTACAATGTTGAAGTAATCTCCTTGCGCAAGTTCTGAAAGAGCTGTAGACACTGCATTCTTCACATTCTCAAGAGGTTTTCCTTGCATGCTTCCACTTGTATCAACAACAAACACAACTGCCTTTTTGAAGACCTATTGGATTGCACATTTGCACTGATGAGATAAAGTACCAAGGCGGCATGTTTTGTAAAGTGAAAAGAAGATGATTTTTTTCTGAATTGATAAATAAAAATTTATACATAAAAGTTGCTCCCTAGGTTTCTTGTGACTTCAATGATGTAAAGTATCAATCTAGCACTTCTTATTGGCATTTGTCTAGACGAAATAACACAATAGAATGGCAAAATAGAATCATTGAGGGATCATGATAACACTAGTGTTACATTACTTAACCAGTAAAGTTACAAGAAGAGGTCCCAGCATTCAAAATAGAACAGTTTACAAGTGCAGACATCGCAATCAAGGAAGACGTGATTGATTATATTAAATGAACTATGGTAGTGCAGAAAACCAAGTAAAAGCAGCTAACCTTTCTATTTCCATTTCCAGGTAAAAGGAAAATGCTGAACCTATCTCTATCATCAGAATCTTGTGATGTTGAGGGCTGCACGAGGATACCACCAGACAAGTTGCCGGAGTAAACCTGTCGACAACATCCAGACAAATTAGGCAGACACACACAAAAGAAAACATAGTCAGCAGTAAACTTGGATCATTAAATTGTGATAAATCCACATGACAGTTCATAGATCATCACCCCCTGCTCATGAATTATTTCCTTTAAGATGCCTTGAAACAAAAAAATATCCACAGGAACTAGTGCAGCTAGTCAAGATCATAGAAGGACTAACTCACACTGTAGGAAAATGTGAAATCTTTGCTCGACCAACTCTCAACAATTGCTTCATGCAGGAAAGACAATTTATCTCCCTGCCTTGCCTTTTCCTGAAATAGCAATATGAAGATAAACATTTGGAAAGGCTATAGATGCACTCAAATGCAGAAAAAAAACGTTATCTAAGCAACAAGTTATAATTTATTACCTTCAAAGGGTGGCTTGTGCCCTGCAACAAAACCTCTTTGCTGAATCCACTATCCACAGTCAACTGAATTTTCTCCCTCTTCATGAATACTTTTGGTAATGGGTTGACATAGTATGGGAAACGGAAAGGTATGTCGACCGAAAAGCGTCCATTGTCATAGTGTAACTTCTGAGACCATTTAACTGTGGCTAAAATATCCGCTCCACCCTCCACCTTGATTTATATGACAGCAATGCATCAGCAAAGTTACAGTTCATTTAAAGGACAACAGTGGAAGACTGGAAATATATATATGTGTATATAACAAGTACCTGTGGTATTGTCAAGCAAAACATGTGGGGCTTCAAAAGGCCCCCATCAGCTTTACCAATATTGTCCATGGACTGGTCTTCTACTTCGATTACTTGAGTATTGTATGATCTTTTTCCAACGGTAACCTCAGCGCCTAGAATTGAACCCTATTAGCCAAACCGTTCTTAGGTTGAGACCATGACATAATATAATTACAAATAATAACCATATAAACAAACTAGGTACCCAATGCTTCATTTGATGTATTTGTTTAACACTGGATGAGGAATAAGTCATATAGGAGGTGACATGTAAGTACGGAAAATAAATTCAATGAATTTCCTCATTATTTGTACCTATCGAGTTTTTAAAATTAAAGCAACGATAGTGACTTTTTTTTAACACAAAAATGTAATGGCAGTGCAGGTGGTTGAACTATTTTTTTTACTTAATTTATTTATGTCCTTGTCAGCCCACTCTGCAAGGCAAGATAAACAACAGTAACCCAGCTGCACTTAATAATGCTCAATAACCATCCAAGATCAATAGCTTCACTATCAAATTAATTTCCACTTCCAAGTCCCTACCACATTTTGAACGAATACCAGGTAAACTTCTATATGCTGAAGTAAGGGCGAAGCTATTCCAGTACACCCCAAGTGTGTGCCTGCCTCTTTAATGACCAAAATTCACTTCCGGTGATTGTTTCCATTGGTCATTGGACAAACCAAGGAATTAGTTTCACTTGTTCATGTCATAGTTGAACATACTATTCTATTCTAACTGAAAGTATCCCTTCTACATGTCTAGAACTTTTGGCCCGAAGCTATTAAGTGGAATTTAGTATCGGCACGCCAAAAATTGCTTTCAGCCACCTTGACACAACAAAGAAAAACAATCACAAGGCAGAAGGTAGAAGCCCTTAACCAGCCTCCTGTAAGCTACCCCAGCCAAGTAGATATCAAAATGAACTACCAGAAACATGGTATTGTGCAATCACCTAAAATCACGATGCCACAATATTACAGCACCACAGGCAGCCAGCAAAAGTACAAACGGGACAAAGGACTGAAGGACCCATGTTGAATGAGTTGCAATACTACCCGGCTTAAGTGCAGCACCAAGCAGAACTGCTAATCGCAAGGGCATGCACCAAACAAGAGATTCATGGGCCACAATTATATACAATCTCTAGTCAAACGGACTAAATAACACTTGACAAAGCCAATCATGTCAACCCTCACCTAACTGAATCTCCCTGACGAAAAGCAAAAAATCAACAGGAAAATAAAATCGCAACAGTACGTCGTCAAGGACGACAGGAAATAGAATCCTCAACCGGCTCACCTGTTCTCCCATGGGCACGATGATCCTGACGTCGCAGTCGCGGCTGCGCGTGATGCAGTGCAGCCACCACCGCGCGCGCAGGGTGACGGCGGCGACGCCGAGCGCGCAGTCGGCGGCGAGGTGGACCTCCTTCATCTGCAGCGGGATGAGCGCGGGCGGGTCGAGGCGGCCGTAGACGTAGGGCTGGTAGCTGGGCACGTCGGGGGTGTCGACGGCGCCGGGGTCGGCGACGACCGCGTAGGCCATGGGCGCCGCGGGGAGCAGCAGCGCGTCGGGGCCCCGCTCCATCCCCGCGGGCGGGCGCGGCGCGGGCAGCCCGCCCGGCAGCACCAGCCGCTTCGACAGCTTCAGCCCGTCCTCCACCGCGCGCGCGAAGTCCTCCATGGGGCGCCGCCTCCGCCGCCGCCGCCGCCTAGGGTTTCGATGAGATGGGGAGACGGGGAGCGCGTTCGATCTGCGCCGATGGGCGGTGCGGCGGCGAGGCGGGCGAGATTTTATTGGGAAGCGTAGGCGGAGATGGATTTGATAAAGTTGGCCGGAGAGGGAAATGATGAGCTGGGTCGGGGTCGCGAGGAGGCGATCGGGAGGGATGCAGGCGGTGGTGACAGGCTGCGGAGGCGGTGAGAATAAGGAGCCGGCGGCGTGGGCCCCAGGCTTGGTTTTGATTCGTTAGTCGTTTGGCTTGCCAAAGGTTAACTGTTTTTTTTTTCTATTTTCTTCAGAAAGGCTGATGCTATGTGAGTTGGGCTGTTAACTTGGAATGGTGGTTTGAAGGTGCTGGAGTTGGGGTTGGCATCTTTTGTTAAGCACCTGTGATTTCCTTTCCATTGTTTATCTACAAGCTCATTTTCAATGTTGGGATGCTAGTGTTCAACCAATAGAGAGTTTAGGTAATTTCCATTGTTTTTTGGTACCAACTGAATTTTAATGTTAGAAAGCTTAATGTTCAACAATGATTTTACAGTTTGGACGAATATGCAATCATCTATGGACGTTAACAGGATAATACTCACATATATAACAACAAACATTATTTTTATAATTATCTTTTTCCCATTAAACCAAGCGTGTTTAGAAGATCACACAACCGAAGAGTCCCATGCTTGTGAGGCCAAGAGCGAAAAAAGAATATTAGAAACTGGCCATATCGATTGAAACATCATGTGAGATTACACATATTGAATCGTAGATACTCTCATTGGCCACATGGATAAGCGATGCCGCCGAGAGCCAACGTCCACCGGCAACGTCATCAAGGGTTGTGGAGAGTAGAGCCGATACGGCAAATGCCACCACACATAGGTGGCCAACCACATCTTGAATATCTCTGAGCAAATAATACAAATTCGGTGTGTATTTCAATTTGGTTTCAGTGAAACTAGTTGATCGAGTATGCAAAGGGAAATTGTCTTCTCTAAAGCAAAAAAGATAGAACCAACAAACTTCGCCACAAGGAAGACCGACCTTGAGAAAGACTTGTCTACCCTCAACATATGGGCCGGAACAAAGATGGGGAGAGATAGACTATTAGGAAGGTATATTTCTTTTATCAATAAATTAGACCTAGCACTCTTTTCTTGAAGGCAACTATACTCAGAGGTTGTAAAATGCTCATAAAGGAAACTTAAATTTTTGCCTTATATAAGTGAAAGAGTAGTCATTCCTATATATTTATTATTATTGCAACTTCATTACTTTACGTATAGGGCAGTTTTCTTCCTCTTTAACCATGCCCAAAACTATTTTTCCATGTCTCATTTGCTGGTCGATATAGATTTCAAATCCACGGATACATAACCATGCATACCTTTCTCAGGTTTATATTTTAAAGCACTTTCTTTCATGCGTGAACTGAACTCTATATTTTGGTTTCAGTTCGATCAACTATCCTCTCATTCTTCAAAAAGTCAAAATGTCATGTTTTTTACACTCGATTTTCATCTATTTACTTCCATAGTTATATGAGAACCTACCAAAAAACAGAGCTAAATTAGTTTAATTGGTCTTTGTGGTTGATGGCTCTCTTATTTTCTACAACTACTATTCAAATTGAATTTTATACCTCTATTAACCAAAAAAAAAACCCAGAAATCATGGCGGTGTCAATTACATTTCCGAGCCACTATTTGGAATATGTGGAATATTAAATCACAACCTTGCTAGTTACATGTCACGAGGTTCCGAATTCTAGTTTTTATTTTATTTTATTGTACTTAAATGAGTTCATAAGCCTCTTAACCTGTCATAACAATACATATTGTATAATTGTGCATATTTTTATTTCCTTATTGGATTGAACATCAAAGTACAAGAATACATTGTTGTCAACATGGTGTTGACATATTGATGATTATGTGGATAGTTTTGGCACTCATAAATCGCCACAAGAAAATCCAGATTATCATTTAAGTTTCCCATGACAACACATGGCATGCAAACTAAATTCCTCTGAATTATTGGAGATAAAATCACTAACTACATATAACAGAAAACATAGAAAACCTAACCGAAAAAAGAGAAGAAGGCACTATGCTAGAATCAAGTACTTCTATTTAAGGGTTGTTTGGATAGTGATTATACACGGAAAGGGGTTTAGGAATCGAGTTTACCACATTAACAAATAAATCGCCACAAGCCCTGCATGGCATTTGAATTTCCATGATAATGCCATGCAAACAAGATTCTTTTAAATCCTATAAAAGGAAACCCGCTATTCGTAATAGAATACACAGGACAAAACTAACCTAAAATAAAGAAAATAAAGCACTAAGCTAGGATCATGTATTCATGTTCAACCGTTGTTTGGATAGTGAGTATACGAGGAAGTATAATAAGGCGATGTCTAAGGCTCTAGATATTATGTTTTGCTTAATTGGAGAATAGAGAATACATTGGAAGGTTGTCAGTTAAATGTGAGCTGCACCATATGCTTATAGACAATTTGTGAGAATATAAGGCGAGCCATATATATTGACAAAGTAGTGCTACCTTTTTTATAATATGTTATAGCTAGCAGTTGGCTATATTATTGTTCTGCTCTACAGCTAGTTGGATTTTGGAAAACGCGTTTTCCCGCATTTAACAAACTAAAACCATGTTTGATTTGCACTTCCCATGTTAGTGGGTATCTAAATCTTGGTTCTTATTATAGAAGTTGTAAAAACCTAGAATTGTGTGTTGTATTGCCATGACCCTTGAAGGTACATGTATTCTAACACTCATAACACTACAAATCCAGATTTTAGAAAAGGAAAAAATGATTATTCCACGTTTTTGTACTGTAGTATAAAGATGTTTCCACTGATAATCAAGAGCGTGCGTAGCAGTTGACAACTTAAAATAATCCGAGCAAGCGGAGACAAGAATGCAATCTGCTGGACGTTGCTTTAGTGTTTAAATTATTACTCGATATTTCATCGGCGTTGCTTTTATCGTCATCTCACATCAAGTGGATAGAACAAATACGAACCTTGGTCCTATCAAAATTCAGCTTCGTGGTTCAAGACGTGGCATGGATGATCGAACAAGACAAGCGTTGTAACCTGACGATACGCTCCTCTCCTCTTTCTCTTCCGGCCGGATAAGCCACTCTTTCGCCGATCAAAAGAAGCACGCTGGTGTGCTGACGATCGTGCCTAGGCTAGCGGGCGGGCCCGGCTGGCCGGCGGTGAGCGGACCCAGGGGTGATTATCTAAAGCACGCTTAAACCCACCGGCCCAACGGCACCACCGGCCGGCCCACCCTCCGCGCGCCACGTGTCCCCGTCGGACCGCTCGCGCCGCATGTGACCTTGACCGCGACGCCGCGGCGTCGATCGACGGGAGCCGTCCGTTCGTAGAGCGACGGGTGAGATCCGTCGGTGGCGTGGGGACCGCCGGGCCGGCACGCCGCGTGCGGGCTAAAGCCTGTAACGGCTAGTTTTTATCGGCACTTTTTGTGTGTCTGTGATTAGGGAGACCGGTTCATCATCAGCTGGAGCCCGTTCATGCACCTGGTCCATGTTTTTTTCCAGGTAAAGAAAAACAACAGCGTGCGGCTAAACCGTCTTTTACCTGTGTGCCCGGCCGTAACTTGTCAATAATTTATAGATTGTACTTTAAAATAATCAATTTTACCAGCTAAAATCGCAGGGACTGAATTGATTATTTTTGGTGATGGACACGGACAGACGCCATACAAGACGCCTGCTCCACTATTTAATCCTGTGTTGCCAAATCTCCCAGCTCATCTAAACAGCGGCCGGTACAGTCATTCGCGACTCACGGGCGGGGAGCATCAGCCAGTCCGTCATACTATCGGCGTCCGGCGAATAAAATCCTCGTGAAAAGTCCAGAACCAATATTCCTACGTGTCGACGTCGGCGAGATAAACGCCCATTCTTCCACGTGATCTCAAAAAAGAGGATTAACGGGGTCGTTCTCGACGGTGCGATCGACCCACGCCGCGAAAGCGCCGGAAAGCGACCATCGCGATACACCGGCCGGACGTTGCGGAGTTATTACTCCCTCTGATTCATATTAATTGACTCCAATATGGATGTATCTAGAACTAAAATATGTCTACATACATCTATATTAGAGTCAATCTACGTTACGGAGTATTTTTTTCTATATTTTGAACTCTTTTGTTTATTTCGGGACTGTCACGGCACGCGCGGGCTCGTTCGTCCACCGGCCTTTTCGCCTCGTGGTGATCGTCCCATCACTCCTGATTTGGCTTAATTTCTTTTTGAGGCTTGCTTAACTGGTAGTAAAGCGCAACGCCAATGGTTAATTAGGAGGAAAAAGATAAGTGGCCCGAATACGACTGACGGGAACGTGAAGAAGATTTGATCTGATTCCGTTCGGGCCAGCTTCGCACGGTTTTATGATAAAACTAACTATCGACGTCATTAAATCGGGTCGAAACAGTGTTCAAAACCAGCCCAAACGGTGATCTTGTAAGTAGATCTTTACAGAAAAGACAGCGACACTTAGGGAGCACTGAACACACGGCTACCAAGTTGCAACCCAACATATGAATCTCTCCTACTCGGCACAAATTATTAATTCCAAAACTTTCGTTTCATTTGTTCAGTCTTAACTTGTAGCAAGACACAACGCCAATGATTCCGCGAGAAATTAAGTGCTCCGAATACGACTGACAGGAACAAAGGAAAGATCGATCCTGGTCGAAATGGACCGCTGATTCCGTTCCGGTCAACTTTGCAATGTTTTATAATAAAACAACTTATGGATGTTATTAAATCAGATTGAAACAGTGTTTCAAACAACGACATGTGGAATGATGAAAAAGGTAGAGTTGACAAGGTTGCACGAGTGTCAATTTTTGTGGGTCCCTAAATTTTTTATAGAAAAAATATAGTTTCTAAATTATGAAAAGTTAAGATAAAATATTCACACGTATAGAGCAAGCAAAACATGCCATAATTTTTTGAGTGAATTATATTTCTTTTTGCCAATGTAAACGCTGAATCAACGACTAGTTCGAAGGAGCATTCGAATTTTTTATATAGTTCTCTAAACTAGTCGAACCGCTAAGCCTAACCCGCACTCGGTACGTCCCAGCCGCACTCTACACTAGGATCCAATCTAGCCGCACAACATGCCAAGGTTCAAGAAAGCGTTAAGCGTAATCGGTGCGGTGGCCTTCCTGTTAGCGCTTCAGCATGCATAAGCGGCGCTTTTTTCCCTCTTTTTTCCGCTTTTTTCTGCTTAAGCGCTTATACAATCGATGCGGAAGGCCTCCGCATTGTGCTTCAGCGCGCATAAGCGACGCTTTTTTCCGCTTTCCCGAACCTTGCAACATGCACCGATTCGGCCAATTCCCTCTTTGTCTTCTAGGTCCAGGCAACAGTGAACGAGAGCGAGTTGGTTGCTGATTTCGCATCCACGCTTTGCTTGCTAATGATCCCATATGTTGGAAATAGGCAGACTGGATAAATGTGGTAGAGATTGACACATCATCCAAAATACAAGGTAAACAATGACTCAAGAAATGGAATGGGGTAACAAGTGTCACAAAAATCAAGAACACACAACAAAAAAAGTTAGATTCACTCTAGTTTTTTTTTTGTAAATATATATGGTCATCTACAAGGTGCGCAAAATTCACAGAAGCGACTTAAGCCATAAAAGACTAATGAAAAAGGGATTTCGATTGACTACAACGGGTATAGAACATGCTATTTTCTGACATTCAATCTATGTGTATCAAGTTAGAAGAAGTATGCCGGGCACGAGAACTTAAGTTTTCGACAACGAACACATTTTATTAACTCAAACATTTACATCTACTGATACAATTATTTAGCCCACACCCAGCCTCTGCACATCGAAGATGCACACAACCGCAAAGAAGAAGAATACGGAGAAAGGAAAGTGGAAGGAGGATAACTTATAGGCATGATACATATCGGAAGTGACTATGACTAAGCCTACGGTGACAGAGGACCAGTTCTCAGCCTATGCCGCCACCCATCCATGGTAAAAATATGTTTCGCCACTTGCTCCAACCGGAAGCATGCCCCCGTAAATAGAGCATGGTGTTTCGATATTTCGTTCAAAGATAGTGAGCAGACTAAAATATAAGCTGCAAAGGAGAAAACTTAGCATTAAAAACATGTTATTTTTATACATAATAATGTTGTGAATTTTTAACAAATGTTACAACTTCTTATATACTCGGAGAGCACGTGTTTTTTTTTATCACAACTCGGAGAGAAAACGCAAGCAGCGTGCCGGGCCAGGCTCTGTCTGGCGTCTGCAGTGTCATCCACAAAGGGCCGCGGAGCGGTGAGAATGTGAGATGTCAGACGCGTCTGCTGATCTTGGGCTGCAAGTAGGTGGGCAACTGGAGAACAAAGTGGGCCGTCAAGCGAGTGTCAACAACTGAACCGCCGCATCTTTCTTGCATCCGAAGAAGACACCAAAGCCGCTTCCTCCGGCCTCCTCCCCCACCCCTCCCGTTCCCGCACCGGACGGGCCACGCCGGAGCCGAAGGCGGCGATGGCTTCGCAAGGGGGCGTCAGCGAAAGCAGCAGCCGCGGCGGCGGCCGCGCCGCAGAGACGGGACCCTCCTACGACCGCAGCATCACCGTCTTCTCCCCCAAGGGCCGCCTCCTCCAAGTCGGTGAGTACCCACGCAACGGCTCGCCCTCCTCGTCTCGACCCCCCACCCCCGAAATCGAGCTCTCCATCTCCCCGATGCCGCCGCACCTACGTCATGATCCTGTGTGCGCGTGCGTGCTGTGCTGTCTGTCGCAGAGTACGCGCTCAAGTCCGTGAAGCTGGCGGGGATCACCTCGGTCGCCGTGCGCGGGGACGACTCCGTCTGCGTCATCACCCAGCGGAGCAGGGCGCCGGTGGTGAGTGCGCGCGCGCGCTGGCTCGTACACTGGTGATTGGTGAACGCTGATCGATGGCCGTTTCGTGTTTTGGGGAAGTAATCGGTGGGTGCCGTACTTGCCTGTTGCGTTTCAGGACCCGCTGCTGGACACGACGGACCCCGCCGACTTCTCGCACCTGTTCGAGATCACCGAGCGGCTCGGCATGCTCACCACAGGGATGGCAGGTGCTGATTCTCTCTGCGTTTTTGGGTATCTGTCCGTTCTAGTGCCATGTGTAGTTTGCGGCTTATACAGTTTGATCTCATTGGTAGTTAGTTCAGCAACTGCATTGCCACATGCGAGGCCGATTAGGACTTCTGCTTGTGTTGTGGAGGCTTATGTTCGACTAGAAGTTTTTACTGGAACAACTTATGCTGACATTGATTATAGTATGCATTTCTAGGATGGGTGACATGTACAACATTGTACTGACATTTTAAGCTGAATCACTTCAGATTTTGGGTACTATTATGAATGAATGATTCATCTGGTAGTCTGAAACATTGGTTGTATAGTATACATAATTATACCACCATCGGTTCTTTGTTAGAGAACTATAATGTGCTAATGCGCTTCTCATTGTTGGAAAAAAAAATCTTGTCTAGTTGCACTGATTGGAACTGGTTGTGTGTTGTTCTAGCTCAAGGTGGATGCCCAAGTTGTGGTCTCTTGTACTGGGTATCTGTTTGACTAGCTTGGCTTCTTTAATTCTGGAGTATATATATCACAAAACCACAACTATTGAGGCATAGTTTCAAAAAACCACCACTTCTAGTGCAAACCACAATTTGCATTGGACTGGTTTGGTAGATCTTCTGAGTTCCACTCATGCATGGTTTACCATTAAAATTCTCTGCTTATTTTGAAACTAGTAACTATCTTGGTCGGTTGGTCCTCAATCTGAACTATCCTAAACGGACTATATGTCTTAGGTACAGAATTGCATTAAACAGTTATCATACGTAGAATTAGCAGGGCAGGATGCTACGATACCATTTATCTGTTTGCCTGTCTAGATTATTGACAGGCTTTTTCTTCATTGCAGCTGACGGAAGATCATTAGCTCATGAGGCAAGGAACGAAGCTGCAGGGTTCCGCCGCAAGTGGGGATATGAAATGCCTCCTAGGATGTTGGCTCAGTGGTAACATGTACTCTTAATTAAGTATATGATGCAGCGATAACAAAACATATATTTTCTTGAGAATCTTTAAATGACTTCACCAGCACACATTCAGGGTTCATATTAGAGGTATGAGAAGAAATGATGAGAATGTTTTCTCCCAAATTATTGCTTGTATTTTACTAGTATTGGGGCTGACTTTCTGTTTATGTATACAAAAGGGCTGACTTTCTGTTTCTATGCTATATGTGCCGATTATTTTGTCCAAAAACTCGGCATAATTTGTTCATTTCATTGGGATGCTTTGTATTAACCAACTGGGTATTTTTGTTTGTCTGTAGGCTCGCAGATAGAGCACAAGTACGCACCCAGCATGCTAAATTGAGACCTTATAGAGTTGGTTGGTTCTACTCTTGTTTGGGTTTGCACATTAGAGTTTTGTGAAACTTCCAAGAATTTTCTGCATGGTTGGTTAGTTCAGTCGTTTTAATTTCCTCCACAGTTGCTACCGTCGTAGGAATTGATGAAGAGAAAAGAACTCCAGAGCTCTTTACATGTGATCCTGCTGGTCTAGTCCTTGGTCACAAGGTATTCGAGGAATTCTTCGCTGTTCATTAACTTGTGTTCATCATGATCCAAGCCAGCCACCTTTTTTTGGTGAAAGAATATTGAAGCAGTATTGCAGAAGTCTATATATGAAATTGGCAATGAAATAACATGAATAAATTAGGAGCACGTGCATATTAAATAAGTGAAATCTCTGCTGTCCTCTCTTTAGGCAACAAGTGCAGGTTTCAAGGGCTTGGAAGCTATCAAGTTTCTTGAGGAGAAAATGACGGGTGATCCTTTACCATTCGAGTCAACCATTGAGGTGAGTGTAAGTGCGCAATGCGCTAGCAATGTCTAAGTGGAAACATAATTATCATATGCAAAATCTCCTACAGGGCAACACATATACGAATGCATTTAACCTTCATTGATTGTATCCATAGTGTCTTATATATAGAAGCTGGAACCCATTCATTTGATCTGCTCCCTCTAAAAATAGGTGTCTTGCTTTTGTCTAGATACAAATGTATCTAGATGCATTTTAGTTAGAGAAACATTCGTATCTAGATGAAGTTGTGACACCTATTTTAGAATGAGGGAGTATTATTCTTAGCTTACCCGTTTTACATAACTATTTACTAATTAAGCAGATAGGATGGCGTCAACTATTTATTCATACTTTGTGATTTCCAAGGAAATCATTTGGTCAAGTATGTATAGTTGTATAGGATGTTAGGATATAACTTCAGGACATTAGTTCATCATTTATTTCTTTACAGCACTCACTTGTGAAGTTTTGGTTTACATGATGAAGTGCTGTTTGGATTCTCATATTTGTTTGCATATTTGTCTATGCAGCAGCATCTTGAACGATCTTAACAAGAGTTGTTTGTCTATGAGTGTCAGCTTGGTTCCCTGCTGTTCCAAAATAGCAGTGCTGACTTGTTTGTAGTCTCAGAGTTTAGTTTCCTGACAGCGGTTTAAACCCTCATTGTGAATCATTTTCCTCTGTTTGTTTCCAGATGGCAGTGTCTGCAATGAGACACGTCCTCGAGGATAACAAGGAAGGCCATGACATTGAGGTGATGCTTATTTTTCTCCCTGATGTGGATATGCCGCTGTATTTGCGCATCACCTTAATGCTGAATAATGCAAGTGAACTTAATGTTCCAGGTGGGAGTTGTCAGGAAGAGCTCTCCAGCGTTCAGAACTGTGTTGAAGCGTCTCCACAAATATCCACAAGGAGCGCAGAGTACCCTGGATCAAGGCCAGCGGTAATTTGTGGATTTGCTCAAGAGATTGACATTAATTGCTGCAATTTCTTGTGCCCTGTAACGTTTTGCGTGGGATGTCGTTTCAATCAGACGACCACGAAACAGCCTGCTCATCATAGGTCATTTATCTGTTACATCCCACTGAATTCTGAAACCATGAGTGATACATCTGACTGCTTACTGCAGAGCCGTGCATGAGAAATTGGCAATGCTGACCTTAATTTTTCCAATGGCTATGCCTTATGACCACTAACTGTTACAGTAAATGTCTACGAGGGAACTGCCTCATTCACCTCTGGCAGCTTCGCCAGAGACAGCCTGCCTACAAAGTTGGTCGCGAGGCTGCCAAGGTAGAGGTCTCCGTCGAACTCCGTCACCGAAGTGATGAAGTTGATCACCTTCCCTTCAGAGTCGTCCAGCAGACGGATGATCTCGCCGCCCTCCGACACATGAGCGACCATCGCTCCCTTGGCGGTCGCCTTGATCCTGTCGAGGAGCGGCGGGAACGCCGCGACGACTCTCTTTGTGAAGGTCCAGCGGCTGACCAGGTCTATCCATGGCGACCTCAGCTGCACGCATTTTGAGCACCAACAATAACGAGACGTTCAGTTCAAAAGGAAGAAAAGAATTACGAGACGTTGCTTCGCATCAGATTGGTGAGGTGAGGTGAGGTGGAACCTGGAGAAGGGCAATCCAAAAGGAGCCGTCTGGTGCTCGACGGATGTTATCCGGAGACCCCGGAAGGTCGACGAAGGTCTCTGTCTGGCCAGTCTTGTCCCCTTTCAGCCACAGCTTCAGGCATCTGTACCTGCACCGCACAAAATTCAGAAGAAGTCACTTGTGGAGCTGGTGTAGCCTGCAATGCAGACTGAGTAATCTGCCGGAGGTTTCGTGAGGAATTACCCCGCTGACTCGCAGACGATGACGAAGGTCTCGTCCCGCGGCAGGGCGACGCCGTTGGCAAAGGCGAGGTTGTCGAGCGCGACTGAGGTCTTGCCGGTGCGCGGGTCGTATTTGAGGAGGCGGCCGGTGCGGCGGGCCTCGAGGTAGCTGAGGAACCACCGGTCGAAGGGGAACCTGGTGCTGGCGTCGCTGAAGTACACCGTGCCGTCGGATGCCTCGATGGCGGCGTCGGCGAACCTGACCATGTGGCGGAAGGAGGGAAAATGATCAGTATTCAGTACGTGCAGTTTTCAATTTTCGAGTTTTTATCCATGATTGATCGAATAGAAGACGAACCGGACCTGATCGTGGAGCCTTCCACCGTCGAGGCAAGAATGGTCACGCGGCCCTCCTCAACTTTCAGTAAACCCTGCCAAGAATCGACACCAACAGAGAAGCTTTGAATGATTGTTCGCATGATTTTGTGACGCCCGGCGCACTGGCCGATCCCGAGCATGCTGCCATACCTTGTCGGCGTCGCAGACGAGCATGCCGCCGTCGGCGGAGGGCGCGATCCCGAGCAGGCCCGTGCCGCCGACGAACCGCCACTGCTCCCACGACCCGTTGAGGCGCATCCTCTGCAGCCACCCGTCCCTCGTCGCCGTGTACACCGTCCCTCCATCCGCCGCGTCCACGTACACGTCCTCCGGCTCCCTCAGAAGCCCTTCCCCAAGCTTCTCCAGCCCCTGTATATCAATCAGAACGGGAGGTGAGACGGCAAGAACACGGAAGGGAATAATGGGCGGCGTGGCAGAAGAAGTGAAGAACAGCTGACCTGGAGGAGGTTATTGGGCGTGTAGCGCGCGGCGGGCGGCGGCGGCGACGGCACCGGCTGGATGGGGCTGTTGAGCGCGACGTGGACCGCCAGCGACACGATCACCGCCACCGCCGCCGTGCTGAACAAACCTCCCGGCGCCATGAGCGACCGGCCGACGTCGACCGATCGGCCGGCGACCACTGAACTGGAAGCTGAACTGAGTAGCGAAGCTGTGGGGAGTGACACTGGCTGGCAGCACAGGCCGAGGCTGGCTGTGGCTGGGCTAGCACTTGCCGTGTGCAGACGGAGTTATGGGTTGCATGCATCTTTCAGACGTGAGATGGACCAGTTTCAGCAGGTTACGCAGGCGACCAAGGCGTGGTCCAGGCAGCGCCGCGTCTGCATGGCATGGCATGGCATGGCACCAACTATCCACACATTCTGCACTAAACGGTCAACCGGCTAAGGCGATACGGGTAGAATAAATCGACCGCAGAGATATGGGCAGGAATAGGATCCCATAATATGTGTACAGTATATGTTTTGGGTGTTAGGGTATCTCCAACCGGACGACCCAAACGGACGTGCTGGGCCGTTCGTTTTGGGCCGTTTGGGTGGCCGAACGGACACCCGGACAGCGGCCCGCGTCCGCGTGTCCGTTTGGGTCGCACGCTGCGCCCAACGCGCGGACGCACCGCATATGTAATTAAAAAACGAAAAGGAAATTAAAAAAGGAAAACAGCCAAAAATAACATTAAACTAGTGGTTAATTAAACTTAGCCTTATTTTGGGCAACTTTTACACAAAAGAAAGCCCTATGGGCTTTAAACTAAAAAAACCCTAGGGGTTTGCGAGCACGGTGGCGCGCGTACTACCCCTAGTACTCGTCATCGTCGGCGTCGATGACGACGACGCCCCCGGCGACGCGTTGTTCGGCTCGAAACCGGAGGGCACCGGGGACTCCGCAGGCTCCACTGCGCCTTTCCCGGTGTGCGGGTTCGGCGGCTCGCCGCTGCGCAGCCGTGCCTCGCGCGGACTCTGCCGCTGCTCCTCCGCTGCGGCCTTCCGCCGGAGCGTGGCCGAGCGCTCTCCTCCGCCGCGCGCGGCGCGCTCCTCCTCTCCGGAGCGCCGCGACGCGTTGCCTCCTCCCGGCACGCCAACTCGAGGAAGGCCCACGCCTCCGCCGGGCGTCCTCGGGCCTTCGCCGCCTCCTCCAGCGGAGGCGCGCAGCGTCTCGGCGAGGCGGCCATTTGGCCGCTCGTCGAGGTCGCGCTGCTCGCGGACGCCGCGGCGCCGCTGCGGCTCGGGTCGTCCTCCTCCTCCGGGGCTGCGGCTGGGGCGGGCGCGGGCTCGTTGATGTAGAGGCCGCGGGGCGCGGCTATCCCGCCAGCGGTGTGCGCGGCTGCGCGAGCCGCGCCGTCGCGGATGTGAAGCACGTGCGCCGCGCGCGTGTCTCCACTCGAACCACAAGTCCATTGGGACTTGCGTCGCCGCGCGGGTCTGCGGAGGTCCGCCGGCGGTGAGCGGGCGCCTCGCTCGGCGTAGCGAGCGCGGCGGAGCCGGGATGGGCGCACCGAACCCGATCCGGGCTCGTGCCGGCGTGGGGAGGTGCACGTCCCCGGCATTGGGACGCCGCGTCCCGATGATGCGCCACCGCTACGGTGACGTAGATCCGGTCGCGTCTCGGCGTCGCCGGCGGCCCCATGGCGAACGGCGCCGGCGCGACGGCCGGCTGCTGCCGGCCTCGTGGTCGTTGGCGGATGGCGAGAACTCGCGCCGGGGCCATGGCGGCGCGGAAGCTTGAGCTCGCGTGCGGCCGAGTGGAAAGTGGGGGGATAGGGATCCCTTCCCGATCCACATTTAATAGGACGGGCACCGAAGTGGGCCAGCCACGCGGACCGGCGGACACGCGAGGACGCCACGTGCCATCGCGGCCACGCAAACCCGGCCAAGATTTGGGCCGGGTTTGCGTCGTTCGACGCCGCGGCCGTCCGCTTTTGCGGTGCGTCCCCGCGTTGGGCCGGGATTTTGTCCGGATCGACCCATCCGGACGCGCGGGCGCGGGATGGGTCGCGCGGTTGTAGATGCCCTTACCTAGCCCTCTTTCTCACAGTGCTCACGGATCCCTGTCACGTCGGAATGTCACATCCCCGGTCCGGGAAGGCTTCCCACGCATCCACAAAGCGCGCAAGGAGGTGCGTGCCCGCTACAGAGAGGGGGCTAGAGGACGATGCGGAGGCAGGGATCTCCTGTGCCTGGATGACCCGTTGAATTATGGCGCTCATGGTAGGCGCGTGCCCACGGCGCCCTCAGAGCAATCTGGTGGCATGGCACGACCGCGGTTGGGATCTATTGAAGAGGTGATGCTTCTGAAGATCCTCCAACAGTGTTCAACGGAGGACGTCTTCCTGGAATGCAAGGTGGAGGGGGCGAAGAATTCTACCGACGCGGCCTTGCGGAAGGCTGCTCCGACGACAAGTTCTAGGACACTGTTAGGGTTAGGATTAGGGTCTGAATCTATCTAACAAACTCGATTCATTTTTCGCTTTTTATAAAGATGAAGGTTGGATGTGTCGTGCAATGAGAGATGATGGTGGACTTGTTGAAATCGCAGATCAAAATACTTCGCTCGATCCTTAATAATATCCATTATTTGCTTTAGAATATCTTTTTCATATCAGATAACACCTTTTGGTAACTGGATCCGAGCTTTACGGTTTCGAGACATTAGGAATCTGATGGAGTTGCTTTAGGACGGTTGATCGATAAGATAGCCTTATGCCATGGATTGTACACTCACTCTCCTCCACAAAAGAGTGTACTTCCAACTTTCTTCAAAAGAGAATCTTTTGTAAGTTTGATAGTGGTTGTACAAAATAACATCAGTATGTATGCCATCAGTTAGTATCAATAGATTCATGATAAATTATAACAACAATTGGAGGCCGATGAGTCAACCTCAGCGCACAAAGACAAGCTAGCAGATGATGGTGAGCAATCCAAGGAAGGTGGTAGCATCGCCACCCTTCACTTGAAGAATCTCAGTTTCGTTTGGTAGCACCGCCGCCCACTTCTGGTAACATCACCGTCCGCTGGCTACCGGCAAGTCCTCTCACACCAATCTCAACTGCAAGTGGGTCAGATCTCATGTCTGCCTCGGTGATCTCTTCGAAGGTGGTGTCTGGCGATTCAACCCTAGGTCAACTGGCCGATGACAAGCTGGATCGGATAGGTGAGAGATGGGCAGTGAAGTATTCCACCATGCTGCAAACAAAGTGTAAGTCGATTTATTCTGGTAACATTCTCCTCCACGTCGATCGTCGCCGCCTAGTTCTCCTGGATGCAGAGGGTAATACTGTCGACGCCAAGATCGTATCTCCTGATTTCTCTATATCGATGGATATGTCGTTGGAATTTCCCTGCCATCTGGTCAATGTGGTGGAGCAGATCTCGTGCCTGTGTGCCACGGATCGTTCCTATTCGGAGGTATTACGATCTGTCACACCTAGTCCGCGTAAAAGTCGGAGTGATGACGCAACCTTGATCTGGAAGATTTCTTACTCTACGAGGAAGGATCTCGATCGTGGCCATATGAAGTCCTATGATGGTTTTTTGAAATACTGGTCTTCCAATGGGTGGCTAGTTCTGATTAATGCAAAAGATGAGCCGATTGCAGTTCAAGTGCTTCGGTTGGAACCTCACTACAAGGCTGGTTCTAAGGTGACTTTGCAGCATCATGTGGTTAGAATTCATTCGGTGTTAGTCTCGGGTGTTATGAATGGCCATATGATGCACCAGAAGGTCTCTGGTGATATATTACCTGATATGCCAGGGATGAAGATTTCTGCACCTGTAGAAGTTCTGGATGATGCTCCTTGCACTGTTATGCCTGCTTCTGAACCTCTGATACCTAGTCCTTCCTTTGCCATGCATACGGCCATCACCTTGGGGCTAGATTTTAAGGCGGGAGAAAACTTTGCTAAGGAGGTTCTGCGCAAGTTCTCAAGTATTGTTCACCCTTTAAATGGGAAGAAGTTTTTCTCCTTGGTTGTGTCTTTTGGAAGAGCGTCTTTCAGAATGGCAGAAGAAACAGTTGATCTAGCATTGGAGGCAGCTTTGGGGGATTTTTGCGGATCTCTTAATGTGATTCAGTTGAGAGACAGAGTTTTTTCCTTTAGAGTGGCCAGTAAAGCAGTTGGCTTTTATATTATTCAAAAGAGGATTTTTACTTCTGAGAAATTCAAATGCTTTTTCACTTGTGGAGTGATGGAGGTCCAAATTGGAAGAGGGAGTTTGCTCATTGGCAACATGATAATCATCAGCAATGGACTCTAGTTAGTCCATCCAGGAGAAGGGTAAAACTAGGTATGAATGCTCTCAATCTTCCAGTTCCTAAACCTGCCCTTAAGCATACGGTTCCAGTTAATAAAAAGCTTGTTTTTGCTGAGGAAATTCACTATGAAGCAAAAAAGGGTTATGCTGCTGAGACATCTGCTACAGCTGACTTACATTGGTATGAAACTGAGTCGACTCCAATTATTTCTTTTGGAACTACTATCCCAATCCATCAACAACAGATAAGGGAGGTAGAAGCTCCACCTATTGTCACTGAAATACATAATGTCAGAGGGAATTCTGATCATGTTGAGGAGGAGGAAGACCTTTTTAATCAGATGGTGGATGACATGGTGTTTAGAGTTTGGAAATGTGAAAGATGTCTTAGCATGAGCCATATAACAAAAGATTGTCTCAATAATATCCGCTGTCGTGGTTGCTTTAACTATGGACATATTAAAAGAAATTGTTTGTCTGATAAGGCTTCTTTGGGTAAGTGTTGGGTACCTAAAAAAGCAAGGCAAGCTGGATTGGGCTCGGACACGGTTATTGCTAATGGGCCGACAGAAGAGCTAGTCGGTTCGTATTCCAAGACAGGGGAGTTGGCATTAAATTTGCCGGATACTCTAGCCAACGACAAGAGTCCACGCAGTACACCACCACCTCCTCCTTCCTCCGTTACTCCGACGACACCCATGGCGAATTTCGAAGTCGACCCCCTGCCATGGCTGCCTTGGGGGCACCAGATCATCGACGGTGGTCCAACTCGGCTTCCTCGCACCTTCTACTACGCCGCGCAAGATCCGCCGCAGCAGCATCAAA
This sequence comes from Lolium multiflorum, assembly GCA_030979885.1. NCBI lineage: Eukaryota > Viridiplantae > Streptophyta > Magnoliopsida > Poales > Poaceae > Lolium > Lolium multiflorum. The sequence goes on from CM061748.1 coordinate 53,041,490, forward strand.
GCTTCTGCATTGCCACAGTCCATCCTCCGCCGCCGCCCCAGGGGGAAGAGTTTTGGAGGGAACGGGTGCATGCTTTCTTGGTTGGTCCTCTGCAGCGACATGTTATTTCTATGCAGCCTAGTCTGTTTGGTGTTGGGATGTATGAGATCAGTAGCCCCAATTCTGTTAATGCATTGGTGCAGCATGGAGAGTATCAGATTCAAAACAGATCATTGCGCTTCTTGCATGTTGGTGAAGCTCCCTAGAATCATCGTGCAACGATAGGATTTAGAAGGGGTTGGCTTATGTTTTTGGGGGTGCACCCAGATTATAGGAATAACCTAGACATTGCCAATGCTGTCTCAACCTTTGGTCAGTACCACACCTGGAATAGCAATGATCCAGTGAAGGATAGAGTGCTTGTATATGCCTCTTTCCCTTCCCCTCAATTGGTCCCCAGAGATGTGGTGTTTGGGAAATTTGCAACCATTGGTGGTGTAAAGGAGTCTTGGACTGCACCTGTCTACATCCTTTCAGCTGACTTTGCAGAGGTTTTGCCTGCTGATGAAGATCCCATGCCCCTGGATGGTAACCCTCACCCCTTCCCTGGTGAATTGGTGCCTAATCAGAATTTATTTGTGAATCCTCAGTACCCTGAGATAGGATGGGATGAGGTGCAGAATTTTACTGATAATGAACAAGCACAAGATCATGAGAACCAGCCTGAGCAGGTAGATGGTTTGCAGCAAGAGGAGCAGGAGTCCATGGTGGTCAATATGTCTGATGCTTCTAGTTCATCAGTCAACATGTTAGCCATGGACATACCTCAGCAGCAACAACATGGTAACTTTAATATCCAGATTATGCATTGTGAACTGTCTCTTTCCTTCATTGGGCCAGAGCTTCCACCTGAGATGCAATGGAATAGACTGAGGGGCAAGGTACTGCCAGTTAGGATGTCCAAATTTATTGCTGCTCCATTGCAAGGATCTCTGTTTGCTTTCATTGATAAATCTGTTTGGGGAAAGAGCAAGATGGGTGGGAGCTGTAGTGTAATACTGCAGGAGGATGATCAGCAGAAAACAGATGATGTTGTAGGGATGGTGCAGACAGTTGATGTGTCTCTATCTTTTTCTACACCAAAGAAAAGGAAAGCTAGGAAGGTTGCTAATCCAGTGGTACAATTGTCTGAGAGGAGGTTTACCAGAAGCTGTCTCAAGATGGAAGGATATAGGCCTCAGCCTATGCTGACTATTCAGCCAAAGATCAAGAAGAAAAGCAGAGCAAAGTTACTGCTGGTTAATAGCTCATCTGAAACGACTGATGATGTGCCAGATAAGGAGGAAGAGGGAAGTACAGGTCATGCAGAGCATCAGATACCAGTCACTCCTCTTCATGTCATGCAGAGAGTGGGGGCTGCTTTGGGCATACCACCAGCAAGGTTGACTAAGGAGCAGCTTGAAGCTGATCCAAAGGAAGCTCAGTCCAAGGAGGGTTCCAATGATAAGTAAATCTACTTTGTTCATCAGAGGGGTTGCTGCTCCTTTTCTTTTGGCTTGTAAGGGTGGTCAGGAAGAATGCTGGTGTCAGCTTTTGGAGGTTACTTGGTGTGATTCCCCTGTGTCTGTGGTGTGTGTCAGGTGTTTTCTTCTCATTAGGGTGGATGTTGCTTCAGACTATTTCTTTATGTTCTGGTTTATGGGCACTGATATTATATGTCAGTGTGAGACCTTCTCTCTATTATTATGTGTGTCATGAGTCGCTTATCTATGAGAAAATGGCGTGTCATGTGTTGGAATGTGCGTGGTATTAATGCTGAGGGGCGACAAAGAGAGGTCAGGTCCAAAATTGAAGAGAGTGAATGTGATATTATTTGTTTGCAAGAAACCAAGTGTGAATCTTTTGATTGGAAACTTATTCGAAAATTTTGTCCCAAGAGATTTGATCCATTTGCTTACTCACCATCAGTAGGTGCCTCTGGGGGGATTTTGGTGGTCTGGAATTCTTCAGTTTTTCAAGGGGTGTTGCAGCAAACTGAAAGATTTGGGTTGATAGTTAATTTCACCTCCAAACATAATAATGCAACTTGGACCTTGGTGTGTGTTTATGGTCCTTGTCATGGAATTGAAAGAGATAATTTTGTTTCTTGGTTATATAACTTGCAAATCCCTGGATGGGCCAATTGGCTGCTTTTGGGTGATTTTAATTTTGTCAGATCTCATGAGAATAGGAATAAACCAGGAGGGGATATCAATGATATGTTTTTATTTAATGAAATTATTGGACATTTGGGGTTACTGGAATTGCCAATCAAAGGAAGAGCTTATACTTGGTCTAATATGCAGAAAGATCCATTGCTTCAACAGCTTGATTGGTTTTTTACCAGTATGAATTGGATAACAGACTTTCCAAACACAATGGTGTTACCTCTGGCAAAGATTGGGTCTGATCATGTGCCCTGTGTTATTGATACGTCTCCGACGTATCGATAATTTCTTATGTTCCATGCTACTTTATTGATGATATCTACATGTTTTATACACATTATATGTCATATTCGTGCGTTTTCCGGAACTAACCTATTGACGAGATGCCGAAAGCCAGTTCTTGTTTTCTGCTGTTTTTGGTTTCAGAAATCCTAGTAAAGAAATATTTTCAAATCGGACGAAATCAAGACCGAGGACCTTATAATTCCCGGAAGCTTCCAGAGCAGGAGAAAGACGAGAGGGAGCCGGGGGGCCCCACACCACACCCGGCGCGGCCGGGGCGCGCCCCCTGTGGTGTGGGCACCCCGTGGCCCCTCCGACTCCGTCTCTTCGCCTATTTAGTCGTCCCGACCTAAAAACACCAGAGAAGACGAGACCGAAAAAACCTTCCAGAGCCGCCGCCATCGCGAAATCAAGATTCGGGGGACAGAAGTCTCTGTTCGGCACCTGCCGGACGGGGAATTGCCCCCGGAGTCATCTCCACCGCCGTCTCCACCGCCATCTTCACCGCCATCGCTGTCTCCATGATGAGGAGGGAGTAATTCACCCCCGGGGCTGAGGGCTCCGCTGTAGCTATGTGGTTCATCTCTCTCTTTATGTGATCTAGTTGAGTATTATCTATGTGCTACTCTAGTGATGTTATTAAAGTATTCAATCCCTCCTTCACGGTGTAATGGTGACAGTGTGTGCATCCGTGATTGTACTTGGCGTAGATTATGATCATAATCTCTTGTAGGTTATGGAGTTAATTATTACTATGATAGTGTTGACGTGATCTATGCCTCCTTCATGGCGTGATGGTGATAGTGTGCATGCTATGTTAGTTCTTGGTGTAATTATGTTGATCTATCTTGCACTCTAAGGTTATTTAAATATGAACATTGAATTGTGGAGCTTGTTAACTCCGGCATTGAGGGTTCGTGTAATCCTACGCAATGTGTTCATCATCCAACAAAAGGGTGTAGAGTAGTCATATTATGTGATCATTGTTGAGAGTGTCCACTAGTGAAAGCAGGATCCCTAGGCCTTGCTTCCAAGCATCGAATCTCCGTTTGTTTACTGTTTTGTTGCATGTTTACTCGCTGCCATATTTTATTCAGATTGCTATTACCACTCATATACATCCATATTACTTGTATTTCACTATCTCTTCGCCGAACTAGTACACCTATACACCTGACAAGTGTATTTGGTGTGTTGGGGACACAAGAGACTTCTTGCTTTGTGATTACAGGGTTGCTTGAGAGGGATATCTTTGACCTCTTCCTCCCTGAGTTCGATAAACCTTGGGTAATCCACTTAAGGGAAACTTGCTGCTGTTCTACAAACCTCTGCTCTTGGAGGCCCAACACTGTCTACAAGCTCCCGTAGACATCAAGCACTTTTCTCGCCGTTGCCGGGAGGAAAGGTAAAGGTACTCACACTCCGGTTCCAGGTAACAGTACTTTTCGGCGCCATTGTGTGTGTGCTCGAAGCTATTTCCTTTAGATCCTGCAATTGCATCTTTTTGTTTCTTGTTTTTATTTTCACTAGTTAGGCATAATGGAAAACAACAAAAAAATTGGTGAGCTTTTTAATCTTTTTCCTAATTTAGAATTGTTTGATGCGAAAATTAAAAAACCTATGGAACCTTATTTACATGATAGTAGCAATGTTATTAGTATGAATGCAATTACTGCTAATGCTATGAAGAAGTCTAAGCTTGGGGAAGCTAGTTTACATAAAAATAATCTTTTTGCTCCTCCGCTTTAGAAGAAATATTTTGCTCTGATGATACTTTATCTCCCATATGCGATAACTCTAATGATGCTTCTGATATTTTAAATCCACCTGCTGAAAGTATTCCGTATAAAATACCTATGGAAATTATTGAACGTGTTATGGATAACCGCTATGAAGGGGATGGAACTGTCCATCCTAGGAATCATTTACTGTTTTTGCATGAATTATGCGGGTTATTCAAGTGTGCAGGTATTTCAATGGATGAAGTTAGAAAGAAATTATTTGTTATGTCGCTATCTGGTGAAGCGGCGCATTGGTATAAACTATTGAAGGACGGGCGCTCTCTTGATTGGAAGGATATTGTGCCTCTATTTTATTCCAAGTTCTATCCTCCAAGTGAAATTCACAAAGATCGAAACCATATATATAATTTTTGGCCTCATGATGGAGAGAGTATTGCCCAAGCATGGGAGAGGTTGAAGTCTTTAATGCTCAAATGCCCCAATCATGAGCTTCCAGGTAATATCATCATTGATAATTTCTATGCAAGACTTTCTTTTCAAGATAAGACCTTGCTGGATACTACTTGTTCGGATCATTCACGCAACAAAGAAGAGTTTAAAAGGGACCTTCTTGATCGGATTAAGGAGAACGCTGAAGATTGGGAGAATGACAAAGGTAAATAATCAGGTATAAACTATGATTATGAATGTATTGAAACTTTTATGAATACTGATGAATTTCGAAATATGAGTGCTACCTATGGTCTTGACTCTCAAGTTGCTGCAAATCTTTATAAAGCTTTTGCTTCTCACATTGAATTGCCTAGGAAGAATTTTGATAAGTATCATGAACCTTTTAAAGACGCTTGCATGAAGGATGAAACTGTTATTAATGATTGCAATGAACATGTTGAAACTTCTGAAAATGCTATTTCCTATAAGCATGTTAATTTTTGTGGAATACATAGACCTTGTGGAATTAATCAAATAGAAGATGAATATTGTATCCATCACAGAAATGAAAAAACTAGAAAGTGGTCTAGAGCTCTAGATGATCTTGGAGAAAAAGTGTGTGCCCTCTATCCTTTTATTTGTGAACTTTGCCATAGAGTTGGTCATTTTAATTTTCAATGCTCCTCCAATGATAATTCGAACCCCATGAGTGCTGCAAATTTGTATTGTGATGATGAAATTATTCCTAATCAGCATGATGAACTTACCTATTTTTGAAGTGTGAAGAGTTATCAAGAAAAATTTCTTTGTTAAATATTAACGATCTTGATATTGATGATGTCTTGCATGGGTGTCTTTCTTATTGCATTAATAATTGCCATACAAATACTTACATACAGAATATTTTAGAAGATGACACCTTGCCAAAATATGATAGGACCGCTGTGTGTTTTCAACTAATTAATGAAAAGGAGGGATCCTCCCAAGTTTCTTCTATTGTTTCTAAAAGAAAATCAGGTTATGTGGACAAGCCACCCTTCAAGCCTCTTCCTCCTAAAGAAGGTAACGAGGAGAAGGAAAAGAAGAAGAAGAAGAAGGGAACGAAGAAGAAGAAGAAGAAGAAGAAGGAGAATAAAGAGAAAGAGGCAATGGCATATCCCCGCGTGTATGAGGTAACAATAGGTAACCGTAAGTATGTTGCGCCTAATGATTATTATGATAATGAATCTGAGTACGATGATCTTCCTATACCCTTTACCCATATTAGTGATCATGATTTGGATGAGCACACTGCCTTTGATATTGAAAATCTCTTTGGTACTGATTATGAAAGTAATGATGATAGCATTATTCATGTCCCCTTAAACGATGATATTGAAAGCTCTAAGCTTGGGGATGTTGTGCTTGAAGATCCTGTATTTGAGACCTCTACTTTTAGTGAAAATGATGATATTACATATTCTGGTTTAGATAATTGCTATAGAGATGTATATGACACATGTTACAATTATCCTTATGAAACTTGTCATAGTTATGATGGGCTTGCCAAAAACCATTCCCTTAGTATGCAACTTGTTTACCATGTTCAAATTCTTGATAATGATCCTGCTCCAATTACTATTAATGAGAAGAGTTTTTCTTATAACAAAAATAATGATACCTTTATGCATATGAACCATGATAAGAATGTTTTAAGTGATGATTATATTGTGGATTTCATCAATGATGCTACTGAAAGTTATTATGAGAGAGGGAAACATGGTTATATTCATCTTAATAATATTAAGTTTCCCCTCTTTATGTTGAGAATCTTGAAGTTACTCGTGTTTTATCCTTTTATGCTTGTCACTTTATTCTTCATGAATTCATTTGTGTACAAGATTCCTCTGCATAGGAAGCATGTTAGGCTTAAACGTGTTTTGAATTTGCCTCTTGAAGCTCTCTTTTGCTTCAAATACTATTTCTTGCGAGTGCATCACCAAAATTGCTGAGCCCATCTTAATGGCTATAAAGAAAGAACTTCTTGGGAGATAACCCATGTGTTTATTTTACTACAGCAATTTTTGTTTTGTTGAGTCTTGGAAGTTGTTTACTACTGTAGCAACCTCTCCTTATCATGTTTTTGTGCCAAGTAAAGTTTCTATGTTAAAGTTGATGTTATATTTGGGATCGCTGCGCAGAAACAGCATTGCTGTCTGTCACGAATTCTGGCACAAGTCTCTGTAGAAAATTCGAAAAAATCTGCCAATTTACGAGCGTGATCCTCAGATATGTACGCAACTTTCATTAGTTTTGAGTTTTTCCATTTGAGCAAGTCTGGTGCCATTTTAAAATTCGTCTTTACGGACTGTTCTGTTTTTGACAGATTCTGCCTTTTATTTCGCATTGCCGCTTTTGTTAAGTTGAATGAGTTTCTTTGTTCCATTAACTTTCAGAAGTTATGTGCAATGTCCAGAAGTGTTAAGAATGATTGTGTCACCTCTGAACATGTGAATTTTTTATTATGCACTAACCCTCTAATGAGTTTGCTTGAAGTTTGGTGTGAAGGAAGTTTTCAAGGGTCAAGAGAGGAGGATGATATACTACGATCAAGAAGAATGAAAAGTCTAAGCTTGGGGATGCCCCGGTGGTTCATCCCTGCATATTTTAAGAAGACTCAAGCATCTAAGCTTGGGGATGCCCAAGGCATCCTTCTTCATCGACAAAGTATCAGGTTCCTTCTCTTGAAACTATATTTTTATTCGGTCACATCTTATCTACTTTACTTGGAGCGTCGTATGTTTTTGTTTTTGTTTGAATAAATGATTGTTTGGGAGAGAGACACGCTCCGCTGGTTCGTATGAACACATGTGTTCTTAGCTTTTAATTTTCATGGCGAAGGTTGAAACTTTCGTTAATTGTTATATGGTTGGAAACGGGAAATGCTACATGTAGTAATTAGCATAATGTCTTGAATAATGTGATACTTGGCAATTGTTGTGCTCATATAGATCTTGTTTAAGCTCTTGCATCATGTACCTTGTACCCATTAATGAATAATTACATAGAGCTTGTTAAAATTTGGTTTGCATGATTGGTCTCTCTAAGTCTAGATATTTTCTGGTTGAGGTGTTTGAACAACAAGGAGACGATGTAAAGTCTTATAATGCTTACAATATGTTTATATGTGAGTCTTGCTGCACCATTTTATACTTGAGTTTGCTTCAAATAACCTTGCTAGCCTAAACCTTGTATCGAGAGGGAATACTTCTCATGCATCCAAATCCTTGAGCCAACCACTATGCCATTTGTGTCCACCATACCTACCTACTACATGGTATTTCTCCGCCATTCCAAAGTAAATTGCTTGAGTGCTACCTTTAAACAATTCAAAAGTTATTACCTCTTATTTGTGTCAATGTTTTATAGCTCATGAGGAAGTATGTGGTGTTTATCTTTCAATCTTGTTGGGCAACTCTCACCAATGGACTAGTGGCTTCATCCGCTTATCCAATAATTTTGCAAAAAGAGCTGGCAATGGGATTCCCAGTCCCAAATTAATTAACAAAAATAGACACTCCTCCATGGTATGTGATTGTTGGAAGGCACCCGAAGGATTCGATTAGCCATGGCTTGAGAAAGCAAAGGTGGAGAGGAGTGTCAACATAATAAAAATAAAATAAAAAGGCACTCCTTCATGGTATGAGATTGTTGGCAGGCACCCGAAGGATTCGGTTAGCCATGGTTTGTGAAAGCAAAGGTTGGAAGGAGTGCCACCCAAAAATATAAATAAAATGGGAGCCGCTCTTTGAAGGTTTGTCTGGCAAGGGGGTTAGAGTGCCCACTACCATTCGTTGACAACAACAAACACCTCTCAAAACTTTACTTTTATGCTCTCTATATGTTTTCAAAATCAAAGCTCTAGCACAAATATAGCAATCGATGCTTTCCTCTTTTGAAGGGCCATTCTTTTACTTTATTGTTGAGTCAGTTTACCTATTCTTTCTATCTTAGAAGCAAACACTTGTGTAAATTGTGTGCATTGATTCTTACATGTTTACCTATTGCACTTGTTATATTACTTTGTGTTGACAATTATCCATGAGATATACATGTTAAAGTTGAAAGCAACCGCTGAAACTTATATCTTCCTTTGTGTTGTTTCAAAGCTTTCTACTAAGAATTTATTGCTTATGAGTTAACTCTTATGCAAGACTCATTGATGCTTGTCTTGAAAGTATTATTCATGAAAAGTCTTTGTTATATGATTCATTTGTTTACTCATTATCTTCATCATTGCTTTGAATCTCTGCATTTATCTCATGTGCTTTACAATAGTATGATCAAGGTTATGATGGCATGTCACTTCAGAAATTATCTTTGTTATCGTTTTACCTGCTCGGGACGATGCTGATACGTCTCCGACGTATCGATAATTTCTTATGTTCCATGCTACTTTATTGATGATATCTACATGTTTTATACATTATATGTCATATTCGTGCGTTTTCCGGAACTAACCTATTGACGAGATGCCGAAAGGCCAGTTCTGTTTTCTGCTGTTTTTGGTTTCAGAAATCCTAGTAAAGAAATATTTTCGGAATCGGACGAAATCAAGACCGAGGACCTTATAATTCCCGGAAGCTTCCAGAGCACCGGAGAAAGACGAGAGGGGAGCCAGGGGGCCCCACACCACACCCGCGGCGCGGCCCGGGGCGCGTGTGGTGTGGGCCCCTCCGACTCCGTCTCTTCGCCTATTTAGTCGTCCCTGACCTAAAAACACACAGAGAAGACGAGACCCGAAAAAACCTTCCAGAGCCGCCGCCATCGCGAAATCAAGATTCGGGGGACAGAAGTCTGTTCCGGCACCCTGCCGGACGGGGAATTGCCCCGGAGTCATCTCCACCGCCGTCTCCACCGCCATCTTCACCGCCATCGCTGTCTCCATGATGAGGAGGGAGTAATTCACCCCCGGGGCTGAGGGCTCCGCTGTAGCTATGTGGTTCATCTCTCTCTTTATGTGATCTAGTTGAGTATTATCTATGTGCTACTCTAGTGATGTTATTAAAGTACTCTATTCCTCCTTCACGGTGTAATGGTGACAGTGTGTGCATCCGTGTTAGTACTTGGCGTAGATTATGATCATAATCTCTTGTAGGTTATGGAGTTAATTATTACTATGATAGTGTTGACGTGATCTATGCCTCCTTCATGGCGTGATGGTGATAGTGTGCATGCTATGTTAGTTCTTGGTGTAATTATGTTGATCTATCTTGCACTCTAAGGTTATTTAAATATGAACATTGAATTGTGGAGCTTGTTAACTCCGGCATTGAGGGTTCGTGTAATCCTACGCAATGTGTTCATCATCCAACAAAAGGGTGTAGAGTAGTCATATTATGTGATCATTGTTGAGAGTGTCCACTAGTGAAAGCAGGATCCCTAGGCCTTGCTTCCAAGCATCGAATCTCCGTTTGTTTACTGTTTTGTTGCATGTTTACTCGCTGCCATATTTTATTCAGATTGCTATTACCACTCATATACATCCATATTACTTGTATTTCACTATCTCTTCGCCGAACTAGTACACCTATGACAAGTGTATTTGGTGTGTTGGGGACACAAGAGACTTCTTGCTTTGTGATTACGGGGTTGCTTGAGAGGGATATCTTTGACCTCTTCCTCCCTGAGTTCGATAAACCTTGGGTAATCCACTTAAGGGAAACTTGCTGCTGTTCTACAAACCTCTGCTCTTGGAGGCCCAACACTGTCTACAAGAAGAGAAGCTCCCGTAGACATCAGTTATCAATATTGATACTGATATTCCTAGAGCAAAAATTTTCAGATTTGATAATTATTGGGTTGATATGCCTGGCTTTAAAGAGTGTGTGACCAAATCCTAGGAGAAAGGCTCTAGTAAGAGTTATAGTACTGCTGTCATTGCTGACAAATTTAAGCAATTAAGGTTTGAGCTTAAAAAATGGCATCTCAGTTTGGCAAGATTAAAGGGTCTAATAAAAAGTTGTAATGAAGTCATCCTGGTTCTGGACACCTTGGAAGAGCAAAGGCCCTTATTTAGGGTGGAGTTTAATTTTAGGAGTATTGTTAAGTTGCATTTAGCTGATTTGTTATTGGCTGAGTGTAATTATTGGAGGAAGAGGTGTACCATTAGATGGATCCAACAAGGGGAAGATAATACAAAAAATTTCCATGCTATGGCTACTGAGAGATTTAGGAGAAACTCTATTGCATTACTTAGAGATGTGGATGGAAATGATGTTACTGATCACCAATTAATGGCAACTATGCTTTTGAAGGAGTATAAGGATAGGATGGGTTGTTCTCAGCCCATTCAGATGCAGTTTGATCTGTATAGAATTCTGCAAAGGGTGGATGGGCTTGATGATCTTACTAGGCCTTTTGAGAGTAAGGAGATGGATGAGGTAATAAAAGAGATGCCTGTGGACAGAGCTCCTGGGCCTGATGGTTTTAATGGACTCTTTGTTAAAAGATGTTGGTCCATCATAAAGCATGATTTTTATCAATTGGCTGCTGATTTTCATAGTGAGACTATTCAGCTCAAGAACATAAATGGATCTTATATAACCCTGGTGCCTAAAAAGCAAAATCCAGTGCATGTCAATGATTTTCGGCCAATATCTTTGACTAATGTGTGTGTCAAATTTCTGACAAAATTGGCTGCTAATAGGCTCCAAGGGAAAATTTTATCCTGTATTCACAAAAATCAGTATGGTTTTTTTAGAGGTAGGACCATACAAGATTGTTTGGCTTGGGATTTTGAGTACTTGTTTCTTTGCCAGCAATCAAAAAAGCCAATTATTATTCTTAAATTAGACTTTGCTAAGGCCTTTGATACTATAGAGCATGAAGCAATACTGCAAGTTATGAGGCATAAGGGGTTTAACAATAAGTGGATTCATTGGGCAAGGATTATACTGTCTACTGGCACTTCATCAATTTTGCTGAATGGTATCCCTGGGAAGCAGTTTGAATGTAAGAGAGGGGTGAGACAAGGAGACCCAATTTCTCCTCTTTTTTATCTTTTTGGGTCAGATTTGTTGCAGTCGGCAGTGAATGATATGGTGGTCCAAGGGTCTCTTTCTATGCCAATTATCACAAATGAAGTGGATTTTCCAATAATCCAATATGCTGATGATACATTACTGATCATGCCAGCTGATAAATTGCAGTTAATGGCACTCAAAGAAACTCTAAGGAAATTTTCTCTATCTACTGGATTGAGAATTAATTATGATAAATCTCAGATGGTTCCTATTAATGTTGAGGATGATTTGTTGAAGGAGTTGGCAGCTGAGTTTGGTTGTCAGATAGGCCAGATGCCGTTTACTTATCTTGGATTACCCTTGGGGACTACAAGGCCAACAATTGCTGAACTTTCTCCTCTAGTGTGTAGACTTGAAAGGAAACTTACCTCAAGCTCTTGTTTTTTGTCTCAAGGCGCCAGATTACAGCTCATCAATTCAGCTCTATCCTCTATGCCACTACATTTCTTATGCACCTTGCAATTGCCACCAGGACTTACAAATCAACTTGACAGAATTCTTAGACAGTGTTTGTGGAGAGATAAAGATGGGGTACCAAAACAGTCTCTAGCTGCTTGGGAAATGGTTTGTAAACCAAAGAAAAAGGGGGATTAGGGATAATTAACTTTCAGAAGCAGAATGCAGCTCTGTTAATCAAGTTTCTCGATAAGTTTTACAATAAAAGGGATATCCCTTGGATTCAGTTAATTTGGAATGCTCACTATCAAGGGAAATTGCCTCATGAGGAAAACTTGGTTGGATCTTTTTGGTGGAAAGATGTACTGAGACAAGTTGACAATTTTAGAGGGGTGGCATTGGTGACACATGGACAGGGGGATACTATCTCTTTCTAATTGGGATGTTGCACAATCTGTACTGCCAATGAGTATCATGTTCCCAAGATTGCACTCGTATGCTTTACAAAAAGACATTTCGGTTTTGACAGTATATCAGCTGGAGAATTTACATTCCTTGTTTTATCTGCCACTGTCTCAGCCAGCCCACCAGGAGTTACAAACTCTGGAGATAATTATGCAGGATAACCCTTTGCTGCAGCAGAAGGATGAGTGGACTTATTGTTGGGGTAAAAGTTATTCTGCGAAAAGGTTTTATGATCATATACACTCACATATTCAGGTGCCTCATGTGTATCAGTGGTTGTGGAAATCTTGTTGTATAATGAAAACCAAGGTATTTGCTTGGTTGCTGCTGTCGGATAGGCTGAATACTCGGGACCTATTACAAAGGAGGCATTGGCATGTCACTGATGACAAGCATTGTGAACTCTGTTTGTTGAGAGCATATGAAGATAGAGTGCATTTATTTTTTGAATGCAATTTCAGTACTCGGATCTGGTCATATCTGCAGATTGATTGGCAGCCTTTGGGAGACATACAGTCCATAGTACATCATGCAAGGAGGAGTTTTCAGCAGCCTTTCTTTATGGAAGTGCTTATTACTGCATGTTGGAATATCTGGCTTATCAGAAATGCCGAGACTTTTAGGCAAGAGAGAAGCTCATTCACTAAGTGGAAGGGTCAATTTATCCATGACATGACTTTGCTGCAATATAGAATCAAGGCTAAGCACAAGGACAGTCTCTTAAGTTGGATTAAGTCTCTGCCTTAGTGGCCTCTTCCTGTCTTGTTGTATATTATTTTTCTTTCTTTCCTTAGTTAGATGTAAATAAGTCTTGGACTTTTTGTTCTTCCTTTTTTAATAATAAAAGAAAATGTTGTGGGGCTTTTTGCCTCACAGTCCTGGGTTTCAAAAAAAAAACATCACCGTCCGCTGCACACCGCTTGACATTGTTGACCACCGTAGTGTCACCATGGACCACAAATTGCAACATCCCGCCGCCAGTTCGACGCAGCGTTGCCACACCTTTTAGCATAGGGACCATTGACGGAAATTGATCCAAGGACAACCTTATGTCCCCACAGAAAATGCGATGTCGTCACTTGCAACATCGTTGGTCCTAGGCTCGTATCCACACTGGTCACCCCTTGCACCCCGTCGCTATAATCGTGGTTGTCGGAGAGATGGCGATATGAGAGACTGGGAAGCAATAGGGCGCCACATCGGGCGAGATATGAGCGACTAAATGCGCGTGGATATATAGTAGAGGAAAAATGCCGACATCGAGCATGGGAGGAGGGTGGATGCGTGTAGACAGAGAAACATGAGGCCTTGTGAGTTCGTGTGAGAGAGATAGAGGTAGAAGAAGACCACATATGGGATGGGAGAAAATATAGACATGAGCAGTCGATGGTAAGAAATTAGGGTAGGATGTGGGGTTTTCCCTTTTCCTCCCCCACGGTGTGGTACATCTAGCATGGAGGATGCAGAGGGCGTTATCCCCGGTGGAGTAGGAGACTTTTCTTCTTTTGAATATATATATATATATAAGATGTCTCGTTTCCAAGAAATTTTCTTATTTGAATGGCAATTTTTTTTACAACTATTTCAATGGAAAATTGGTAATTTTGTGTAACATAAACAAGCAACTCTGTGAGAAAGTTTAAGGGGTGTGTTGGGCCATGCTCAACGCCATAGAATTGGCGGGAGAAATGCCCAACGCCGAAGGATATCTCAATGTTAATTAAGCTGGGCCGCAAATCGGGGTGACCGGCTATGCACATATAGTATTTTTAGATGCCACGTGAGGGAGGTAGACATCTGGCCACGATGGCGGCTGGCAAAGCTCCACCGACTGGTGCGCGACCTCGTCCTCCACGGAGTGGGAGGTGGTCATGGTGGTCAGGCTTGAAATGATACAGATGCCTCCTAGAGGGGGGTGAATAGGCGGTTAATTATTTTTTGCGAATATGACTTAATAAATGAGGAAAAAAACTAGCGTTTAATTTGTCAAGCGACTAGGGTTGTTCACCTATGTGCACCAAAAACTTATGCTAAGCAAGACAAGCAACTATGTGATAGAAAGATATATAACTTCAAGCACGAAGGCTATCACAAAGTAAAGTGCATAATTAAAGAGATCGGGTATAGGAATAACCGAGGTGACACGCAGACAACGATGTATCCCGAAGTTCACACTTTGCGAGTGCTAGTCCCCGTTGGAGCGGTGTGTGGAGGACAAAGCACTCCAAACGCCACGAAGGCCTCACCGGCCTCAAGCCTTCCCACCAAAAGGGGAGTCATCAATCCACTATGGGACCTTGAGGGTGGTCACTCAACCCACACAAAGCTTGGGGCTATCTCCACAACTTAATTGGAGGCTCCGAATATTCTGCCAGAAAGGCCTTGCTGAAAGAGCAAAGTCTAAAACCCGCGTTTTGTGTGTTTGATGACAACACTTGAATTATCTCACCGTGTGCAAAGAGTGTCTTTGATAGATTTGCAAGTGCACGGTGACCTCGCTGGACGCGTCAAGATTGGAGGACTGAAGCGTAGCTTATAGGTTTTCTGGTTTTGTGTGTGTATCGTGAGGTGATATGGTTGGAGAGGAAAAAAGAGGAGAAAGCAGTTTTTGCCAGACCGGTACTACCGGTACCCGTAACGGTAGTACCGCTACCCCTACTGGTACCGCCCAACAGTACCGCTCTGGAGACTTGCCTGAGAAAATGACCCACATAACAAGGTACGGTACCGTTGCGGTACCTTGAGCGGTACTACCGCTTGAGAGCGGTAGTACCGCCTCGGTGGCACGAGTCCGTAACTTAAGTTACGGTACGACAGGTACCGCTCTGCGCTTGGTATCCAAGCTCGGAGGCCATTGCGGTACCTCAAGCGGTAGTACCGATATGTGTCCACGTGGATAAGTTCGTGGGGATTTCGAATCCGGAGCGGTAGTACCGCTTACCAAAGCGGTAGTACCGCTTAGGCAAAAACTGCAGATAACGGTTGGATTTCGGGGGGCCTATTTAAAGGGCCCTTCTTCCCCAGCTCGTTTTTGTCTCTTCTCTCTCTCTCTCCTCCATTGTTGCTGAGCTTAATCCTTGAGGATCTTCCCAACCATCCAACCAATCTTGCCCAAATTTTGAGGAGTGGTGGAGGAGGCCCCGATCTATAGTTCTACCAAGAGAGATTTCACCAATTCGTGCTAGTCCTTAGTGGATCTTGTTGGTAGGGTTCCTATGGTGGGATCTTGGATGAAGTGCTCATATGGAGGTGATACATCTCCAACGTATCGATAATTTCTTATGTTCCATGCTACATTATTGATGATATCTACATGTTTTATACACATTATATGTCGTATTTACGCATTTTCTAGAACTAACCTATTAACAAGATGCCGAAGTGCCAGTTCCTGTTTTCTGCTGTTTGGTTTCAGAAATCCTAGTAACGAAATATTCTCGGAATTGGACGAAATCAACGCTTCCTATTTTGCCCGAAAGCATCCAGAACACCCGAGAGCGCGGAGGAGGGCTGTGGGCCCAGATGATAGGGTGGCGCGGCTGGGCCCTGGCCGCGCCAGCCCTGGTGTCGTCGTCGCCTTCGACCTTCGACGCTGCCCTTTCGCCTATATAAAGCCCCTGCATCGAAACCCTTACGGAAGAAGCCACGGTACGCGAAACCTTCCAGAGCCGCCGCCATCGCGAAGCCAAGATCTCTGTTCCGGCACCCTGCCGGACGGGGAAGTGCCCCGGAAGGCTTCTCCATCGACACCGCTGCCATCTCCACCGCCATCTTCATCAACGCTGCTGCTCCCATGAGGAGGGAGTAGTTCTCCATCGAGGCTCGGGGCTGTACCGGTAGCTATGTGGTTCATCTCTCCCTATGTACTTCAATACAATAATCTCATGAGCTGCCTTACATGAGATTCATATGATGATGCTTGTAATCTAGATGTCATTATGCTAGTCAAGTGAGTTTTACTTATGTGATCTCCGGAGACTCCTTGTCCCACGTGTGTAAAGGTGACAGTGTGTGCACCGTGTGGGTCTCTTAGGCTATATTTCACGAATACTTATTCACTGTTATGAATGGCATAGTGAAGTGCTTATTTATACCTCTTTATGATTGCAATGTGTTTTGTATCACAATTTATCTATGTGCTACTCTAGCAATGTTATTAAAGTAGTTTTATTCCTCCTGCACGATGTAATGGTGACAGTGTGTGCATCCGTGTTAGTACTTGGTTTATGCTATGATCATGATCTCTTGTAGATTGCGAAATTAACTATTGCTATGATAGTACTGATGTGTATTATTCCTCCTACATAAGCATGAAGGTGACAGTGTGCATGCTATGTTAGTACTTGGTTTAGTCTTGTCGATCTATCTTACACTCTAAGGTTATTTAAATATGAACATTGAATTGTGGAGCTTGTTAACTCCGGCATTGAGGGTTCGTGTAATCCTACGCAATGTGTTCATCATCCAACAAAAGAGTGTAGAGTATGCATTTATCTATTCGTTATGTGATCAATGTTGAGAGTGTCCACTAGTGAAAGTCTATTCCCTAGGCCTTGTTCCTAAATCGCTATCGCTTGTTTCTTGTTTTATTACTACTTTAACGTTACTACGCTTTTACTTCCGCAATATTACTACCATCAATCGCACGCTAATCTATTTTCTGGCGTATTACTGCTCATATTCATTCATACCACTTGTATTTCACTATCTCTTCGCCGAACTAGTGCACCTATTAGGTGTGTTGGGGACACAAGAGACTTCTTGCTTTGTGGTTGCAGGGTTGCATGAGAGGGATATCTTTGACCTCTTCCTCCCCGAGTTCGATAAACCTTGGGTAATCCACTTAAGGGAAACTTGCTGCTGTTCTACAAACCTCTGCTCTTGGAGGCCAACACCGTCTACAAGAATAGAAGCACCGTAGACATCAAGCACTTTTCTGCGCCGTTGCCGGGGAGGAAAGGTAAAAGGCACTCATACTTCGGTTCCTAATACTTTTCCAGCGCCATTGTGTGTGTGCTTTATTTCCTTTAGACTCGCAATTGCGACATTTGGTTTCTTGTTTACACTAGTTAGGCATAATGGACAACAATGACCTTTTTATTCTATTTCCTGATTTAAGACATGGATGGTTTGATGCGAAAATTAAAAAACCCATGGAACATATTAATATGAATGCTTTGAACACTATTGTTGCTAATGTTATGGAAAATTCTAAGCTTGGGGAAGCTGGCTTTGATGAGCATGATATTTTTAGTCCCCCAAGCATTGAGGAGGAAATTTTCTTTGATGATACTATGCCTCCTATATTTGATGATGAGAATAATAATGATAGCTACTTTGTTGAATTTGCTCCACTACAACTAATAAAATTGATTATGCTTATGTGGAGAATAATTTTATGCATGAGACTCATGATAAGAATGCTTTATGTGATAGTTATATTGTTGAGTTTGCTCATGATGCTACTGAAAATTATTATGAGAGAGGAAAATATGGTTGTAGAAATTTTCATGTTACTAAAACACCTCTATGTGCTGAAATTTTTGAAGCTACACTTGTTTTGTCTTCCTATGCTTGCCACTATACTCTTCATGAACTTGTTTATTTACAAGTTTCCTATGCATAGGAAGCATGTTAGACTTAAATGTGTTTTGAATTTGCCTCTTGATGCTCTCTTTTGCTTCAACTTCTATTTCTTGCGAGTGCATCATTAAAACTGCTGAGCCCATCTTAATGGCTATAAAGAAAGAACTTCTTGGGAGATAACCCATGTGTTTATTTTACTACAGCAATTTTTGTTATATTTGAGTCTTGGAAGTTGTTTACTACTGTAGCAACCTCTCCTTATCATGTTTTTGTGCCAAGTAAAGTTTCTATGTTAAAGTTGATGTTATATTTGGGATCGCGCAGAAACAGCATTGCTGTCTGTCACGAATTCTGGCACAAGTCTCTGTAGAAAATTCGAAAAATCTGCCAATTTACGAGCGTGATCCTCAGATATGTACGCAACTTTCATTAGTTTTGAGTTTTTCTGTTTGAGCAAGTCTGGTGCCATTTTAAAATTCGTCTTTACGGACTGTTCTGTTTTGACAGATTCTGCCTTTTATTTCGCATTGCCGCTTTTGTTAAGTTGAATGAGTTTCTTTGTTCCATTAACTTTCAGAAGTTTTGTGCAATGTCCGAAGTGTTAAGAATGATTGTGTCATCTCTGAACATGTGAATTTTTGATTATGCACTAACCCTCTAAAGAGTTTGCTTGAAGTTTGGTGTGAAGGAAGTTTTCAAGGGTCAAGAGAGTATGATATACTATGATCAAGAGGAGTGAAAGCTCTAAGCTTGGGGATGCCCCGGTGGTTCATCCTGCA
Source organism: Lolium multiflorum (assembly GCA_030979885.1). Taxonomy (NCBI): domain Eukaryota; kingdom Viridiplantae; phylum Streptophyta; class Magnoliopsida; order Poales; family Poaceae; genus Lolium; species Lolium multiflorum. The sequence continues at coordinate 53,060,422 of CM061748.1, forward strand.
TATTTTAAGAAGACTCAAGCATCTAAGCTTGGGGATGCCCAAGGCATCCCCTTCTTCATCGACAAAGTATCAGGTTCCTTCTCTTGAAACTATATTTTTATTCGGTCACATTACTTTACTTGGAGCGTCTGTGTGTGCTTTTATTTTTGTTTTGTTATCTTAGTTCTCTGAATAAGTTCATCCTTGTGTGGAGAGAGACATGCTCCGCTGGTTCGTATGAACACATGTGTTCTTAGTTCATAATATTCATGGCGAAGTTTCCTCTTCGTTAAATTGTTATATGGTTGGAATTGAAAAATGCTACATGTAGTAATTGGTAAAATGTCTTGGATAATGTGATACTTGGCAATTGTTGTGCTCATGTTTAAGCTCTTGCATCATATACTTTGCACCTATTAGTGAAGAAATACATAGAGCATGCTAAAATTTGGTTTGCATATTTGGTCTCTTTAAGGTCTAGATAATTTCTAGTATTGAGTTTTGAACAACAAGGAGGACGGTGTAGAGTTTTATAATGTTTACAATATGTCTTTTATGTGAGTTTTGCTGCACCAGTTCATCCTTGTGTTTGTTTCAAATAACCTTGCTAGCCTAAACCTTGTATCGAGAGGGAATACTTCTCATGCATCCAAATACTTGAGCCAATATTCATGCCATTTGTGTCCACCATACCTACCTACTACATGGTATTTCTCCGCCATTATAAAGTAAATTGCTTGAGTGCTACCTTTAAACAATTCAAAAGTTATTACCTCTTATTTGTGTCAATGTTTTATAGCTCATGAAGAAGTATGTGGTGTTTATCTTTCAATCTTGTTGGGCAACTTTCACCAATGGACTAGTGGCTTCATCCGCTTATCCAATAATTTTGCAAAAAGAGCTGGCAATGGGATTCCCAGTCCCAAATTAATTAACAAAAATAGACACTCCTCCATGGTATGTGATTGTTGGACGGCACCCGAAGGATTCGGTTAGCCATGGCTTGAGAAAGCAAAGGTGGGGAGGAGTGTCATCATAATAAAACTAAAATAAAAAGGCACTCCTTCATGGTATGAGATTGTTGGCAGGCACCCGAGGATTCGGTTAGCCATGGTTTGTGAAAGAAAGGTTGGAAGGAGTGCCACCCAAAAATAAAATAAAATGGGAGCCGCTCTTTGAAGGTTTGTCTGGCAAGGGGGTTAGAGTACCCGCTACCATTCGTTGACAACAACAAACACCTCTCAAAACTTTATTTTTATGCTCTCTTTATGTTTTCAAAATAAAAGCTCTAGCACAAATATAGCAATCGATGCTTTCCTCTTTGAAGGACCTTTCTTTTACTTTTATTGTTGAGTCGGTTCACCTATCTCCCTCCACCTTAAGAAGCAAACACTTGTGTGAACTGTGCATTGATTCCTACATACTTGCATATTGCACTTGTTATATTACTTTATGTTGACAATATCCATGAGATATACATGTTATAAGTTGAAAGCAACCGCTGAAACTTAATCTTCCTTTGTGTTGCTTCAACGCCTTTACTTTGAATTTATTGCTTTATGAGTTAACTCTTATGCAAGACTTATCGATGCTTGTCTTGAAAGTACTATTCATGAAAAGTCTTTGCTTTATGATTCACTTGTTTACTCATGTCATTACCATTGTTTTGATCGCATTCATTACATATGTTTACAAATAGTATGATCAAGATTATGATGGCATGTCACTTGAAATTATCTTTGTTATCGTTTTACCTGCTCGGGACGAGCAGCTAAGCTTGGGGATGCTGATACGTCTCCACGTATCGATAATTTCTTATGTTCCATGCTACATTATTGATGATATCTACATGTTTTATACACATTATATGTCGTATTTACGCATTTTCTGGAACTAACCTATGAACAAGATGCCGAAGTGCCAGTTCTGTTTTCTGCTGTTTTTGGTTTCAGAAATCCTAGTAAAGAAATATTCTCGGAATTGGACGAAATCAACGCCCAGGTTCCTATTTTGCCCGGAAGCATCAGGCACCAGCCGCAGAGGAGGGCCTGTGGGCCCAGATGATAGGGTGGCGCGGCTGGGCCCTGGCCGCGCCAGCCTATGGTGTCGTCGCCCCTTCGACCTTCTGACGCTGCCCTTTCGCCTATATAAAGCCCATCGAAAACCCTTACGGAAAGAAGCCACGGTACGCGAAACCTTCCAGGCCGCCGCCATCGCGAAGCCAAGATCTGGGGACAGAGTCTCTATTCCGCACGCCGCGGGGGGAAGTGCCCCGGAAGGCTTCTCCATCGACACCGCTGCCATCTCCACGCCATCTTCATCAACGTGCTGCTCCCATGAGGAGGGAGTAGTTCTCCATCGAGGCTCGGGGGCACCGGTAGCTATGTGGTTCATCTCTCTCCTATGTACTTCAATACAATAATCTCATGAGCTGCCTTACATGATTGAGATTCATATGATGATGCTTGTAATCTAGATGTCATTATGCTAGTCAAGTGAGTTTTACTTATGTGATCTCCAGGAGACTCCTTGTCCCACGTGTGTAAAGGTGACAGTGTGTGCACCGTGTGGGTCTCTTAGGCTATATTTCACGAATACTTATTCACTGTTATGAATGGCATAGTGAAGTGCTTATTTATACCTCTTTATGATTGCAATGTGTTTTGTATCACCATTTATCTATGTGCTACTCTAGCAATGTTATTAAAGTAGTTTTATTCCTCCCGCACGATGTAATGGTGACAGTGTGTGCATCCGTGTTAGTACTTGGTTTATGCTATGATCATGATCTCTTGTAGATTGCGAAGTTAACTATTGCTATGATAGTATTGATGTGTATTATTCCTCCTACATAAGCATGAAGGTGACAGTGTGCATGCTATGTTAGTACTTGGTTTAGTCTTGTCGATCTATCTTACACTCTAAGGTTATTTAAATATGAACATTGAATTGTGGAGCTTGTTAACTCCGGCATTGAGGGTTCGTGTAATCCTACGCAATGTGTTCATCATCCAACAAAAGAGTGTAGAGTATGCATTTATCTATTCTGTTATGTGATCAATGTTGAGAGTGTCCACTAGTGAAAGTCTATTCCCTAGGCCTTGTTCCTAAATACTGCTATCGCTGCTTGTTTCTTTTTCTCGTTACTACTTTGCGTTACTTCCTCAATATTACTACCATCAAGCTGCGCCTTAAGCTATTTTCTGGCGCCATATTCTGCTCATATTCATTCATACCACTTGTATTTCACTATCTCTTCGCCGAACTAGTGCACCTATTAGGTGTGTTGGGGACACAAGAGACTTCTTGCTTTGTGGTTGCGGGGTTACATGAGAGGATATCTTTGACCTCTTCCTCCCCGAGTTCGATAAACCTTGGGTAATCCACTTAAGGGAAACTTGCTGCTGTTCTACAAACCTCGCTCTTGGAGGCCCAACACTGTCTACAAGAATAGAAGCACCCGTAGACATCAGGAGGCTAGCTTGGAGTTGTGCTAGCCCCATAGGGTGTTGGGAGCCTCCTAGTGTTGTGGAGCTCGCCCCAACCTTGTGAAGGAACCATCGCCTCGACCGGTGCCTTAGTGGAGAAAAGGGAGCCCCTTTGTGGAGCTCTCTTGAGGAAGAAGGTGAGGCCTTCCTTCGTGGTGTGGCCGCCTAGCCTCTTGTGTGAGGCTAGCACCTCCTCAACGCAGACGTACTCCCTTTTGTGGGAGGAACTGCGGGAAACAAATCCTCGCCTTGTCTTCGCGCCCTCCGGTTGTCCCGCTCCTTATCCTTATTATTGTTGCTTGGTTCCTTTACTTGTTGCACTAGCCTAGGATCATACTAGGAACACCTCCATCACTAAAGCTATCACCTTTATCTTCCGTTGCACTAAAAAATTAAAAATATTAAAAATTGCGTAGCGCCCATTCACCCCCGCCTCTTGTTCGCTATGATCCGTTCACTTGCACTTGAGGAATCTCCATAACTTAATTGGATGCCCAAGAACAACACAAAGACCACTAAGCCATCTAGGGTCCAAAGACGCAAGAGAAACAAAGCTATAAAAACTATTGGGGAAATAGGAGAGGAAGAACAAATAGGAGAACACCAAATTCTCCAAGATCTAGATCTCAAAGAATTACTCACAAAGAGATGATTTGATTTGGTCAAAGTGTGGATCTAGATCTCCTCAAGCTTTCTCTCAGATAGATGCAAGAATCATTGGATGGGGAGAGAAATATCAAGCTCAAAAAGTCAACAACAATGGTGGAGCAGCTTGAGAGAGAGATAGGAAGAAGAAGCAGTGCAAAAAAGAGATGCCTTAAAAGGAGCCTAGTTTTCATTCCCGTTGGGGCTGGCCAGCTTGGGTCGGTAGTACTAGCCCAGGACGCGCGGCACTACCCCCCAGCCCATGCAGCAAGGCGGGGCGAACGGGAACGAGGTGGCACGGCGCGGGTGAAGCGCACACCAGTGGGAGCGGGTCAACGCGCGCGTGCAGCGAGCGGGGTTCGCCGGAGAGGCGAGCGTGTGCGGGGTAGGGGTGGCCTAGAGCCAGCGAGTAGGTTGGCAGATGGGCCAATGGTAGAACCGTTCAAGGCGGCCCGGTAGTGATGCAGTTGAGCGGGCCGCTACCGCGGGAGCAGCCTGGTACAACCGGCCAACACAGACCGGTACCATCGAATTGGGTCGGCCGGTACTGGTACCGGTCTTCGGCCATGCGAGAGCAGGATGGTTCTGCGTGTTAGGGAGCATCCCCGGTACCACAAGCGGTACCAGGTGCGGTGGCACCAGCCCGGTACCAACCTCTTTTTCTTTTCAAAACAAAGGCAAACTTAAAACCACAAAATCTAGAGATTGGAAACTCCAATCGACAAAAAACAATTTTTGTTAGAAAGAGGACGACAGATGATTTTCTATGATTGTTAGAGGTGCAACCCCTCAATACAAGAAACCGAGAAAATCACCGAACTCGAAAACTCAACAAGTGATACGTGCAAAATCTGTTTACGATGAACTCGAGTTGTCATAGAAATATCCGCAAGCTCTAAAGCACAACATGGATAAGATGCACATAACAACCAAGAAATATGACACAAGTATGCAAAGGTTTGACCGTACTCAAATGATATGATCGAGTTACTCACTCGGGAGCCCCTTGATAGTACGACACCTAGCCTAAAAATCGGTCTCCCAATTAAAACCACGAGACCGGTAAGAAAGAAACCCTATCAAAATCAAAACTTAACCTTCTGCATTCCACTTGAGCTCGATGATACCGATCTTGACGTTAACAAGATGGAACATCTTTCATGATTATGCTTGCGTGATGAAGTCTTGCGGATTGCTCCTCCACACTCCACTATGGGCGAGCTTCTTCTTCGGTGCATCTTCGTATATTCATGAACACCATATGAATAGCAAGCTTCAAGCATATGATCTCTTCGAGTTGGCTCATCTTGAACTTGCACCTTATTTCTCCTTATTGCAACCTTGAAGCCAACATATGGTTCAAGCATTGCCTATGAACAAATCCTACAAGTATATACAATGCAACCATTAGTCCATATGGGTTGTCATTAATTACCAAAACCATACATGGGGACAGGGGCGGAGCTCCCATTTGGGCAAGGTATGGCAGTTGCCCTACCTTGTTTTTTTTGCAAAAAACCGCATATATATGCATCTATACACATACAATCAGTTTTGTACAAGTTCTGTCCGTTTCTGAAGAAAAAACAGAAGGGAAAAGAGGAAATGGGATCAAGGGACGGATTGGGCTGCTACTAGCTGGACCGGACGTGCGATCTGCGCTGCCAGGTGCCTGGTCGATCGACAGGTCTAGCCATATACGGGAACTAGATCGCTCCCAGGAAACCCACGGAAGGAGGTCGCTCCCAGGAAACCCACCCGTGATCGCGTATTCGCGTGCCCCCAGGGAAACGAGCCGGCCGCCTGCGTGTAATCGTGTTCGGCCGCATGCGTGTAATCGAAGTTTGATGTGATCATCGGATCAACCGATCAGGCGAGTACGCGAGAGGATACAGCACTCCGGCCTCGACGTCTTTCATTGCGCCTCCATCCGCACGTCCCTAACCGCCTATCACTGTCCTGTTGCAGGCTACAGATCATCCGGCGCCGGTCTAGGTTTTCTACAAGATTTTGCAGTTCAAACTTCGAACAGTTTGTCGCTGTGATTTTGTGGTCGAGGTTCGAGAAGAACCAAGATGGACAGGAACGGGAAAAATGTTGCAGCTAAAGAGGGAGGTACAATTGTAGATGTTTTTTTCAATTGGATAAAGTTTATATTTGTGAATTGTGAGCCATGGGCAAACTACTAATGTATTTTATGTTTTCAAATTTCGATTGCAAATTGGAAGAGATATTTTGTGCCCATGGCTAGTAGCAGCCAATCTAAACCAAACACTAATGAGGAAACCGCAAATGTTATGCCAAATCAAACTCAAGAGCAAGTGGAAGAAGGGACCGGAAATAGCTCTAACCCGGGCACCCATGAACGTGCGAGTGATGTAGCACACCAAGAACAAGAGCAAGAATAAGAAGTGGAAGGAGGTCAGGGGACTTCCGAGCATGTGGTTCTAGAAGCTGGAGGTATAACTGATTTCGTAGAGTATATAAAACCTGATCATGAACTTCACATTCAAGTTGATGAATTTGCTCCAAATGTTAGAGAAGATGTTAGATTTGCTTATCTGAAGAATGGTCCAACACAACCATCTGAGCATAATTTCCCCCCTAAATAGAGACTAGTTGAATGCCCGTGCGTTGCTACGGATTAAGAAATAACGTAATGTAATAATTATGTTTGTTGAATATATATGCCATCGTCGATTCGTGTCGTTCTTGTTTCTCTTCTTTGGTCAGTTTTATTGTGCTCCATAATTTTTTTCAATCTTATTTTAATACTCTTTGTCTCCCTCCATGGTAGCCGAATGTTTGGACCAAAAATAAGAAAAATCATCTCGCTTAATATGGATCGTGACAGCTCGTATTGGCAACATTCGCACCAGATCGGACCCTCTGCGATATGTGTGTCTTCTAGCAACCAATGGTCAAACAACGAAGAATAACAAAGAAAGATACGATACAATTTTCTGAACAAGTTGCAGAAAATTTATATACAATAAACAGTTACCCTAAGTGAACTATTGTCACACTGAATGTTTATGTGAGCTTCTTTGGCGTCGAATCCTGACTACATGGTGTTGTATGGTTCGTGCCTTCTTTGGTGTTGTATCACCATCTATCTTAATGAATAGACATGCAGCTCCCTCGTAGTTAGAGAATTCTTCATCCCGTCTCCCGTGTCGCTCCACCCAAGCGGCCTGGAAGAAACCCTAGCCCCTCCTTATTTCGTCTCCAAACGAGATGGATCTCTAACAACTCCTTGGCGCGCAAGAGGTGGTCTCCCCTGGCGGTGGCGCTGCTTCCCATGCGTGGCTCACCGCTCGGCCCACGCGTGTGGTGTAGTTCCCCTCCCCATAGGCATGGCCTCTAGTCCCTTGTTGGCTCCGGCTGCACGGGGTTGGCGGGCGGCGAGGTGGCGATTTTGGTGGATCTAGATCCTCTAGATCTGGCTAGTATGGGCCCTATAGGCCTGAGCTGCCAGCCGGCGAGATCCGGATTCCGATCTTGGTTGGAGCCAACGAAGTAGTCGAGGTCGCCGAGGTATGCGCTCGGCGGCGCGCGTCGAACTCCCATGTCCCGAACGAGATCCAGTTGTAGGAGTTGAGCGCGTACGCCGGATCTTCTCGGAGATTGGCCGGCAAGATGGCTCGGCGTCGGCCCACCTCGGCACGACGCTCTCGGCCCAAGCGTGGCACGGGGGAGGGGGTGGACCGGCACGCGCCTGGAGTTGAGGTACCAGCCTCCTCCAGGCAGGCTAGCTTTCGGCCATTGCACCGACCGGTTTTCCTCCCAGAGGCGGCGCGCGAACTTGATGCTGACGTACCGTCTGACCCGCGGCTTCTTGTCGGACCACGAACCGCTAGCGTCGTGGTCGTTCTTGGTTTTGCGGAACGGACAAGATTTCTTCCCCATGGCGTCGGTCGGGTGGATACGATGGACTCTAGCAATGGTGTGGTAGAGAAAATAGGCGCCGCCAGCGTACCTTTAAAAGGCTCGGACGCCATCTCGCCATCAATGTCCTGCCACTGCGACGGCACCCACCAGCGCATGCACGCGGAAGGCGAGGCGTGCCATTAACACGGCCCTGAAAAGTTGCAGCGCGCCGCCAGTAAGTTATGCTGCGCTGAAGACGAAGCATTTGTGCCGCTGCCAGACAGACCGTGCGAGAAGCGTGCAGACGACATTGCGTCCGTGCAGATGCAAACGTACTGCTCCGCCTGGGCGGATGGGTTGGACACTACGCGTCGGGCCGCTGGAACGGGATACATACGTATTTTCGTTTCGTGCGGTTGCAACGGACGCGTCGCCCCGTTAGAGATGTCCTTACCTCGTACCAGTTTTCCCGATGTTGGACAAGGAGATGTGGTTTGAAGTTGTCATGCACAAAAATAGAATTGGTCAGGAGTCAGGATAGGCGCCGACGAGCAGCCTAGATATGTTAGTACCCTAAGAAAATATAATATCACTTCAACTCGTTCTTGCTAGCTAGGCTAGTGACTGTGTAGTGCATCGTGTCTAGTGTCTACTGCGTGAAAATTATACTTGGAGGATGGTCAAGAAGGCGATGAGGGCATGAAGTCATCTGGTCGTGGGGGCGGACGGCGCCCGATACCTCTGACAGTATGGCAAGGCTGTAGCAGCAGCACCGTCCATCCACCTGCCCACCTCCACCAACCGATCGTACCACGGCGGAACGGCGCGATGCCCTGTGTCCAGCAGACCAGCACCGGTTGGCATCACCGTGATCTCCATGGAACAGCAGAGCAGACGGAAGACCGGAAAGATGATTTGTTTCTCGGCTACAATCGCCCCGGTCTCGAAGTTGAACCGCATCGTTTTTTCCAGGCCCACATAAAAACAGATTAAAAACAGGCCCATTTGTGACACCAGGCAGACACCTATTGCAATTTAATAGTAAAGATTGAAAATAATTCTGAAAATTATCAATAATACATCTCACAATTCTGGAAAATCTCAACCCACACTTTTATTTTTATTTTGGGCAGGATAAAAAAACAAAATCTGATATGTTTTAGAGATTTGAGAATGTACTACTCAGATCTACACATTTGTTATTTTTGTGTAGCTCAGAGATCCTTTCTACCAAAATGGTATAAGCAATATGATTGGTTGGAATATAGTGTGGACAAGGATAAGGCTTATTGCTTCTATTGCTATCTTTTCAAACATATTGGGCATGAAAAATTGGGGCATGATGTCTTCAACAAGTTGGGGCATGATAATTGCAAAAATGCGACGGAAGCATTCCGTAAACATGTCGGTGGGCCATGTAGCATCCATAATATTTCAAGGGAAGCATGTGATGATTTTAAGAATCAAAAGGCAAGTGTGAAAAAAAGTAACAACTTATACCAGTGAGTCACTTGTAAAGTATGAAACTCGTGTGGATACTTCTTTGGGTATTGTAAGTCATCTAGCATTGCAAGGTGAACCATTCCGTGGATATGATGAATCCGCTTCTTCTGAAATTTCTTGGAGATGCTTGATTGGTATAAAGAAAGATATAGGGAAGTTAAGCTTGCATTTGATGAGCTATGTCCTAAAAATGCCAAAATGACTTCCTCAACTATTCAGAAAATACTTGCGAGACATTGTGCGTAGGCGGTTACAAAATCCATCAAAGAAGAAATCGATGGTTGTCTTTTCTCTATTCTTATAGATGAATCCCGTGATATATCCGTGAAAGAGCAAATGGCTGTGGTTGTGAGGTAAGTGTCGAAGTGTGTTATTTCTGTCTTTACTTCTTTTCTATGTAGTGTCATTCAATTGATTTGTAACATTTTATTGTAGGTATGTGAACAAAAGTGGAGATATTATTGAAAGATTTTTGGGTATTCAACATGTCCCAAACACAACATTAGCTTTCAAGAAGGCACTTTTGGAGGTTTTCACTAAACACGATCAACTTATTGCAAGACTACGAGGGCAAGGGTATGATGGAGCATCTAATATGAGGGGATAATTTAATGGACTTCGGAAATTAATCCGTGATGAGAACCCAAATTCTTTTTCCGTTCATTGCTTTGCTCACCAGTTGCAGCTGATTGTTGTTGCTTTATCGAGATGCTGCAAAGGTCTTGAGGATTTCTTTGATGATGTGAAAGAGATTGCCAATCTCTCTAGTTCATCTTGTAGGAGGAACGATATATTGCTTGATAAGCACAAAGAGATTCTTCTATCTAAGATCAAGAAAGGTGAAATGCCCACAGGAAGAGGGAAAAATCAATAAACATCTTTGTGCCGTCCTGGAGATACAAGGTGGGGTTCTCACTACACAACCTTATGGCGTATTGAATCAATGTGGGATGCAGCGATAGAAATTTCGAGCATTGTTGAGTATGATTCTCGTAATCCAACTAAGGCAGGAGGATATGTTCATAAAATGGAGACTTTTAGTTTTGTGTTCCACATGAAGATGATGTTAAGATTACTTCATATGACAAATGATGTATCTCTTCTATTGCAAAATAAGGATCAGAATATTGTGCAGGTATGCGATAATTTTTAGTTGTTCTACTTTCTTGATGTATATTTTGTTGAATTAAACTTCTATTTTTATCATTTCAGGCCATATCTTTGGTTATGGATGTGAGAACACTTTTTAGTCAATTGAAGAGATCATGGTTGGGATTCACTCTTGGAAGATGTCAAATCATTTTGCATTGAAAATGAGATCATAATCCCAAGTATGCACACCATGGTAAAAAAATGGGGTAGAACAAGAAAAGGGGGAAAACACGCAGTCACCACTGATCATTTTTATCGTGTAGACACCTTTTATGTTGCCATAGACTCTATTATCACAGAGTTTGATCATCGATTTAATGAGGCACCTTCAGAGGTTATTCAGAATTTCTCTTGTCTTGATCCAAGAGACTCATTTGCTAGGTTCAATGTGAGCAAGCTTGCTGGTCCTACAGAGATTTATCATGATGATTTCTCGGATTATGATCGAGACCATATAGAAGATTCTCTTAAGCTATTCCTTGTTCATATGAAGAGAGTTGAAGATTTTAGAGTTTGTATTGACATTGCAAGCCTAGCTAAAAAGATGGTTGAACTTGAAAGGAACATCATGTTTCCTACAGTTTACCACCTTATTGAGTTGGCAATGCTTTTACCGGTGGGGACGGCAACAGCTGAAAGGGCATTCTCAGCTATGAAGATTATCAAGACGGAGTTGCGCAACAAGATGTGTGATGGTTGGCTTAATGATTTGATGGTGTGCTACATCGAGCGAGGGATATTCAAAAGTCTTGATCTTGGCAAAATTAAAAAATATTTTCAAAAGGAAGGTAGAGGTTTGCCATTGCCTGGAGCTTCTAGACGGCATTAAAGCTTCATTGTCGGTATGTTTGTAGGTTCTACTTATATTTGAACATGTATTACCATATTACTGAGATACTATGCTTACCATCATATAAAATATTAATGTGCGAAAAAATATTATTCTTTTGCGTCATTTTTTTTTACGTTTAAAATTTTGCCTGACCTCAATTTTTTTTTGTCCTTCGCCATTGCATGGGGACTCCATGCACTCTTAGGGCTAGCGGCACGCGGGTTATCATTAATTACCAAAATCATACATGGGGACTCCATGCACTTTCAGGGCTGGCGGCACGCGGAAGAAAGGCCGCCACCGCCAGAGGAGGAGCCCACCTAGTGGTCGTTGCGACCAAGGAAGAACTAGCGATTGCCCATCGCTGTTCTTTTGGTGGAGGTTGAGGTTTTGCGCGCGTGTGCAAGGGTTTGTAGAACTTTCCACAAGTGCTAGCGGGATGGGAGTGAAGAAGTTGATGGGAACGCAACCCCATTTAAGAAGTACCAGATGGTGGGTGGACCACGTGAACCCGCGTCGGTTCCTCTCCCTCGGTCACCGACATGCGAGCTCGCGACCAAGGGAAGAAATGCACAAACGCACATGTTGTCCATGGCCACAGCTAATTCTGCCCAATTCATTAGCATCAGCAATCACCAATAATTAGCATTGGAGCAGAAGTTTAAGACACCAAAAACGATCGACACAATTTCACAGTGTTTTGCAACATAATTTTATTTTTTTAAGAAACAAACTTTTTGGATAAATAGTAGTAGATTTTTTAATTTTGATTTTTTTCAATGAATAAAATAGAAACTAAAAAGGGGGAAATAGAAAGGACGTGGCTACAGAGTGCTATAGCACCGTATTGTCTTAGGGAGTGACCCCCCTGTCGGAACCCACTTTTTTCCGGATTAGGGTGTGGTCCCCGTAACCTTTCCAAAAAAGGAAAGTTTTCTTTCCTCTTTCGTTCTATGCTCACATGCCGCCGGAATTGTTGACTTGCCCACCACAACAGGACGAGAAAAGGTGGGACCACGAGTATACAGACAAGAAAAACTACATTTAAAGCCCAGATCAGATCCAAAAACACAACACAAGGTCGGAGCCCAGTTCTACCTCTCCCTCTCGTCCACCGTTTCTTCCTCCAGCCGCCAGGGCAGAGCCCAGTTCTTCCCCAAATCTCCATGGCTGCACACCTTCTTGCTTCAAGTTGATCCCAAGAAAAGTACATCTGAAGAACAGATCTGCAGAACAACTCTCTGGAAAACAACAAGGAAGAGGTAAACAGACTCTAACTTCACCCCTGCCCCTCTTCCTCCAATTTCCCAATGATATGATGTTACCAACAAGAAATTACATCTGGATCTCAATCAAAAGGCCAAAAATCTACATCCAAAACAGAAATTACATCTTGCATGAACTTTCAATGGAACATTAGGCCCCAAATCATGCAGATTCACCAAAAAAACACAGGAGATGCAAATTTCGAAAAATATACATGCAAAAGTAAAAGGACAAGCTGAGGCAAAAATAACATAAAGGGAAGAGATGTAGGAAACCATGCATATAAACACATGTCATCTGCATGATTCATAGTAGGTATAGCATATAGTTCCAAAAACAAACATGTAGAATAGTTGGTGCCTATATCTAGATGAGAAATAGTTTCTGAAATATGCAGGCTTTGTATGAGAAACTGCACTTTCAGTTGAATCCATCAGAAAATCGTTTCTGAAATAGTTTCTGCTTGAGAACATGTAGTTTCCTTGCTGGAAAAACACCAAAATCATCATGAAAAATCTTCTCTTGAATCCATTAGAACCATAGCATCAAGAAATACTTGTAGGAAACTACAGCAAGTTGTCCATCTTGAGATTTCCTGTGTAGTTAAATGAAAAAAAAATAAGTCACTATCCATTCCCAAAAACAGAAACCATGTGCAGTTTAAAAAATATACAGTAGACAGCATAATGAGCAAGTCAGTACTACATGCCTGTTTTTCTGTTTTGGATGTATAAATTTCTAGTTTCCATTTATACAGAAGCAGAGAATGGTGAGGAAGTCAGTAACAAGTTGTTTTGTATCTGCATTTTCAAGTCAGTACTACATGCTGTTTTTTTGTTTTGTATCTATAAATTTCAAGTTTCCATTACACAGTAGACTGCAAAAATGATGAGGAAGCCGGTACTAGATGCTTTGTTGTTTTCTATGTAAAAAGCTTGATATTAGTTAGTAGTATGTGATTCTATAAAAAATGAACTGACAGTATGTGCTTGTATGTGATGTCCCATATAATTACATGCTTCATGCCATTTTTCAACCAAAAGGTGATAGCAGTAGCACATGCAAAAACATAATCAACTAAGTGAAGAACAGCACAACCAATGTCATATGACCTCAAATGTTGAGTTTAAAAATACATTCCTGCAAGAAAATGCTAACATCTTAGTTCCTACTGACAGGTTATGGATCCAGAGTATGCTCCTGGAGTACTAGATCTGAATGAGCCAATACCCGAGGATGTCAGTGTGTTTGACGATTTGCAAAAAGAACATACACCACTGAACACCACAAGAACCGCAAGCAATGCAGATGTAACAAGAAGTTCTGAACAAAACAAGCATGCTAGTGGTAGCAACATTGGTGCAAGTTCTGGACAGAGCAAGCATGCTAGTGGTAGCAACATAGGTGCATCCGCTGGCACAGACCCTATAATAGGTGAAACTCTATCTACTGATGATTCAGGAGGTGACGACGATGATGAAGTCCAATCAACTCCAGTAAGCCAAACTGAAGTGCAAACACCATATCCTGGCATGATTTTCGATTCATGGGATGAAGCGAAGATGCATTACAACAGATATGCTAAGAAGATTGGATTCTCCATCAAGTGTAGTACATCCAAGAACTCGACAATTGATGGTCAGAAAGACAAACAAATGTTCGTTTGCAACAAGAATGGCAAAAATGAGGACATAAACATGCAAGAGGCGGCACCGGTTAGGCAGCGGAACAAAAGCATCACTAAGAAAACTGAATGCAAGGCTAGGCTAAGGATTAAAAGGACAGGTAAAGTGGCATGTAACATATTTCATTGAAGAGCACAATCACAGTATGATAAAGAAGTTCTCTTTGAAGAAATATTTAAGGTCTCATAAAGGAATTCCTAAGGAAGAAAGGGATTTTGTCAAGCTCTTGCATAAGGTGAATCTCTCTGCTGGAAGGGTAATGAGGATCATGGGAGAAGTCTTTGGTGGTCTGGCCAATGTACCCTATGATGCCAAGTCTGTTAGCAATTTCATGGCTATAATTAATGAAGATCAAACACACAAAGACATGTCAAAGCTGCTTTCTCACTTTGCAAAGATTAAAAAGGAAGACCCAAATTTCTACTTCAACTTGCATACAGATCATGCTGATAAGGTTGACCGCATATTTTGGGTTGATGGGCCAGCAATAGTTGCATACAAGAACTACAGCGATTGTCTCTCATTTGACACCGCGTACATGACAAACATGTACAATATGCCATTTGCACCGTTCATTGGCATCAATAGGTATTGTCAGAGCATCCATCTAGGTTGTGGTTTCCTTAAAAATGAAAATGTGGAGAGTTTTGAGTGGCTCTTTCAAGAGTTTCTTGAAGCAATGGGCGGCCTCCAGCCCCAAAACTTCATTACTGATCAAGATGCAGCAATGAGATCTGCAATTCTCGCTGTATTTCCAAACTGTTGCCACAGAAACTGTAGGTGGCACATTATGCAGAATGCGCAGGCAGTTTTGGAAAATTTCTTGTCAAAACATGAGGAGCTAAGGCAAGAGTTGAATGCAATTATTGACTACAGCATGTTAGTTGATGAATTTGAAACAAGGTGGGCAGATAGGCTTCGCAAACAAAGTGTAGCGGACAACACACATCTTGCTGATTTGTATCGCTTAAGAGCAACTTTTGTCCCAGCTACTTCAAGGATCGCTTCTTCACGTTCCTACAAACTACCGCCCGGAGTGAGGGGTTTAACGCTGTATTGAAAACATACAGTAACCCTCACCAGAGCCTGCATCACTTCTTTGAACAATATTTGAAGTTGCAAGAGAAAATTAATGTAGCGGAGGATTCAGTCGAGTTTTTGGATGAAGATAAGACTTTTAGGGTGTGGGGTGACTACCCTCTTGAAGAGCAAGCGTTGAACGTTTATACGCGACCCATTGTTGCCTGCCAAAACCCACCGGCGAGCAGTGGTTAAGCAACACGAAGAGCCGGGAGGCTGCCAAGACTGCTAGGTGGGCCCTGGTCCCTCGACGTCGTCCCGCAAAGTTCCGGCACACGTCCTGGCGGTTGCATGCCACTGACCTATACCTGAGGAAGGTGTTGGATTGCTTCGATTAGTCTCCTGCATGGTAGACACGTGAACATTAAATACGAGCCCGATCGGCTCTCAGGTTGCTGTGGATCGGCTCAAAGAGCCGATCGCCCCATGATTCACGTTGGGTTTACGATGACATGGGGCTCCTGCTTGATCAACACAAAGTTAAACCAATCCACGACTTAGGGTTTTCACCGTATGATCGGAACATCCTGCGCGTAGTTGAGCCTAATAAACACGAAAGATGATAGAAAGCTAACCCTAAAAGAGGCCTAAAACCAACATCCCTCTTGGAGCTAACAAACTATATCTTACGCACTACCGGATCGTTCAACCCGTTTGCAAGGCCTAACCATACGGATATTAAACTAATCCTTGAAAAACAAGGAGCAACTATAACAGATTGGATCTACTAAACGATGAACAAGCAAGGTGCTGCCCTTACACCTAGATAGGTATAAGGGCAGCTAGATATCGAGGGACAACATAGCTAAGCAAATATGCGTAAGAAAAGCACCAATGCAAGCCCCAAAATATCTACGATAAGTAGTGTTACTCGCCATCAACAACGCTTCAGCACGAGTAACACAAGATAAACGAATAAACGTACGCTGCCTAGATCGCAAGATGCGATCTAGGCAGCATGATGCTTACCCGGAAGAAACCCTCGAAACAAGGGGTGGCGATACGCCTGGTTTGTGTTTTTTGTGAACGTGATTGTCCTCCTTTCTCGATAACCCTAGGTACATATTTATAGTCCAAGGGACTTTTTAATTCGGGCGTGCACCTAACCGTGCACGGGTTAAACTCTGTCTTTTAATTCTAAACTAAGATGCAATCTACTATAAATTACAGATACACGGGCAATCTAGCCCAAACTCTTCGTGCAAGGCCGCTTCAGAGTCGCTCCGCGTGTACATCATTCAAGCCCATCTCAATTACGGCCCATCTCCTGATTTGGCCAAAATCTGGTGATAACACATGCCCCCCTGGTTTTGGTAATGATAATTTCAAAACCATTCTATTTTTCCTTCGAAGGGTCATGTCGTGGAAGAGCATAACCGTCGCAGTATCCTTCATCATGATGCCTTGTCTTCTCAACTTCTGCACGATTCGTCAGTTTTTTGGCACCACGTCCTCGGAAATCACCACAGCATTAAATTTCCAGCACGTCCCCTTTATTTAACCGTATCAAACAGTTTGCTTCTTCATCCCTCGCTCTCCGCACCAGCCATTGGCAAAAAAACCCTCCTCTCAGCCATGTCTTCCTCCTCCTCCTCTACTTCATCGGCCCTTTCTCTCCACTCCTCTTCCTCGAGTGAGCCTTCCCAGAGTACGACCAGATAGAAGCGTACAATAGACGCGCTCCCAAGCATTGGGATGAGCAGGAGTGGGACTTCGATTTCGTGCCGACGGTCCACCCGAGCTCCTTATCTGGTCGATGGTGACCTGCCTAACCGACGGGGAGGACGACCTCCGGTTCCTCATTGACGGAGAACTGGAAGCGAGAGCGATGATGACCCCTCCTTCTGGGGTAAACTCACCCTCCGCCGAAGAGGAAGACGAGGACAACGAGGATGACGACACCTCCTCCGGCAAGAAGGAGGAAAAGGAGGACGGCTCCTCCTCTGACGAGCCACCGGCAAAGCGCTTCCGCGGCTGGGCTTGGTCAGATGACGATGAAGATGACGATGATGAGGAAGAAGAAGCCCCTGATGCGCGTAGATGTACACGTCCGTTGGGAACCCCAAGAGGAAGGTATGCGCACAGGCAAGTTTCTGCAAGAAACCAAGGTTTAATCGTACCAGAGGAGTCAAGAAGCACGTTGAAGGTTGATGGTGGCGAAATGTGATGCGGCGCAACACCAGGGATTCCGGCGCCAACGTGGAACCTGCACAACACAACCAAAGTACTTTGCCCCAACGAAACAAGAGGTTGTCAATCTCACCGGCTTGCTGTAACAAAGGATTAACCGTATTGTGTGGAAGATGATTGTTTGCGAAGAAAACAGAAAACAAGTATTGCAGTAGATTGTATGCGATGTAAAGAATAGGACCGGGGTCCACAGTTCACTAGAGGTGTCTCTCCCATAAGATAAAAGCATGTTGGGTGAACAAATTACAATCGGGCAATTGACAAATAGAAAAGGGCATAACAATGCATATACATGATATGATAAATATAGTGAGATTTAATTGGGCATTACGACAAAGTACATAGACCGCCATCCACATGCATCTATGCCTAAAAAGTCCACCTTCAGGTTATCATCCGAACCCCTTCCAGTATTAAGTTGCAAGCAACAGACAATTGCATTAAGTATGGTGCGTAATGTAATCAACAACTACATCCTTAGACATAGCATCAATGTTTTATCCCTAGTGGCAACAGCACATCCACAACCTTAGAACTTTCTGTCACTGTCCCAGATATCAATGGAGGCATGAACCCACTATTGAGCATAAATACTCCCTCTTGGAGTTAAGAGCAAAAACTTGGCCAGAGCCTCTACTAATAACGGAGAGCATGCAAGATCATAAACAACACATAAGTAATAGATTGATAATCACCATAACATAGTATTCTCTATCCATCGGATCCCGACAAACACAACATATAGTATTACAAATAGATGATCTTGATCATGTTAGGCAGCTCACAAGATCCAACAATGAAGCACATAAGGAGAAGACGACCATCTAGCTACTGCTATGGACCCATAGTCCAGGTGAACTACTCACTTCACTCCCCGGCAACGGCGCCAGAAAATAGTCTTGATGACCCACAAGTATAGGGGGTGTATCGTAGTACTTTCGATAAATAAGAGTGTCGAACCCAACGAGGAGCAGAAGGTGTTGACAAGCAGTTTCGATGAAGGATTCACTGTAAATGCTCACAGACAAGTATTCAGGGGGTTTTGATGTTGCAGATAAATAAAGTACAAGTAAATAAAATGCGAGAGAAATAATTGCAGCGAGTGGCCCAATCCTTTTTAGCACAAAGGACAAGCCGGTTTGTTTACTTATAATGACCAAACGTTCTTGAGGACACACGGGGATTTTAGTCTAGTACTTTCGCTTCATGTGGCTAAATAATCTTCATTGTTTTGATAAGTGTTGTGTGGGTGAACCTATGCTAATGCACCGCCCTTCCTAGGACTAATACATACTTGTGATTATACCCCTTGCAAGCATCCGCAACTACAAGAAAGTAATTAAGATAAATCTAACCACAGCCTTAAACTCTGAGATCCTGCGATCCCTCTTGCATCGATATACTAACGGGGGCTTAGGTTTCTGTCACTCCGGCAACCCCGCAATTAGCAACCGAATACAAGATGCACTCCCCTAGGCCCATAAATGGTGAAGTGTCGTGTAGTCGACGTTCACACGACACCACTAGAAGAATGACACCACAACTTAAATATCATAACATTGAATATTACTCAACCATAATTCACTACTAGCATTTAGACTTCACCCATGTCCTCAAGAACTAAACGAACTACTCACGAGACATCATATGGAATACAATCAGAGGTGATATGATGATGAATAACAATCTGAACATAAACCTTGGTTCAATGGTTTCACTCAATAGCATCTACAACAAGTATAGAATAACACCGGGAGAGTTTCCCCTATCAAACAATCAAGATTTAACCCGAATTGTTACAGCGGTGACGAGGTGCAGCGGTGGTGATGGCGGTGTAGATGGTGGAGATGATGATGATGATGGAGATGATGTCCCGCTCGATGACGATGGCGATGGCGTCGATTTCCCCCTCCGGGAGGGAATTTCCCCGGCGGATTCCTGCCCGCCGGAGAGCTCTTTTCTCTCTGGTGTTCTCCGCCCCGCAGAGGCGGCTGTAACCCTTCGTGAGGTCCTCTCTGTGGCTTAGGTTTTCGGGACGAAGGAGTACGCGAAGAAAAGGAGGCGAAAGGGGCTGTGGGGCCCCCACACCACAGGGTGGCGCGGCCAGGCCATGGGCCGCGCCGGCCTGTGGTCTGGGCCCACAGTGGCTCCCCTCTTCTTCCCCTTCTGGCTCCCTCCGTCATCTGGAAAAATAGGAATTTACGTGAAATTTCCTTCCACAGTTGATCTTCCGAAATATTGCGTTCTGACGGTGCTTTTTCCAGCAGAATCCTGGCTCCGGTGCTTGATCCTCCAATAATGATGAAACATGCAAAATAGATGAAATAACATAAGTATTGTGTCCCAATATGAAATATATCAATGAATAACAGCAAATTATGATACAAAATAGTGATGCAAATTGGACGTATCAACTCCCCCCAAGCTTAGACCTCGCTTGTCCCCAAGCGAAACTGAGCTCGATAAACAAGACCACATGTTTATGGAGTGAAGAGTCGATAAATAAAATACGGACAAGAAGCATCATATTCATTCACACAAGACATTCTAGTAAACAACTTCCTCATATAACTCATCTTGAAATAGGTAAAGAGAAATCACAAGTAAAGGTGCATAAGAAATCATAGTTGGTGATGGCAAACTTTGTTCTTGGTCAGAGAACTACTAACGGATTGTACTTCTAAGCAAAGCTTTCATATTAGATTTTATAGCTGAGCCTTCATATTCAAGCATAACAATCTCTTCATAATCATTGATAACTTCAAAGTCATATTCATTCAGATAAAATTGGTACTAAACAAGAAAGTATAAAAGACATGATTAACTGAATCATAGCATAAATGATTGGTTCACAACAACTCAATTGCTTGCTTGAGATAGAGAGAAATAGGTTTACTGACTCAACATAAAAGTAAAAGATAGGCCCTTCGCAGAGGGAAGCAGGGATTAAATCATGTGCTAGAGCTTTTCAAGTTTTGAAATCATATAAAGAGCATAAAAGTAAGATTTTGAGCGGTGTTTGTTGTTGTCAACGAATGGTAGCGGGCACTCTAACCCCCTTGCCAAACGAACCTTCAAAGAGCGGCTCCCATGAGGGACGGCATCTCTACCAGCAAGGTAGATCATCCCCCTTCTCTTTTGTTTACACATGTATTTTAGTTTTATTAAGGATGACACTCCCCCCAACCTTGGCTTTCTCAATCCATGGCTAACCGAATCCTCGGGTGCCTTCCAACATTCACATACCATGGAGGAGTGTCTATTGCAAAATTAAGTTGCTTACTGATAAATCAGAGCAAAACATGTGAAGAGAATTATTAATGAAAGTTATTAATTGGGGCTGGGAACCCCGTTGCCAGCTCTTATTGCAAAATTATTGGATAAGCGGATGTGCCGCTAGTCCATTGGTGAAAGTCCGCCCAACAAGATTGAAAGATAAAACACCACATACTTCCTCATGAGCTATAAAACATTGACACAAATAAGGAGTAGTAGTTTGAATAATTTAAAGGTAGCACATGAAGTATTTACTTGGAATGGCAGAAAATACCATGTAGTAGGTAGGTATGGTGGACACAAATGGCATAGGTTTGGTCTAAGGTTATGGATGTATGAGAAGCATTCCCTCTCGATACAGGTCTTTGGCTAGCAAGGTTTGATAGCAA
This sequence comes from Lolium multiflorum, assembly GCA_030979885.1. Taxonomy (NCBI): domain Eukaryota; kingdom Viridiplantae; phylum Streptophyta; class Magnoliopsida; order Poales; family Poaceae; genus Lolium; species Lolium multiflorum. The sequence continues at coordinate 53,081,777 of CM061748.1, forward strand.
GCATAAAGGTTGAGGGAAACAAACAAATATACATATGATAGAACAATCATGCATCTTTCTCATAAGCACAAGCAATTTTAACTTCAGAATACTAAACTCATTAGCATAGAGATAATAGAGTAGTATATCTAAGTGTATTTCTCTCTTCTATTAAACATCAAGATGTTGTTGCTATTGACCAATGCTAAGTTTGCCAAAACCAAATAGATTTACTTGATGCTCCCAAAGTGATATCAATACTCATGTCAAGAGTAATCATATAATGGAGATTGCAAACTAAAATAAGGTGTGCAAAAAGTAAATGATAAGACTTCTCATTAATATTCCATAACGATAACTCACACCAACGGATACATAGATAACTAACTAAGAGAGATACTTCCACATTGCATACTATTCCATATGATAACTTCCCTACTCATGATATGACACTACTTGATAGTAAAAGATAAAGGTAATGATGATGTGATACCGCGGCACTCCCCCAAGCTTGGAACAAACCAAGGGGATGCCAATACCGATGATGAATTACTCCTTCGGTGATGATGGCGATGGATTCCTCTCGACAAGCTTCTTAACCAGCTCCTTTAAATCTTCAATCTCATAGGTGAGGTTGCGAATCATCTCCGAGTTGTGCTCAACGCGGCTCATAATCATGTCAGGTGGTGAATTCCAACTCTTAGAGTTGTTTCCCCATCCTTCAGCTTCAGATTTCATCTCTCCTGCAATGTCAGAACGATCTATATCCCAATTACTTGGCAACACTACCTTGGGGGTCCTTTCAGTTTGACGATCGTAGATTAGATTGCGGTAAGGGTTGTAATTGCTCGGAGAAGATGTCCTTGGAGCCAAGTAATGACGTGGAACCGCTCCTCCGGTAGCGATTCGTGCACTCCTCTTGATGTTGGATGGATTTGATATCACGCCAATACTTGCAACGGTGGCTTGTTGGTGTTCCTGCGGAGCTTCCTCCACTTCTTCCTCATCCTCTCTTGCGTCTTCTTCCTTCAGTTCCGGGTCTTGAATATCTTCCTTCAAAGGTCCCTTGTCCTTGTTGTTGGAGACCATGGTGCTTCTAGATCAAAACAAATCTGGCAGAAAACAGCTCGAAACAAAACACGACGAGAAAACGATATTACGGACCTCCAGGGGTCCGGGGGATTATATAGCAAATATTTTTACGACAAAAGGAAGGTTCCAGGCCGAAAACGAGTGGAAACGGGACGCCGAGGTGCCGTCACCATAGGTCGGCGCGGCCAGGGTGGGGCCCGCGCCGGCCTGTGGTGACGGGCCCTCGCGCGTCTTTTCCACTCCGTTTCGATTCCGTAATTTTTCATATTTTCTAAAAACAGCAGAAATAATGTTCGGAAAGGTAAACGCGGACTTTTTATTACCTGTACTGTTACCTATTCAAAGTCGAGTTCTGGCGGACTGTCAATTTGTCCTTTGATGAAAGCCTCCGGTGTTTCCACTTGAATAATATCAACATCAACATTATAAGAATCACCCGAGATATAATGCTTGAGTCTTTGTCCATTCACCACTTGTGTGGCATTGCCTTGGAGAGAGCTAATTTTAATTGCTCCTGAACGATACACCTCCTCAACAACATATGGTCCTTCCCACTTCGAGAGTAATTTCCCTGCAAAGAATCTGAGACGAGACCGATACAATAGGACTTTATCCCCAATATTAAACTCTCTTTTGATGATCCTTCTATCATGCCACTTCTTAACTTTTTCTTTAAAGAGTTTAGCATTTTCATAAGCTTCACTTCTCCATTCATCTAGAGAACTTAATTGCAACAACCTCTTATTACCGGCTAATTTAGGATCTTTATTTAGTTCTCTAACAGCCCAATAAGCTTTGTGCTCTAGTTCTAAAGGTAAATGACAAGCTTTTCCATAAACCATTTTATAAGGTGACATTCCCATAGGATTTTTATAAGCAGTTCTATAAGCCCATAGTGCTTCTTTCAATTTGCTAGCCCAATTCTTTCTAGATTTATTAACAGTCTTTCCTAAGATAGCTTTAATCTCTCTATTTGATAATTCTACTTGACCACTAGTTTGAGGGTGATAAGCGGAAGCAATTCTATGATTAATACCATACTTAGCAAGAGTTTTTCTAAAACCTCCATGAATAAAATGAGAACCTCCATCAGTCATAATATATCTAGGTACTCCAAATCTAGGAAATATAACATCTACAAGCATTTTTATAGAGGTCTCACCATCAGCACTTTTTGTAGGTATAGCTTCTACCCATTTAGTAACATAATCAACAGCGACAAGTATATGAGTGTTACCGTCTGAAGAAGGGAAAGGACCCATGAAGTCGAATCCCCAACAATCGAATGGTTCAATAACAAGAGTATAATTCATAGGCATTTCATTGCGTCTGGAGATATTACCAACTCTTTGACATTCATCACAAGATAAAATAAATTTCCTTGCATCTTTGAAGAGTGTTGGCCAATAAAAACCTGATTGTAGAACCTTTTGCGCGGTTCTATCTCCAGCATGATGTCCTCCATAAACACTACCATGACATTTATTCAATATCTCCTGTTGTTCATATTCAGGAACACATCTTCGCATAATACCATCCACTCCTTCTTTATATAAGTGTGGGTCATCCCAAAAATAATGCCTCAAGTCATAAAAGAATTTCCTCCTTTGCTGAGCTGAAAAGGTTGGAGGCAAATACTTCGAAACAATAAAGTTAGCATAATCTGCATACCAAGGGCTCTCTCGCGAGCTCACCTTTATTACAGCCAATTGTTCATTTGGAAAACTATCATTAACAGGAACAGGATCATAAGCAATATTTTCCAATCTAGACAAATTATCAGCAACAGGATTATCAGCACCTTTCCTATCTATAATATGTAAATCAAATTCTTGCAACAGAAGTACCCATCTAATAAGCCTTGGCTTAGCATCTTTCTTTGTCATAAGGTATCTAATTGCAGCATGATCAGTATGAATTGTAACTTTTGAATCAACAATATAGGGTCTAAACTTGTCACAAGCAAAGACTACAGCTAACAATTCCTTTTCAGTTGTAGCATAATTTCTTTGAGCAGCATCAAGAGTCTTACTAGCATAATGAATAACATTTAATTTTTTATCTACCCGCTGTCCAAGAACAGCGCCTACAGCAAAATCACTAGCATCACACATAATTTCAAAAGGCAAATTCCAATCAGGAGGTTCAACTACAGGAGCAGTTGTTAAGGCTTTCTTTAGAGTTTCAAAAGCTTCCTTACAATCATCATCAAAAACAAAAGGTACATCTTTTTGAAGAAGATTAGTAAGAGGCTTTGAAATTTTAGAGAAATCTTTAATAAATCTCCTATAAAACCCAGCATGACCAAGAACACTACGAATACCTTTAACATCCCTCGGATAGGGCATCTTCTCAATTGCTTCAACTTTAGCTCTATCAACTTCAATACCTCTCTCGGAAATTTTATGTCCCAATACAATTCCTTCATTAACCATAAAGTGGCATTTCTCCCAATTAAGAACAAGGTTAGTTTCTTCACATCTCTGCAAAACTTTATCGAGGTTTCGCAAGCAATTATCAAAAGAATTCCCATAGACAGAAAAATCATCCATGAACACCTCTACAATACTTTCGCAAAAACCATGAAAAATAGCAGACATGCATCTTTGAAAAGTAGCAGGAGCATTACATAAACCAAAAGGCATACGCCTATAAGCATAAGTTCCATAAGGACAAGTAAACGTGGTTTTCTCTTGATCTTTAGCTTTAACAGCAATTTGTGAAAACCCAGAATAACCATCAAGAAAGCAAAAATGAGTATTTTTAGATAACCTTTCTAGCATTTGATCAATAAAGGGTAAAGGGTAATGATCTTTCTTAGTAACTTTATTAACTTTTCGAAAATCAATGCACATTCTATAACCTACAACTATTCTTTGAGGAATAAGCTCATCATTATCATTAGGCACAACAGTCATTCCTCCTTTCTTAGGAACACAATGCACAGACTAACCCATCTACTATCAGCAATAGGATATATAATACCAGCTTCAAGAAGTTTTAATACCTCGTTTCTTACCACTTCCTTCATCTTCGGAATTAGACGACGTTGATGTTCAACAACAGGCTTTGCATCTTCTTCCATATTAATAGCATGTTGGCAAATAGAAGGAGAAATCCCTTTCAAATCATCAAGAGTATAGCCAATAGCTCCTCGGTGTTTCTTCAATATTTCCAATAACCTTTCTTCCTCAATCTCTGAAAGCTTAGAACTAATAATAACAGGATATATTTTCTTATCATCAATATGAGCATATTTAAGATTATCAGGTAAAGGCTTTAAATCAAAAACAGGATCTTCCTTTGGTGGCGGTGTTGTACCCAAATCTTCCACCGGTAAATCATGCTTGAGAATAGGTTGGCGAAGAAAAATTTCCTCAAGCTCATCTCTTTCTTTCCTAAAAGCTTCACTTTCACTATTCTCCAAATGTTGCTGCAAAGGATTATTAGGAACAAGAACAATAGATGCACACTGCTCCATTTTAAAATCATTACTAGGCAAGTCAACTTTATAAGGAGTTTTGGTAAATTTAGAAAAGTTAAATTCATAAGGTTCACCAGCAAATCTAGTCAAAATTTTCTCTTTCTTACAATCTATAATAGCTCCACAAGTATTTAGAAAAGGTCTACCAAAAATGATAGGACAATGATCACTAGCAGCAGAACCAAGTACCAAAAAGTCAGCAGGATATTTAATCTTACCACATAGAACTTCCACATCTCGAACAATACCAATTGGAGAAATAGTTTCTCTATTAGCCAGATGAATAACCACATCAATATCTTCAAGTTCACAAGAACCAATTTCGTGCATAATCTCCGTGTAAAGCTCATAAGGAATAGCACTAACACTTGCACCAATATCACATAAACCATAATAGCAATGATCACCAATTCTAACAGATAGCATAGGAACACTAACTTGTTTGGGTTTATTAGGATGTGAAACAATATTAGAAGCATCTTCACAGAAAATAATATGACCATCCTCCACATTTTCAGTCACAAGATCTTTAACTATTGCAACAGCAGGTTCAATTTTAATTTGTTCTTCAGGTTCTTTAGGTTTCTTTTCACTTTTATTAACCGCACTAGATATGACAGAGTACTCCTTCATTTTAGCAGGGAAAGGAGTTTTTTCAATATAAGCTTCAGGAATAACATTATCAACAGTTTCAACCACTACACATTTGTTTACAGATGAATCAACTTTATCTTTATACGGTTCATGATACTTATCAAAATTCTTCTTAGGCAATTCATAATGAGAGGCAAAAGCTTTATAAAGATTTGCAACAACTTGGGAATCAAGACCATATGTAGCACTCATATTACGAAATTTATCAGTATCCATAAAAGCTTCAATGCATTTATAATCATAAATTATACCTGATTCTCTATCTTTGTCGTTCTCCCATCCTTCAGTATTTTCTTGGATCCGATCAAGAAGGTCCCTTTTAAACTCTTCTTTGTTGCGTGTAAATGATCCAGAACAAGAAGTATCCAGCAAGGTCTTGTCTTGAAAAGAAAGTCTTGCATAGAAATTATCAATAATAACATTACCAGGAAGCTCATGAATGGGGCATTTGAGCATTAAAGACTTCAATCTCCCCCAAGCTTGGGCAATACTCTCTCCATCATGAGGCCAGAAATTATATATGCGGTTCCGATCTTTGTGAATTTCACTTGGAGGATAAAATTTGGAATAAAATAAAGGCACAATGTCCTCCCAATCAATAGAATCACCATTCTTCAGCAATTTATACCAGTGCGCCGCTTTACCAGACAGCGATATAGTGAATAGTTTCTTCCTAACTTCATTCATAGAAATACCTGCACATTTGAATAACCCGCATAATTCATGCAAAAACAATAAATGATCACCAGGATGGACAGTTCCATCCCCTTCATAGCGGTTATCCATAACACGTTCAATAATTTTCATAGGTATTTTATATGGTACTACTTCCTCACCTGGCGCTTCATCCACTACCGTTGCAGTAGTAGTAGATTTCCCAAATAGAAATTGAAGAGAAGATCTCTCCATAATGACTTATAGCAGCAGGCAGAAATAAAATCAGCACAAACAGTAAAGGTTTTCCTTACCAATTCCACTTACCAATAGCGCTTCACTCCCCGGCAACGGCGCCAGAAAATAGTCTTGATGACCCACAAGTATAGGGGGTGTATCGTAGTACTTTCGATAAATAAGAGTGTCGAACCCAACGAGGAGCAGAAGGTGTTGACAAGCAGTTTCGATGAAGGATTCACTGTAAATGCTCACAGACAAGTATTCAGGGGGTTTTGATATTGCAGATAAATAAAATACAAGTAAATAAAATGCGAGAGAAATAATTGCAGCGAGTGGCCCAATCCTTTTTAGCACAAAGGACAAGCCGGTTTGTTTACTTATAATGACCAAACATTCTTGAGGACACACGGGGATTTTAGTCTAGTACTTTCGCTTCAAGTGGCTAAATAATCTTCATTGTTTTGATAAGTGTTGTGTGGGTGAACCTATGCTAATGCACCGCCCTTCCTAGGACTAATACATACTTGTGATTATACCCCTTGCAAGCATCCGCAACTACAAGAAAGTAATTAAGATAAATCTAACCACAGCCTTAAACTCTGAGATCCTGCGATCCCTCTTGCATCGATATACTAACGGGGGCTTAGGTTTCTGTCACTCCGGCAACCCCGCAATTAGCAACCGAATACAAGATGCACTCCCCTAGGCCCATAAATGGTGAAGTGTCGTGTAGTCGACGTTCACACGACACCACTAGAAGAATGACACCACAACTTAAATATCATAACATTGAATATTACTCAACCATAATTCACTACTAGCATTTAGACTTCACCCATGTCCTCAAGAACTAAACGAACTACTCACGAGACATCATATGGAATACAATCAGAGGTGATATGATGATGAATAACAATCTGAACATAAACCTTGGTTCAATGGTTTCACTCAATAGCATCTACAACAAGTATAGAATAACACCGGGAGAGTTTCCCCTATCAAACAATCAAGATTTAACCCGAATTGTTACAGCGGTGACGAGGTGCAGCGGTGGTGATGGCGGTGTAGATGGTGGAGATGATGATGATGATGATGGAGATGATGTCCAGCTCGATGACGATGGCGATGGCGTCGATTTCCCCCTCCGGGAGGGAATTTCCCCGGCGGATTCCTGCCCGCCGGAGAGCTCTTTTCTCTCTGGTGTTCTCCGCCCCGCAGAGGCGGCTGTAACCCTTCGTGAGGTCCTCTCTGTGGCTTAGGTTTTCGGGACGAAGGAGTACGCGAAGAAAAGGAGGCGAAAGGGGCTGTGGGGCCCCCACACCACAGGGTGGCGCGGCCAGGCCATGGGCCGCGCCGGCCTGTGGTCTGGGCCCACAGTGGCTCCCCTCTTCTTCCCCTTCTGGCTCCCTCCGTCATCTGGAAAAATAGGAATTTACGTGAAATTTCCTTCCACAGTTGATCTTCCGAAATATTGCGTTCTGACGGTGCTTTTTCCAGCAGAATCCTGGCTCCGGTGCTTGATCCTCCAATAATGATGAAACATGCAAAATAGATAAAATAACATAAGTATTGTATCCCAATATGAAATATATCAATGAATAACAGCAAATTATGATACAAAATAGTGATGCAAATTGGACGTATCAACTCCCCCCAAGCTTAGACCTCGCTTGTCCCCAATTCGAAACTGAGCTCGATAAACAAACCACAGAAAAGCAACTGGCTCTTCGGCATCTTGTTAATAGGTTAGTGCCGGAAAATGCGTAAATACGACATATAATGTGTATAAAACATGTAGATATCATCAATAATGTAGCATGGAACATAAGAAATTATCGATACGTCGGAGACGTATCAGCATCCCCAAGCTTAGTTCTGCTCGTCCCGAGCAGGCAAACGATAACAAGGATAATTTCTGGAGTGACATGCCATCATAATCTTGATCATACTATTGTAAACATATGTAATGAATGCAGCGATCAAAACAATGGTAATGACATGAGTAAACAAATGAATCATAAAGCAAATACTTTTCATGAATAGTACTTCAAGACAAGCATCAATAAGTCTTGCATAAGAGTTAACTCATAAAGCAATAAATCAAAGTAAAGGTATTGAAGCAACACAAAGGAAGATTAAGTTTCAGCGGTTGCTTTCAACTTATAACATGTATATCTCATGGATAGTGTCAATGTAAAGTAATATAACAAGTGCAATATGCAAGTATGTAGGAATCAATGCACAGTTCACACAAGTGTTTGCTTCTTAAGGTGGAGAGAGATAGGTAAACTGACTCAACATAAAAGTAAAAGAAAGGTCCTTCAAAGAGGAAAGCATCGATTGCTATATTTGTGCTAGAGCTTTTATTTTGAAAACATGAAACAATTTTGTCAACGGTAGTAATAAAGCATATGAGTTATGTAAATTATATCTTACAAGTTGCAAGCCTCATGCATAGTATACTAATAGTGCCCGCACCTTGTCCTAATCAGCTTGGACTACCGGATCATCGCAATACACATGTTTCAACCAAGTGTCACAAAGGGGTACCTCCATGCCGCCTGTACAAAGGTCTAAGGAGAAAGCTCGCATTTTGGATTTCTCGCTTTTGATTATTCTCAACTTAGACATCCATACCGGGACAACATGGACAACAGATAATGGACTCCTCTTTAATGCATAAGCATGTGGCAACAATTATTATTCTCATATGAGATTGAGGATATATGTCCAAAACTGAAACTTCCACCATGATTCATGGCTTTAGTTAGCGGCCCAATGTTCTTCTCTAACAATATGCATGCTCCAACCATTAAGGTGGTAGATCTCTCTTACTTCAGACAAGACGGACATGCATAGCAACTCACATGATATTCAACAAAGAATAGTTGATGGCGTCCCCAGAAGCATGGTTATCGCACAACAAGCAACTTAATAAGAGATAAAGTGCATAAGTACATATTCAATACCACAATAGTTTTTAAGGCTATTTTGTCCCATGAGCTATATATTGCAAAGGTGAATGATGGAATTTTAAAGGTAGCACTCAAGCAATTTACTTTGGAATGGCGGAGAAATACCATGTAGTAGGTAGGTATGGTGGACACAAATGGCATAGTGGTTGGCTCAAGGATTTTGGATGCATGAGAAGTATTCCCTCTCGATACAAGGTTTAGGCTAGCAAGGTTATTTGAAGCAAACTCAAGGATGAACCGGTGCAGCAAAACTCACATAAAAGACATATTGTAAACATTATAAGACTCTACACCGTCTTCCTTGTTGTTCAAACTCAATACTAGAAATTATCTAGACCTTAGAGAGACCAAATATGCAAACCAAATTTTAGCAAGCTCTATGTATTTCTTCATTAATGGGTGCAAAGTATATGATGCAAGAGCTTAAACATGAGCACAACAATTGCCAAGTATCACATTATCCAAGACATTTTAGAATTACTACATGTAGCATTTCCCGATTCCAACCATATAACAATTTAACGAAGAAGTTTCAACCTTCGCCTTGAACATTATGAGTAAAGCCTAAGGACATATTTGTCCATATGCAACAGCGGAGCGTGTCTCTCTCCCATACAGTGAATGCTAGGATCCATTTTATTCAAACAAAAACAAAAACAAAACAAACCGACGCTCCAAGTAAAGAACATAAGATGTGACTGAATAAAAATATAGTTTCAGGGGAGGAACCTGATGATGTTGTCGATGAAGAAGGGGATGCCTTGGGCATCCCCAAGCTTAGACGCTTGAGTCTTCTTAAAATATGCAGGGATGAACCACGGGGGCATCCCCAAGCTTAGAGCTTTCACTCCTCTTGATCATAGTATATCATACTCCTCTCTTGACCCTTGAAAACTTCCTTCACACCAAACTTCAAGCAAACTCATTAGAGGGTTAGTGCACAATTAAAAATTCACATATTCAGAGGTGACACAATAATTCTTAACACTTCTGGACATTGCACAAAGCTACTGGACATTAATGGATCAAAGAAATTCATCCAACATAGCAAATACGGCAATGCGAAATAAAAGGCAGAATCTGTCAAAAACAGAACAGTCCGTAAAGACGAACCTGAAAGGGGCACTAGACTTGCTCAAATGGAAAAACTCAAAACTAATGAAAGTTGCGTACATATCTGAGGATCACGCTCGTAATTTTGCAGATTTTTTCGAATTTTCTACAGAGACTTATGCCAGAATTCGTGACAGACAGCAATGCTGTTTCTGCGCAGCGATCCCAAATATAACATCAACTTTAACATGGAAACTTTACTTGGCACAAAAACATGATAAGGAGAGGTTGCTACAGTAGTAAACAACTTCCAAGACTCAACAAAACAAAAATTGCTGTAGTAAAAACATGGGTTGTCTCCCATAAGCGCTTTTCTTTAACGCCTTTCAGCTAGGCGCAGAAAGTGTAAATCAAGTATTATCAAGAGATGAGGCATCAACATTACCTTGGGCCTTACCCTTACCTTTCTTGTTCTTTTTCTTACTCTTTGGTTTAGGGAATACATGTCTACCCCCGGTGTAGAGGTGAACTTTAGGGTGCCTTCTCCCATATCTATGACTGCTCCCAATAGTTTCAGCAGGGATCTTCCGAGTGTGATTTGTCCTGTTCCTGCACATTCAATAACAAGATAATCAATGGATATTGTTCTACCAAGAATGGTTGTATGCACACCCGCAGCTATTCCTTTAGGGATTATAACAGAGTTATCAATAAGAGTTATTCCTTCTCCCCCTTCAACGAATCCCCAAAGTTGCAAAGATTCATGAATACTCTTAGGCATTAAGCAAAATTCAGACATAATATCACAATTGGCATGAAGAGTTTGGTCACCGATAACAATTTTAATAGTAGGATCCCATAATGAAGGTTCAGAGTTCACTAAAACTTGATCAAGACGGTTACGAACATATCTATAATTTTCATTCAAGCAAGATGCCCTTGTCTCAAGAGTGTTTAATCTATTATAAATGCTAATAAGGGCTGAATCAAAGTTATTAGCTGAATCATGTGATGCAACCAACTTTTTTATGGCATTAAAAGCTTGATCCCCATTGCAATGAAGGAAATCTCCTCCCACTACAGCATCCAAGGCATATCTATAGCGAATCATAAGACCAAAATAAAAATTACTAAGGAGCAAACTTAGAGTCATTTGAGGTTCAGCTTTACGATAAGAAGTAAAAATTCTCGACCAAGCATCTTTAAAACTCTCCTCATCCCCTTGTTTAAAAGTAAAAACTAATTCCTCAGGTGAAGAAGTAACAAGTGCAGAGCTAGACATGATAACAAAAGTAAACTAAATGCAAGTAACTAATTTTTTTGTGTTTTTGATATAGAGAGCAAGACAGTAAATAAAGTAAAACTAGCAACTAATTTTTTTGTGTTTTGTTTAGGTGCAGCAAACAAAGTAGTAAATAAAATAAAGCAAGACAAAAACAAAGTAAAGAGATTGGGAAGTGGAGACTCCCCTTGCAGCGTGTCTTGATCTCCCGGCAACGGCGCCAGAAATTTACTTGATGCGCGTAGATGTACACGTCCGTTGGGAACCCCAAGAGGAAGGTATGATGCGACGATGGGCAAGTTTCCCAAGAAACCAAGGTTTAATCGACCAGTAGGAGTCAAGAAGCACGTTGAAGGTTGATGGTGGCGAAATGTGATGCGGCGCAACACCAGATTCGCGCCAACGTGGAACCCACAACACAACCAAAGTACTTTGCCCCAACGAAACAGTGAGGTTGTCAATCTCACCGGCTTGCTGTAACAAAGGATTAACCGTATTGTGTGGAAGATGATTGTTTGCGAAGAAAACAGTAAAACAAGTATTGCAGTAGATTGTATGCGATGTAAAGAATAGGACCGGGGTCCACAGTTCACTAGAGGTGTCTCTCCCATAAGATAAAAGCATGTTGGGTGAACAAATTACAGTCGGGCAATTGACAAATAGAAAAGGGCATAACAATGCATATACATGATATGATAAATATAGTGAGATTTAATTGGGCATTACGACAAAGTACATAGACCGCCATCCAACTGCATCTATGCCTAAAAAGTCCACCTTCAGGTTATCATCCGAACCCCTTCCAGTATTAAGTTGCAAGCAACAGACAATTGCATTAAGTATGGTGCGTAATGTAATCAACAACTACATCCTTAGACATAGCATCAATGTTTTATCCCTAGTGGCAACAACACATCCACAACCTTAGAACTTTCTGTCACTGTCCCAGATTCAATGGAGGCATGAACCCACTATCGAGCATAAATACTCCCTCTTGGAGTTAAGAGCAAAAACTTGGCCAGAGCCTCTACTAATAACGGAGAGCATGCAAGATCATAAACAACACATAAGTAATAGATTGATAATCACCATAACATAGTATTCTCTATCCATCGGATCCCGACAAACACAACATATAGTATTACAGATAGATGATCTTGATCATGTTAGGCAGCTCACAAGATCCAACAATGAAGCACATAAGGAGAAGACGACCATCTAGCTACTGCTATGGACCCATAGTCCAGGGGTGAACTACTCACTCATCACTCCGGAGGCGATCATGGCGATGAAGAGTCCTCCGGAGATGATTCCCCTCTCCGCAGGGTGCCGGAGGCGATCTCCCGAATCCCCCGAGATGGGATTCGCGGCGGCGTCTCTGGAAGGTTTTCCGTATCGTGGCTCTCGCAGGGGGGTTTCGCGACGGAGGCTTTAAGTAGGTGGAAGGGCAACGCGGGGGCCACACGAGGGCCCCACACACCAGGGCCGCGCGGCCAAGCCTAGGCCGCGCCGCCCTGTTGTGGCGGCGCCTCGTGGCCCCACTTCCTTTCCCCTTCGGTCTTCTGGAAGCTTCGTGTAAAAATAGGACCCTGGGCGTTGATTTCGTCCAATTCCGAGAATATTTCCTTACTAGGATTTCTGAAACCAAAAACAGCAGAAACTGGCTCTTCGGCATCTTGTTAATAGGTTAGTGCCGGAAAATGCGTAAATACGACATATAATGTGTATAAAACATGTAGATATCATCAATAATGTAGCATGGAACATAAGAAATTATCGATACGTCGGAGACGTATCAGCCCCCGTTGAAGGCTACGGCAGCAGCGACGAAGCTATCCCAGCGACGACGAAGACGGCAACAGCCCTTAGAATAGGGACTACTAGCATAGGATTAGCAGTAATCTGTTCCCCTTTTGTTGAGCAATCGGCTCCCCTTTGTAAGAAATCCCCTTTTAATCAATGAAGAATGATTCTCGAAAGCCGATGGCAATACATCTCTTTACCCAAATCGCCAATAAAACCGATCATCCTTAAAAATTTCCTCTAATACTTTGTCGATTGTTCCTCTAAGTGATTTAGCATCGATTTTATTCTAAAGTCGATGTCTGTGCATCGGCTGTTGCCCAAAAATTTTAAAAAATTTTACTGGCCGATTTCGTGTATCGGCCTCCATATCTTACTGCCCATCATCCCACATGCTTGGGAAGTACTTCTTGAGATGCTGGCCATTGACAGCCACTGGGAACTTCACACCATCCAACTGCTCGAGCATGTATGCATTACCCTTTAAAACTTGGTCGACTTTGTACGGGCCGTGCCAATTTGGAGACCATTTACCATATATTTTGTCCTTAGTCCCCAACGGCAATACAGCTTCCCATACCAGATCACCAACCTGGAACTCCTTTGGCTTCACCTTCTTATTATATGCGCGAGCCACCTTGGCTTTATTCTCCTTGATTTTCTCAAGCGACCATAGTCTGAGTTCCGTTGCATCCTCAATGCTGTCACTCATCAGGGCTGCATATTCTTCAGTAGTTAAATCATTCTGAAATGTAATCCGTCTCGACCCAGCCTTGATTTCCCAGGGTAACACAGCTTCTTGTCCATAGACCAGATGGTATGGCGAGGTTTTTATTGCTCCATGACACGACATGCGATAAGCCCATAATGCTTCTGACAATACCTCGTGCCAACGTCTAGGATGCTCGTCGATCTTCCTCTTAATCAGCTTGATCAGACTTTTGTTGGACGCTTCAGCCTGTCCATTTGCTTGAGCATAATATGGAGACGATCGGATCAGCTTGATTCCCATATCCTCGCAGAACTTTCTAAACTCCTTAGAAACGAAGACCGAACCTCCATCGGTCGTGATAGTCTGGGGAATCCCGAATCTGTGAATGACATGCTCCCTCACGAAATCGATAACATCTGATGATGCCACTGCCTTCATAGGGACGGCCTCCACCCATTTAGTAAAATAATCTGTAATGGCCAGAACCCATACATGGCCTTTGCTCGAAGGAGGATGTATCTTGCCGATCATATCCATGCCCCACCCTCGGAACGGCCACGGCTTGATGATGGGATTCATCGCTGATGCAGGTACCATCTGAATGCTCCCAAACTTCTGACATGCTTGACACCCTTTATAGTACTTGAAACAATCTTCAAGCATGGTGGGCCAATAAAATCCCGATCGCCTGATCAGCCACTTCATCTTATGAGCCGATTGGTGAGTTCCACAGGCACCCTCATGCACCTCATGCAAGAGCCGATTGGACTCGGCTGGTCCCAAACATTTGAGAAGTAACCCTTCCAAAGTCCTGTAGAACATGTCATCGCCGATCAGGACGTACTTCATGGCCCTGTATCTTATCCGTTTAGGTGCCCCCCGAGCCGGATCTTTCAAGTAATTGAAGATATCGGCTCTCCAATCATCGGGTTCCATGAACTGCACCTGAAAATCGGCTCCATCGGCTACGTCCTTGTATCCTGACGCCGTTTGTGCGAGGTCGTTCGCCTCGGTATTTTGCGACCTTGGGATCCAATGGAAGTTTATATACCTGAACTGTGCCATCAGCTCACGGCATTGCATCCATAAAGGGAAGAGCAACTCGCTCTCACACTTGTATTCCTCCGTGAGTTGAGAAATCACCAACTTGGAATCCCCGAAGATCTCAACTGCCTCTGCCCCAGCGTCCAATAGCAACTCCATTCCCTTGCACATCGCTTCATACTCAGTGATACGTCTCCAACGTATCGATAATTTCTTATGTTCCATGCTACATTATTGATGATATCTACATGTTTTATGCACATTATATGTCGTATTTACGCATTTTCTGGAACTAACCTATTAACAAGATGCCGAAGAGCCAGCTTCTGTTTTCTGCTTTTTGGTTTCAGAAATCCTAGTAAGGAAATATTCTAATTGGACGAAATCAACGCCCAGGGTCCTATTTTTGCACGAAGCTTCCAGAAGCGCGAAGAGGAGACGAAGTGGGGCCACGAGGTGGGGACACACCAAGGCGGCGCCGCCGCCGCGAATCCCATCTCGGGGGATTCAGGAGATCGCCTCCGGCACCCTGCCGGAGAGGGGAATCATCTCCCGGAGGACTCTTCATCGCCATGATCGCCTCCGGAGTGATGAGTGAGTAGTTCACCCCTGGACTATGGGTCCATAGCAGTAGCTAGATGGTCGTCTTCTCCTTATGTGCTTCATTGTTGGATCTTGTGAGCTGCCTAACATGATCAAGATCATCTATCTGTAATACTATATGTTGTGTTTGTCGGGATCCGATGGATAGAGAATACTATGTTATGGTGATTATCAATCTATTATTTATGTGTTGTTTATGATCTTGCATGCTCTCCGTTATTAGTAGAGGCTCTGGCCAAGTTTTTGCTCTTAACTCCAAGAGGGGGTATTTATGCTCGATAGTGGGTTCATGCCTCCATTGATATCTGGGATCGTGACAGAAGGTTCTAAGGTTGTGGATGTGCTGTTGCCACTAGGGATAAAACATTGATGCTATGTCTAAGGATGTAGTTGTTGATTACATTATGCACCATACTTAATGCAATTGTCTGTTGCTTTGCAACTTAATACTGAAAGGGGTTCGGATGATAACCTGAAGGTGGACTTTTTAGGCATAGATGCAGTTGGATGGCGGTCTATGTACTTTGTCGTAATGCCCAATTAAATCTCACTATATTTATCATATCATGTATATGCATTGTTATGACCTTTTCTATTTGTCAATTACCCGACTGTAATTTGTTCACCCAACATGCTTTTATCTTATGGGAGAGACACCTCTAGTGAACTGTGGACCCCGGTCCTATTCTTTACATCGCATACAATTTACTGCAATACTTGTTTTACTGTTTTCTTCGCAAATAATCATCTTCCACACAATACGGTTAATCCTTTGTTACAGCAAGCCGGTGAGATTGACAACCTCACTGTTTCGTTGGGGCAAAGTACTTTGGTTGTGTTGTGCAGGTTCCACGTTGGCGCCGGAATCCCTGGTGTTGCGCCGCATCACATTTCGCCACCATCAACCTTCAACGTGCTTCTTGACTCCTACTGGTCCGATTAAACCTTGGTTTCTTACTGAGGGAAACTTGCCACTGTGCGCATCATACCTTCCTCTTGGGGTTCCCAACGGACGTGTACATCTACGCGCATCAAGCAAATTTCTGGCGCCGTTGCCGGGGAGATCAAGACACGCTGCAAGGGGAGTCTCCACTTCCCAATCTCTTTACTTTGTTTTTGTCTTGCTTTATTTTATTTACTACTTTGTTTGCTGCACTTAAACAAAACACAAAAAAATTAGTTGCTAGTTTTACTTTATTTACTGTCTTGCTCTCTATATCAAAAACACAAAAAATAGTTACTTGCATTTACTTTATCTAGTTTGCTTTATTTACTGTTGCTAAAATGAATACCCCTGAAAATACTAAGTTGTGTGACTTCACAACCACAAATAATAATGATTTCCTATGCACACCTATTGCTCCACCTGCTACTACAGCAGAATTCTTTGAAATTAAACCTGCTTTACTAAATCTTGTCATGAGAGATCAATTTTCTGGTATTAGTTCTGATGATGCTGCTGCCCATCTTAATAATTTTGTTGAACTTTGTGAAATGCAAAAGTATAAGGATGTAGATGGTGATATTATTAAATTGAAATTGTTTCCTTTCTCATTAAGAGGAAGAGCTAAAGATTGGTTGCTATCTTTGCCTAAGAATAGTATTGATTCATGGACTAAATGTAAGGATGCTTTTATTGGTAGATATTATCCTCCCGCTAAAATTATATCTTTGAGAAGTAGCATAATGAATTTTAAGCAATTAGATACTGAACATGTTGCTCAAGCATGGGAGAGAATGAAAACTTTGGTAAAGAATTGCCCAACCCATGGACTGACTACTTGGATGATCATCCAAACCTTCTATGCAGGACTAAATTTTTCTTCGCGGAATTTATTGGATTCAGCTGCTGGAGGTACCTTTATGTCCATCACTTTGGGGGCGGCTACAAAGCTTCTTGATGATATGATGATAAATTACTCTGAATGGCACACGGAAAGAGCTCCACAAGGTAAGAAGGTAAATTCTGTTGAAGAAACCTCTTCCTTGAGTGATAAGATTGATGTGATTATGTCTATGCTTGTGAATGGTAGATCTAATGTTGATCCAAATAATGTTCCTTTAGCTTCATTGGTTGCTCAAGAAGAAAATGTTGATGTGAATTTCATTAAAAATAATAATTTCAACAACAATGCTTATAGGAACAATTCTGGTAATAACTATAGGCCATATCCTTCTGCTAATGGTAATGGTTATGGTAATTCTTATGGGAATTCTTACAACAATAATAGGAGTGTACCCTCTGGTCTTGAAGCTATGCTTAAAGAATTTATTAGTACACAAACTGCTTTTAACAAATCTGTTGAGGAAAAGCTTGATAAAATTGATATTATTGCTTCTAGAGTTGATAGACTTGCCTCTGATGTTGATCTTTTAAAATTGAAAGTTATGCCTAATAATGATATTGATAATAAGATTACTACTACAGCAAATGCCATCCAAGTTAGAATTAATGAGAATATAAGATTAATGGCTGAATTGCGTGCTAGGTGGGATAGAGAAGAAAATGAAAAACTAGCTAAAGAGAATAATGTAGCTAAAGTTTGGACTATTACCACCACTAGTAATGTTAATTCTTCACATGTTGCTGCACCTCCTACTATCAATGGTAAAATAATTGGTGTTGGCAATGTTTCTACTCCTAGTGCAAAGCGTACAAAACTGCCTGAAATTGCTAAAACTGCTGAAACTGCTTGTGATAAAACTGCTGAAATTTTTTCCAACCTTGGGGACAATGATCCCATTGCTGTAGCTCATAATGATTTAGATTTTGATGATTGCCACATCTCTGAAGTTATAAAGTTCTTACAAAAACTTGCTAAAAGTCCTAATGCTAGTGCTATAAATTTGGCCTTTACAAAACATATTACAAATGCTCTCATAAAAGCTAGAGAAGAGAAACTAAAACTTGAAACTTCTATTCCTAGAAAGTTAGAAGATGGTTGGGAGCCCATCATTAAAATGAAATTCAATGACTTTGAATGTAATGCTTTATGTGATCTTGGTGCAAGTATTTCTGTTATGCCTAAAAAGATTTATGATATGCTTGACTTGCCACCATTGAAGAATTGTTATTTGGATGTTAATCTTGCCGATAATGTTAAAAAGAAACCTTTGGGGAGGATTGATAATGTGCGCATTACGGTTAACAATAACCTTGTCCCCGTTGATTTTGTTGTCTTGGATATCGAATGCAATGCATCTTGTCCAATTGTGTTGGGAAGACCTTTTCTTCGAACCGTTGGTGCTGTTATTGATATGAGGGAAGGTAATATTAAATATCAATTTCCTCTCAAGAAAGGTATGGAACACTTCCCTAGAAAGAGAATGAAGTTGCCTTTTGATTCTATTATTAGAACAAGTTATGATGTTGATGCTTCTACTCTTGATGTTACTTGATTTGCACTTTCTGCGCCTAGCTGAAAGGCGTTAAAGAAAAGCGCTTATGGGAGACAACCCATATTTTTACTACAGTATTTTGTTTTATATTTGAGTCTTGGAAGTTGTTTACTACTGTAGCAACCTCTCCTTATCATATTTTTGTGCCAAGTAAAGTTTCTATGTTAAAGTTGATGTTATATTTGGGATCGCTGCGCAGAAACAGCATTGCTGTCTGTCACGAATCTGGGCCTAAGTCTCTGTAGAAAATTCTAAAAAATCTGCCAATTTACGAGCGTGATCCTCAGATATGTACGCAACTTTCATTAGTTTTGAGTTTTTCCATTTGAGCAAGTCTGGTGCCATTTTAAAATTCGTCTTTACGAACTGTTCTGTTTTGACAGATTCTGCCTTTTATTTCGCATTGCCTCTTTTGCTATGTTGGATGAATTTCTTTGATCCATTAATGTCCAGTAGCTTTATGCAATATCCAGAAGTGTAAAGAATGATTGTGTCACCTCTGAACATGTAAACTTTTATTGTGCACTAACCCTCTAATGAGTTTGCTTGAAGTTTGGTGTGAAGGAAGTTTTCAAGGGTCAAGAGAGGAGTATGATATACTATGATCAAGAGGAGTGAAAGCTCTAAGCTTGGGGATGCCCCCGTGGTTCATCCCTGCATATTTTAAGAAGACTCAAGCGTCTAAGCTTGGGGATGCCCAAGGCATCCCCTTCTTCATCGACAACATCATCAGGTTCCTCCCCTGAAACTATATTTTTATTCAGTCACATCTTGTGTTCTTTACTTGGAGCGTCGGTTTGTTTTTGTTTTTGTTTTTGTTTGAATAAAATGGATCCTAGCATTCACTTTTTGGGAGAGAGACACGCTCCGCTGTTGCATATGGACAAATATGTCCTTAGGCTTTACTCATAATATTCAAGGCGAAGTTTCTTCTTCGTTAAATTGTTATATGGTTGGAATTGGAAAATGCTACATGTAGTAATTCTAAAATGTCTTGGATAATGTGATACTTGGCAATTGTTGTGCTCATGTTTAAGATCTTGCATCATATACTTTGCACCCATTAATGAAGAAATACATAGAGCTTGCTAAAATTTGATTTGCATATTTGGTCTCTCTAAGGTCTAGATAATTCTAGTATTGAGTTTTGAACAACAAGGAAGACGGTGTAGAGTCTTATAATGTTTACAATATGTCTTTTATGTGAGTTTTGCTGCACCGATTCATCCTTGAGTTTGCTTCAAATAACCTTGCTAGCCTAAACCTTGTATCGAGAGGGAATACTTCTCATGCATCCAAAATCCTTGAGCCAACCACTATGCCATTTGTGTCCACCATACCTACCTACTACATGGTATTTCTCCGCCATTCCAAAGTAAATTGCTTGAGTGCTACCTTTAAAATTCCATCATTCACCTTTGCAATATATAGCTCATGGGACAAAATAGCCTTAAAAACTATCGTAGTATTGAATATGTACTTATGCACTTTATCTCTTATTAAGTTGCTTGTTGTGCGATAACCATGCTTCTGGGGACGCCATCAACTATTCTTTGTTGAATATCATGTGAGTTGCTATGCATGTCCGTCTTGTCTAAAGTAAGAGAGATCTACCACCTTAATGGTTGGAGCATGCATATTGTTAGAGAAGAACATTGGGCCGCTAACTAAAGCCATGAATCATGGTGGAAGTTTCAGTTTGGACATATATCCTCAATCTCATATGAGAATAATAATTGTTGCTACATGCTTATGCATTAAAGAGGAGTCCATTATCTGTTGTCCATGTTGTCCCGGTATGGATGTCTAAGTTGAGAATAATCAAAAGCGAGAAATCCAAAATGCGAGCTTTCTCCTTAGACCTTTGTACAGGCGGCATGGAGGTACCCCTTTGTGACACTTGGTTGAAACATGTGTATTGCGAAGATCCGGTAGTCCAAGCTAAGTAGGACAAGGTGCGGGCACTATTAGTATACTATGCATGAGGCTTGCAACTTGTAAGATATAATTTACATAACTCGTATGCTTTATTACTACCGTTGACAAAATAAAAGCTCTAGCACAAATACAGCAATCGATGCTTTCCTCTTTGAAGGACCTTTCTTTTACTTTTATTGTTGAGTCAGTTCACCTATCTCTCTCCACCTTAAGAAGCAAACACTTGTGTGAACTGTGCATTGATTCCTACATACTTGCATATTGCACTTGTTATATTACTCTATGTTGACAATATCCATGAGATATACATGTTATAAGTTGAAAGCAACCGCTGAAACTTAATCTTCCTTTGTGTTGCTTCAATACCTTTACTTTGATTTATTGCTTTATGAGTTAACTCTTATGCAAGACTTATTGATGCTTGTCTTGAAGTACTATTCATGAAAAGTCTTTGCTTTATGATTCATTTGTTTACTCATGTCATTACCATTGTTTTGATCGCTGCATTCATTACATATGTTTACAAATAGTATGATCAAGATTATGATGGCATGTCACTTCAGAAATTATCTTTGTTATCGTTTTACCTGCTCGGGACGAGCAGAACTAAGCTTGGGGATGCTGATACGTCTCCAACGTATCGATAATTTCTTATGTTCCATGCTACATTATTGATGATATCTACATGTTTTATGCACATTATATGTCGTATTTACGCATTTTCTGGAACTAACCTATTAACAAGATGCCGAAGAGCCAGCTTGTCTGCTTTTTTGGTTTCAGAAATCCTAGTAAGGAAATATTCTCGGAAATGGACGAAATCAACGCCCGGGTCCTATTTTTGCACGAAGCTTCCAGACCGAAGAGGAGACGAAGTGGGGCCACGAGGACACACCAAGGCGGCGCGGCCCCAGCCCGGGCCGCGCCGCCCTAGTGTGTGGGCCCCCCGTGACGCCCCTTGACCTACCCTTTCGCCTACTTAAAGCCTCCGTCGCGAAACCCCCAGTACCGAGAGCCACGATACGGAAAACCTTCTAGAGACGCCGCCGCGAATCCCATCTCGGGGGATTCAGGAGATCGCCTCCGGCACCCTGCCGGAGAGGGGAATCATCTCCCGGAGGACTCTTCATCGCCATGATCGCCTCCGGAGTGATGAGTGAGTAGTTCACCCCTGGACTATGGGTCCATAGCAGTAGCTAGATGGTCGTCTTCTCCTTATGTGCTTCATTGTTGGATCTTGTGAGCTGCCTAACATGATCAAGATCATCTATCTGTAATACTATATGTTGTGTTTGTCGGGATCCGATGGATAGAGAATACTATGTTATGGTGATTATCAATCTATTATTTATGTGTTGTTTATGATCTTGCATGCTCTCCGTTATTAGTAGAGGCTCTGGCCAAGTTTTTGCTCTTAACTCCAAGAGGGGGTATTTATGCTCGATAGTGGGTTCA
This sequence comes from Lolium multiflorum, assembly GCA_030979885.1. Taxonomy (NCBI): domain Eukaryota; kingdom Viridiplantae; phylum Streptophyta; class Magnoliopsida; order Poales; family Poaceae; genus Lolium; species Lolium multiflorum. The sequence goes on from CM061748.1 coordinate 53,104,144, forward strand.
TGCCTCCATTGATATCTGGGATCGTGACAGAAGGTTCTAAGGTTGTGGATGTGCTGTTGCCACTAGGGATAAAACATTGATGCTATGTCTAAGGATGTAGTTGTTGATTACATTACGCACCATACTTAATGCAATTGTCTGTTGCTTGCAACTTAATACTGAAAGGGGTTCGGATGATAACCTGAAGGTGGACTTTTTAGGCATAGATGCAGTTGGATGGCGGTCTATGTACTTTGTCGTAATGCCCAATTAAATCTCACTATATTTATCATATCATGTATATGCATTGTTATGCCCTTTTCTATTTGTCAATTGCCCGACTGTAATTTGTTCACCCAACATGCTTTTATCTTATGGGAGAGACACCTCTAGTGAACTGTGGACCCCGGTCCTATTCTTTACATCGCATACAATTTACTGCAATACTTGTTTTACTGTTTTCTTCGCAAACAATCATCTTCCACACAATATGGTTAATCCTTTGTTACAGCAAGCCGGTGAGATTGACAACCTCACTTTTTCGTTGGGGCAAAGTACTTTGGTTGTGTTGTGCAGGTTCCACGTTGGCGCCGGAATCCCTGGTGTTGCGCCGCATCACATTTCACCACCATCAACCTTCAACGTGCTTCTTGACTCCTACTGGTCCGATTAAACCTTGGTTTCTTACTGAGGGAAACTTGCCACTGTGCGCATCATACCTTCCTCTTGGGGTTCCCAACGGACGTGTACATCTACGCGCATCACTCAGCAACATTGTTGGTGCAAGGGGTAGATATCCTGATGGAGAAGGAATACGTTGCCCCCCGAGGCGACACGAGTAGCACGCCGATGCCGCAACCATCCTCACAGACCGATCCATCGAAGAACATGGTCCATGCACGCACAGATAGTGCTGCTACGTCCGTGTTGATTCGTTCAGCAATAAGATCGGCCAACGCTTGTCCCTTGACTGCTTTCGCAGGCTGATACCGGATATCAAATTCCGATAAAGCAAACATCCATTTGCCGAGTCGGCCTTTCAACACAGGAGCCGACAGCATATGCTTGATGACATCCGATTTGCATATGACGATGATTTCTGCTTTCAGCAAGATGTGCTGAATCTTGGTGCAGGTGAAGAACAGGCAGAGGCACAACTTCTCGATCTCAAGGTACCTCGTTTCTGCATCCAACATCCTTCTGCTGAGGTAGAAAACCACTTTTTCCAGACCATCATAAACCTGCACCACCATGACGCGATGGAGGTGTCAGCTACTGACAAGTAGATGTAGAAGGGTCTGTCTTGCTGCGGTGGAACCAACACAGGTGGCTTCGTTAAGTACTCCTTGATATCGTCAAATGCTCGCTGTTGCTCTGCCCCCCAGCGAAACTCCTCATCAGATTTGATTTTGACCAATCCCATGAACGGCTCGATTCGTCCTGACAGGTTGGAGATAAACCTTCTGACGAAATTGATTTTGCCGATGAGACACTGGAGCTCCTTCTTCGTGGTGGGTGGCTTCATCGTTCGCACTGCCTCTTGACTTTTCAGGCCGATCTCGATTCCACGCTCATGAACCAAGAAACCCAAGAATTGACCGGCCGTCACACCAAAGGCACACTTCTTTGGATTCATTCTTAGTCCGAACTTCCTAGTTCGGTCCAGGACGTGTCGCAAATCTTCCAAGTGTCCGTCCACCGAAACAGACTTGACCACCACGTCATCGATGTAAATCTCCACCAATTTGCCGATTAAATCATGAAAGATGTAATTCATGGCTCTTTGGTATGTTGCGCCGGCATTCTTCAGTCCAAATGTCATGACTACATATTCAAACAAGCCCACCGAGCCTGGAACTCTGAATGCAGTCTTGTTTATATCTTCTGGAGCCATAAAGATTTGATTGTACCCGGCATTGCCATCCATGAAGCTTAAAACATTATGACCAGCAGCTGCATTGATCAATGTCTCTGCTACTGGCATCGGATATTCATCCTTTGGAGTGGCACTATTGAGATTCCGAAAATCTATGGCGACGCGCCATCGGCCATCCTTTTTCTCCACAGGTACGACATTGGAAATCCATTCAGCGTACCTGCATGGCCTGATGAACCCGGCGTCCAACATCTTCTGGATCTCCTTCTTGACTTCCACCAAGATTTCGGCCTTCATCTGTCGTGCTCGCTGCTGGAACGGCCGAAATCCTTTCTTCAGAGGGAGCCGATGCTCAATGATGCTCCTGTCTAACCCAGGCATCTCTGTATAATCCCATGCAAAACAATCTGGGTACTCTTTCAACAAGGCTATCAACCGGCTCCTCAGATGTGGATCCAACTTTTTGCTGATAAATGTTGGTCGTGGCTTATCCCCAGGACCAATGTCAATCTCTTCCAGCTCATCAGCTGATGTGAACCCATACCCCAGCTTTCCATCGCTTGCTAGATCAATGCTGAACACAGGCAAAGGGCATGTTGAGGATAATTTTGGCCGATTGCCAGAATCGGCCTCCTTTTCATTGCAATGTTTAATGAGGGTTTACAACTTTTTGGTTCTCTACTATGGCTACGTGACAAGCCTGAGGTAAGACCTTTGCTTTTTATTTTTTGGGGCCGATCGCAGGGATCGGCCTTGCCACGTACGTCCATAGACTTGGATCTTGCTACTCTGTCAGGCCGGTGGATAAGACCAGCCTCACCCCGTTTTTTGAAGCTTCGATGCGCTCACAGCCGTCCAGATTGATTCCATAGAGCGGCTCTTGGTCGTTTGCTTCCCAAATGTTCATGGCAGCCAAAGAGATGTCGATCGAATCATCTGCATGAACAACCTCCACTTCATCTCCATCCCATTGTATGATGCACTGATGCATTGTGGATGGAATGCAACAGTTAGCGTGGATCCAATCTCTTCCTAGCAGGACAGCGTAAGTGCTTTTGCTGTCGACGATGAAGAACGACGTAGGGATGGTTTTTCGGCCGACAGTTAGATCTACGTTCAGAACACCCTTTGCTTCTGACGCTTGGCCGTTGAAATCGCTCAATGTGACGTTGGTCTTGATCAGATCTTTGTTGAACGTCCCAAACGTCGTAACATGGAGTACGGCATTATATTGACTGCCGCTCCCGTGTCAACCAACATCTTGCTAATAGGCTGCCCATTGATGTAACCTCTCAGGTATAGGGCTTTCAAATGCCTGTAGCTTCTCTCTCGTGGCTTCTCAAAGATGACTGGCCGTGGACCGCAATCAAGTGCCACTGATACTTCCTCCTCTTTTGGAGCACAAAATTCTGACGGGAGTATGAACACCATGTTCGTATCAGCCGATGCCTCTGCATCGGCTTGTCTGCTTGGGACGCCACACTTTCTTCTGTGGCCGTGCCTCTGTCTCCAATGTTTGCTGAATTTTCACGGCCAGATCGGGCCGTGCTTTCCTCAACATGTACAGGTACTGCGCCTCGGCTTCCTCCAAGTTTCGTAGCCGTTGCACTCTGCGCTTTTGGGAGTGGCTGAGTCCATCAGGACACCACCTTGGTCGGTGATATCTATCTTCTTCTTCTGACTCCTCGAAGTCTCCATCTTGAGATGACTCAGCTCGTTTGTTCTGAGGTGGGAGAGGCCCTAGACGCTTGAACACTGAAACTTCATTTGTTCCCTTCTTCTGCTGTCTACATTCTGGGCAGTTCTCGATTGTAGGCAATCGGCTCATTCCTGAGTCCCAGCAGTGTTTAAAGAAAGGACAGTTCCAATGCTTATCCATGTCCTCTTGCTCTCTCGACCTCCGTCTAGCTTGACGCACATACCCTTCATGGTCTCTATCGTATCGACGATACTTCTTGTCATCTGCATCAGACCGACGATATCTTTCATCATCTACGTCGTAGCGCCGACGTCGGTCATACTGCTGCTCATATTTGTTAAGGAGATGTGCGGAGAGTGGTCGTTGATACCGCACGCTTCTCACTTCTTCCTCAGTCAAGTACCGTCTGTCATCATGCTGGGGCCGGTCGCGTGGATCGGCCTCCGCTTTATCTTTGCCACGGGAGTGACTGCTCTCTGGCTTATCCTTGCTATGGCGATCTGCAAGCCCTGCCATGTTGATATCAAAAGAGAAACCTGGCTCGATCTTATGCAGTGACTGAGATCCACCATGTTGACGCCAGGAAACGGATGCGTGTCAACTTTCATGGCAAACTGACCGAAGAGTAATCGGCCTTGTTCTATCGCCATTTGAATCTGTCCGCGCAATACTTTGCAGTCGTTGGTGGCATGGGTGAACGTGTGATGCCATTTGCAGTATGGCCTACCGTTCATCTCTTGTAACGTGGGGATTTTGTGGCCTTCGGGTAACTTCAGCTGTTTTTCCTTCAGCAGCAAATCAAAAATCTGCTCCGTTTTGCTTAAATCAAAGTCAAACCCTTTTGCAGGCCCTGGTTGTTTCACCCATTTGCAGGACACGGGTACTGCCCCCCGAGCCCATTCAGCTACGGCGACCTCCTGATCTTCCATTCCGTCTCGACCAGGGCGACGCGCTTGAACTTGTCTGGTACAACCGTGGCGCTGTTCATACGATGTCAATTTCTGAACCATGTGCGCCAGCGAATTGTAGTCGCTTTGGAACGTCGATCCTTGAGCGATGCTGAGAGGCCCGCTATTGCCACTCGATCGTCTTTCGTATAAACGAGCCGAATAACATCGGTTCTGACAGTTCTGAAACGCTGAATGTACTCAGACACTGTCTCTCCTCGCCTCTGCCGTACCTGCGTCAGATCGGCAATGCCAGCTTCAGTAGCTTCTGAATGATATTGTATGTGGAACTGCTCTTCCAGCTGCTTCCACGTCCGAACTGAATCTGGTGGCAACGAGGTGTACCACCCAAAGGCTGGGCCCGTGAGAGATTGCGAAAAGAACCTCACACGTAGCTGGTCTGAAGCTGAGACCATGCCCAACTGTGCCAAATATCGGCTCACGTGCTCAATTGAGCTAGACCCTTCTGATCCACTGAATTTTGTGAAGTCAGGGAGCCGATACTTAGGCGGTAGTGGGATCAGGTCATACTCGTTGGGATACGGCTTGGAATAGCCGATTGTTCTCTTCTTCGGCAGGATGCCGAACTGGTCTCTCAAGATTGCACTGATCTGATCCACGGTGGGAGCTGCAGGGGTTGAGCTTTCATGACTCGTTCCGGTGGCATATTTAGCTAGCCACGCCTGTTTCTCAGCATCTGCTCCAGAACTCCCTCCTGCTCCAGTAATCCTCCTCCGGGCAATCCCTCCTGCTGGAACCTGGGTCATCCAGTTGTTGCAGTCCGGCACGTATGTGCACACGTATCCATGTGGGATCTCCTTGGGCGGCTCATACAGGAATTGGTAATCGCCAGGATCACCTCCAACCTTGTAGACGACGTACGCCGGTGAACCTTGTTGCTGTGGAGCTGCCAACGTGTATGGCAGTGGTGGCCTAGTGTAGAACGGTATTTCTCCCTGGTGAGTTCCTAGAGCAGGTCCTGACGGAGAATACTGATGCTTCATGATTTCTTGAACCACACGAAGCGCAACACGCTCAAGAGTGTTCACCAGGCTCTCAGAATGCCGATGTAGAGAATGAGCCACAGCATAGTTAATTTCCTGGCGCAGGGCTCTGGTACGTTCTCCGAAGGGAGAGACAGATCTATCCCCTCGAACACGCCTTCGGGTTGGAACCCTTTGAACCTACACTACAAGAAAAATTGCCATGGCCGACGAAGTTGAAGTCGCGCCGTGGTTGCTGGTGTACCATGGCCGACGATTTTTGGTCCCTCCGTGGTGCATGTCAAAACTTTTTTTTCTCGTTTTTGAGGCCACCTAGCCCGACGAAAGCGGCCAAAACGTCGCGTATGGTGGCCCGGGACGTGGTGCATCTCGAAATCTCGGGTTCGCCGGCCGAGTCAACGCAAATCCGCACCGCCGAGGGATGTAGGGCCCAGATGGCAGCCTCTCTGGCATTGTTTTTTTCTAGATCGCGCCATCTCGTTCAACGTTCTCCGATCGAGCCGTTTACGATGCAGGATCATGGGTCCCGCATGTCATCCTCTATGAACCAAAATTCTTTCTATTCTTGGATTTTTTTTTGACCCCCTGATTTCTGGCTACTTCCTTTTTCTTTTGATCCCTTGCCGCCTTGGAAACGTTGAGACCGCTGCTGCTAAATGGGACCCGCATGTCATCCTCTATGTGCAATCAACTTTCTTTTCTTGGAGTTTTTTTTGGCACCTCAAATTTGGTCGCTTGCCTTTTTCTTTCGATCCCCTGCCGCCTCTCAAACGGTGATACCGCTGCTGCTAAATGGGACCCGCATGTCATCCTCTATGTACTATAAAACTTTCTTTTCTTGAATTATTTTTGGCACCTCATATTTGGTCACTTACCTTTTTCTTTCGATCCCCTGCCGCCTCTCAAACGGTGATACCGCTGCTGCTAAATGGGACCCGCATGTCATCCTCTATGTACTATAAAACTTTCTTTTCTTGAATTATTTTTGGCACCTCATATTTGGTCACTTACCTTTTTCTTTCGATCCCCGCCGCCTCTCAAACGGTGATACCGCTGCTGCTAAATGGGACCCGCATCATCTATGTACTATAAAACTTTCTTTTCTTGGATTTTTTTGGCACCTCATATTTGGTCACTTGACTTTTTCTTTCGATCCCCTGCCGCCTCTCAAACGTGATACCGCTGCCGCTAAATGGGACCCGCATGTCATCCTCTATGTACTATAAAACTTTCTTTTCTTGGATTTTTTTGGCACCTCATATTTGGTAACTTGACTTTTTCTTTCGATCCCCTGCTGCCTCTCAAACAGTGATACCGCTGCTAAATGGGACCCGCATGTCATCCTCTATGTACTATAAAACTTTCTTTTTTTGGATTATTTTTGGCACCTCATATTTGGTCACTTGACTTTTTCTTTCGATCCCCTGCCGCCTCTCAAACGGTGATACCGCTGCTGCTAAATGGGACCCGCATGTCATCCTCTATGTACTATAAAAGTTCATTTTCTTTTTTTTTTCACCCTCTGATTTTTGGCAATTTCTTTTTTCTTTTGATCCCCTGCCGCCTCTCAAACGGTGATACCGCTGCTGCTAAATGGGACCCGCATGTCATCCTCTATGTACTATAAAACTTTCTTTTCTTGAATTATTTTTGGCTCCTCATATTTGGTCACTTGCCTTTTTCTTTCGATCTCATGCCACGTTTGAAACGTTGAGGAACCTGCTGGCTCATGAGACCCGCATGTCATCCTCTATGAGCAATCAACTTTCTTTTCTTGGATTTTTTTTCACCCTCTGATTTTTGGCTTGCCTTTTTCTTTTGATCCCCTGCCCCCTTTGAAACGTTGAGTAAGCTGTTGGCTCAAGGGACCCGCATGTCATCCTCTATGTCCATCAACTTTCCTTTCTTGGATTTTTTTCACCCCCTAATTACTAGCTACTTTCTTTTTCTTTTGATCTCAAGCCGCATTACAAACATTGAGACCGCTGCTGCAAAATGGGACCCACATGTCATCCTCTATGTACAATAAAGTTTCTTTTCTTGGATTATCTTTTGCTCCTGATATTTTGTCACTTGCCTTTTTCTTTCGATCTCATGCCGCCTTTGAAACGTTGAGTAAGCTGCTGGCTCATGGGTCCCGCATGTCATCCTCTACGAACAATAAAAGTTTCCTTTCTTGGAGTTATTTTTGACCCCTAATTTCTGGCTATTTGCCTTTTTCTTTGGATCTCCTGCCCCTTTGAAACGATGAGGACGCTGTTGGCAGGTCGGTCCCACAAGTCATCCTCTATGAACAATAAAAGTTTCCTTTGATGGATTTTTTTGAACCCCTAATTAATTTCTGGATATTTCCTTTTTTTTCCCCTGCCGCCTTGGAATCGTTGAGGATGCTGCTGCCTCATGGGTCCCGCATGTCATCCTCTCAGAACGGTAAATGTTTCTTTTCTTGGATATTGTTTACCAAATGATTTTTGGCTTATTTTTTCTTTCGATATCCTGCCGCCTTTAAAACGTTGAGGACGCTGCTGGCTCACGGGTCCCACATGTCAGCCTCTATGAACAATAAGCGCTGAGGACGCTGCTGCCTCATGGGTCCCGCATGTCATCCTCTCAGAACGAAAATGTTTCTTTTCTTGGATTTTTTACCAACAGATTTTTGGTTTATTTTTTCTTTCCATCCCCTGCCGCCTTTAAAACGACGCTGCTGGCTCATGGGTCCCCGATGTCAGCCTCCCCGTACAAGAAACATGTGATATCTTGATTATTTTGCAGACAATAAACAGTGTATTGCGCTCTGAGCTATTTCAACGGATAAATTAAATCTTTATTTTTACATAAACAAATTTATATGCTGAATCTCCTTGTTTTTTGTTTTTGCGAAGCATAGGACTTTCCTGTTTTTTTTAGAAAAATCCGAACTATCCTGTTTTGGAGTGGGCTGAAATTGTACGAGTCAAAAGGCCCAGCAGGATAGTTCGAATGCCCAGATGTCCACATGCAGCCCAATTGAAATCGTTCTTTTTTTGGATTTTTTTCACCCCCTGATTTCTGGCTACTTCATTTTTCTTTTGGTCCTGTGCCGCCTTGGAAACGTTGAGACCGCTGCTGCAAAATGGGACCCGCATGTCATCCTCTATGTACAGTAAAATTTCTTTTCTTAGATTATTTTTGGCTCCTGATATTTGGTCACTTGCCTTTTTCTTTCGATCCCGTGCAGCCTCTCAAACGGTGATACCGCTGCTGCTAAATGGGACCCGCATGCCATCCTCTATGTACAATCAAGTTTCTTTTCTTGAATTATTTTTGGCTCCTGATATTTGGTCACTTGCCTTTTTCTTTCGATCTCATGCCACGTTTGAAACGTTGAAAAACCTGCTGGCTCATGGGACCCGCATGTCATCCTCTATGTACAATAAAACTTTCTTTTCTTCGATTTTTTTGGCACCTCATATTTGGTCACTTGCCTTTTTCTTTCGATCCCCTGCCGCCTCTCAAATGGTGATACCGCTGCTGCTAAATGGGACCCGCATGTCATACTCTATGTACAATCAAGTTTCTTTTCTTGAATTATTTTTGGATCCTGATATTTGGTCATTTGCCTTTTCTTTCGATCTCATGCCACGTTTGAAACGTTGAAAAACCTGCTGGCTCATGGGACCCGCATGTCATCCTCTATGTACTATAAAAGTTCATTTTCTTGGTTTTTTTCACCCTCTGATTTTCGGCTATTTCCTTTTTCTTTTGATCCCCTGCCGCCTTTGAAACGTTGAGGACTCTGCTGGCTCATCGATAAAACTTTCCTTTATTGGAGTTTTTTTACCCCCTAATTTCTGGCTACTTTCTTTTTCTTTTGATCTCAAGCCGCATTTGAAACGTTGAGACCGCTGCTGCTAAATGGGACCCGCATGTCATCCTCTATGTACAATAAAGTTTTCTTTTCTTGGATTATCTTTGTCTCCTGATATTTTGTCACTTGCCTTTTTCTTTCAATCTCATGCCGCCTTTGAAACGTTGAGTAAGCTGCTGGCTCATGGGTCCCTCATGTCATCCTCTACGAACAATAAAAGTTTCCTTTCTTGGAGTTATTTTTGAACCCTAATTTCTGGCTACTTCCTTTTTCTTTTGATCCCGTGCCGCCTTGGAAACGTTGAGACCGCTGCTGCTAAATGGGTCCCGCATGTCATCATCGTACATCGTTAGACAGGAGGAACAGCGCCGCCGCCGCGAGACGGAGCGCCGTTTGCGCATTGCCGAGCGGGACGAGCGCGCGGCGCGCGAGTGGGCGGCCCGCTTCCCCGAGGACGTAGCCGCCGAGAACGAGCACTTCCGCAGACGGAGGGCGGAGAAGGCTACGAGGCGGGCTGCGAAGAAGGAGGACCGCGCACAACGGAGGGCGGAGAAGGCGACGAAGCGGGCCTTCATCGAAGCGCAGCTCGCCGGGCCGACCACCATTGGCGAGGACGACCCCCGTTGGATTGACCTCTTCTCGTCGGATCCGGTGTCGGGCACGACACCGGACTCGTCAGATGTCGAGTTTTAGTTTAGTTTTATCGCACTACTTTGTACAAATATGAACTACGGAGTATCTATCAAGCTAATTTTCTCCTATTTTATGTCTATTTCTAGTCTTTATTTGATCTTCTGTTTTACTGCACTCTATTTTTCATTATATTCTGTTTTTGGCGCTGCATTATAGCGCCTCTGAAAATACGCTGTTTCAGCCCTGCATTTGGCCGCCACAGTTTGCAGCTTCCGGTGAAGCTATTGCCGGCTCCATGCGCAGCATCAGCCCACAGCGCCAAAATATAGAGCCACTGCTGGAGTTGCTGTAATATGTTTGTCAGCAGGAGCTTACCTAATTAGTGAAAAAGATGTTCAGCGTGGGATTCGATAAAAGGATCTTCATGTTTTTTTTCCTAGCGATCCTAGTTCGGACTTTTGATTGTGTTGGCTAGTGCATGAAGCTTGACACCTGTATTATGTGATCCTGATATGAGGATAAGAACACCTTCAGGTTGCATTGCTAATGGTGTCTACTGCAGCAGTGGCGTACCTTCAATGGAGACTGATGCAAGAGAGTTGGTACTGGTGAACCTGCACCTGACATCATCGTGCCACCTGAAGTAGGTTGTGTATTGGGATTAGACTGATAAGCATAGCACCTTGCAAAGAACAAGATGCTGCTAGTGTTGGTTAACGTGATTTTACGACAAAAGTCATGTATGCTCAACAGGTGCCGTACCTAGTTTGGATATTGTGTTGTTACCCTTTTGTGGTTTGGTGTTTGTCCAACAGAGAAAGCTACTCTTTTCCCGTGTAAGTGTTATTATGTGAACAAAAGTTGTATGTACATATATATCGGTCAGAGAACCAAGATTGCATATTCTTGCCTGGTTATAACACATAAGTCATAATAACAATTAAAGAGAAAAGGAACATTTGCCTTTGCAATGTGATTGTGCCAAGTAGATTAGACAACCAACCACAAACATTACAGGTCAACAGCCAAACGCATGCGAAAGTCCTAAGGTAAGCTCCATAATACATGTTGAAACCAAAAGCCTAGAAACCATAAGAAAGGTAGCTCCACATCACAGTTCCACGACAGCAGCATACTGATCATAAAACATATATCAAGTCAGGACAGCTGCACCACTGGGTAAGCATCCATGGGGTCTGGCTCAAGAGCGAAGACTGTGTGAATGCTGCAAAATGTGGCTCTTGCCTCACCCCACCCATACATCTTATCATGGAACCTTACCAAATCAGCATGAATCATCTTGACATAAACATAGCTCCTCTCTCCATGCTGATGGGATTGAACAATGCGCCAGTTGCAGTGCTTCAGCTTGTCAAACAGTATGCAGGAGATAACGAAGCATGCTGGCTGGTCTTTTGTAGTGACAATGGCTTGGAGTAGCTGGTCCTGTGAACCACCCAACTGGATCTTTAGAGCTTGAAGGACAGTCCGTGCCATATAAGCTACCGTTGCTGACTTCAGCTCGGGTTCAGGTGAATGACAGCTGACATCTTGTCCTCGAGATGCAGATCCTTCTTGATCAGATTCAGCGGAATCATCACCACTACTTACAGGTGCATCAGGTTCTACAGAAGGCACATCAGGTACATGCTCCAGTTCATAGGAGTTGGGTGGGACAGCACTGTTTGCTGAAATCTCTACAATACCAGCTCCAGGTAGACCACCAGTATCTACAGAGGGTAAACCACCAATATCCACTTCAGAGGATTCTCGTGGCACGACACCTTTCGCTAGAGGCTCTACCCTACCAGCTCCAGGTCCACCACCAGTCAGTACTGTGGGCATAGTCATGACGGGTTCTACCAATACAAAACCTCCTTCGGGTGGCGTGGCAACTTCGGGTGCAGGATCATCAGTAGCAACTCCAGCATCAGCACCAGTTACATCGGTCTTGACAATAGGTAAACCGTCTTGCTCTAGTTCAGAGAATTCCCGTGGCACGACACCGTTCACTAGAGGCTCTACACTAGCAGCTCCAGCTGCACCACCAGTTTCTTCAGCAGGGGGTAAACCCAATCCACAACCTTCTTCATGTGGCACGATGATGCCACGTATAGGCTCATCAGTACCAGGTCCAGCTGCATCAGTCTCCATAGACAGTAAACAAGGTGGCGTCGGAGGTTTAAAAGACTGGCATGCCATTTCACCTTTGTCATCAGACAATATAGAGTTTTCTTCAACTCTATGTTTCTGCAATAATAAGCACATGAACAGAAATTAGACCAGAGCATCTAGCCATCTAACGGGGGCAGCAGCAAAACAAGCGTCGGTCCATATGTTTACCTTGTCATCTGGGATATCAGAACACACAGATTTAGAAGTCATTTCACATAGCATCCGCTTTTTCGTTCCTTCCCCTACGTCCATCTGGAATAAGTAATACTATTGATCACATAAAACTAATTAATCAAATAAATGCATATGTTGAGAAGTTTGCACGGCAAATTGTGGATTCTGCTTTCATCACCTACGAATCATCGTTCTATATATTTACCTTGTCATCTAGGATATCAGAAGTCACAGAATGAGAAGTCATTTCACTAAGTATCGGTTTTTTCGCTCTTTCCCCTCCATCCATCTGCAATAAGAAGTAATATTGATCACATAAAGCCAATTCAACGAATATATGCATATGTTGAGAAGTTTGCACAACAAATTGTGGATTCTACTTCCAATCACCAAGTAATCTCGTGAGAAATGCATGATCAAGATATGTTTCTCCCTCTTGATCGACATCTGCATCTCCATTAAGACTAATCATCGTGCGATGGTGCTCTTCAGAAGAGCGCATACAATTCCAATCACCAGACAAGCAAAAAATTGTTGATTCTAGTAATGATTAATCAGCAGTGGCCATGGAACGACCACAGATCGACCAAGCAAAAAAAAATCATCAGCCTACTGACCACCAAGCAAAGGAAACAAACTAGGCCCATACATGGCCTCACAAATCATCATCAAACGTCGATCAAACTAGCAAGTTTGAACATGGATTACTAATTTATTTTCTGATAAAGTGAGTACTCCGTATATTAATATCGAAAGATATTGATTACACTGAGCCTCTGCATTTAACCTATATAATTTAAATTATATAATATAAAAATTATATCATTAGAAAATAGAACATCTAAACTTTCTAATGATATAATTTTTATAACATATAACTAATGCTAACTTGATCAAATTTGCTCTTACTAATTTATTTTCTGATAAAGTGAGTATATTAATATCGAAAGATATTGATTACACTGAGCCTCTGCAACAACGCAATACCTTACTGGTAGTACGGATGCACAAGGATTCCTAATACTCCCTCTGTTCGGTTTTAATTAGTCGACGCGAGGGAGAGAAGAAAATGAACTGCCGATGCTTTCAACTAGAGTCAATTAAATACGAACGGAAGAAGTACGTACTCTAGTAGTATTGACAAATATCCGGATCTAGTCTAAAAACAAATTGGCATGTAAATCCTAGTAGTCTACTAAACTAGGATCAATACCCTAGATTAGGGTTGCAAGCGGCGTCCGCGAATCGTCCCGCAAAGCAGAAAATTAGAGCAAATAGTGGTTGAGATTAGAGCAGATTTAAAGCACTCGCACTGAAACTAGCTAGCCCGCTACCCACCCCGCTTGACACCCTGCCCTAGATGTGAATCTACACCAAATATTCAAACAAGGATGAGCAACCGCCAATAAAATTTTATCCGCACATCATCATCTCTACCATACAAAAGGGTATGGTGATTTCACATACAGCCATTGTTGCCGCGGGACGAGGATGAGTGATGCGCCGCGGAGAAGGTGCCTCACGCCTCTGTCGCCGCCGCCGTCGAAGAGGAAGTCGAAGCCGCGCGATTGTGGTCCGTCGCCGATATGGAGGTGGAGCTACTAGGGAAGAGATGGAGGTGGAGGTGGAGAGGGAGTGATGGTTTGTACTAGTGGCGGCCGGTGAGGTAGTTATAAATACAGCCTCTCTCTCTTTTTTGGCAAGGAATGCAGCTTCTCTTGGAAGGCAACGAGGCAACGCACTCCAGATTTCGTATATTACTATAATAATATGGACGGAGAAATTTGGACGCATCTGTGTTGTCTTGTCAAATGAATCACCAGGATTTGCTTTTAGTACTCCAGATTTGGGCGACCCAAGGAAGTAGAGATAGTAATGTACGCCATCTAGCTGCACGCTATCAAATCAAATAAATGGTCATGCCATTTACTTTTAAGATGGTGCAGCAGTTATTCTGACCAAAGAAACATGCACGTCTGCTGATTATTTCTGATGGGTATACATTTACCGTCCGCTAGCAAAGATTGTTTGGCACATTGTTCTTATGGCTTTCAACATCACACCCCTTAATAATATTATTAATCAATGTTTGGGCAATCAATTGAGTGTGTTAATAAAAAATTAAAACCCACAAATCCAACTGTACTATTTTTAGGGCCATATGAAGGACAAGGAATGATTTTAAATGCCATATGGAGTACCTCCAACCATGTGAAATATGGTTCTGTCATGCAGGTGATACCCATGGCTTCGCATTGGATCTGTATGTTGTCCTACATACAGTCAACTATGAAGTACCACGATTTGGTTTTTGGGTGCAACCGGCTAGAGAATGATGCACGGGTTTGTACAGCCAGTACAATTCACATTAAGATTTTCTGATAGGATGTTGATGTGTATATGTAAGAATCATACACTAGAATGTCTTCTATGTTTAGATGGTTGATCTACGTTTATACTTTCTGTGAACCATGAGGTTAAGACCTTTGTACTGTAATAAAGATTGCTAAATAACAGTATATATGTATGCCTCTAGGGACACTGAAACAGCCAAACAACCATGCATGTGTATAGACCGTATTTGATCAAATTAAAAGAAGCACCTGGGTTCATGCAAATAGCATAAATTTATCACCTAAGTACATTAGCTATAAATAGTTAAATAGGAGTCAAGACCAACTGAGCTAGCTAGTAGTATGATCCTACTATTACATAAATATCCCTAACTCTGATTGTCTTTGTTCCAGTCCAGCGCGTTGGTGTAGCTTGGGATGAACCAAAACCCCGTATGCCAGTTGGCCCCTGGACCGCTGCTTGAGAAAGATATGCTTTGGTGGTCTTCGCCATTTAGACTGAAGCGGAAAATTTCTTGATGTGATGTGTCAAAGTGAGAGCCAATGGCCTGAGGCGTGGTGTAGATGCAGTTTCTTCTTGTCAAATATCCTGGGGGAAATGTTGCACCACCCACTGGCATGAAAATCGGATAGTTCAACCCAAGGAACATAGAATAGTCTCCAAGATTAGTAACCCTTTCCCACGGGTTGGCTGGAAGTAACCGACTAGTGTCATTCGAGAATACAATGCAGGTATACCCCGAATAGCTGTGAACAGCGCGACCGCAATGGACAGAAGGGGTACTATCATAATGAGTTGGAGCACCGTCAGCGTCAAAATCCATTACGCCACGTGCATAGACCAGGAGAAGTCTAGAACGATCTTGAGATCTTGCCAGCCACCACGTACGACTATTAGAGTCAAAATCATCATCGCCATCAAATCCAGCCGTCCACGGAATGAATGGAGCAGGGAGCACTATAGGACCTTGAAAAAGGAAAGAACACGTCACATGAAAATATATTTCATGATTTATCTACTAGTGATATTGATTTGATATTGGGATGCCAATACTAGTACTTTATAAAATCATGGTCGAACATAAGATGGTTTGAAATATATTTCGAACATCTTGGTAAAACTTCATATGGATTTAAAACATGTTCCCGAAAATATTGGTCCAAATTTTAGATGGTTTGAATATAGTACTCCTTATTCTCTAGAACCGGGGGAATATAAACAAATGAAAGTCTTTATCAATATTGCATGGCACCTTTATTGATTCTATTTCTACTCTACCTTAAATTTTCTAGGGAGTAATAATAAAGAAACTTAATTACTAGGGGGCCTTTTTCCTAAGGAACAACATGCACATTAGACCATACTAAAATTCCTATAGATGTTAAATTCTATATATGTCCATACCACAAGAGGGTTATGGTGTGCGCCTATGGAATTCCTTTAAGCCAAAAGATGCCAAGACAGTTCAACAAATAAGAGGTGAAATACTATATAAGTTACGTATATAAAAAAGATAGGGAGGAAATGTTACCAAATTGATTAGGATCCCATGCATAAACATTTCCAAGCTCAGTAACGGCGAACACAAGTCCGTTATGTATAATTGCATCGCAGTATATGGCGCCGTACTGAAACTGGTTTTCAAGAAATATCCATGTACGAGGATATTCGCCATGGAGGTAGGCAATTGCAAAGTCGAAGATTGCGACAAGGGAGAAATCTTGATACCCCCTAGCAGCTGTAGGAACTTGGCAAATAGCTATCTTCTGCAGTTGAATAGCAGAACGCTGATACTCGAATATAAGTGGATTGCGTGTGGTTTCCAACTTGTTCCTCAAAGATGGAAGCTTAATCTTGCGATGAGTGTAGACATTGAGGAGGTTCCACTTGCCTTCGGGGCCAACCATGGCGATCCAATCTCCATTGGCGCCTGCCCGCTCCTCATCCTTACCGTGTGGCATTAGGCCATCATAGGAGAACCTGTCCAGCGGCAGTAGTTTGCACTTGCTGTGCACCGGCAAATCCTCCTTGAACACCGCCCATGGTTTATCCGCCGGGTCACAACAGAGAACACACGGAAGGCCAAACGGCTGAGAAGCAGGCAGAGTGGCACTGTATTTGGCTGACTGAAGAATACTTTTGGAGGAACCGACTAGGGACGCGGCGGTGATGGCGTCGCACTGGCTGATGAGCACTTCAAGGGGGCCTTCCGTAAACACCTTGTGAAACAGCCCAGATCCACAGACCCTGCTCGATTTCGCCATCGCAATGAGGCAGGTGGTACAATGGGGTTGGTATTTTCTTGGGAGATCTACTGATTCGAACTTTGGGAGAGAGATGGCGATCAATGGCGGCAGGTGGGGGTTTGAGTTGGAGACCAAGTTGAAGTGGCGCCTGCTGGTGTGTACCATGGCCGACGATTTTGGTCCCTCCGTGGTGCATGTCAAAACTTTTTTTTCTCGTTTTTGAGGCCACCTAGCCCGACGAAAGCGGCCAAAACGTGGCGTATGGTGGCCCGGGACGTGGTGCATCTCGAAATCTCGGGTTCGCCGGCCGAGTCAACGCAAATCCGCACCGCCGAGGGATGTAGGGCCCAGATGGCAGCCTCTCTGGCATTGTTTTTTTTCTACATCGCGCCATCTCGTTCAACGTTCTCCGATCGAGCCGTTTACGATGCAGGATCATGGGTCCCGCATGTCATCCTCTATGAACCAAAATTCTTTCTATTCTTGGATTTTTTTGACCCCCTGATTTCTGGCTACTTCCTTTTTCTTTTGATCCCTTGCCGCCTTGGAAACGTTGAGACCGCTGCTGCTAAATGGGACCCGCATGTCATCCTCTATGTGCAATCAACTTTCTTTTCTTGGAGTTTTTTTGGCACCTCAAATTTGGTCACTTGCCTTTTTCTTTCGATCCCCGCCGCCTCTCAAACGGTGATACCGCTGCTGCTAACTGGGACCCGCATGTCATCCTCTATGTACTATAAAACTTTCTTTTCCTGGATTATTTTTGGCACCTCAAATTTGGTCACTTGCCTTTTTCTTTCGATCCCCTGCCGCCTCTCAAACGGTGATACCGCTGCTGCTAACTGGGACCCGCATGTCATCCTCTATGTACTATAAAACTTTCTTTTCTTGACTTATTTTTGGCTCCTGATATTTTTTCACTTGCCTTTTCTTTCGATCACCTGCTGCCTCTCAAACAGTGATACCGCTGCTAACGGGACCCGCATGTCATCCTCAATGTACTATAAAACTTTCTTTTCCTGGATTATTTTTGGCACCTCAAATTTGGTCACTTGCCTTTTTCTTTCGATCCCCTGCGCCTCTCAAACGGTGATACCGCTGCTGCTAACTGGGACCCCCATGTCATCCTCTATGTACTATAAAACTTTCTTTTCTTGAATTATTTTTGGCACCTCATATTTGGTCACTTACCTTTTTCTTTCGATCCCCTGCCGCCTCTCAAACGGTGATACCGCTGCTGCTAAATGGGACCCGCATGTCATCCTCTATGTACTATAAAACTTTCTTTTCTTGGATTTTTTTGGCACCTCATATTTGGTCACTTGACTTTTTCTTTCGATCACCTGCTGCCTCTCAAACAGTGATACCGATGCTGCTAAATGGGACCCGCATGTCATCCTCTATGTACTATAAAACTTTCTTTTCTTGAATTATTTTTGGCTCCTGATATTTGGTCACTTGCCTTTTTCTTTCGATCTCATGCCACGTTTGAAACGTTGAGGAACCTGCTGGACCCGCATGTCATCCTCTATGTACTATAAAAGTTTATTTTCTTTATTTTTTTCACCCTCTGATTTTTGGCTATTTCCTTTTTCTTTTGATCCCCTGCCGCCTTGGAAACGTATGGTAAGCTGCTGACTCATGGGACCCGCATGTCATCCTCTATGTACAATCAACTTTCTTTTTCTTTTGATCTCAAGCCGCATTTGAAACGTTGAGACCGCTGCTGCTAAATGGGACCCGCATGTCATCCTCTACGTACAATAAAGTTTCTTTTCTTGGATTATCTTTGGCTCCTGATATTTTGTCACTTGCCTTTTTCTTTCGATCTCATGCCGCCTTTGAAACGTTGAGTAAGCTGCTGGCTCATGGGTCCCGCATGTCATCCTCTACGAACAATAAAAGTTTCCTTTCTTGGAGTTATTTTTACCCCTAATTTCTGGCTATTTGCCTTTTTCTTTTGATCTCCTGCCCCCTCTGAAACGATGAGGACGCTGTTGGCAGGTCGGTCCCACATGTCATCCTCTATGAACAATAAAAGTTTCCTTTGATGGATTTATTTTGAACCCCTCATTAATTTCTGGATATTTCCCCTGCCGCCTTGGAATCGTTGAGGATGCTGCTGCCTCATGGGTCCCGCATGTCATCCTCTCAGAACGGTAAATGTTTATTTTCTTGGATTTTGTTGACCAAACGATTTTTGGCTTATTTTTTCTTTCGATCACCTGCAGCCTTTAAAACGTTGAGGACGCCGCTGGCTCACGGGTCCCACATGTCAACCTCTATGAACAATAAACGCTGAGGATGCTGCTGCCTCATGGGTCCCGCATGTCATCCTCTCAGAACGAAAATGTTTCTTTTCTTGGATTTTTTACCAACAGATTTTTGGTTTATTTTTTCTTTCCATCCCCTGCCGCCTTTAAAACGTTGACGACGCTGTTTGCTCATGGGTCCCCGATGTCAGCCTCCCCGTACAAGAAACATATGATATCTTGATTATTTTGCAGACAATAAACAATGTATTGCGCTCTGAGCTATTTCAAACGGATAATTAAATCTTTATTTTTACATAAACAAACTTATATGTTGAATCTCCTTGTTTTTTTGTCTTTGCGAAGCATAGGACTTTCCTGTTTTTTTAGAAAATTCGGAACTTTCCTGTTTTGGAGTGGGCTGAAATTGTACGAGTCAAAAGGCCAAGCAGGATAGTTCGAAAGCCCAGATGTCCAGATGCAGCCCAATTGAAATCTTTCTTCTTGGATTTTTTTCACCCCCTGATTTCTGGCTACTTCATTTTTCTTTTGGTCCTGTGCCGCCTTGGAAACGTTGAGACCGCTGCTGCAAAATGGGACCCGCATGTCATCCTCTACGTACAATAAAATTTCTTTTCTTGGATTATTTTTGGCTCCTGATATTTGGTCACTTGCCTTTTTCTTTCGATCCCGTGCAGCCTCTCAAACGGTGATACCGCTGCTGCTAAATGGGACCCGCATGTCATCCTCTACGTACAATAAACTTTCTTTTCTTGGATTATTTTTGGCTCCTGATATTTGGTCACTTGCCTTTTTTTCTTTCGATCTCATGCCACGTTTGAAACTTTGAGGAACCTGCTGGCTCGTGGGACCCGCATGTCATCCTCTATGTGCTATAAAAGTTTATTTTCTATGGTTTTTTTTCACTCTCTGATTTTTGTCTATTTCCTTTTTTCTTTTGATGCCCTGCCGCCTTGGAAACGTTGAGTAAGCTGCTTACACATGGGACCCGCATGTCATCCTCTATGTACAATCAAGTTTCTTTTCTTGAATTATTTTTGGCTCCTGATATTTCGTCACTTGCCTTTTTCTTTCGATCTCATGCCACGTTTGAAACGTTGAGGAACCTGCTGGCTCATGGGACCCGCATGTCATCCTCTATGTGCTATAAAAGTTTGTTTTCTTGGATTTTTTTTCACCCTCTGATTTTTGGCTCCTGATATTTCGTCACTTGCCTTTTACTTTTGATCCCCTGGCCCCTTTGAAACGTTGAGTAAGCTGCTGGCACATGGGACCCGCATGTCAACCTCTATGTCCATCAACTTTCTTTTCTTGGATTTTTTTTGACCCCCTACTTTCTAGCTACTTTCTTTTTCTTTTGATCTCAAGCCGCATTTCAAACATTGAGACCGCTGCTGCAAAATGGGACCCGCATGTCATCCTCTATGTACAATAAATCTTTGATTATTTTTGGCACCTCATATTTGGTCACTTGCGTTTTTTTCTTTCGATCTCATGCCACCTTTGAAACGTTGAGTAAGCTGCTGGCTCATGGGTCCCCCATGTCATCCTCTACGAACAATAAAAGTTTCCTTTCTTGGAGTTATTTTTGCCCCCTAATTTCTGGCTACTTCCTTTTTCTTTTGATCCCCTGCCGCCTTTGAAACGTTGAAAACTTTCTTTTCTTTGATTATTTTTGGCACCTCATATTTGGTCACTTGCCTTTTTCTTTCGATCCCCTGCCGCCTCCCAAACGGTGATACCGCTGATGCTAAATGGGACCCGCATGTCATCCTCTATGTACTATAAAACTTTCTTTTCTTGGATTTTTTTTGGCTCCTGATATTTGGTCACTTGCCTTTTTTCTTTCGAGACCTCCTGCCGCATCTCAAACGGTGATACCGCTGCTGCTAAATGGGACCCGCATGTCATCCTCTATGTACAATAAAGTTTCTTTTCTTGGATTATTTTTGGCTCCTGATATTTGGTCACTTGCCTTTTTCTTTCGATCCCATGCCGCCTTTGAAACGTTGAGGAAGCTGCTGGCTCATGGGTCCCGCATGTCATCCTCTATGAACAATAAAAGTTTCCATTGTTGGAGTTATTTTTTACCCCTAATTTCTGGCTACTTCCTTTTTCTTTTGATCCCCTGCCGCCTTTGAACGTTGAAGAATCTGCTCGCTAATGGGTCCCACATGTCAGACTCTATGGACGATAAACCTTTCTTTTCTTGGAGTTATTTTGACCCCTAATTTCTGGCTATTTTGCCTTTTTTTGGATCCCGTGCTGCCTTGGAAACGTTGAGGATGCTGCTGCCACATGGGTCCCGCATGTCATCCTCTCAGAACGATAAATGTTTCTTTTCTTCGATTTTTTTACCCACTGATTTTTGATTTATTTTTTCTTTCGATCCCCTGCCGCCTTTAAAACTTTGACGACGCTGCTGGCTCATGGGTCCCGATGTCAGCCTCCCCGTACAAGAAACATGTGATATCTTGATTATTTTGCAGACAATAAAAAGTGTATTTCGCTCTGAGCTATTGCAAACGGATAAATTAAATCTTTATTTTTACATAAACGAACTAATATGAATCTCCTTGTTTTTGTTTTGTTTTTGCGAAGCATAGGACTTTCTTGTTTTGGAGTGGGCTGAAATTGTACGAGTCAAAAGACGTCCAGCAGGTTAGAAGGCCCAGATGGCCAGGCAGCCCCAATTTATATCTTCCTTATCTTGGATTATTTTTTGATCAAAAGGCCCAGCAGGGGTACATCCTTTTTCTTTTGGTCCTGTGTGCCGCCTTGGAAACGTTGTGGACGCTGCTGCCTCATGGGACCCGCATGTCATCCTCTATGAACTATGAACTCTAAAAGTTTCTTTTTTCTTGGATTTTTTTTCACCCCTCTGATTTTTGGCTATTTCCTTTTTCTTTTGTTCCCCTGCCGCCTTGGGACCCGTATGTCATCCTCTATGTACAAAAAACTTTCTTTTCTTGGAGTTTTATTCCCCCTAATTTCGGGCTACTTTCGTTTTCTTTTGATCTCAAGCCGCATATGAAACATTGAGACCGCTGCTGCAAAATGGGACCCACATGTCATCCTCTATGTAAAATAAAAGTTTCTTTTCTTGGATTATTTTTCACGCTCTGATTTTTGGCTATTTCCTTTTTCTTTCGATCCCCTGCTGCTTGGAAACGTTGAGGATGCTGCTGCCTCATGGGTCCCACATGTCATCCACTATGAACAATAAAAGTTTCTTTTCTTCGATTTTTTTCACCCTCTGCTTTTTGGCTATTTCCTTTTCATTTGATCCCCTGCCGCCTTGGAAACGTTGAGGATGCTGCAGCGTCATGGGACCCGCATGTCATACTCTATGTACAATAAAAGTTTCTTTTCTAGGTTTTTGGCTCCTGATATTTGGTCACTTGCCTTTTTCTTTCAATCTCATGCCGACTCTCAAAGGTACAATAAAAGTTTCTTTTCTTGGATTATTTTTGGCTCCTGATATTTGGTCACTTGCCTTTTTCTTTCGATCTCATGCCGTCCTTGAAACGTTCAGACCGCTGCTACAACATGGGACCCTATGTTATCCTCTATGTACAATGAAAGTTTCTTTTCATGGATTATTTTTTGCTCCTGATATTTGGTCACTTTCCTTTTTCTTTCGATCTCATGCCGCCTCGGCCCTCTGAAACGACGAGTAAGTTGTTGGCTCATGGGACCCGCATGTCATCCTCTATGTACAATAAAGTTTTTTTCTTGGATTTTTTACCCCCTGATTTTTGGTCACTTGCCTTTTTCTTTCGATCCTGTGCCGCCTTTGAAATTGTGGACGCTGCTGGCTCATGGGTCCCACATGCCAGCCTCTATGAACAATAATATTTCTTTTCTTGGATTTTTTTTACCCCTGATTTCTGGCTATTTGCCTTTTTCTTTGGATCCCCGACCGCCTTTGAAACGATGAGGACGCTGCTGGCGCATAGCTCCCACATGTCAGCCTCTAAGAACAATAAACATTTCTTTTCTTGGATTTATAGTTGACCCCTAATTAATGGCTACTTCGCTTTTTTTTTCGATCCCCAGCCGCCTTAGAAACGTTGAGGACGCTGCTGGCTCATGGGTCCCATATGACAGCCTCTATGAAAAGTAAAACATTTACTTTCTTGGATTTATTTTTGACACCTAATTAATGACTACTTGGTTCTTTTCTTTTGATCCCGTGACGCCTTTGAAACGTTGAGGGCCCTGCTGGCTCATGGGTCCAACATGTCAGCCTCTATGAACAATAAGAGTTTCTATTGTTGCATTTATTTTTGACCCCTAATTTCTGGCTATTTGCCTTTTTTCCATTGCCTGCCACCTTAGAAACGTTGAGGACGCTGCTGGCTGGGTCCCACATGTCAGCCTCTTTGTACGATAAAAGTTTCCTTTGCTGGATTTATTTTTGACCCCTAATTTCTGGCTATTTGCCTTTTTCTTTCGAACTCCACCGCCTTTGAAACGTTGATGACGCTGCTGCAAACTGGGTACAATATGTCAGCCTCTTTGTGCGATAAACCTTTCCTTTCTTGGATTTTTTGGACACCTGATTTCGAGCTACTTGCCTTTTTCTTTCGATCTCCTGCCCCCTTTGAGAAACGCCGAGAACGATACTGGTTCGTGGGTCCCACATGTCATCCTCTCTGAATGATAAATGTTGGGGCTGCGGCTGCAAGATACGTCCCACATGTCAGCCTGACTGTTGAATAAACGTTTCCTTTCTCGAATTTATATTTGACCCCTGATTTCTGGCTACTTTGCCGTTTCTTTCGATCCCCTGCATGTCTGCTACTCCACCGAAAAACAGACCGGCATGTATTCATCACAATACTGGTAGCTAATTTAGGAAAAATGTGTTCATCACGGGATTCAAACAAAGATCTTCATCTCTGCTAAATTTTGATTTCACCAAAAACCGAACAGCGTGTGTTCATGACTTTAACTTCACAAACACTATGGTTTCTCTATAAAATAAGGTCACCATCCGTTCCTTTATTGTAGGCATTTGCGAAAAGTGTCTTTGGCTAATGGGCACCAGTGCTCTGCTGTTTAAAAAAAATCAAATAGCATACATATTTGTTTCAAAAAAATCTGAAAATGAATGTAGACATAATAAATAAAGTAACCTACAAGCGTGTAAAATTTTAATATGATATTCTTTATATTGTAGACTACACAAAAAAGACAATCTGTTGAAATTTGGAGATTTGAAATATGCATACCCAGATCCACACGTTTGTTACTTTTGTGTAGCCCAGAATTTTTTTTATTTGAAACTGAAATTTTGCACGTTTATGGGACAATTCATTAGCTACTCCATGATTTGTTTTCTAATTTTTTGAACAAATAAATTTTTTTTTTATTTTTTTCTAAAATAGCAGGAGCAATGGTGCCCAAGAGCACCAAATCTCTTAATAGGCATTTGCGCCTAATAGCGTGAGCTTAGCTAATTTTTGAAGAAAAAAAAGATGTCCATTGTGGTATTCAGGACAAAGATCTTCATGTCTGCTACTGCACCAAACAACAAACCAGCATGTATTCATCACAATACGGGTAGCTAATTTGTGAAAAATATGTTCAGCACGGGATTCAAACAAAGATCTTCATCTCTGCAAAATTTTGATTTCAGCAAAAACCGAACAGCGAATGTTCATGAGGTTAAGTTCACGAACACTATGTTTTCTCTATAAAATAAGGTCACCATCTGTCTCTTATTTCTCAAGGAAAAACAGGTGGAAGTGTTGGGACGAACCACATGGGTGCTTCGGCTCTATGTTCAGTCTTCTCTTTTTTGTACTGCAATCTTGAGCCTATGGCAGGACCTCCATTGACGTGCATTCTGCACCAATTTGGCCTTGGACGTATCCATGTATCACGGGCGCGATTGTGGGTAGCAAAGACACAGTCAGGTTTGAACAATTGGAAATCTGGTTCTGCAGCCTCTGCGTCGACTGGCGGGGGTAGCATGAAAATTGGGTGATTGAGTCCAAGAAATAAAGAACGCCCCTTCAAATTGTTCAATCTTTCCCACCTTGCCTCTTCTACAGGGTCCAAGGTATGGGCAGATCTCAAGAAAACGTAGCACCGTACCAAAGGATAAGACCTCAGCTTGTTACCCATATGTAATATTGGAGGACCGAGGATGGGCCGATAACCTTTAACCTGAATCCACGCGAGATCAGATTCACCAGTAATGGACTCTGCTCTCATTGGTGCCAGGAACCAAGTGCGCTGGTCAGAAAATCCAAGAAATACATCTTCATCTTCATAATTATGATTATCACCATCATCATCTAATTCTTCATCATCTAATTCTTCATCATCAAATTCGTCTTCTTCTAATTCTTCTTCTTCTAATTCTTCTTCATCAGCATCATTATCTTCATCGGCACCTCCATCGCCTTGAGCCACATTTGCTTCATCATCTTCCATGACAGCATCTCCCTCGATTTGAGCGAAAATTGCAGCCACTTCTGCTTCTTCATCTTCAATGACAGGGGCGTCAATGAGACGCGGGGCTGCATGTGTCCCTGCAATGCACAAAGATCAACCACAATGCAGCAAGTAGGAACTACACTGAAAATTATCTCTTCTCTTCTATCTTCTATTTTCTACTACTATAAGGCACCAGTTTTTAACAAGACATGTCGCAGCAATTCCAACTGTTGGTGTCCAAAATCTAACGGTTGGGATTAGAGGTATTCGCGTGAAAAAAATACCACACCAGTGTCCACGTGTTTCTAGAACCGTCATGTTTCCATTATGAAGAAAAATCAGAGCAGTCTCACACCGATATCACACGTCCCACTTGATAGTGATTAAGAAAGGTTCCAAATTTTTGTTCATATTTATAAACTGTATGCTCACACTTATTTTGATGGTATAACCAAATTATTAGTTGTATTGAAAGTTTGAACAACATTTAGAACGCAACTTTTATACATCAGTATTGCGAATCGTAATTGGTCCAACATGTGCAGCATGCCATTTACTAGTTAAGACATAAAACAAAGACTCACCACAGGTATATGGTTCCCAAACCAGAACATCTCCATACGGATATGTAA
This sequence comes from Lolium multiflorum, assembly GCA_030979885.1. Lineage (NCBI taxonomy): Eukaryota > Viridiplantae > Streptophyta > Magnoliopsida > Poales > Poaceae > Lolium > Lolium multiflorum. Next base: position 53,130,434 of record CM061748.1, read on the forward strand.
CTGCGTATACACGATGTAGGTGTGAACTTGTACCATATCCAGGAATGCCCATGGCATCGACATAGCTGTTTCTATCAAAGAATTCAGGGTTTCTCAGGATATTCCACTCCTTTTCTAGGGGCGCTTGTAGGATAGCAATCAATTCGTCAAATACAACGATTACCTCGTAATGCCATGGCCCTGCTAGATCATCTTTGTACGGCCTCTTGACGATCCGTACTTTGAGCAGTTCCAAACTTTTATCTATTTTGTATTTGAACAGGAATGGTGGGCTGCCATGCCACCATTCACTAGTAGGGCCCAAAGAAATTCCTGCATCTTGCAGAGATGGAAGAGGTATAATAGTATCTGATATGTATATGTTGCGGATCGTCAAGTGCCCGTCCTGCTGGACAAATGCCACCCAGTCGCCGTTACAACCCACCCAGTGCATGGGTCCATGTCCATCCAGTTCCTCCTTGGTATGGATAAATGCTGGAACTGTCGGCTTGTCTAATGGCATCAGCAACGCGTGAATGCCCTGCAAATAGGATTTGTTTCAAAATTGTCTATGCATGCAAGGTATTCGACAGAATGAAGAGCGGATTGTGCAGAACTGAAGCACAGATGTAATGGATAAATAAAGCAATTCCGAAGAGTACATGTGCATAGTGAAGGCAGCAAACCTTACAGTACTCCCAAATCAGGTGATTATGTTGAGTCTAAATTCATGCATGATGTTTGGCAATAAGAAAAGTTGATTGAAAAAACACAAGCTGAAACGAGATGAGTAAATAAATAAATACTCTTACAGTATTGTCGCGGTCGTCTGGCCATGTCTCGGGGTCGCAGTGGAGCAGGCTCGGTAAACCGAACGGAACCTTATGCGCTCCGCGGATGGCATGCCGCATGCCGATCATGCCTCGAGCGAGGCGACCAGTGCTGAGGATATCCGCCCGCTCGGCTATGTTCTCCACCAGTGGGTAGTGGAGGTTGCCCCACCCCATGGACTGGTGGTAGCAATCAGGAATCTCCTCAATCTTACGCTTCTGCTTCATTGGAGTCGGTAATCCAATGCAAGGGAGAGAGGGGTGAACGGGAGAAAGAGACAGAAGAGGGTTTTTTTTGGAGAAGATGCAGTAGTAGTACTACGATACTAGGAGGTGGAGATGCGGGGCATGTTTCCGGGAGAGAGGAACCACTATTTCCCTTTAAAAAAATAACAGCACTTGCGCATTAGAACTTGGGGCGGGGATATAGCGGTAAGAGGTATTGACCAACTTTCCCTCACCTTGACCCCACGTGGTTGTGAACCCGAGATAATTCTTTTTGATGAACCCGATATACTTATTATAGTACTAAAATAGTACAAGTATATACCTTGTACTCCTATATACTAACATTACTATTTTAAGGACTTATGTTCCATGAGCAACAACTTCCCCCACTCCGCTCATCCGAAATCCTAGCCCCTCCAACTTCAAGGACCAATCAACATAGCTATGGCCTTCTAATTTGGCTCAAGTCGCCGCACACATAGTCCTCCCGCCGACAAGGAATAGGAGCATCAGCCCTTTCGTCGCTTGTTGTTACACATAATCATATACAGTACCATATATATTTCAAATTTCCATATCAAAAAATAGTTCAAATCTGAATTTTAACATCTCAAGCTAAACCCTCGCTTGCTCTTAAACATAAGCATACCATAGTTCTACTTTTGTCTTCACCGAACAACAGAACACAATTTCATCACAACATAGCCAACCGGAGTACCTAGTAATGTAACTAGAGAAGTGAACCTATAGTTGATCAAGCCTTCAACTTTAACACAATAATACCCCCACATTATGTGTTGAGGAGCCACACCCATATATTTAAGAGTACCATCAAGTAGACCACAAATGCATCAATGAAGAGAGGGGTATACTTATAGACCACCTCTTTACAAAACAGTTGTAACTAGTAGACCACAATTGCCTCGTTCATTAGCTATGAAATTACATACTATCAGTAGCTACAATGGCTGCAGGCCCTGTTTCAGAATTAAACATCACACTTGTTCCAATCCGGGGCGTTGGCGAAGTTTGGGATGAACCAAAGCGGTGTCTTTACCAGGTACCTATCTTTTTTTGTTTTGCATGTTTTCTCCAAGGCGTTGGTTTGGAAACCAACGGCGCAATCTTCACGATTCAGACTGAATCGGCATATTTCAGGCAGCTGCGAATTGCGAAGCCATGCTTCATTCGGCAAGGTGTACACACAATTTCTTCTCGTCAGACATCCTGGGACAACATCTGCACCGCCTAATGGCAGCATAATCGGATAGTTCACTCCAAGGAAAAGAGAATATTCTCCAAGGTCATCAATCTTTTCCCATGGAATACCTTCATTTAACTTACTAGTGTCCTTCGTGAACACCAGGCAACCAAACCCAGAAGCATAGTTGCCAACAGTGCGACCATGATGAACACGACGATCAGAAGCAGTATGGCAAACTTTACAGGAATATTCCCTTTCATCAGCAATGCCCAGTGTATGGATCAGAAGAAGTCTAGAACCATCTATAGATCTTGCTAACCACCACATGCCATAATCGACCTCGTGATCATGGCCAAGAGCATCATCAAGTGCACACCGCCATTCAAACACAATGGGCGGTGGCTCTACGATCAGCGGAGGACCTGCTTGAAAACGAAATTACTGTTAAGAAGGGTATGTTTGGTTTGCACAAATCTGAAAACGTAAGAATTGGGAAAACGCATTAGGATTCAGATGGGATGATATAATGGCATTTCCATTCAATAATACAGCATATTGGTGTATTTCAGTACATCACATGGGAAACCAAAGGATTCATTTCAAGAAGTTCAAGTAGAGGTCAAAATCCAACATAATTCAATCTGAGAATAAAACTCCTAATTATACAATCCTCAAATTTTTCTATGGTAATCATCTCGAATAAAAAGTCTAAATACCAATGAAATTTCATCCGAAGCAAATATGCCCCAAGCCTCCAAGTCAGATCAGTCAGGTTCGAAAATTAATAAGTTTGTGCATTAAAATTATCTTTACAGCCATGAATAATGAAGCTCATCATACACTACTTACGTCCGGAGGAAAATTACCAGCTTGCTGAGGATTCCATGCGTGAACAGTGCCAGTATGAGTTGTGGCAAACACAAGCCCATTGTGGAGAATTGCATCGCTGTAATTGTAAAAGATGTGGGACTTGGGCTCTGTAAGAACTGTCCATCCAGAATCTTCGCCGCAAAGGAGGGCAACTCTGATGTCAAAAACAGCAACAAGAGAGAAATTTTTGTACCCCCCAGCAGCTGTGGGAACTTGGCAAATATATATCTTGTGAAATATAATAGCACGAAGGTTGTGGTGGTATATATTTGGAATGTGGGTGGTTTCAAACGGCACAGGGAGAGGAATTTCACGGCGAGTGTAGACGTTGACAAGTTTCCATTTGCAAGCAGGAAAGCCAGTGTCAACCATGGCAACCCAATCTCCATTGGCACCTACCCACTGCTTACCCGTACCGTCTGGCATCACAGCGTCGGAGGAGAACCTGTCCAGCGGCGTCAGCTTGCAATCCCGTGCTACCTTCGTCGGGTGAGAATGAAGAACACATGGGAGGCCAAACGGGAGAGAAAAAGATAGAGTTGCACTATCATTTGCAGAGTCGAAAAATAGTTTGGACGAACCGACGAGGCTCGCGGCGGTGATGACGTCGCATCTTGTTACGAGTTCTTCAAGGGGACCTTCGGAAAAGACCTTCTGAAACAGTTCAGAGTCATCATTTTCCTTGTTCGATGCCGCCATCGCAGGGCAGGGGGTGGGTCTATGAGGTTTGGGTTCAACTGATTGGAGTTTAATTTGGGTTCGATGGCGGCAGGTGGCGGGGAAGATGAAGAACGGAGGCTCTCAAACTGGGCGGTGGAATTGATTCTAAAGCTGCATGGCGGCGGCACTGGCGTGTGCTATGGAAGGTGGTCGATTGGTGCGGGCGGGGGCGGAGGTAGACGATGGAGGTGAACAGAAATAGGGCAGGTGGGGGCGGGGCGCTTGACTTCGCTCCTCTACACTCTACAGCATCTCCTCCTGTTTCTTGGAAAGTGTATAGACCCATAATAAAAAGTCACTGTTCCCTCTGAAAAGGTGAAGAACAAGTCACTGGTCTAACGTGCAAATTTGGACATCCCAAGCTATGTGTTGTCATGTCAATTCAATGTCCATGGCAGTATTTTGAATTTTGCGTGACCAAAAGAAGTACGCCTTGGCCTTTCACAATCGGGGTTTCTTTAGAGCAAGAACAATAGAAGAGCCAACAGCTGGCAAAAGTATTGTCCTACTTCCTCTTGGCGTGATACTCCCTCCGTCCACAAATAAGTGGACGTGCGGGATTTTCAAGGTAAATTAGTAAAAGGAAAGAAAAAATGCATTGGAGCACTCGTATCTTAAGAAACACATGTACTCAACCACGGTTGTAGATTTTCTCGGCGCAAGACTTTTCCCCAGCAGTTGTGGCTTTCAGTTATTCGTGGGTGTGGGGAGGAGCTCCGCCGCATCGGTAAAAAGCAAAGAGGGACGGCGGCTCTCGATCGTGCGGTGTACTCGTAAATCACGTGTGACCCATGCCCTAATAATTCACAATGCATTGATGAGGGCTATCACTTCATCATCCAATAAAATGTACTTAGTAACTATGGTAATAATATTGTCTTCTCGCAAAAAAAATGGTAAAAATATTGTCTCTTAAGCCATGTACTAGTACAGTGCAAGATGCTTTAGAGAAATAAACCTATATTTTATTGCTACTCCGTAATACACATGGTTATTTATTCTAGGCAAATGCCTACCGAAAGATGTAGGAATAGGGAAATGTAGGATTGCAATGTCATGTCCACTCCAATCCTATAGGAATTCATAGAATCCAAACTTTGTTTGATTCCACCATAGGAAAAGTAAAGCATTCTTAAAAAGAGGTATGAGTAGATGTTTAATTTTCTATGGAATCTGTGCAAAGAAATCCTTAGGAAAAATTCCTATCGGAAACAATCCTACAAATCAAACAGCCAAGGATTCAATTGTACCAATTCCCTATGCAAATCCTTGGTGTTCACCCAATCCTCTCGAATACTCATCCAAAAAATGCACTAATACTTTGATGGGGAGTTTTTGTATTCTAGGCAAGAATAGAGGGTTTGCGGGGATCACTTGAGAAGTGTATTAACCAAAGAAGGCATAAGTAATACACCAACACACACTAACATGCCCTTAATGGATGTATCTCCATAAACTCCCTCTGTTCTTTATTACTACTACTAGTTTATGTACTTCTTAACTAATATGGGATAATCATGAAATATATTTTCTAACATTCAGCCAAAATATAGTGTTTCGACTTTTTAAAATACTGAAAAACTAGTAATTAAAAATATTTGAGCTATCAAATCTAGGAAGTTTGAAAATATTTTGTATTCCGTCTGAAAGTTGTGTTACTTGGTGTAAGATTCACACAAAAATGATGAAAATATCAAACCTTCAAAAAAATTGTAGTAATTCAAACGTTATGTGCGTTTCATAATTTTGCAAAATCTATTCTATTTGCAATTAAAACTATAGTAGTTGGTGGTCCCCGATCATCTGATTTGCTCTTAAACAGCTCAATCCTAAATTTGAAATTCCCTGCAACAGAACACGATAGTTGGTGGTTTGTGCGGAAAAAAATTACAGTTTTAAAAAGTGTTTTAAGCAACGAAGGCAGCAATAAGCGGTAGTTTGTGCAATTTCCTCGTGTAAACAACATGTAGCGTCGAAGTAATAGTACTAGCAGTACAGAAATCTTGTGTAATTTCTAGTTCTACATATTACTAGTGTCCACTGTTTGAGAGTTGATGGTGAATGGGTCTGATTTTCAATCGAATGAGAATTAGCAAATTGATTTTTATGACAAAAGCATACAAAGGGAGTAAAACAACATACCCGCATTCGCCGCTGCTACCAGCATGCGATGCCTCCACGAGTGCATTGACGGCTGCTGCAAATCCTCGGAAGGCATCTAGGTTTTGCAGATCGTCGATTGCCGCTGTCCGGCTAAGCTTAACCAGCATAGCTGCCGCCAAGATATCTCGGATTTGGACCACAGGCAGAAGCTGATTGGGGTCGAAGGATTGCCTGATTCGGAATTTGAAGTACCAAGCCCTCGGCTCCGATGATGGAAGTTTGGAACTCGGCCCGGCCAGAACCTCCCAAATCTGTGTGTGGCAGTGGATGCCCATCGGCATCCCCAATGCTGCCGACGCCGTGATGTGGTCGGTCGCACTTTGGTCCCCACTAAAGGCTGGGGCTGCAGCACGTCGCCGCCGCCCCCGACGTCCCCACGACGGCAACGCCATGGACCGAGGCGCTGAGTTTGTTGGCGAACCCGAAGCCCTGGATGGCAAGTGCTTCTTCACAATGGAAGCATCCTCACCCGGCGAGGTTCGCCCCCGGCGCATGCCTATGCTCCGACCAGCCCACTTTGCCGCTGCTGCCTGGGCTGCCGCCGATACCTGGGCCACCGCCGCTTCATGGGACCCCCTCCCTCCTCTCCCTCTCCTAGATCAAAGGGCGCCAGGAGTCTAGCCACAGCAAGACACAGAGCCGCCTGCTTCATCGCACACCAATGGCACACAGACATTTGCGAGCTTTTAGCGCACACCCCTCCGAGGCTGAGTCGTGGAGCCTGGGTGCACGGGGCTATGGCTGGAGGAGTCGCCATGGGACGAGGGGTGTCGAGTGCTCGGGCAAATACGGGAAAGGCGAAGTTTTGGATAACCTTATATGATCACATCAATGCTTCTCAAGGAGCCAAATACTGTATGAGAAACCGGAAAAGTTTGAACGTTTGAAAACTTTGCCGGCATAATGCATCCTTCCAATGCACGCCTACTAAGGTAGAAAGCCAACTCAATTGCTACTTTGTTGGCAAAATGTACCATGGCTCAATCTTGGGTCACACACATCTATCAATTGGTATATTTTGGTCATATTCAAAATTTTACTTGAAACTTGTTGGTCATGCCATTCTACTACTCGCCTAACACTTTTTCTACGCGGGAAGGAGGGGGGTATGATGCTACCCTGAATTTTTATGCCCATTTGTATCTTGGACAAATCCTAGGTTTGACCAAAATTTAAAACATGAAGATGAAAAATTAAGCCTGGATCCACTACAAGAAAATTTGCCAAACTTTTCTTGTAGTGATCCTTCTTAATTAGTAACTTCAAAATGAAGCTTTTGGAAGGTTTTTGAAATTTCCATGTCTGAAACCCAAAACACCTCTTCATGATTGACTTCATAAGACAAATCGAGTTTAGGGTTAGGGGTAGATACATGATTTTTCTAGTTTGAATATGTCTAGACCTGGCTTATCAACTTGAATGCTTAGTATATGACATAAGAAGATGTACTATGTGCATTGGTTTTTTATTTATTTGATTTGTTTTGAATTTTCATGCCAAATCAAATTTTGGTCAAATCATAGGTTTAACCAAGATTTAAACAAGTTTAAAACATTAAAATGAAAAATTAAGCATGGATCCTTCTCAATCACTCCAAAATGAAGCTTTTGGGAGGCTTTTGAAATGTCTATGTTTGAAACCCAAAACCACTTCTCTTCATGCTTGACTTCATCAGACAAATGAGTTTAGGGTTAGGGGTAGATACATGATTTTTCTGGTTTGAATAGGTCTAGACCTTGTTATCAAGTTGAATGGCTTACTATGTGACATAAGAAGACTATGTGCTTTGGTTTTTCATTTTTGATTTTTTCGATTGTTTTTATGCCCATTTGAATCTTGGCCAAATCCTAGGTTTGAACAAGAATTTAAACAAGTTTAAAACATGAAAATGAAAAGGTAAGCATGGATCCTTCTTAGTCAGTCCGAAATGAAGCTTTTGGGCGGTTTTCGAAATTTCCATGTTTGAAAACCCAAACCACTTCTCTTCATGCTTGACTTCATAAGACAAATTTAGGGTTAGGGGTATAGATACATGATTTTTCTTGTTTGATATGTCTAGATATTGTTTATCAACACTTGAATGCTTACAATATATGTGACGCAAGAAGACTATGTGTTATGGTTTTTCATTTTTGGGGGTTTTTTCGAATTTTTTATGCGCACTTGAGTCTTGGTCAAATCCAAGCTAGCTAGGTTTGACCAAGCTTTAAACAAGTTTAAAACATGAAAATGAAAAAGTAAGCATGTATCCTTCTTAGTCACTCCAAAATTAAGCTTTTCGGAGGTTTTTGAAATTTCCATTTTGTAAACCCAAAACCACGTATCTTCATGTTTGACTTCAAAAGACAGAGTTTAGGGTTAGGGGGTAGATACATGATTCTTCTTTTAATATGTTTAGATCTTGTTTTATCAAGTTGAATGTTGACTGTATGACATAAGAAGACTATGTTTTTGAATTTTTTATGAATCTTGGTCAAATCCAAGGGTTGACCAAGATTTAAACAAGTTTAAAACATGAAAATTAAAACGTTTCAAGTTCACCTTTGGTTCGATCTTTCAGTAACCAGGCGCATATATATATGGATGCAAATTGAGATAATTAATTCGTGAAACATTGGAAATGTCCATCGTGTGTCGTGTTTCCCCCTAACATGAAAATTGGATTGGTGGCAGACAAGTAAAAGCACATTTATGTGCGACAACCCAAAATGCACATATTTTGCTGAGTTTTCATGCATGCATTAAAAGTTCTGAATATATACATAAAATGCATGTGGGTCATGATTGAAAAGTTTGACATGTATATGGTTCTTGTGTAGTAGTAGTACTATAGTAGATTAGTAGGTACGCAAACTCCCATCCATCTTCTTTGTCAAGAGAAGACGCGCACCAGGATGCGTAGTGGAAGTCGTCTCTGGATCCTTCTGTTGTCCCTCTCACGGAAAAGAAAAAGAAAAAAACATCTCTCTCATTCTCGGCCTCGCTCGACTCGCTCGCTCGCAGCCTCGCACCTCCTGCGCACTGACAAACGCTGCACAACAGTCAACATCACCAGAAAAAAGATATACACCATAAATAATAAGAGGGGCCCCGTGACTGCTATCCCTTCTTCTCCTTCCGTGTGATCCCTCTTCCTCCGAGTTTCACTGGACGGGCAAACACACATGTGCTGCATAGTAAAAATAAAAAAGTAAAAAATCGACCTATGAATCTATGATTAAATAGGTAAAATCCTGGGTTTTATCAAGGTTTAAACAAGTTTAAAACATGAAAATGAATAGGTAAGCATGGATCCTTCTTAGTCACTCTAAAATGAAGCTTTCGCGAGGTTTTTGAAATTTCCATGTTTGAAACCCAAAACCACTTCTCTTCATGCTTGACTTCGTAAGACAGAGTTTAGGGTTAGGGGTAGATACATGCTTTTTCTGGTTTGAAAATGTCTAGACCTTGTTTATCAACTTGAATGCTTACTATATGACATAAGAAGGCTATGTTATTTGGTTTTTCATTTTTTCTGTTTTTTTCTGATTTTTTATGCCCATTTAAATCTTGGTCAAATCCTAGGTTTGACCAAGAGTTAAACAAGTTTAAAACATGAAAATGAAAAGGTAAGCCTGGATCCTTCTTAGTCACTGTAAAATGAAGCTTTTGGGAGGTTTGTGAAATTTCCATGTTTGAAACCCAAAAGCACTTCTCTTCATGCTTGACTTCATAAGACAGAGTTTAGGGTTAGGGGGTGTAGATCGATACATGATTTGTCTGGTTTGAATATGTCCAAATCTTATTTATCAACTTTTGAATGCATGCTACTCTCTCAAAGAAAAACTTTTGAATGCTTACTATATATATGACATAAGAAGACTATATGCTTTTAAAATTCAAACATATGGTAAGCATTCTTATGTCATATAGTAAGCATTCAAGTTGATACACAAGCAAGGTTTGGACATATTCAAACCAGACAAATCATGTATCTACCCCCTAACCCCTAATTAAATTGTCTTATGAAGTCTAGCATGAAGAGAAGTGGTTTTGGGTTTCAAACATGGAAATTTCAAAAACCTCCAAAAAACTTCATTTTAGAGTGACTAAGAAGGATATACAAGCTTCCCTTTTCATTTTCATGTTTTAAACTTGTTTAAATCTTGGTCAAACCTCTAGGATTTGACCAAAAGATTCAAATGGGCATGGAAATTCATAAAAAAACAAAAGAATGAAAAACCAAAGGACATAACATTATTATGTCATATATATATAGTAAGCATTCAAGTTGATAAACAAGGTCTAGACATATTCAAACCAGAAAATCATGTATATATCTACCCCTAACCCTAAACTCTGTCTTATGAAGTCAAGCATGCATGAAGAGAAGTGGTTTTGGTTTCAAACATGGAAATTTCGAAAAACCCTCCCAAGAGCTACATTTTGGAGTGAGTAAGAAGGATATATAGATGCTTAATTTTTCATATTCATGATTTAAACTTGTTTAAACCATGTTCAAACCTAGGATTTGACCAAGATTAAAATGGGCATAAAATTTTAAAAAAATCAAAAAATAAAAAACAAGGCACATAGTATTCTTATGTCATATATATAGTAAGCATTCAATTAAGTTGATAAACAAGGTCTAGACATATTCAAACCAGGAAAATCATGCATCTATCCCCTAACCCTAGCTAAACTCTGTCTTATGAAGTCAAGCATGCATGAAGAGAAGTGGTTTTTGGTTTCAAACGTTTAAGCCAAAAGCCCCTTTTCAAATATTTCAAACTTATTCAAATTTGGTTCAAATATGAAAGACATACAAGTTATAGCACACATAGTGCATACATTTTCACACATACTGCACTAGATGCTAACCCTATAGTTTGAGGCCATTTGAGTGACCTAGGTCGAAAAAATTCTTGGATTAGAATCGTGTTGTTCGAACCCCGTAGTTGGATATTTTTTAACCCTTGATCTGTAGAACTGGGCAAAACCCTAGTTTAACCTATTTAATTACAGATTCGTATATCGATTTTTCTACGAGTACTACCTTTTTATTATTACTATGCAGCACATGTGTGTTTGCCCGTCGAGTGAAACTCGGAGGAAGAGGGATCACTCGGAAGGAGAGAAGAAGGGAGAGAATTATGGTGTCTCCCCTTTTTCGGGTGATGATGTTGACTTTTGTGCAGGGTTTGTCAGTGAGCAGGAGGTGCGAGCGAGCGAGCGAGCGAGTCGAGCGAGGCCGAGAATGAGAGAGATTTGTTTTTTTTTGTGAGAGGGACAACCGAAGGATCCAGAAGGACCCACAGACTTCCAATACGCATCCTTATGCGTCTTCTCTTGACAAAGAAGATGGCTGGGAGTTTGCGTACCTACTGCACTTGACTTGTGCTCACTGAAGTGTGGGACCTCACGCATGGGCGCCACACGTAAGTGACAGACCTGTTGATGTAAAAACTCGGTTGATTATTATAGTGAATTAGAAAAAAGACTTTCCTATCTCTTCAAGGGTAGGATCTCTTAGCACAATCTCTCTCACCACATTAGGATGTTTCTTCTCTTGACAAAGAAGATGGCTTGTACATTGCGTACCTATTGCACTTGACTTGTGCTCACTGAAGTGTGGGATCAACCATGGGCGCACACGTAAGTGACAGACCTGTTGGCAATGTTGGTGTAAAAACACGGTTGATTATTATAGTGCATTAGAACAAAGTTTCCTATGGATTCAACGGCAGGAAATCCAAGTTAACTCATTTACATGACATTATTATTTCCATGAAGCAAAGTTAACACATCTATCGATTGGTACATTTTTGAGTGACTAAGAAGGATCCATGCTTACTTATTCGTTTTCACGTGTTAAACTTGTCTAAATCTTGGTCAAACCTAGGATTTGACCAAGATTCAAATGGGCAGAAAAATAAAATAAAAAACAGAAAAATGAAAAACCAAATCACATAGTCATCTTATGTCATATAGTAAGCATTAAAGTTGATAATAAACAAGGTCTAGAAATATCAAACCATACAAATCATGTATCTACCCCTTAACCCCTAAACTATGTCTTATAAATTAAGTCAAGCATGAAGAGATGTGGTTTTGGGTTTCAAACATGGAAATATCAAAAACCTCCCAAAAACTTCATTTTAGTGTGACTAAGAAGGATACACGCTTCCCTTTTCATATTCATGTTCTAAGCTTGTTTAAATTATCTTGGTCAAACCTAGGATTTGACAAGATTCAAATGGGCATCAATATTGAAAAAAATCAAAAAAAAAGAAAAAACAAAGGAAATAGTTTTCTTATGTCTTATAGTAAGCATTAAAGTTGATAAACAAGGTCTAGACATATTCAAACTAGACAAATCATGTATCTATATATACCCCCTAACCCCTAAACTCTGTCTTATGAAGTCAAGCATGTGAAGAGGAAGTTGTTTTGGGTTGCAAACATGGAAATTTCAAAAACCTCCGAAAAACTTCATTTTAGAGTTTCTAAGAAGGATCCATGCTTAACTTTGCATATTCATATTTTAAACTTGTTTAAATCATTATCAAGCCTAGCATTTGACCAATATACAAATGGGTGGGCACAAAATTCAAAAAAATCAGAAAAATGAAAACAAATTAAAGCACATAGTCTTCATATGTCATATCGTATGAATTCAAGTTGATAAACGAGGTCTAGGTATATCCAAACCAGACAAATCATGTATCTATACCCCCTGTCGATCTTATGAAGTCTAGCATGAAGAGAGAAGTCGTTTTTGGTTTCAAAAATGGAAATTTCAAGAACATCCCAAAAGCTTCATTTTAGAGTGACTAAGAAGGATACATGCTTCCCTTTTCATTTTTATGTTTAAACTTGTTTAAATCTTGGTCAAACCTAGGATTTGACCAAGATTCAAATATATGGGCATAAAATTCAAAAAAAAACAGAAAAATTTAAAACCAAGGCACATAGTCTTCTTATGTCATATAGTAAACAATCAATTAATTAAGTTGATAAACCAGTTCTAGACATATTCAAACCAGGAAAATCATGTATCTACCCCCTAACGCCCTAGCTAAACTCTGTCTTATGAAGTCAAGCATGCATGAAGAGAAGTGGTTTTTGGTTTCAAACGTTTAAGCCAAAAGGTAAGCATGGATCCTCCTTAATTAGTCACTGTAAAATGAAGCTTTTGGGAGGTTTGTGAAATTTCCATGTTTGAAACCTAAAAGCACTTCTCTTCATGCTTGACTTCATAAGACAGAGTTTAGGGTTAGGGGGTGTAGATACATGATTTGTCTGGTTTGAATATGTCCAAATCTTATTTATCAACTTTTGAATGCATGCTACTCTCTCAAAGAAAAACTTTTGAATGCTTACTATATATATGACATAAGAAGACTATATGCTTTTAAAATTCAAACATATGGTAAGCATTCTTATGTCATATAGTAAGCATTCAAGTTGATACACAAGCAAGGTTTGGACATATTCAAACCAGACAAATCATGTATCTACCCCCTAACCCCTAATTAAATTGTCTTATGAAGCAGTCTAGCATGAAGAGAAGTGGTTTTGGGTTTCAAACATGGAAATTTCAAAAACCTCCCAAAAACTTCATTTTAGAGTGACTAAGAAGGATATACAAGCTTCCCTTTTCATTTTCATGTTTTAAACTTGTTTAAATCTTGGTCAAACCTCTAGGATTTGACCAAAAGATTCAAATGGGCATAGAAATTCATAAAAAATCAAAAGAATGAAAAACCAAAGGACATAACATTCTTATGTCATATATATATAGTAATTAAGCATTCAAGTTGATAAACAAGGTCTAGACATATTCAAACCAGAAAATAATGTATATATCTACCCCTAACCCTAAACTCTGTCTTATGAAGTCAAGCATGCATGAAGAGAAGTGGTTTTTGGTTTCAAACATGGAAATTTCGAAAACCCTCCCAAGACCAAGCTACATTTTGGAGTGACTAAGAAGGATATATAGATGCTTAATTTTTCATATTCATGATTTAAACTTGTTTAAACCATGTTCAAACCTAGGATTTGACCAAGATTCAAATGGGCATAAAATTTTAAAAAAATAAAAAAATAAAAAAACAAGGCACATAGTATTCTTATGTCATATAGTAAGCATTCAATTAAGTTGATAAACAAGGTCTAGACATAATCAAACCAGGAAAATCATGCATCTACCCCCTAACCCTAGCTAAACTCTGTCTTATGAAGTCAAGCATGCACGAAGAGAAGTGGTTTTTGGTTTCCAACGTTTAAGCCAAAAGCCCATTTTCAAATATTTCAAACTTATTCAAATTTGGTTCAAATTTGAAAGACATACAAGTTATAGCACACATAGTGCATACATTTTCACACATACTGCACTAGATGCTAACCCTATAGTTTGAGGCCATTTGGGTGACCTAGGTCGAAAAAATTCTTGGATTAGAATCGTGTTGTTCGAACCCCGTAGTTGGATATTTTTTAACCCTTGATCTGTAGAACTGGGCAAAACCCTAGTTTAACCTATTTAATTACAGATTCGTATATCGATTTTTCTACGAGTACTACCTTTTATTATTACTATGCAGCACATGTGTGTTTGCCCGTCGAGTGAAACTCGGAGGAAGAGGGATCACTCGGAAGGAGAGAAGAAGGGAGAGAATTATGGTGTCTCCCCTTTTTCGGGTGATGATGTTGACTTTTGTGCAGGGTTTGTCAGTGAGCAGGAGGTGCGAGCGAGCGAGCGAGCGAGCGAGTCGAGCGAGGCCGAGAATGAGAGAGATTTGTTTTTTTTTGAGAGGGACGACCGAAGGATCCAGAAGGACCCACAGACTTCCAATACGCATCCTGATGCGTCTTCTCTTGACAAAGAAAATGTCTGGGAGTTTGCGTACCTATTGCACGTGACTTGTGCTCACTGAAGTGTGGGACCTCAAGCGTGGGCACCACACGTAAGTGACAGACCTGTTGGTGTAAAAACTCGGTTGATTATAATAGTGCATTAGAACAAAGTTTTCTATGGATTCAAGGGTAGGAAATCCAAGTTAACTCATTTACGTGTTAAACTTGTCTATATCTTGGTCAAACCTAGGATTTGACCAAGATTCAAATGGGCAGAAAAATAAAAACAGAAAAATGAAAAACCAAATCACATAGTCTTCTTATGTCATATAGTAAGCATTAAAGTTGATAAACAAGGTCTAGACATATTAAACCAGACAAATCATGTATCTATACCCCTAACCCCTAAACTCTGTCTTATGAAGTCAAGCATGTGAAGAGAAGTGGTTTTGGGTTTCAAACATGGAAATTTCAAAAACCTCCCAAAAGCTTCATTTTAGAGTGACTAAGAAGGATCCATGCTTCCCTTTTCATTTTCATGTTTTAAACTTGTTTAAATTATCTTGGTCAAACCTAGGATTTGACAAGATTCAAATGGGCATCAAAATTGAAAAAAAAATTGAAAAAGAAAAACCAAAGCAAATAGTTTTCTTATGTCATATAGTAAGCATTAAAGTTGTTGATAAATAAGGTCCATACATATTCAAACCACACAAATCATGTATCTATACCCCGTAATTAACCCCTGAATTAATTAACTCTGTCTTATGAAGTCAAGCATGTGAAGAGAAGTGGTTTTGGGTTTCAAACATTGAAATTTTAAAAACCTCCCAAAAGCTTCATTTTAGAGTGACTAAGAAGGATACAGACTTCCCTTTTCATTTTTATGTTTTAAACTTGTTTAAATCTTGGTCAAACCAAGGATTTGACCAAGATTCAAATGGCCCTAAAAATTCAGAAAAAAATCAAAAGAATGAAAAACCAAAGCACATAGCATTCTTATGTCATATGTGTATTAAGCATTCAAGTTGATAAACAAAGGTCTAGAGACATATATATTCAAACCAGAAAAATCATGTATATATCTACCCCTAAAACTCTAATTAAACTATGTTTTATGAAGTAAATCATGAAGAGAAGTGGTTTTGGGTTTCAAACATGGAAATTTCAAGAACCTCCCAAAAGCTTCATTTTAGAGTGACTAAGAAGGATCCAGAAGGACCCACAGACTTCCAATACGCATCCTTATGCGTCTTCTCTTGACAAAGAAGATGGCTGGGAGTTTGCGTACCTATTGCACGTGACTTGTGCTCACTGAAGTGTGGGACCTCACGCGTGGGCACCACACGTAAGTGACAGACATGTTGGTGTAAAAACTCGATTGATTATTATACTGCATTAGAACAAAGTTTCCTATGGATTCAAGGGTAGGAAATCCAAGTTAACTCATTTACGTGACATTATTATTTCCATGAAGCAAAGTTAACACATCTATCGATTGGTACATTTTTGAGTGACTAAGAAGGATCCATGCTTACTTATTCGTTTTCACGTGTTAAACTTGTCTAAATCTTGGTCAAACCTAGGATTTGACCAAGATTCAAATGGGCAGAAAAATAAAATAAAAAACAGAAAAATGAAAAACCAAATCACATAGTCATCTTATGTCATATAGTAAGCATTAAAGTTGATAATAAACAAGGTCTAGAAATATCAAACCATACAAATCATGTATCTACCCCTTAACCCCTAAACTATGTCTTATAAATTAAGTCAAGCATGAAGAGATGTGGTTTTGGGTTTCAAACATGGAAATATCAAAAACCTCCCAAAAACTTCATTTTAGTGTGACTAAGAAGGATACACGCTTCCCTTTTCATATTCATGTTCTAAGCTTGTTTAAATTATCTTGGTCAAACCTAGGATTTGACAAGATTCAAATGGGCATCAATATTGAAAAAAATCAAAAAAAAAGAAAAAACAAAGGAAATAGTTTTCTTATGTCTTATAGTAAGCATTAAAGTTGATAAACAAGGTCTAGACATATTCAAACTAGACAAATCATGTATCTATATATACCCCCTAACCCCTAAACTCTGTCTTATGAAGTCAAGCATGTGAAGAGGAAGTTGTTTTGGGTTGCAAACATGGAAATTTCAAAAACCTCCGAAAAACTTCATTTTAGAGTTTCTAAGAAGGATCCATGCTTAACTTTGCATATTCATATTTTAAACTTGTTTAAATCATTATCAAGCCTAGCATTTGACCAATATACAAATGGGTGGGCACAAAATTCAAAAAAATCAGAAAAATGAAAACAAATTAAAGCACATAGTCTTCATATGTCATATCGTATGAATTCAAGTTGATAAATGAGGTCTAGGTATATCCAAACCAGACAAATCATGTATCTATACCCCCTGTCGATCTTATGAAGTCTAGCATGAAGAGAGAAGTCGTTTTTGGTTTCAAAAATGGAAATTTCAAGAACATCCCAAAAGCTTCATTTTAGAGTGACTAAGAAGGATACATGCTTCCCTTTTCATTTTCATGTTTTAAACTTGTTTAAATCTTGGTCAAACCTAGGATTTGACCAAGATTCAAATATATGAGCATAAAATTCAAAAAAAAACCAAAAATGAAAACCAAGGCACGTAGTCGTCTTATGTCATATAGTAAGCAATCAATTAAGTTGATAAACAAGGTCTAGACATATTCAAACCAGGAAATCATGTATCTACACCCCCTAACGTACCCTAGCTAAACTCTGTCTTATATTATGAAGTCAAGCATGCATGAAGAGAAGTGGTTTTTGGTTTCAAACGTTTAAGCCAAAAGGTAAGCATGGATCCTCCTTATATAGTCACTGTAAAATGAAGCTTTTGGGAGGTTTGTGAAATTTCCATGTTTGAAACCCAAAACCACTTAAGACAGAGTTTATGGTTAGGTGTGTAGATACATGATTTTTCTTGTTTGAATATGTCTAGACCTTGTTTATCAACTTGAATTTTTTACTATATGATATAAGAAGGCTATATATATGTGCTTTGGTTTTTCAATTTTTGATTTCTTTCGAT
The DNA here is from genome assembly GCA_030979885.1 of Lolium multiflorum. NCBI lineage: Eukaryota > Viridiplantae > Streptophyta > Magnoliopsida > Poales > Poaceae > Lolium > Lolium multiflorum. The sequence goes on from CM061748.1 coordinate 53,148,343, forward strand.
TTTTTATGCCTATTTAAATCTTGGTCAAATCCTAGGTTTAAACAAGTTTAAAACATGAAAATGAAACGGTAAGCATGAATCCTTCCTTACTCACTCTAAAATGAAGGTACTTGAAAATTTTATGTTTGAAACCCAAAACCCCAGTTCTCTTCATATGTTTGACTTCATAAGACAGAGTTTAGCTAGGGTTAGGGGTAGATATGATACATGATATTTCTGCTTTGAATATGTCTAGAGATCGACCTTGTTTATCAACTTGAATGCTTACTATATGACATAAGATCAAGGCTATATATATATATATGTGCTTTGGTTTTTCATTTTTTTTGAATTTTTCTGAATTTTTACTCCCATTTGAATCTTGGTCAAATCCTAGGTTTGACCAAGGTTAAAACAAGTTTAAAACATGGCAATGAAAAGGTAAGCATATGGATCATTCTTAGTCTCTCTAAAATGAAGCTTTTGGGAGGTTTTTGAAGTTTCCATGTTTGAAACCCAAAATCACTTCTCTTCATATGCTTGGCTTCATAAGACAAAGATTAGGGTTTAGGGGTAGATATATACATGTTTTGGGAGGTTTTTGAAATTTCCATGTTTGAAACCCAAATCCACTTCTCTTCATCCTTGACGTCTTCATAAGACAAAAGTATAGGGTTATATATATATGCATATGGGTAGATACATGATTTGTCTGGTTTGAATATGTACAAATCTTATTTATCAACTTTTGAATGCATGCTACTCTCTCAAAGAAAAACTTTTGAATGCTTACTATATGACATAAGAAGACTATATGCTTTTAAAATTCAAACATATGGTAAGCATTCTTATGTCATATAGTAAGCATTCAAGTTGATAAACAAGCAAGGTTTGGACATATCCAAACCAGACAAATCATGTATCTGCCCCCTGTCGATCTTATGAAGTCTAGCATGAAGAGAGAAGTCGTTTTTGGTTTCAAAAATGGAAATTTCAAGAACATCCAAAAAGCTTCATTTTAGAGTGACTAAGAAGGATACATGCTTCCCTTTTTATTTTTATGTTTAAACTTGTTTAAATCTTGGTCAAACCTAGGATTTGTCCAAGATTCAAATATATGGGCGTAAAATTCAAAAAAAACAGAAAAATTTAAAACCAAGGCACATAGTCTTCTTATGTCATATAGTAAACAATCAATTAATTAAGTTGATAAACCAGGTCTAGACATATTCAAACCAGGAAAATCATGTATCTACCCCCTAACGCCCTAGCTAAACTATGTCTTATGAAGTCAAGCATGCATGAAGAGAAGTGGTTTTGGTTTCAAACATGGAAATTTCGAAAAAACCTCCCAAGAGCTACATTTTGGAGTGACTAAGAAGGATATATAGATGCTTAATTTTTCATATTCATGATTTAAACTTGCTTAAACCATGTTCAAACCTAGGATTTGACCAAGATTCAAATGGGCATACAATTTTAAAAAAATCAAAAAAATAAAAAACAATGCACATAGTATTATTATGTCATATAGTAAGCATTCAATTAAGTTGATAAAGTAGGTCTAGACATATTCAAACCAGGAAAATCATGCATCTATCCCCTAACCCTAGCTAAACTCTGTCTTATGAAGTCAAGCATGCATGAAGAGAAGTGGTTTTTGGTTTCAAACGTTTAAGCCAAAAGCCCCTTTTCAAATATTTCAAACTTATTCAAATTTGGTTCAAATATGAAAGACATACAAGTTATAGCACACATAGTGCATACATTTTCACACATACTGCACTAGATGCTAACCCTATAGTTTGAGGCCATTTGGGTGACCTAGGTCGAAAAAATTCTTGGATTAGAATCGTGTTGTTCGAACCCCGTAGTTGGATTTTTTGAACCTTGATCTGTAGTACTGGGTAAAACCCTAGTTTAACCTATTTAATTATATATTCGTAGGTCGATTTTTCTACCTTTTTATTATTACTAGGCAGCACATGTGTGTTTGCCCGTCGAGTGAAACTCGGAGGAAGAGGGATCACTCGGAAGGAGAGAAGAAGGGAGAGAATTATGGTGTCTCCCCTTTTTCGGGTGATGATGTTGACTTTTGTGCAGGGTTTGTGGGAGACTGTTGGAGATATGCCCAAGAGGCAATAATAAAGTGGTTATTATAATATCTTTGTGTTTATGATAAATGTTTATATACCATGCTATAATTGTATTAACCGAAACATTGATACATGTGTGTTATGTAAACAACAAGGAGTCCCTAGTAAGCCTCTTGTATAACTAGCTTGTTGATTAATAGATGATCATGGTTTCGTGATCATGAACATTGGATGTTATTAATAACAAGGTTATGTCATTAATTGAATGATATAATGGACACACACCCAAATGAGCGTAGCATAAGATCAAGTCATTAAGTTCATTTGCTATAAGCTTTCAATACATAGTTGTCTTAATCCTTCGACCATGAGATCATGTAAATCACTTACACCGAAAGGGTACTTTGATTACATCAAACGTCATTGCGTAAATGGGTGACAATAAAGGTGGGATTAAGTATTTGGAAAGTGTGAGTTGAGGCATATGGATCAACAGTGGGATTTGTCCATCCTGATGACGGATAGATATACTCTGGGCCCTCTCGGTGGAATGTCATCTAATTAGCTTGCAAGCATATGAATAGTTCATAAGAGATCACATACCACGGTACGAGTAAAGAGTACTTGTCGGTAACGAGGTTGAACAAGGTATGGAGATACCGATGATCAAACCTCGGACAAGTAAAATATCGCGAGACAAAGGGAATTGGCATCGTATGTAAATGGTTCAATCGATCACTAAGTCATCGTTGAATATGTGGGAGCCATTATGGATCTCCAGATCCCGCTATTGGTTATTGCTCGGAGAGGAGTCTCGACCATGTCTGCATAGTTCGCGAACCGTAGGGTGACGCGCTTAAGGTTCGATGTCGCATAAGTAGATTTGAGTATGGTATGGAGACGAAGTTTGTTCGGAGTCTCGGATGTGATCCAGGATGTCACGAGGAGGTCCGGAAGAGTCCGGAGAATAAGATTCATATAAGGGAAGTTGATTTCTGGGTTTTCGGAAATGTTCGGGACTGTTCCGGTGTTGACTGGAAGGTTCTAGAAGGTTCTGGAAGGTTCCACCATGGGGCCCACGACCCGGGAGGCCCACCGTGGGCCGAGGGGATGCTCCCTGGCCTAATGGGCCAGGGGCACTTGGCCCCCAAGGCCCAGGCCGGCCAACCCCCTAGGGTTTCCCTGGGGGGGATCAACTTGGGGGAGGGGAAAGCCCTCTCCCCCCTTGGCCGCCGCCCCCCCTAACCCTAGATGGGAAGGGGGGCCACCCTGGCCGGCCAGCCCCCTATATAAAGAGGGGAGGGGGTGGCCGGCCACACCATCCCCCCATTGCCTCCTCCTCTGGCCGCCTCTCCCTCCACCATACGCTGCTCCGGCTTAGGCGAAGCCCTGCAGTTTTCTTCCTCCACCACCACCACCACGCCGTCGTGCTGCTGGACGTTGGAGGAGATCTACCACACCTCCGCTGCCCGCTGGAACGGGAGAGGAAGGAGCTTCATCGACACCGTACGCGCGACCGAGTACGGAAGTGCTGCCGGATTGCAGCACCGGGGACGATCGTCTACACCAACAACGAGATTAATCTCGTAGGCTTTGGAATCTTCGAGGGTTAGTCTCATCTCCATCTCGTTGCTTAGATCTAGTAGATTGGATCTTGGGTGTTCCATAGATTAGATCTGTTGGTTTTATTCGCTTTGCGGTAGGAAAATTTTTGTTTTCTATGCAACGAACCCCATCAGTGGTATCAGAGCCACGTCTATGCATAGATCTGTTGCACGAGTAGAACACAATGGTTTGTGGGCGGTGATGCTTTTGTTGCTTTAGTTTGTGTACTTTGCTTCTTGCGGGATGGTGGGATGAAGCGGCCCGGGCTAACTTTACATGACCGCGTCTCATGAGACTTGCTCCACGCTTGACATGCAACTTGTATTGCATAAGTGGCTTTGCGGGTGTCTGTCTCTCCCACCATAGTGAAGATTGTAATTTGCACTTCTATTGTCAACACTAGTATCACCGTTGTGGTTCATGTTCGTAGGTAGATTGGATCTTACTCGAAAACCCTAAACCACGTAAAAGATGCAAACCAAATTAGAGGCGTCTAACTTGTTTTTGCAGGGTTTGGTGATGTGATATGGCCATTATGTGATGATGATTATATTCGATGTATGAGATGTTCATTGATGTATTATGGCAACCGGCAGGAGCCTAATGGTTGTTTTTAATTTTTGTTAAAGACCTGCGTGTCTATTCATCATGTAATAGCTTTATTCCAAGTAGTTGTTATAGTAGCTATAAGTGATGGACAACCATGAAGCGGCGCCACTGACCTTGACGCCATGCTGGTGATGATGGAGATCATGTCCGTGCTTTGGAGATGAAGATCAAAAGCACAAGAAGAAAGGCCATATCATATCACACATTATGAATTGCATGTGATGTTAATCCTTTTATGCATCTTATTTTGCTTAGATCGCGACGGTAGCATTATAAGATGATCCCTCTCACTAAATATCAAGATAATAAAGTGTTCATCCTTAGTATGCACCGTTGCTAAGACTTGTCGTTTCGAAGCATCTCGTGATGATCGGGTGTGATAGACTCTACATGTGCATACAACGGGTGCAAGCCAGATTTGCACACGCGGATACTAAGGTTGCCTTGACGAGCCTAGCATGTACAGACATGGTCTCGGAACACGGGATACCGAAAGGTAGAGCATGAGTCATATGAATGATATGATGAACACTTTGAGTGTTCGCCTTTGAAACTACATCTTTTCTCGTGAAGATCGGACTTGGTGTAGTGGATTTGGTTCGTGTAATCACTAAGACAATGCGAGGGATGTTGTTTTGAGTGGGAGTTCACCTAGTTAATTTAAGAATTAAAACTGAACTCATTTTATCATAAACTTAGTCTAAACTCTTTGCAAATATGTTGTAGATCATGGCGCCCCCTCCATCAATTTTAACCAGTTCCTAGAGAAAGAAAAGCTTAAGGGCAATGGTAGCAACTTCACTGACTGGTCCCGTCATGTGAGGATTTTCCTCACTGGCGTGAGCATGCAATTTGTGCTCGAAGCACCGCTAGGTCCCCCACCACCTCCTGCAGTGTCCGAGGACATAAAGAATGTTTATGAGACTCGGGTAACTCGGTACTCCGAAATTCAGTGTGCCATCCTGTGCAGTTTAGAGGCAGAGCTCCAAAAGCGTTTTGAGCACCACGACCCATGTGAGATGATGCGTGAGCTCAAACTTATCTTTGAGACTCATGCAGCCGTGGAGAGCTATGAGGCCTCGAAACAGTTCTTTAACTGCATGATGGAAGAGGGTAGCTCCGTTAGTGAGCACATGTTCGCCATGTCCGGACATGCGAAGAAGCTCAGTGACTTGGGGATTGTGATCCCTAACAAGCTGGGTATTCATCGTGTCCTCCAATCACTGCCACCAAGTTACAAGAACTTCGTGATGAACTACAACATGCAGAACATGAACAAAGAGTTACCTGAACTCTTCTCCATGCTGAAGTCTGCTGAAGTAGAAATTAAGAAGGAGAACCAAGTGTTGATGGTCAACAAGACCACCAGTTTCAAGAAGCAGGGCAAGCCTAACAAGGGCAACTTCAAGAAGGGCGGCAAGAAAGTTGCAGCGCCTCCTGAGAAGCCTAAGGCTGGTCCTAAGCCTGAGACTGTGTGCTACTACTGCCAGGGGAAGGGGCACTGGAAGCGGAACTGCACCAAATACTTGGCCGATCTGAAGAGCGGCCATGCCAAGAAGAAAGGTATATTTGATATACATGTTATAGATGTCTATCTTACTGGTTCTCGTAGTAGTGCCTGGGTATTTGATACTGGTTCGGTTGCTCACATTTGTAACTCGAAACAGGAACTGCGGAATAAACGAAGCCTGGCAAGGGACGAGGTGACGATGCGCGTTGGAAATGGATCCAAGGTCGATGTGATCGCCGTCGGCACGCTCCCCCTACATCTACCTTCGGGATTAGTTTTAAACCTCAATAATTGTTATTTGGTACCTGCGTTGAGCATGAACATTATATCTGGATCTTGTTTAATGCAAGACGGTTATTCGTTTAAGTCTGAGAATAATGGTTGTTCGATTTATATGAATAATGTCTTTTATGGCCATGCACCTGAGATGAATGGTTTATTCTTGTTAAATCTCGATAGTAGTGATACACATGTTCATAACATTGATGCTAAGCGAATTAAATTGAATGATAATTCTACTTATATGTGGCACTGTCGTCTTGGTCATATTGGAGTGAAGCGCATGAAGAAACTCCATTCCGATGGACTTCTTGAGTCACTTGACTTTGAGTCACTTGACAGATGCGAAGCATGTCTAATGGGAAAAATGACTAAGACTCCATTTTCTGGCACAATGGAGCGAGCTACAGACTTATTGGAAATCATACATACCGATGTGTGCGGACCAATGAGTGTAGCATCGCGCGGTGGTTATCGTTATGTTCTAACCTTCACGGATGATCTGAGTAGATATGGGTATATTTACTTTATGAAACACAAGTCCGAGACTTTTGAGAAGTTCAAGGAATTCCAAAGTGAAGTAGAAAATCAACGTAACAAGAAGATTAAGTTTCTGCGTTCTGATCGCGGAGGCGAATATCTGAGTTATGAGTTTGGCATGCATTTAAAGAAATGCGGAATACTTTCACAGTTGACACCGCCGGGAACACCACAGCGCAATGGTGTGTCCGAACGTCGTAATCGAACTCTCTTAGATATGGTTCGTTCTATGATGTCTCTTACCGATTTGCCATTATCGTTTTGGGGCTATGCTTTAGAGACAGCCGCATTCACTTTAAATAGGGCACCATCTAAATCCGTTGAAACGACACCGTATGAATTATGGTTTGGGAAGAAACCTAAGCTGTCGTTCCTTAAAGTTTGGGGTTGCGATGCTTATGTAAAGAAGTTACAACCTGACAAGCTAGAACCCAAAGCGGAGAAATGCGTCTTCATAGGATACCCTAAAGAAACAATTGGGTATACTTTCTATCACAGATCCGAAGGCAAAATCTTTGTTGCCAAGAACGGATCCTTTCTTGAGAAGGAGTTTCTCACTAAAGAAGTGACTGGAAGAAAAGTAGAACTCGACGAGGTTGATGAACCTTCTCTCATAGATCAGAGTAGCGCAGTGCCGGAAGAAGTTCCTGTGCAGCCTACACCGATAGGAGAGGAAGCAAATGATGATGATCATGAAACTTCGAACGAGGAAGCTACTGAACCTCGCAGATCGACGAGGGAACGTACCACTCCTGATTGGTATGATCCCTGTCTAAATGTCATGATTGTGGACAACAATGATGAGGACCCTGCGACGTATGAAGAAGCGATGATGAGCCCAGATTCCAACAAATGGCAAGATGCCATGAAATCCGAAATGGGATCCATGTATGATAACAAAGTATGGACTTTGGTAGACTTACCTGATAGCCGCAAGGCTGTCGAGAATAAATGGATCTTCAAGAGAAAAACAGATGCTGATGGTAATATTACTGTCTATAAAGCTCGACTTGTCGCAAAGGGTTTCCGACAAATTCAAGGAGTTGACTACGATGAGACTTTCTCACCTGTAGCGAAGCTAAAGTCTGTGAGGATTTTGTTAGCAATAGCTGCATTTTTCGATTATGAGATTTGGCAGATGGATGTCAAAACGGCGTTCCTTAATGGTGACATTGAGGAAGAGTTGTATATGGTACAACCCAAAGGTTTTGTCGATCCTAAAAATGCTGACAAGGTATGCAAACTTCAGCGTTCCATTTATGGACTGAAGCAAGCATCCCGGAGTTGGAACCTACGCTTTGATAGAGTGATCAAAGATTTTGGTTTTATACGGACTCATGGTGAGGCCTGTATTTACAAGAAAGTGAGTGGGAGCTCTGTAGCATTCCTGATATTATATGTAGATGACATATTATTGATTGGGAATGATATAGAACTTTTAGGCAGCATTAAAGGTTATTTGAATAAGTCTTTTTCAATGAAAGACCTTGGTGAAGCAGCATACATTTTAGGCATCAAGATTTATAGAGATAGATCAAGACGCCTAATAGGCCTTTCACAAAGTACATATCTGGACAAGATTCTAAAGAAGTTTAGAATGGATGAAAGCAAGAAAGGGTTCTTGCCTATGTTGCCAGGTAAGGTCTTGAGTAAGACTCAAGGTCCGGCTACGGCAGATGAAAGAGAGAGGATGAGCAAGATCCCCTATGCTTCGGCAGTAGGCTCTATCATGTACGCCATGCTGTGTACTAGACCGGATATCGCACATGCTGTTAGTTTGACCAGCAGATATCAAAGTGATCCAGGAATGGAACACTGGACAGCGGTCAAGAATATCCTGAAGTACTTGAAAAGGACTAAGGATATGTTTCTTTGTTATGGCGGTGACCAAGAGCTCGTTGTAACCAGTTACACCGATGCAAGTTGGAACACCGATCCTGATGACTCTAAGTCTCAGTCTGGGTACGTGTTTATATTGAATGGTGCGGCAGTAAGCTGGAGCAGTTCCAAGCAATGCACGGTGGCGAAATCTTCAACAGAATCTGAATATATAGCGGCTTCAGAGGCTTCATCGGAAGCGGTATGGATGAAGAGGTTCATTGTTGAGCTTGGTGTGGTTCCTAGTGCATTGGACCCGCTAGTCATTTATTGTGACAACACGGGTGCCATCGCCAATGCAAAGGAACCAAGGTCACACAAGAAGCTGAAGCATATCAAGCTGCGTTTTCATTCGATTCGCGAGTACATCGAAGATGGTGAAGTAGAGATTTGCAAAGTACACACGGATCTGAATGTTGCAGATCCGTTGACTAAAGCTCTCCCAAGGGCAAAGCATGACCAACACCAGAATGCCATGGGTGTTAGGTACCTTACAATGTAATCTAGATTATTGACTCTAGTGCAAGTGGGAGACTGTTGGAGATATGCCCAAGAGGCAATAATAAAGTGGTTATTATAATATCTTTGTGTTTATGATAAATGTTTATATACCATGCTATAATTGTATTAACTGAAACATTGATACATGTGTGTTATGTAAACAACAAGGAGTCCCTAGTAAGCCTCTTGTATAACTAGCTTGTTGATTAATAGATGATCATGGTTTCGTGATCATGAACATTGGATGTTATTAATAACAAGGTTATGTCATTAGTTGAATGATATAATGGACACACACCCAAATGAGCGTAGCATAAGATCAAGTCATTAAGTTCATTTGCTATAAGCTTTCAATACATAGTTGTCTTAATCCTTCGACCATGAGATCATGTAAATCACTTACACTGAAAGGGTACTTTGATTACATCAAACGTCATTGCGTAAATGGGTGACAATAAAGGTGGGATTAAGTATTTGGAAAGTGTGAGTTGAGGCATATGGATCAACAGTGGGATTTGTCCATCCCGATGACGGATAGATATACTCTGGGCCCTCTCGGTGGAATGTCATCTAATTAGCTTGCAAGCATATGAATAGTTCATAAGAGATCACATACCACGGTACGAGTAAAGAGTACTTGTCGGTAACGAGGTTGAACAAGGTATGGAGATACCGATGATCAAACCTCGGACAAGTAAAATATCGCGAGACAAAGGGAATTGGCATCGTATGTAAATGGTTCAATCGATCACTAAGTCATCGTTGAATATGTGGGAGCCATTATGGATCTCCAGATCCCGCTATTGGTTATTGCTCGGAGAGGAGTCTCGACCATGTCTGCATAGTTCGCGAACCGTAGGGTGACGCGCTTAAGGTTCGATGTCGCATAAGTAGATTTGAGTATGGTATGGAGACGAAGTTTGTTCGGAGTCTCGGATGTGATCCAGGATGTCACGAGGAGGTCCGGAAGAGTCCGGAGAATAAGATTCATATAAGGGAAGTTGATTTCTGGGTTTTCGGAAATGTTCGGGACTGTTCCGGTGTTGACTGGAAGGTTCTAGAAGGTTCTGGAAGGTTCCACCATGGGGCCCACGACCCGGGAGGCCCACCGTGGGCCGAGGGGATGCTCCCTGGCCTAATGGGCCAGGGGCACTTGGCCCCCAAGGCCCAGGCCGGCCAACCCCCTAGGGTTTCCCTGGGGGGGATCAACTTGGGGGAGGGGAAAGCCCTCTCCCCCTTGGCCGCCGCCCCCTAACCCTAGATGGGAAGGGGGGCCACCTTGGCCGGCCAGCCCCCTATATAAAGAGGGGAGGGGGTGGCCGGCCACACCATCCCCCCATTGCCTCCTCCTCTGGCCGCCTCTCCCTCCACCATACGCTGCCCGGGCTTAGGCGAAGCCCTGCAGTTTTCTTCCTCCACCACCACCACCACGCCGTCGTGCTGCTGGACGTTGGAGGAGATCTACCACACCTCCGCTGCCCGCTGGAACGGGAGAGGAAGGAGCTTCATCGACACCGTACGCGCGACCGAGTACGGAAGTGCTGCCGGATTGCAGCACCGGGGACGATCGTCTACACCAACAACGAGATTAATCTCGTAGGCTTTGGAATCTTCGAGGGTTAGTCTCATCTCCATCTCGTTGCTTAGATCTAGTAGATTGGATCTTGGGTGTTCCATAGATTAGATCTGTTGGTTTTATTCGCTTTGCGGTAGGAAAATTTTTGTTTTCTATGCAACGAACCCCATCAGTGGAGAGCGAGCGAGCGAGTCGAGCGAGGCCGAGAATGAGAGAGATTTGTTTTTTTGTGAGAGGGACGACCGAAGGATCCAGAAGGACCCACAGACTTCCAATACGCATCCTGATGCGTCTTCTCTTGACAAAGAAAATGGCTGGGAGTTTGCGTACCTATTGCACGTGACTTGTGCTCACTGAAGTGTGGGACCTCACGCATGGGCACCACACGTAAGTGACAGACCTGTTGGTGTAAAAACTCGGTTGATTATTATAGTGCATTAGAACAAAGTTTCCTATGGATTCAAGGGTAGGAAATCCAAGTTAACTCATTTACGTGTTAAACTTGTCTATATCTTGGTCAAACCTAGGATTTGACCAAGATTCAAATGGGCAGAAAAATAAAAACAGAAAAATGAAAAACCAAATCACATAGTCTTCTTATGTCATATAGTAAGCATTAAAGTTGATAAACAAGGTCTAGACATATTAAACCAGACAAATCATGTATCTATACCCCTAACCCCTAAACTCTGTCTTATGAAGTCAAGCATGTGAAGAGAAGTGGTTTTGGATTTCAAACATGGAAATTTCAAAAACCTCCCAAAAGCTTCATTTTAGAGTGACTAAGAAGGATCCATGCTTCCCTTTTCATATTCATGTTTTAAACTTGTTTAAATTATCTTGGTCAAACCTAGGATTTGACAAGATTCAAATGGGCATCAAAATTGAAAAAAAAATTGAAAAAAGAAAAACCAAAGCAAATAGTTTTCTTATGTCATATAGTAAGCATTAAAGTTGTTGATAAATAAGGTCCATACATATTCAAACCACACAAATCATGTATCTATACCCCCTAATTAACCCCTAAATTAATTAACTCTGTCTTATGAAGTCAAGCATGTGAAGAGAAGTGGTTTTGGGTTTCAAACATGGAAATTTCAAAAAACTCCCAAAAACTACATTTTAGAGTGACTAAGAAGGATACATGCTCCTCTTTTCATATTCATGTTTTAAGCTTGTTTAAATTATCTTGGTCAAACCTAGGATTTGACAAGATTCAAATGGGCATCAAAATTGAAAAAAAGTCAGAAAAAAGAAAACCAAAGCAAATAGTTTTCTTATGTCATATATATAAGCATTCAAGTTGATAAACAAAGGTCTAGAGACATATATATTCAAACCAGAAAAATCATGTATATATCTACCCCTAAAACTCTAATTAAACTATGTTTTATGAAGTAAATCATGAAGAGAAGTGGTTTTGGGTTTCAAACATGGAAATTTCAAGAACCTCCCAAAAGCTTCATTTTAGAGTGACTAAGAAGGATCCAGAAGGACCCACAGACTTCCAATACGCATCCTGATGCGTCTTCTCTTGACAAAGAAGATGGCTGGGAGTTTGCGTACCTATTGCACGTGACTTGTGCTCACTGAAGTGTGGGACCTCACGCGTGGGCACCACACGTAAGTGACAGACATGTTGGTGCAAAAAAATCGATTGATTATTATACTGCATTAGAACAAAGTTTCCTATGGATTCAAGGGTAGGAAATCCAAGTTAACTCATTTACGTGACATTATTATTTCCATGAAGCAAAGTTAACACATCTATCGATTGGTACATTTTTGAGTGACTAAGAAGGATACATGCTTACTTATTCGTTTTCACGTGTTAAACTTGTCTAAATCTTGGTCAAACCTAGGATTTGACCAAGATTCAAATGGGCAGAAAAATAAAATAAAAAACAGAAAAATGAAAAACCAAATCACATAGTCATCTTATGTCATATAGTAAGCATTAAAGTTGATAATAAACAAGGTCTAGAAATATCAAACCATACAAATCATGTATCTACCCCTTAACCCCTAAACTATGTCTTATAAATTAAGTCAAGCATGAAGAGATGTGGTTTTGGGTTTCAAACATGGAAATATCAAAAACCTCCCAAAAACTTCATTTTAGTGTGACTAATTAAGAAGGATACACGCTTCCCTTTTCATATTCATGTTCTAAGCTTGTTTAAATTATCTTGGTCAAACCTAGGATTTGACAAGATTCAAATGGGCATCAATATTGAAAAAAATCAAAAAAAAAGAAAAAACAAAGGAAATAGTTTTCTTATGTCTTATAGTAAGCATTAAAAGTTGATAAACAAGGTCTAGACATATTCAAACTAGACAAATCATGTATCTATATATACCCCCTAACCCCTAAACTCTGTCTTATGAAGTCAAGCATGTGAAGAGGAAGTTGTTTTGGGTTGCAAACATGGAAATTTCAAAAACCTCCGAAAAACTTCATTTTAGAGTTTCTAAGAAGGATCCATGCTTAACTTTGCATATTCATATTTTAAACTTGTTTAAATCATTATCAAGCCTAGCATTTGACCAATATACAAATGGGTGGGCACAAAATTCAAAAAAATCAGAAAAATGAAAACAAATTAAAGCACATAGTCTTCATATGTCATATCGTATGAATTCAAGTTGATAAACGAGGTCTAGGTATATCCAAACCAGACAAATCATGTATCTATACCCCCTGTCGATCTTATGAAGTCTAGCATGAAGAGAGAAGTCGTTTTTGGTTTCAAAAATGGAAATTTCAAGAACATCCCAAAAGCTTCATTTTAGAGTGACTAAGAAGGATACATGCTTCCCTTTTCATTTTTATGTTTAAACTTGTTTAAATCTTGGTCAAACCTAGGATTTGACCAAGATTCAAATATATGGGCATAAAATTCAAAAAAAACAGAAAAATTTAAAACCAAGGCACATAGTCTTCTTATGTCATATAGTAAACAATCAATTAATTAAGTTGATAAACCAGTTCTAGACATATTCAAACCAGGAAAATCATGTATCTACCCCCTAACGCCCTAGCTAAACTCTGTCTTATGAAGTCAAGCATGCATGAAGAGAAGTGGTTTTTGGTTTCAAACGTTTAAGCCAAAAGGTAAGCATGGATCCTCCTTAATTAGTCACTGTAAAATGAAGCTTTTGGGAGGTTTGTGAAATTTCCATGTTTGAAACCTAAAAGCACTTCTCTTCATGCTTGACTTCATAAGACAGAGTTTAGGGTTAGGGGGTGTAGATACATGATTTGTCTGGTTTGAATATGTCCAAATCTTATTTATCAACTTTTGAATGCATGCTACTCTCTCAAAGAAAAACTTTTGAATGCTTACTATATATATGACATAAGAAGACTATATGCTTTTAAAATTCAAACATATATGGTAAGCATTCTTATGTCATATAGTAAGCATTCAAGTTGATACACAAGCAAGGTGTTTGGACTTATTCAAACCAGACAAATCATGTGTATCTACCCCCTAACCCCTAATTAAATTGTCTTATGAAGCAGTCTAGCATGAAGAGAAGTGGTTTTGGGTTTCAAACATGGAAATTTCAAAAACCTCAAAACTTCATTTTAGAGTGACTAAGAAGGATATACAAGCTTCCCTTTTCATTTTCATGTTTTAAACTTGTGTAAATCTTGGTCAAACCTCTAGGATTTGACCAAAAGATTCAAATGGGCATAGAAATTCATAAAAAATCAAAAGAATGAAAAACCAAAGGACATAACATTCTTATGTCATATATATATAGTAATTAAGCATTCAAGTTGATAAACAAGGTCTAGACATATTCAAACCAGAAAATAATGTATATATCTACCCCTAACCCTAAACTCCGTCTTATGAAGTCAAGCATGCATGAAGAGAAGTGGTTTTTGGTTTCAAACATGGAAATTTCAAAAACCCTCCCAAGAGCTACATTTTGGAGTGACTAAGAAGGATATATAGATGCTTAATTTTTCATATTCATGATTTAAACTTGTTTAAACCATGTTCAAACCTAGGATTTGACCAAGATTCAAATGGGCATAAAATTTTAAAAAAATAAAAAAATAAAAAAACAAGGCACATATAGTATTCTTATGTCATATAGTAAGCATTCAATTAAGTTGATAAACAAGGTCTAGACATAATCAAACCAGGAAAATCATGCATCTACCCCCTAACCCTAGCTAAACTCTGTCTTATGAAGTCAAGCATGCACGAAGAGAAGTGGTTTTGGTTTCCAACGTTTAAGCCAAAAGCCCATTTTCAAATATTTCAAACTTATTCAAATTTGGTTCAAATTTGAAAGACATACAAGTTATAGCACACATAGTGCATACATTTTCACACATACTGCACTAGATGCTAACCCTATAGTTTGAGGCCATTTGGGTGACCTAGGTCGAAAAAATTCTTGGATTAGAATCGTGTTGTTCGAACCCCGTAGTTGGATTTTTTTGAACCCTTGATCTGTAGAACTGGGCAAAACCCTAGTTTAACCTATTTAATTACAGATTCGTATATCGATTTTTCTACGAGTACTACCTTTTTATTATTACTATGCAGCACATGTGTGTTTGCCCGTCGAGTGAAACTCGGAGGAAGAGGGATCACTCGGAAGGAGAGAAGAAGGGAGAGAATTATGGTGTCTCCCCTTTTTCGGGTGATGATGTTGACTTTTGTGCAGGGTTTGTCAGTGAGCAGGAGGTGCGAGCGAGCGAGCGAGCGAGCGAGTCGAGCGAGGCCGAGAATGAGAGAGATTTTTTTTTTGTGAGAGGGACAACCGAAGGATCCAGAAGGACCCACAGACTTCCAATACGCATCCTGATGCGTCTTCTCTTGACAAAGAAGATGGCTGGGAGTTTGCGTACCTATTGCACGTGACTTGTGCTCACTGAAGTGTGGGACCTCAAGCGTGGGCACCACACGTAAGTGACGGACCTGTTGGTGTAAAAACTCGGTTGATTATAATAGTGCATTAGAACAAAGTTTCCTATGGATTCAAGGGTAGGAAATCCAAGTTAACTCATTTACATGACATTATTATTTCCATGAAGCAAAGTTAACACATCTATCGATTGGTACATTTTTGAGTGACTAAGAAGGATCCAGGCTTACTTATTCGTTTTCACGTGTTAAACTTGTCTAAATCTTGGTCAAACCTAAGATTCAAATGGGCAGAAAAATAAAATAACAGAAAAATGAAAAACCAAATCACATAGTCATCTTATGTCATATAGTAAGCATTAAAGTTGATAAACAAGGACTAGAAATATCAAACCATACAAATCATGTATCTACCCCTAACCCCTAAACTATGTCTTATAAATTAAGTCAAGCATGAAGAGATGTGGTTTTGGGTTTCAAACATGGAAATTTCAAAAACCTCCCAAAAACTACATTTTAGAGTGACTAAGAAGGATGCATGCTTCCCTTTTCATATTCATGTTTTAAGCTTGTTTAAATTATCTCAGTCAAACCTAGGATTTGACAAAGATTCAAATGGGCATCGAAAAAATCAGGAAAAAGAAAAACCAAAGCAAATAGTTTTCTTATGTCATATAGTAAGCCAATTAATTAAGTTGATAAACAAGGTCTAGACATATTCAAACTAGACAAATCATGTATCTATACCCCCTAACCCCTGAACTCTGTCTTATGAAGTCAAGCATATGAAGAGAAGTGGTTTTGGGTCGTTTCAAACATGGAAATTTGAAAAACCTCCCAAAAACTTCATTTTAGAGTGACAAAGAAGGATACATGCTTCCCTTTTCATATTCAGGTTTTAAGCTTGTTTAAATTATCTCAGTCAAACCTAGGATTTGACAAGATTCAAATGGGCATCAAAATTGAAAAAAATCAGGAAAAAGAAAAACCAAAGCAAATAGTTTTCTTATGTCATATAGTAAGCCAATTAAGTTGATAAACAAGGTCTAGACATATTCAAACTAGACAAATCATGCATGCATCTATACCCCCTAACCCCTAAACTCCGTCTTATGAAGTCAAGCATATGAAGAGAAGTGGTTTTGCTCCCAAAAGCTTCATTTTAGAGTGACTAATAAGAAGGATCCATGCTTACCTTTGCATTTTCATATTTTAATCTTGTTAAATCATTATCAAGCCTAGGATTTGACCAAGATACAGATGGGTGGGCACAAAATTCAAAAAAATCAGAATAATGAAAAACAAAAGCATGTAGTCTTTTTATGTCATATCGTATGCATTCAAGTTAAACGAGGTCTAGGTATATCCAAACCAGACAAATCATTAAACTATGTTGATCTTATGAAGTCTAGCATGAAGAGAAGTCGTTTTGGGTTTCAAACATGGAAATTTCAAGAACATCCCAAAAGCTTCATTTTAGAGTGACTAAGAAGGATACATGCTTCCCTTTTCATTTTCATGTTTTAAACTTGTTTAAATCTTGGTCAAACCTAGGATTTGACCAAGATTCAAATATATGAGCATAAAATTCAAAAAAAAACCAAAAATGAAAACCAAGGCACGTAGTCGTCTTATGTCATATAGTAAGCAATCAATTAAGTTGATAAACAAGGTCTAGACATATTCAAACCAGGAAATCATGTATCTACACCCCCTAACGTACCCTAGCTAAACTCTGTCTTATATTATGAAGTCAAGCATGCATGAAGAGAAGTGGTTTTTGGTTTCAAACGTTTAAGCCAAAAGGTAAGCATGGATCCTCCTTATATAGTCACTGTAAAATGAAGCTTTTGGGAGGTTTGTGAAATTTCCATGTTTGAAACCCAAAACCACTTAAGACAGAGTTTATGGTTAGGTGTGTAGATACATGATTTTTCTTGTTTGAATATGTCTAGACCTTGTTTATCAACTTGAATTTTTTACTATATGATATAAGAAGGCTATATATATGTGCTTTGGTTTTTCAATTTTTGATTTCTTTCGATTTTTTATGCCTATTTAAATCTTGGTCAAATCCTAGGTTTAAACAAGTTTAAAACATGAAAATGAAACGGTAAGCATGAATCCTTCCTTACTCACTCTAAAATGAAGGTACTTGAAAATTTTATGTTTGAAACCCAAAACCCCAGTTCTCTTCATATGTTTGACTTCATAAGACAGAGTTTAGCTAGGGTTAGGGGTAGATATATATGATATATACATGATATTTCTGCTTTGAATATGTCTAGAGATCGACCTTGTTTATCAACTTGAATGCTTACTATATGACATAAGATCAAGGCTATATATATATGTGCTTTGGTTTTTCATTTTTTTTTGAATTTTTCTGAATTTTTACTCCCATTTGAATCTTGGTCAAATCCTAGGTTTGACCAAGGTTAAAACAAGTTTAAAACATGGCAATGAAAAGGTAAGCATATGGATCATTCTTAGTCTCTCTAAAATGAAGCTTTTGGGAGGTTTTTGAAGTTTCCATGTTTGAAACCCAAAATCACTTCTCTTCATATGCTTGGCTTCATAAGACAAAGATTAGGGTTTAGGGGTAGATATATACATGTTTTGGGAGGTTTTTGAAATTTCCATGTTTGAAACCCAAATCCACTTCTCTTCATCCTTGACGTCTTCATAAGACAAAAGTATAGGGTTATATATATATGCATATGGGTAGATACATGATTTGTCTGGTTTGAATATGTACAAATCTTATTTATCAACTTTTGAATGCATGCTACTCTCTCAAAGAAAAACTTTTGAATGCTTACTATATGACATAAGAAGACTATATGCTTTTAAAATTCAAACATATGGTAAGCATTCTTATGTCATATAGTAAGCATTCAAGTTGATAAACAAGCAAGGTTTGGACATATCCAAACCAGACAAATCATGTATCTGCCCCCTGTCGATCTTATGAAGTCTAGCATGAAGAGAGAAGTCGTTTTTGGTTTCAAAAATGGAAATTTCAAGAACATCCAAAAAGCTTCATTTTAGAGTGACTAAGAAGGATACATGCTTCCCTTTTTATTTTTATGTTTAAACTTGTTTAAATCTTGGTCAAACCTAGGATTTGTCCAAGATTCAAATATATGGGCGTAAAATTCAAAAAAAACAGAAAAATTTAAAACCAAGGCACATAGTCTTCTTATGTCATATAGTAAACAATCAATTAATTAAGTTGATAAACCAGGTCTAGACATATTCAAACCAGGAAAATCATGTATCTACCCCCTAACGCCCTAGCTAAACTCTGTCTTATGAAGTCAAGCATGCATGAAGAGAAGTGGTTTTGGTTTCAAACATGGAAATTTCGAAAAAACCTCCCAAGAGCTACATTTTGGAGTGACTAAGAAGGATATATAGATGCTTAATTTTTCATATTCATGATTTAAACTTGTTTAAACCATGTTCAAACCTAGGATTTGACCAAGATTCAAATGGGCATACAATTTTAAAAAAATCAAAAAAATAAAAAACAATGCACATAGTATTATTATGTCATATAGTAAGCATTCAATTAAGTTGATAAAGTAGGTCTAGACATATTCAAACCAGGAAAATCATGCATCTATCCCCTAACCCTAGCTAAACTCTGTCTTATGAAGTCAAGCATGCATGAAGAGAAGTGGTTTTTGGTTTCAAACGTTTAAGCCAAAAGCCCCTTTTCAAATATTTCAAACTTATTCAAATTTGGTTCAAATATGAAAGACATACAAGTTATAGCACACATAGTGCATACATTTTCACACATACTGCACTAGATGCTAACCCTATAGTTTGAGGCCATTTGGGTGACCTAGGTCGAAAAAATTCTTGGATTAGAATCGTGTTGTTCGAACCCCGTAGTTGGATTTTTTGAACCTTGATCTGTAGTACTGGGTAAAACCCTAGTTTAACCTATTTAATTATATATTCGTAGGTCGATTTTTCTACCTTTTTATTATTACTAGGCAGCACATGTGTGTTTGCCCGTCGAGTGAAACTCGGAGGAAGAGGGATCACTCGGAAGGAGAGAAGAAGGGAGAGAATTATGGTGTCTCCCCTTTTTCGGGTGATGATGTTGACTTTTGTGCAGGGTTTGTCAGTGAGCAGGAGGTGCGAGCGAGCGAGCGAGTCGAGCGAGGCCGAGAATGAGAGAGATTTGTTTTTTTTTGTGTGAGAGGGACGACCGAAGGATCCAGAAGGACCCACAGACTTCCAATACGCATCCTTTTTTTTTTGAGAGGGCTTCCAATACGCATCCTGATGCGTCTTCTCTTGACAAAGAAAATGGCTGGGAGTTTGCGTACCTATTGCACGTGACTTGTGCTCACTGAAGTGTGGGACCTCACGCATGGGCACCACACGTAAGTGACAGACCTGTTGGTGTAAAAACTCGGTTGATTATTATAGTGCATTAGAACAAAGTTTCCTATGGATTCAAGGGTAGGAAATCCAAGTTAACTCATTTACGTGTTAAACTTGTCTATATCTTGGTCAAACCTAGGATTTGACCAAGATTCAAATGGGCAGAAAAATAAAAACAGAAAAATGAAAAACCAAATCACATAGTCTTCTTATGTCATATAGTAAGCATTAAAGTTGATAAACAAGGTCTAGACATATTAAACCAGACAAATCATGTATCTATACCCCTAACCCCTAAACTCTGTCTTATGAAGTCAAGCATGTGAAGAGAAGTGGTTTTGGATTTCAAACATGGAAATTTCAAAAACCTCCCAAAAGCTTCATTTTAGAGTGACTAAGAAGGATCCATGCTTCCCTTTTCATATTCATGTTTTAAACTTGTTTAAATTATCTTGGTCAAACCTAGGATTTGACAAGATTCAAATGGGCATCAAAATTGAAAAAAAAATTGAAAAAAAAGAAAACCAAGCAAATAGTTTTCTTATGTCATATAGTAAGCATTAAAGTTGTTGATAAATAAGGTCCATACATATTCAAACCACACAAATCATGTATCTATACCCCCTAATTAACCCCTAAATTAATTAACTTTGTCTTATGAAGTCAAGCATGTGAAGAGAAGTGGTTTTGGGTTTTAAACATGGAAATTTCAAAAAACTCCCAAAAACTACATTTTAGAGTGACTAAGAAGGATACATGCTCCTCTTTCATATTCATGTTTTAAGCTTGTTTAAATTATCTTGGTCAAACCTAGGATTTGACAAGATTCAAATGGGCATCAAAATTGAAAAAAAGTCAGAAAAAAGAAAAACCAAAGCAAATAGTTTTCTTATGTCATATAGTAAGCCAATTAAGTTGATAAACAAGGTCTAGACATATTCAAACTAGACAAATCATGTATCTATACCCCCTAACCCCTAAACTCCGTCTTATGAAGTCAAGCATATGAAGAGAAGTGGTTTTGCTCCCAAAAGCTTCATTTTAGAGTGACTAAGAAGGATCCATGCTTACCTTTGCATTTTCATATTTTAATCTTGTTTAAATCATTATCAGACCTAGGATTTGACCAAGATACAAATGGGTGGGCACAAAATTCAAAAAAAACAGAATAATGAAAAACAAAAGCACGTAGTCTTCTTATGTCATATCGTATGCATTCAAGTTAAACGAGGTCTAGGTATATCCAAACCAGAAAAATCATGTATCTACCCCCTGTTGATCTTATGAAGTCTAGCATGAAGAGAAGTCGTTTTGGGTTTCAAACATGGAAATTTCAAGAACATCCCAAAAGCTTCATTTTAGAGTGACTAAGAAGGATACATGCTTCCCTTTTCATTTTCATGTTTTAAACTTGTTTAAATCTTGGTCAAACCTAAGATTTGACCAAGATTCAAATATATGAGCATAAAATTCAAAAAAAAAAAAAAAAAAAAAACCAAGGCACGTAGTCTTCTTATGTCATATAGTAAGCAATCAATTAAGTTGATAAACAAGGTCTAGACATATTCAAACCAGGAAAATCATGTATCTACCCCTAACCCTAGCTAAACTCTGTCTTATGAAGTCAAGCATGCATGAAGAGAAGTGGTTTTTGGTTTCAAACGTTTAAGCCAAAAGGTAAGCATGGATCCTCCTCAGTCACTGTAAAATGAAGCTTTTGGGAGGTTTGTGAAATTTCCATGTTTGAAACTCAAAACCACTTAAGACAGAGTTTATGGTTAGGTGTAGATACATGATTTTTCTTGTTTGAATATGTCTAGACCTTGTTTATCAACTTGAATTTTTTACTATATGATATAAGAAGGCTATATATGTGCTTTGGTTTTTCATTTTTTGATTTCTTTCGAATTTTTTATGCCTATTTAAATCTTGGTCAAATCCTAGGTTTAAACAAGTTTAATACATGAAAATGAAACGGTAAGCATGAATCCTTCCTTACTCACTCTAAAATGAAGGTACTTGAAAATTTTATATTTGAAACCCAAAACCCCAGTTCTCTTCATATGTTTGACTTCATAAGACAGAGTTTAGGGTTAGGGGTAGATATGATACATGATATTTCTGGTTTGAATATGTCTAGACCTTGTTTATCAACTTGAATGCTTACTATATGACATAAGAAGGCTATATATGTGTTTTGGTTTTCCATTTTTTTTGAATTTTTCTGAATTTTTACTCCCATTTGAATCTTGGTCAATTCCTAGGTTTGACCAAGGTTAAAACAAGTTTAAAACATGGCAATGAAAAGGTAAGCATGGATCCTTCTTAGTCACTCTAAAATGAAGCTTTTGGGAGGTTTTTGAAATTTCCATGTTTGAAACCCAAAATCACTTCTCTTCATGCTTGACTTCATAAGGCAGAGTTTAGGGTTAGGGGGTAGATACATGATTTGTTTGGTTTGAATATGTCTAGACCTTGTTTATCAACTTGAATGCTTACTATATGACATCAGAAGACTATGTTCTTTGGTTTTTTTCCGTTTTTTTTGAATTGTTATACCCATTTGAATCTTGGTCAAATCCTAGGTTTGACCAAGATTTAAACAAGTTAAGAAATTGAAAATGAAAAAGGTAATCCTGGATCCTTCTTAGTCACTGTAGAATGAAGCTTTTGGGAGGTTTGTGAAATTTCCATGTTTGAAACCCAAAACCAGTTCTCTTCATATGTTTGACTTCATAAGACAGAGTTTTTATCAACTCGAGTGCTTACTATATGACATAAGAAGGCTATATATGTGCTTTGGTTTTTCATTTGTTGATTTTTTTCCGAATTTTTATGCCCATTTAAATCTTGGTCAAATCCTAGGTTTGACCAAGGTTTAAACAAGTTTAAAACATGAAAAGAAAAGGTAAGAATGGATCCTTCTTAGTCATTCTAAAATGAATGAAGCTTTTGGGATGTTCTCACAAATCGATCTAGTCTACATGACTTTGATAAATTTTAATTAAGAAGCAGCAACTTAACAATAATTACCCAAAATCTAACAGCTGGTTCGACAACAACCTGGACGTTACGCTAAAATGAACTGCGAAAACAACGAACAACACTTTTGTAGTACTGTACTCGGTACTCCGTACTTGCTCCAGATAATCCCCATTGCTTCACTACTACAGTAGTACTACCCTGGCTCGCATTCATTGTTTCCCCTGACTATTCAGAGCTTTGGACGTCCATCAGAGTTGTAGTCAGTAGTACAGTACTGCTAGCTCGATTAATGGCGTGCTATAAAATTCTATACTAGCCGACAGATGTCCATTCCTCGGGTTGCGCGCCAGAGCCTTCGAAGAGAAGGTAGCCGCTCTGTCCCGTTGATTTACGGTGGACGGACAGGATACTCCGGACCGCTCTCGATTCATTTGCTTCTGCTCCCGCGTCCTGACCCTTGAGCCCCCTCTCGGCCGTTGATTTAGGATGGGCGGACCAGGTTGCTCGAAGCGAGGGCAGGAGACGGTTGTCTGGTTTTAATAGGGGGGAGTACTTCTTCCATCCCCTTCTTGCTTCACTTCCAGTCTCCTTCCACTTCCAGCGATGCCTCCGAAGTCAAGGCCACCATCTCGCTTGAAGAAGCACCATCTAGTGTTGACCAAGGACGCGGAGAGTTCCCGCCGGCGGTCTATCCAGATGCTGGCCGCGAGAAAGGGCCCGCCAGAAAACGAAGGCCCTGCTTCGCGCTCGTCTCGGAACGGCGTCAGTCGTGCGGTCGAAGATTCCTGGTTGGTTTCCATCGCCATGTTTCTTGATTCTTCCTGGCCCGGAGGTCCCAACTCTTTATTCCGTATTAATCCTTTTTATACATATCTCAGTGCCCCACGACGCACCCTGACATCTTCTCATGACGACTTCAACCCCTGTCTCCTGCGCTTAGAGGTTACCACTGATTGGACATTTTCGTCTTCCTCTCGTCACTTTGTTTCGGTACTGATGATATTGCCATGCAGGAAGCATCGGCGTGTTTCAGAGATGAGCTTAAAACTCTCGTGGAACTCGCCTCCAACTTTCGCGATGATGTCGATACTTTGAAGGACGAGGTCACCGGCCGGGGCAAGCTGCATGATGTGAGGGTTCCATCAAGTGAGGAAACGAACTCTGTCATCAAGAAGCTCAAGGGCGAGAATTTGATGCTTAAGATCGAGTGCGGCTTTCTTCGCGAAGAAAACGTCGAGCTATCAAACAGGTGCGTTCAAGCTCTCAACGGGAGCCTCAACACCCAACATGATGCGGTGAAGAAGATGATGGATAACAGCATCTTGAAGAAAAACAATATGGTGGAGGACACGCGCGGGATGGTCGATCCAATCCAGGCACCGCAGAAGGAAGTCGATGCGCTCCGAGTCCAGCCACCTTTGCGTAGGTCGCCGAGGCGCCCTCGCGCAGGTCACTGAGGAGCGCACGTCGCCGAGTAGGCTGGGGGATAAGGAATTCCAACGAGAGAAGCGGAATCACCACCTGTCCTGATGGAGGGCCACTCCGCCAAGTAGGCTGGGGGAGAGAAACACTGCCTCTCATTGTTCTTTAGCTAGTCCTCCGATCCATATTACTTGATGTTAAAATGGATGTATCTACAACTGAAATATGTCTAGATACATATATTTTAGTATCACAAAGTAAGTAGTATCAACGTTTATATTGCCCAAGTCTTATTATCCATCCCTAAGGTGGGTCGCTTTTGTAACTACTGATTGCAGATTCGACTCTTCTGCAGACCGAAAGATTTTTAGAGTGACTAAGAATGATTCATGCTTAGCTTTCCATTTTCATGTTTTAAACTTGTTTAAATCTTGCTCAAACCTAGGATTTGACCAAGATTCAAATGGGTTTAACAATTAAAAAAATCAGAAAAATGAAAAACCAAAGCACATAGTATTCTTATGTCATATAGTAAGCATTCAAGTTGATAAACAAGGTCTAGACATATTCAAAACACACAAAACATGTATCTACCCCCTAACCCTAAACTCTGTCTTATGAAGTTAAGTATGAGGAGAAGTGATTTTGGGTTTCAAACATGGAAATTTCACAAACCTCCCAAAGCTTCATTTTAGAGTGACTAAGAAGGATCCATGCTTACCTTTTCATTGCCATTTTTTAAACTTGTTTTAACCTTGGTCAAACCTAGATTTGACCAAGATTCAAACGGGCGTAAAATTCAAAAAAAATAAAAAATAAAAACCAAAGCACATATATAGCCTTCTTATGTCATATAGTAAGCATTCAAGTTGATAAACAAGGTCTAGACATATTCAAACCAGAAATATCATGTATCATATCTACCCCTAACCCTAAACTTTGTCTTATGAAGTCAAACATATGAAGAGAACTGGGGTTTTGTGTTTCAAACATAAAAATTTCAAGTACCTTCATTTTAGAGTGACTGAGAAAGGATTCATGCTTACCTTTTCATTGTCATGTTTTAAACTTGATTAAACCTTGGTCAAACCTAGGATTTGACCAATATTTAAATGGGCATAAAAACTTCGAAAAAATGAAAAAAATGGAAAACCAAAGCACATATATAGCCTTCTTATGTCATAAACATTCAAGTTGATAAACAAGGTCTAGACATATTCAAACAAGAAAAATCATGTATCTACGCCTAACCAAAAACTCTGTCTTAAGTGGTTTTGGGTTTCAAACATGGAAATTTCAAGAACATCCCAAAAGCTTCATTTTAGACTGACTAAGAAGGATACACACTTCCCATTTCATTTTCATGTTTTAAACTTGTTTAAATCTTGGTCAAACCTAGGATTTGACCAAGATTCAAATAAGTAAAAACATGAAAATGAAAAGGTAAGCATCGATCCTTATTAGTCGCTCTAAAATGAAGTTTTTGGGAGGTTTTTGAAATTTTCATGTTTGAAACCCAAAACCACTTCTCTTCATGCATGCTTGACTTCATAAGACATAGTTTAGGGTTAGGGGTAGATACATGATTTTTCTGGTTTGAACATGTCTAGACCTTGTTTATCAATTTGAATGCTTACTATATGACATAAGAAGGCTATGTGCTTTGGTTTTTCATTCTTACGATTTTTTTCTTAATTTTTATGCCCATTCGAATCTTGGTCAAATCCCAGGTTTGACCAAGATTTAAACAAGTTTAAAACATGACAATGAAAAGGTAATCAATCCTGGATCCTTCATAATTAATAAGTTAGTCTAATTAAAATGAAGCTTTTGGGAGGTTTTTGAAATTTTTGTGTTTGAAACCAAAAACCACTTCTCTTCATGCTTGACTTCATAAGATAGAGTTTAGGGTTAGGGGTAGATACATGATTTGTATTATTTGAATTGTCTTGACCTTATTTATCATCTTTTAAATGCTTACTATATATATGACATAAGAAGACTATGTGCTTTAGTTTTTCAATTTTCTGATTTTTTAATTTTATGCCCATTTGAATCTTGGTCAAATACTAGGTTTGACAATGATTTAAACAAGTTTAAAATATGAAAATGAAAAGATAAGCATGGATCCTTCTTAGTCACTCTAAAATAAAGCTTTTGGGTGGTTTTTGAAATTTCCATGTTTGAAACCCAAAAGCACTTCTCTTCATGCTTGACTACATAAGACAGAGTTTAGGGTTAGGGGGTAGACACATGATTTTTCTTGTTTGAATATGTCTAGACCTTGTTTATCAACTTTAATGCTTACTATATGACATAAGAAAACTATGTGCTTTGTTTTTTCATTTTTTTATTTTTTTGGAATTTTGATGCACATTTGAATCTTGGTAAAATCCTAGGTTTGACCAAGATTTGAACAAGTATATAACATGAAAATGAAAAGGGAAGCATGTATCCTTCTTAGTCACTCTAAAATGAATTTTTTGGGAGTTTTTTGAAATTTCCATGTTTGAAACCCAAAACCATGCACTTCTCTTCATGCTTGACTTCATAAGATAGAGTTTAGGGGTTTGCGGATAGATACATGATTTGTCTAGTTTGAATAAGTCTAGACCTTGTTTATCAACTTTAATGCTTACTATATGACATAAGAAGACTATGTGCTTTCGTTTTTCATTTTTCTATTTTTTTATTTTATGCCCATTTGAATCTTGGTCAAATCCTAGATTTAACCAGGATTTAAACAAGTTTAAAACATGAAAATGAAAAGGTAAGCCTTGATCCTTCTTAGTCACACTAAAATGAAGCTTTTGGGATGTTCTTGAAATTTCCATGTTTGAACCCAAAACGACTTCTCTTCATGCTAGACTTCATAAGACAGAGTTTAGGGGTTAGCGGGTAGATACATGACTTGTCTAGTTTGAATAAGACTAGACCTTGTTTATCAACTTTAATGCTTACTATATGACATAAGAAGACTATGTGCTTTGGTTTTTCATTTTTCTATATTTTTATTTTATGCCCATTTGAATCTTGGTCAAACCTATATTTGACCAGGATTTAAACAAGTTTAAAACATGAAAATGAAAAGGTAAGCCTTGATCCTTCTTAGTCACACTAAAATGAAGCTTTTGGGATGTTCTTGAAATTTCCATGTTTGAAACCCAAAACGACTTCTCTTCATGCTAGACTTCATAAGACAGAGTTTAAGGTTTAGGGTTATAGATACATGATTTGTATGGTTTAAATATGTATAGACCTTGTTTATCAACTTGAATGCTTACTATATGGCATAAGAAAACTATGTGCTTTGGTTTTTCATTTTTCTGATTTTTTTAAATTTTGATGCCCATCGAATCTTGGTCAAATCCTAGGTTTGACCAAGATTTAAACAAGTTTAAAACATGAAAATGACCAGGGAAGCATGTATCCTTCCTAGTCACTCTAAAATGAATTTTTTGGGAGGTTTTTGAAATTTCCATGTTTGAAACCCAAAACCAGTTCTCTTCATGCTTGACTTCATAAGACAGAGTTTAGGGGTTAGGGGGTAGATACATAATTTGTATGGTTTGAATATGTCTAGACCTTGTTTATCAACTTTAATGCTTACTATATGACATAAGAACACTATGTGCTTTGGTTTTTCATTTTTCTGATTTTTAAATTTTAATGCCCATTTGAATCTTGGTCAAATCCTAGGTTTGACCAAGATTTAAACAAGTTTAAAACATGAAAATGAAAAGGGAAGCATGTATCCTTCTTAGTCACTCTAAAATGAAGTTTTTGGGAGGTTTTTGAAATTTCCATGTTTGAAACCCAAAACCACTTCTCTTCATGCTTGACTTCATAAGACAGAGTTTAGGGTTAGGGAGTATGTAGATACATGATTTGTATGGTTTGAATATGTGTAGACCTTGTTTATCACCTTTAATGCTTACTATATGACATAAGAAGACTATGTGCTTTGGTTTTTCATTTTTCTGATTTTTTTTAATTTTCTGCCCATTTGAATCTTGGTCAAATCCTTGGTTTGACCAATATTTAGACAAGTTTCTAGACCTTGTTTATCAACTTTAATGCTTACTATATGACATAAGAAGACTATGTGCTTTGGTTTTTCATTTTTCTATATTTTTATTTTATGCCCATTTGAATCTTGGTCAAACCTATATTTGACCAGGATTTAAACAAGTTTAAAACATGAAAATGAAAAGGTAAGCCTTGATCCTTCTTAGTCACACTAAAATGAAGCTTTTGGGTGGTTTTTGAAATTTCCATGTTTGAAACCCAAAAGTACTTCTCTTCATGCTTGACTACATAAGACAGAGTTTAGGGTTAGGGGGTAGACACATGATTTTTCTTGTTTGAATATGTCTAGACCTTGTTTATCAACTTTAATGCTTACTATATGACATAAGAAGACTATGTGCTTTGGTTTTTCATTTTTCTGATTTTTTTAATTTTCTGCCCATTTGAATCTTGGTCAAATCCTTGGTTTGACCAATATTTAGACAAGTTTAACACGTGAAAACGAACTGATAATCCCATTTGTTGACTCATTTAACTAGTTAATCCCATTTGTTGACTCTCTGTTGACCAGGCACTTGAGGTAAAACTGAGTATATTGCACTAGCCAGTATTAGTACTCAAGGGGAAAACCGAGCACACAAAAAATGCTACAGTATAAGACTCGAGAGTATATCTAAATTTCCAGGGTTAGACTCGAGTACGCGTGTTGCGGTGCAGAAGTGGAAGACGTGCAATTGTTGACGGGTACTGACGCGAGTCGCGGTGCAGAAGTCGAAGACGTGCAATTGTGGACGCGTGTCGCGTTGCAGAAGCCCAAGACGTGCAGACGTTAAATGGTGGACGCGTAGGACGCGGGTCGCATTAACCACCCCTCGCCTTTATAGACGCCTCCTCGCACTATCTCTGTCACTCTCACTCGCTCATGAAACGCCGCCTCTCACGTCCCATCATCTTCTCCAAAGCAAAAACCCTCTCCCTCTCTGCAGGCGAGATGGACATGGAGAATGCGAATCCCATCGTCCATGACGCCGTCGGCTCCAAGCGCGACGCCTCCCTCTTCGACGTCGTCCCCTCAAAGGCCGTCGCCGCCGCCGGTGGCGGTCGTATCCCGCCGGGATGGGACCCCTATGAGCCGGTGCCGTACATCTCGCCTCCGAACCCCTACGACACCTTCATGGACGACCCATGGAACGAGGTAACTATGGTTTGCTCCCTTTTTTCTTCGCCCATTCCTTTTTTAACCCTATTTTTGCTGGTTCCCTAGTAACTATTAGTGCCGATCTGTAGATGGTTGAGTATTGGGTTAATATTTGCGCCGATCGATTTTATTCCATTTTGCTTTGATCCCTTCTTGATTTCGTTTAAGATTTGGAGTTCGGCCGTTCGGTTAATTTATGCAAGTAATAATGGGATCTCAATCAGTTAATTTATGGGATCTCAGTCAGTTATTTTATGCAGGAATCAAAAGATATCAACCGTTTAATTTTGCAAATATTCTGGAATCTGTTCAAAATCAGATCTGGAATCTGTTTCTTTGCCTATGATGAATCGTTGGGCACAAATTTTTACAGAGTGGGTTCAGCGAACCATTGCTGTGTACAAATCTGTTGTGCATGAGCTATGGTTCGCTAACACCATCCCTGTAGACATATAATCGTGTCCACTCTAACTGAGGCTGGCTCTGTTTTTCCTTACTTTGTTATCATGCACGTTAGTCATCGTTGCATCTCATTCACTAATAGTTCCCGTTTGATATGGATCAGCTGTCTGGCAGCGACGTCGGCAGCGACGACGAGCACCATGACGTCAAGACTCGCCAGGTGCTGCGGAGGCTGCAGGTCGGCCAGTACGTCTCCTACTTCGCCAAGGGTGTCTACAGGTGCCCCTTCTGCACTAGGAGGCTCGGCCGCACTGACTTCAACTGCCTCCTCACGCATGCCGAGAACATCGGCAACACCAACCCCAAGGTCGGCGCGTCGGTGAACCCCCACTCCTTCCGCGCCAAGCACATGGCGCTCGGCATGCACCTCCGCAGCATCCAGCGGGTGGAGATCTCCGCCGGGCGCATGCCTCCGCTCAAGCCCAAGGCTCCCAAGGGGAGCAACAAGTGGAGGCAGATGGGGTAGGCGGAGTCCCGGACGTGTGCTGCTGCTGCTGCAAAGCAGCTTCTATTTTGTTGTTAGCTAGGGATCCCTTGTTGTTATGTTGTTAGTATGATGGTGTTGTGAAGAACCTCGAACCTGTTGGCTGCTGTGTATGCAGCTTATTATCTAGGGAGGGATCCCTATTATCTATCCCTATTCTACTGGAGTATATTTTGTTGGCCCTACTTTGTTTTCTCGATTTACTATTACTGCGAATTTGTCGTACGGAGTACATTACCCTGGAGATTTGCTTCTAGATTTAACTACATACATATGGACCAGAGGGAGTACTAGATTTGCTGCCATATTGGGCAAACAACGAGGGCCAAAAGGCACAAATAATTGAAGAAAGACAGAAATGCAAGCTTCTCTAGATTTGATACTTTTGGTTAATAAAGACAAAGAGACAGAGGGGGAAAAGGTGCTCTTAAAAATGCCAATTCGCGCCGAGAGAGACAGAACCCAGCTCCTGCTCACGTACAACCAAACGCGGTCTCGTCCTGTCCCACGCGGTCCCTTTCTACTAGCCCCACACGTCAGCACGGAACGGTCAACTAAACTGGAATCCTCCCGTCTGAGCTCCTTCTGCGGGTAACAAATAAGGGCTTGGCGAAAACTGAGGAAAAACATAAGGCAATCTTATTGACTAATATAGCTGTTTAATTAATAAAAGGATTAGCTACAACGTGCTCAGTTTGCCCATTTATTAAGGTATAAGACTGGCAGGAGAGAAAGTAATCGCTAGTTTCCTCATTTTGCCCCTGCATGCTCGCACGATTAAAGCTCCTTCCGCACGCGCTGGACTCCTCGTTTCCTTAAACCTCCTCGTTTCTCGGGATAGACCAACAGTTTTTCAGGATCTTGGGGTTTTTTTTTGACAATCAATACCACATATATTCATAGCAAAAATAGTACATGGTAGAGGGCTACATGACGACTAGATATATCACCAAAAAGGGTGATGCATGTCTCCTTCACCAAAACAGCTGAAACAAGCAGTACACGGACGCAAGTACACCACCATAATAATACTACTACATTAACACAAGTACGAGTAATAAAGTAAGAGTACTACTCCCTCTAATCTAATTTAAACCAAAATAAAACTTAAACTTCATCCTAAATTTGAACTAGTGCCTCGTCCTCGTTCTTCGCTCATTTTCTGATCCAAGACGGCGCAGAGTGCCAGAGTGCATGGCACGGAACTCTTCATCGGTGGCATGCCATGGGCATGTCACCGGATGCATGATTTTTTTCGCAATGTTTTAAATTTGAATTTAGGCCGCATGTCACACGGTGACATGGAAAAGGTGCATGTCACCTGGTGGTGGTAGGCAACTACCCTTATTTACGGCGGCGTAGGCGACTGGACGCCGCGTGGCCAGCCGCTGCCTCGTGGCCGCCTCGGTTTCCACGCGGGAGACCATTAAACGCCGACGACCAACCTTCCCGCGTCACGGTTAGCGACTATGACTATAAGGGCAAAACGCTAAACTCTCTCGTTCCATTCACTTTCTTCCTCTCTCCACCTAACAAACATTTGTTCGTCGCTCTCTCCTCCAGCAATGTCTTCAAAATTCAGGTCGTCGGCGGTCAAGTACGCGGAGAAAAAACGCCGGCTCGAAATTTCGAGAGACGCTTCCAGAAACCAAGTGGGCTCGCCGTCGCCGCCGCCGCCGCCGAAACGCGTCCGTGCTGTGCTCACCGGGTTAGTTTCCTTCGCCATGTACTTTCGTTTCTTTCGTCGCTCTCTCCTCCAGCAATTAATGTGTTCAAACTTCAGGTCGCCGGCGGTCAAGTACGCGGATAAAAAACGCCGGCTCGAAATTTCGAGAGACGGTTCCAGAAACCAAGTGGGCTCGCCGTCGCCGCCGCTGCCGCCGCCGCCGAAACGCGTCCGTGCTGTGCTCACCGGGTTAGTTTCCTTCGCCATGTACTTTCGTTTCTTCTTGCCCGGGCTCAAGCTCTTTAAGAGTCTCTATGGTTATACATCTTAAAGGGTTGGAAGTTCCAACGACGCCCCTACTGCACCAACTTCCACGACCAAGGAATCATCGTCGTCCGATGATTTCAACCCGGCCCTACCCCGGCGAAATGAGGTAGCACCAACTTCTTCTTCTTCTTCTTCTTCTTCTTCTTCCTTTGCGCTTACTTGCTACCGATGATTTCGCCCTGAAGGAAGCGGCGCCGACTATCGACACCACTGTCGCCATCTTGATGGAAAAAAACGAGGAGCTCAGCTTAGAGTGTGATCGCCTCCGAGACGATTTGGCTGCCAAGAAGAAGAATTCGAAAACTCTTGTGGAGCTCATTTGCAGCCTTCGAAATGAGCGCGATATGTTGAAGAACGAGCTGATTAAGCAGAAAGCATCAGCGGAGAAAGCCAGCAGCATACTCAAGACTGTGTGCCTCGACAGAGACAAGTCTGATATAGAGTACAAAATCCTTCTTCAGGATAAAGTACAGCTCCAAAAGTTGAACCTTGAATATGCTGACATCGCCATCCTTGCCCTTCTCGAGAGGCAGAAGGCACAAGATAAGTTGATGCACCTGATGTTGGAGAGCTGCAGTGAAAGAGAAGAGACATTGAAAGAAGTGAGCAGTTTGGTGGGATACATGAGTGACGTCGGGCGAACTTCGCAGAATCCGCCCCGGCTGAGCTCAAATTCCAGCGGAACCAGCTTTCAGCAATGCATGTTAGGCGCACCTACAACTTCTACTCATTGATTAGAGGTCGCACGACATGGCATTTTCCCTCGAAATAGTAGTACTGTACTAATAGTTGTACTACTTAATATGTACCTTTTTGTAAAATAATTTCTTACATGTATTAGAAACTACCCCTCTCGTTTCTGGATGCACCCGGGACATTGTCATCCGGCCCTCTTCTGGACAAACCCCCTCGGGAAGGGCGGTATATTTTGCACATTTCGCTACTAGTACTTCTAATTCCACCGCTTATTTTTCTAATCCGTTAAATCGTTAATTGGATGACCAACTGATGGAAGCTGCGATAGATTAGACCAACAAGTGGTGAATTGTGCAAAAGATATGTCCGTGTTTTATGCAAAAGAGTGATATGGGGATCTGGTGGAATCTTGAATTTCCTCTTCAGTGGTAGGCATGCTTCACTTATAGCTGGAGTACATTGCGGACCTGGTGCATTTCGTCAGTACCGATCAGCTATTTTTGCTTATCCGGGAAGAAAAGGTAGTACTAGCCTTTTCTGTGAGATGTCTTTTCAGTGCTACGGAGTTGTCTGTTCACTGCTTGCTTTGTCTGTCGGTGACTTTGCCAAGCTGACTTTGCCATGACTTTGGGTGACTGATATGTGGACCACAGTTGTAAGTGACTCAAAGTCACTGACTTTGGGGACTCGTGAATGCTTCGTATATTTCTGACGGTTTCTGAATTATGTACTCCGTACAACTTTTGTAATATTGGTCAAACTAGTTTTGACCAGGGTTTGTGTAGGGTGTTTTTTTTTGGTTGGTCCAAATGGTGTTGTGTGGTCCAAATGTGATGTATCATCACACCACCATGTGCCCCCCTCCCCCCACCCCACCCCTAGGTTTTGGTAATGCCATTCTGATACATGCTTCTTAGAAGGAGTACATTTTTTCCGTTAGGGCATGACAATTTTGAAAAATTCAAAAAAAAATGGGAAGACAGAATGGTAACATCATTTTCCATGTGATGATGCACCCCTGTGCCAAATTTTGGTTCATTTTAAGAATGTAAGGTGACAAATTACTCGAGGAAGCTAGTTGGAGTAGACGGGCATGATCGGATTGGCATAGGCGATTTATTTTTTGAAGGATGTTATTTTTCATAGACAATATCTGACACAAAAAATAAAATGTTAAGGTCTCATATTATTCTGAATGATTTTGAATTACTTATGACGTTTGGAAGTATTGGTATACATGAGTCCCAGATGAAGTTAAATGGTCCAAAAAAAAGTTTCGTACACGTCTCCCAGAAAGTGGAAAGTCGAGTACATGCATGACTTCACGCGTCCACTACTGGATACAGGGGGTCGGAGGCTATAACATAATCGGCCTCATCATCTCTCGCGAGCTCGTCCTCTCCACTCCCCCAACTTGCCTCCCCCACACTGTGAAAACCCCCATCCACTCACCGCACCTCTGAGGCATCGACTTTCCCGTTTCCAACCACAACAGCATGAAGATAGGTATTGCATACGAGGCGGAGCAATAGGCGACCGCCCACGCAGAGGATGCCTCTACGGTAGTGGCCGTCGTGGTGGGTGAGGCTTCACCGGGCACCCAAGCCGCTCGTCTCCTCTGCTTGTCGGATTCTTCAACCTCGGTCGAAATGGGCATCCTAGCCGTCACGACGGGTGAGGCTTCACCGGGCACCCATGCCGCTCGTCTCCTCTGCTTGTCTGGTTCTTCGACCTCGGTCGAAACGGGCGTCCTGGCCGTCGAGCAGAAGGTGGATACCAACGTTGTTTATCCCGCCGAAGATGTGCACGGCGTTGCAGGCCACCACGGCGAGGTCTTCCTAGGCCCGATGCTGGACGCGAACCTCGACCCCTTCGATGATTTCGGCCCAAACGTTCAGTTCCAGGAGGATGTTGAGGGTGATGACGAGGAGGTACTTCTCTTTTACCGAAACTGTCCCAACCCTCTTTGTGTCATATTGCTGTTCACATGGTTTGCACGAGCCTGGTTCTTGATTGATTTGATATCCTACCTTGTTCTTGTAGATGTAATTGATTCTACGATTCGTAAGATCAGATTCTAGTTTAATTTCGACTAATCTGCCATGTAGTCATATAATCAATTTATGTGTTCATACTTAGTGGACTTGCAATTGTTGTGGCTAATGTTCATGGTTGTTCATAGGGTTTCTCATGATTTATTACGATTTCTTCTGCCATTTACTTGTTCTACACATTTAATTTTAGGGTTTCTAAGGTTTGATTATGTTAGTGGAGTATTTATTCGATCTGTCATAAAAACTTGATTATGTAGTACTTAATAATTCATAGGAGTATTCTGATGACATGGACAACAACAAGGTGCGCAGGGACCGGAAAAGCCGCTATGTTCTCAAGCGGCTGAAGGGTGGTGAAATTCGTTTCTGCATACGCGCGGGGAGCTATTTTGCCCATTATGTGGCAAATTTCTCTAGAAGGACATCCACAGCCTGATCCAACATGCGATGGGTGTAGGCCTAAGTACATAGGGGGAAACACCGCCCTGCAACCAAGGCCAAGTACGCATCATATGGCCTCTTCCTCCAGAATTACGTCTTGCCTAGCTTGCTCCACGTCAACGCCCCTGCTGCTGGCCCTCATGCTCCTGGTCATGTTTAAAGTTCATATGTGTAATCTTAATCCCTTTGGAAGTTCAGCATTAAACTCTACTAGTACAACCGTGGTGGTCTTGTGATGTAGTACTCTTTTGATGCATTTGTGATGTAGTAGTACTTTTTTTTGAAATGATATAGTACTATCTAAGAAAAGTACTCCCTCCGATTCACATTCATTTCACATCAAGAAATATGGATCAGAGCGAGGGAGTAAATTAAACATGGCATCTCGTGCATGAAGCTTGACATATCGATCAGGTTGGCTAGAATAGCAATACAATGTTGCTCATTAGGCAAATGCATGCCATGTACGATAGTATACATCCAGTAAAGAAGTCTATACTGACATAAAAAAACTACTTTGGGGATGAGAGTCAATTGGGGCATCTACAATATAGAAAATCTTGCTCGTAGATGATTTTGGCTAAGAGGGTTTTACTCACATTACACGTGCCACTTTCCTTGTCTGCAAAACAAGTTCCAATAAAGGGAGAGGAAAGAAGAGGGTATTGTGGGCGAGATTGAACACCTTTTTTATGTGTTAATCTGAGGCCTCGTTTAGATGAGGATTTCGACTTATGCCTAACAGCTCAACACATCCACAAATAACTCTGCTTGCGCACACCACCGTTCATTAAAAATAACAATATTAGCTCGCAAGATTAAGAACAAAGTGAATTTAAGTAACTTGGTAAGCTTTTCAAGCAATATATTCAGAGAAAGAGCACACATGTTCGGCTCAAAATAATCATAAGAGAAGAACAATAAATCTAAGACACCACATGGATTCATACCTTGAGTCGACGCTGGCTCGTAGAAGGGCGGCCGCGCCTCGAGGATGCCGGGGACGTCTCCACCTCGGTCTCACATGTGACTGCTTATCGGCGGGTGGTGCGCCGCGCCATGTAGAAGATCTATCAAGAGATGAGAGCCCGATGACGCTACCGACGCCTCAACCTTGATAGCACCGACTTGTTGCTCCGCACCGAGATGCGCCACGTGCAAGATTTAGCGGATGCACTAATTTTAGAGATATGTCATGATCATTGTAACAAATTTCAACGTGATGATGATTTGATCTTGTACTCGGCCTTGAACATAAGAACTAGTACAATCTCACCTTTTTTTATCATTATCCTTTGCGAGATTTAGCGGTTGCGCCAAATTCAGAGAAATATCATGATCATGGTAACACAATTTTCAATATAATGATGATTTGATGTTGCACTCGACCTTGAACATAAGTACTAGTACGGTCTCACAAATTTGTATCATTATACTTTGCAAGTTTTAGTGGATGCGCCCATTTTCAGAGGTAGATCATGATCATGGTAAGTTGGTAACAAATTTTCAACGTGATGATGATTTGATTTTGCACTCGGCCTTGAACAGAGGTACTAGTACGGTCTCACAATTTTTTATCATTATACTTGGACGGTGGCCAAATTCAAAATCTCATAGCGGCAAAACTTCCCGCCCACAAAATACAAAAATTTCACACGCTTCCAAATTCCCATTCTACCCCTGTGGAGATGACAGCAAAGTCGGTTGGTGGGGGGGTCTGCCCGTCATTTTTTGGATCACCACCTCCCTAGCCCGGAAACCCTCCCAAAAAAATTCATTCAGACCACCCACCGGAACTTCCCAAGTCCCTCTCTCCCACCTCCACGACCACCGCACCGGAACATCCCCGCCGGACTTCCCTGGCCTACCCGAGGCCTCGCGATCCTCGTCATCCGGCTGCCTGCCGGAGCCGCTTCATCGACGCCGTCATCAACCGGACCGGATCATCCCCGCCGAACCTCGAAACCATATGCTCATCCAGCAGTCTACCGCAGTCGCTTCAGCTGCGGTATCGTCCACCCCGCCGGAGCCGCTTCGCCGGATCCGTCGTCCACCGCATCGGATCTTGCTCACCGACACCGCTGTGCATGAACCGGATCTGCTTCACCGGCGCAGTGCATGATCTAAACTCTTCTACTATCGCTTTTCTATTGCTTGCCTGCAAGTTCTTGTTTAATCTTGGGGGAACCTGTTTGTGCTAACGACGCGCCGTTACGTTTTTGCAGATGAGATGAGTAACCATGAAGTGTAATGGCCGTCTCTCCAACCCCAAGTAGCACATGTAGCGTACTTCATCACCGGATCTATCAACCCCAGGAAGATCTGCTGTGACTCCCACAGAGTGCTTCTCCTAATGTAAGTCCCTTGTTTTAGCGCCATGTTCTGGGTTCAGATGCTTGTTTGTCTGAAGCTCTTTTAGTTCATTCCTAGCTATGACCGTAACACGTTGCTATTTTCTACTTCATTGCTAACTTTAAGCGATTGAACATTTTGGTTTGCATTCCCTGCTCTGTAGATGTAGCCATCATAACTTCTATCTTGCTCAGTCGTTGTTACAAAAATTATACTGTAGGTATTATAGTAACATCCTGCTATTATTTAGTTCATGGCCAATTTTAAGTAATTGCACATGTTGGTTCGCATTCCCTGCTCTATAGCTTTTGGCATCGTAACTTCTATATTTGGTTTACATTCCCTGCTCTGTAGATCTAGCCATCATAACTTTATCTTGCTCAGTCGTTGTTACAAAAATTATGGCCTGCTACTATGTTGTTTGTGCCAATTTTTTACTCCATGAACATGTTGGCTTGCATTCCCTGTACTACAGGTGATGCCATTGTTTTGTATCTAGTTCATTGTAAGCTAACAAAGTAAGGACTTAGTTTGGCATGCTATCACTCTGCTATCTAGCCTGTAGTACAAATAAACTTGTCATATACTACTAGATAATAATTTTGCGTGCCATCTTGTTCTTCAAAAGCTGCATTATTGACTTGTTTCTCTGACTTGGCATGACGCTCACATATGGAAAGCTGAACATATTGGTTTGCATTCCCTCTTATACAAGTTCACAGGTGATCCCACTATATTCTGTATCTGGTCCATCCTAAGCTCCAGCATTAACTATCCTCTATGTGTTGCTCATTACAAGTTTATATCCCGAAACATCTTGATTTGCATCCCCTTCACTATAAGTTCAGGAGTATTATTTAGTTCACGGGCAAAATGAAGTAATTGCACTTGGCACATGTTGGTTCACATTCCCTCCTCTTTAGCTTTTGCCATCGTAACTTCTATTTTTGGTTTACATTCCCTGCTCTGTAGATGTAGCCATCATAACTTCATCTTGCTCAGTCGTTGTTACAAAATTTATAGCCTGCTACTATGTTGTTCATGCCAATTTTGTACTCCCTGAACATGTTGGTTTGCATGGGACTCGACAGTAGTAAGTCTGCTGTTTCATTCTAACATGCTCTGTTATATTGGCTGTTGGTATGCGGCATGCACTCTTTGTTTGCTTATTGTGCGCATTACAATGATCTTGTTATAACGACGAAATGATGAGTTCCAAATTCTTTGGCAAACAATATTGTAGTGTCTTTGCCTTTCCATTGTTGTTGTCTTAACTTGTAATGTCTTTGTTTCAGATATAGGTGCTGCATGGACAACTTAAAAGATTGCTGGATCGCTTCATTGTATTGCTAGGTTTAATTACCATTCAATTTCTCTGGGTTCTGTAATATTTTTTCAATGCCTTGCAGCTGATGTAATATTTAGTTAGTTTTTATAGTTCTTTCGCGCATTTTTTCTTTGGTGCTTGTGGTAAGTGAGGCTATCCGACAGAAATCAATGCTGCGTAAATATTCTCAGTATCTAAATCACGAATTCCCATCCCTTAAACGGCCCAATTAATCGAAATCACATATGTGCCTGCCCGCAAAATCCTAAAGCGCATATTATGCCGGCATATAAACAACAACTAAACGGGCTGGCCCACTTACTTCTTGGGCCAGCCCATGTGAGTTACGGTGGACCCCACACTCTAATTGGGCTGGCCCACTTGCTTTAAGGTGGACCCCACCCACTACTGGGCCGGCCCACTAATTAGTTGGGCCAGCCCATTTGCTTTTGTGGTGGACCCCACATACTAAACGGGCCGGCCCTTCAAGAGGAAAGTGGGACCCACCTGTGTTTTTGGCCCGGCCCACTATCTTGTTGGGCCGCCCACTTGCAGTATGGTGGACCGCATACTAATTGGGCCGGCCTTTTAACAGGAAAGTGGGGCCCACCGTGCTTTTACCGCTATGGGCCGGCCCACTTTCTATATGGTGGTCCCACATGGTAAATGGGCCGGCCCTTTAATAGTAGGTGGGACCCACCTGTGTTTTGGCCCGGCCCACTATCTTGTTGGGCGGCCCACTTCCTACATGGTGGACCCCACATAACAAATGGGCCGGCCCATTAACAGGAATGTGGGACCCACATGTGTTTTTGGCCCGGCCCACTATCTTGGTGGGCCAGCCCACTTGCTATATTGTGGACCCCACATACTAAATGGGCCGGCCCTTTAACAGGAAGGTGGGTCACTGTTTTTGGCCCGCCACTATCTTGTTGGGCTTACCACTTGCTATATGGTGGACCCCACATACTAAATGGGCCGCCCTTTACCAGGATAGTGGGACTCGCCATGTTTTTTGGCCCGGCCACTAGCTTGTTGGGTCGCCCACTTGTTATATGGTGGACCCCACACACTAAATGGGCCGCCTTTTAACAGAAAGTGGGACCCACCTGTGTTTTTTGGCCCGGCCCACTTGCTTCTTGGGCTGCCCGCTGTAAGGTGGACCCCACATGTTAAATGGGCTACTCATTTAAGTTTTGACCACTAACCTTAGAGGTTAGGCCCACCCACGTAATTAATGGACCAGCCCAGCTATATAGTTGACCGGTCAAACTATGTCATCGGCCGACCCGCTTAGGACGTGGAGGCCTCGTGTGGGCCTACCATCTACCACGGGGTTTCAGCCGGTTAACGCCGTTAACTGGCAGTTAACGGCGTCTGCCACGTGTCAGTTTGCATGACGTCAGCAGTCAACGGGCTCCCGAAAACACTTCCGCAACGGTCCGATTTTCCGTGGCGGAAGGGCGCCCAAGCGCGACGGACCGAAAAAATCGTCGTTGGACTTTGCCTGACGCAGTTTCCACAACAGAACCCATATCGTCGGGTTAGGCCCATAGGCGACGAAAAATGCCCCTTAGTTGACGATTTTGGGACGTTGTCTATCAGAACTTTTCTTGATCAATGGCGGCAGGTGGGGGTTTGAGTTGGAGAACAGAGGCTCTCAAACTGGGCACTGCTGGATAGGATGCGAAAGCGCCATGGCGGAGACGCAGGCGCGTGCTATGGAAGATGGGCGGAGTGGGGATAGACGACGGAGGTGAACCGAGACGCTCCTCCTCTTATGCATATACTGCCTACTGCAGTTTCGAGGAGAGTGTGAATGTGTTCAAAAAAAGAGGAGAGTGTGAATGTGTTCAAAAAAAGAGGAGAGTGTGAATGTGTTCAAAAAAAGAGGAGAGTGTGACTGTGACCCGACACCCGAGTAGGAGCCGAGCAGACGGACTATAGGAGTAGCCCCATCATTACAGAACATTAATCGTGCTTCCTACAATAAATAAGTGAAACATCCCAGGCTTGTGTTGTCTAATCAAATCGATGGCCATGTCAGTATTATGGTGAACAAATAAAACAAATACACACCAACCTTGTTCTTTTTGCAACGTACACCAACCTAGCAAGGCATCAACCTTCTCGCCATCAACTACGACTCCGTGGCTCCGTCCCACCAAAGTTGTCTCAACTTTGTAAAAAAAATACATCTATCCATCTAAATTTTAACAAAGGTGAGACACTTTTGGTGGGACCGAGGGAGTACAAAAAAACTTCACTACTCCATGCTAGTATCGGCCACTAATTCAAATTTCAACTGAAGGCGTGCTATTTTATGGTCCTGAAAATTGCCAAAAAAAATACAACCCAAAAATGCAACAGATCCATGTTAAGGGGGTACACCCTACGCAATATACATTAAGAAACTTCGAAACTTCAGCGACCTTGTAAGAATGCCCATGACAGTGCAGTTTTGCCAAATTAGGAAGAGACGAAATATGAATTCAACCAAAGAAATCTAAACGAATCCTTAGACAATAGCATAGTTAACACGTTCAGAAAAAAATGATGACTCCAAAAGAACAACATTAGCAAGAAATACTCCATTTTAGTTTGAATTTGCAGTCACATACATAACTAGTAGTACTGCCAAAATACTATAATACTCCGAGCTGCATTCTAGCACTCCAACTAGCTAGCTAATAGTTCTGGAGTAGTAGTACTACTATACAAGTCCAAAATACATCCGAACGAACCCTACTTCGAACTAAACTACTCCCTCCGATCTTCGAGTAACTACATTGCAGTATGACTAAACGAAGATTATTGTATAACCTTCTTGTTGATGCAAACGCAGATAGGCAACACACGCTGCCCTCCATTCTGCTTCGCGTAACGGGGCGGCACCGCCAGGAAAGAAGTGAGCTGCTGCAACATGATCGAGCTAGGCGTCGGGGAGCTCGTCGGCTCGATTACCGCCATCAAGGTGTCCGTCGAGAGGTCACTGGTCCCAGCCGTCGCCGGCGCCGGCGGACCAATCACCAACAGCTGCGCCTTGTACATCGGAAACAAGCACGCGGCCGACCTGATGCACACACAGGACACAATGGTGGTCGGGCCGAGCGCTCCAACGGTGATGGCGAACACGCTACCGTCTTCTTCCCCACTGCCGATGAACAGGTGTCCCCGCGGTTGTACCGGAACACGAACTATGCACCAGGCGGGTATGCCATACTGGAACGTAAACACTGGGATGGAGTGGGATGCTTGGAGGTGTACCAGGAGCTCCCGCGGCGGGCCGGTGAAGCTGCAGCCGGTATTGATGGCCTCTGTGCAGCCGCACGGAC
Source organism: Lolium multiflorum (assembly GCA_030979885.1). Lineage (NCBI taxonomy): Eukaryota > Viridiplantae > Streptophyta > Magnoliopsida > Poales > Poaceae > Lolium > Lolium multiflorum. The sequence goes on from CM061748.1 coordinate 53,190,990, forward strand.
CATGCGGGCACGCGATATAGTGCTTGTAGGACTCCGTGGAGGCGACCAAGCTCTGGCAGCCGACGCACTTGACCATTGCCCCAGATCGATTCGACGGCGGCAATCTTGGCCCAGATCGATTCGACGGCGGCAACCACGCCGGCTGCTCGCACTTCTTGCACGGGTTCGGCGCAAGCTCGCCGACGCAGCGCCGACAGCCCATATGACCGCCCTTGCACTGCACGGAACAACGTACGTGGCATCAGTTGTCATTGACATTTCTCACAGGTGAACCTAAGAATGAAATCGGAAGGGAGCGACCTTGGATATGGGGGGTTTGAAGGGCAGCAGGCAGAGGGGGCACAAGAAGAGGGCCTCCTCCATCTTCAGAGAAGAGTGATCGGGAAAACGAGAACGGGATGGGTTCTTTTTTTTATACATGCCTTGGAGTGGAGTATGGATACTACTACTTATAGGAAGAACTTCCTTGCTAAGAATCGGCGTCGGCCGTACGCAAGCATAGATGCACCAGCGGCTCTGCAGTTTGTCAAAATAAAAGGACAGAGCTGCAGTGACTTGAAGTCTCCAAATCTCATTGTGACTTGGTGCCACCATCTACCAACCATTTGAGATCCAACGTTCCAAACTAATCTCTTATTTCGAACCTAAAAACAAAAATTATGAAAAAAATCCAGTAAAATGTAGATGCCTTGTTCTAAAATCTGTGAATATTTCATCCCACTCGGACGATTAGCTTGTGATTAAAGAGCTTTTTACGTATACGAGCACTAGTTTAAACTAAATACTCCCTCTGATTCATATTAATTGACTTCAATATGGATGTATCTAGAACTAAAATGTGTCTAGTACATCCATATTAGAGTCAATTAATATGAACCGGAGGGAGTATATATTTGCTCACAAACCTTTGATTCAAATCGAATGAAACTTCACCAAAATATAAATCGAAATATGCACGATTAACTGGAAGTTCTTGAAATATTTCTGAGCAATTATAATAATTATTTAGTTTAAATTCTAAGTCGATCGCATACATTGGATCTGAGATGGATGGTGGATGGTGGCACCAAGTCACTGTGAAACTTGGAAGTATCAAGTCAGTGAAGCTCTATCCCAAAATAAAAGCTTCGTGAAGGGGGCAGTTTGGTTCAAAAAAGAAGACAGTGCCAAGCAGTTGTCAAACAATACCCATATAGTCAAATGTACTCCCTCTGATTCAAATGAATTGACTCAACTTTGTCTAGATATATGGATGTATCAAGTCACTGAAGCTAAAATAAAAGCTTCATGAAGGGGGAAGTTTGGTTCGAAAAAAATACAGTGCCAAGCAGCTGTCAAATAGTACCATAACGTCAAATGTACTCCCTCCGATTCAAACGAAATGACTCAACTTTGTATTTTGCATGTTAAAGGTTTTTCGTAAAACTTGGCCAATCTTAACATAGTTTGCCTTTCTAAAAAAAGATATAAGCCCTAAGGCTCCTTTGATTCATAGGATGGGAAAACCATAGAAATATGGAAAACATAGGATTGAGATTTAATGGCTAGTTGAATCATATAGGAAGATGAGTTGTGTTTGATTGTGCCAAAGGAAATTTTCCATGAGGTATGACCTAATGTTTTATTCTTATAGGATTTGCACTGCAAGATTCCTATAGGATATGTTCCTATGAATCAAACAACTAGTGTGGGGAAAATTCACATGTGATCTAAATCCTACATAATTCCTATACAAATCCTATATATGAATTTTAGTTGTTAGGTCACTTAAAATGACTTCACTTGAAGAGTTACATTTTTGTTTTTTCTGAATTAGTAGTGATGCCTAACCATATATATACCTAAACCAAGAGAATCAGCATAAACTTATGTATATTAATAGTAAGCGCATATATGAATGTTTTTTATCTACAAACCCAGGGTCATATATATGTACATAGAAACATGCATATATGCTAGTTTTTGTACCTTGGTGTGTTCCTCTTTTGGGCTATCTCTTTTTTGTTCACCGATTCACAACCAACGCCCTAGATTAATTTGGCACTTAAAAAATAACATTTTGTTTTTGGCGCACTAACACAAATAGTAGTAGCACGGTCAACACTGTAGAGAAGTACAAAATAAATGTGTGTGGGAAAAAATGACTTAAAGTGACCATTACATTGAGAAAAAGGGTAGAACCAAGCATTGCACAGGGAAAAAGCAGTGTAGTGCCCAGAAGAAAAAAACAAGTTGGGTTATACTCCCTCCATCCTGAAATAATGGGTGTAGAGTTAAAATTTGTCCATAAAAGAGTGTACTTCTCGTTTTGCAATGCACTTCAAAATTTGTCCACAAAAGAGTGGTAGTAAAAAATATTTCTTTCTCATCACGAGGGATATAGTTTCTTCACGACTAGTACGTACTACCTCCATCACAAAGCTTAAGTCTTTTTTTAAGAGTCAAAGCAAGTAAAGGTTGACGAAAATTTAGAACAATCTATCAACTAATATAATATTTTGTAGATACCATACCAAAAAAAATCGTTGTCTATGTATTGATATTAATTTTGTATTTTGCATGATAATGATTTTTGGTAAAATCTTAGTTTACCTTGACATAGTTTGAGCTTCTAAAAATAATATAAGCCTTACGCTTTGGGATGGAGGTAGTAGTATTTAGCATAATATGGTTTTCTTATTTACTACATGCATTTAGATCATTGGAGGTGGAAAAGTTGAAGAGGAAAGTGATGGTCGATGACAGTTTCCCAATGTAATAATAAAATCCTTAATATGCCTTGAAAACCCACACGTACGCTCTTTCTAGGACAGAGGCAGTATGAGGTAATGCACCCACGCGCTGTCATCTGCCGGTTCGTGCTATGTCTCCCAAATCTTGAAATATCGTCAGTTATCCATTTCACGTCCACACTTCTCCCTCTCTCCACGGACTAGGAAAAAACCCTCTCTTCACTTCCCCTTCCCATTCCACCGATGGAGAGCCCAACCGACGCCGTCAACGCAGCGAAAGCGAAAGCCGCGCGGCTGGCCTTAGCCGCAGAGGAGGCGTCCAGAGCCGCGACCGCAGCACGCATGGCCGCAACGGCGGCGATCATTGCCGCAGCGGATGCCAAAGACGAAGCGGAGGCCATTGCCGAAGGTCGGGCCATCGGTCGCTCATCGGCATCTGATGCTGTTGGTAGATGGGTCCACTCTCTTGGGAAGCATCCCCTAGATGACGAGGACGAGGTTGAACTCATCTTTGAACCGCCGCCGCCGACCTTCGACGAGAATATCGTCGACGAGGGGGAGGAAGTATGTTCCGATTCACCTCTCTCCCTTATTCAACATAGCCCTGTATCGATTTGCGCTATGGTCTCTCCCTCTTTTTTTTGCGCTATAGCGTTTTGAATTAGCGTCAGAATCTTTTTAGATTCATATTCAGTATTAGTTGCAACTGCTACATATTTGCTTCACATCCGATTCACCTCTCTCCCTTATTTAACATAGCCCTGTATCGATTTGCTCTATGGTCTCTCCCTCTTTTTTTTGCGCTATAGGGTTTTGAATTAGCGTCAGAATCTTTTTAGATTCATATTCATTATTAGTTGCAACTGCTACATATTTGCTTCACCTGTTTATTTGGCATGTATCAGGTTGCTACTGATGAGGTTGACAGCGATGTCGAGTCGCGTCATAGGAAGGCCAGGGCCACTCTCAACAAGCTTAAGGCGGGGAAGTTCGACAAGTATTGGAGTGAACCCTGGACTGGTGCCAGGAACAGCTGCCCCTTCTGCACAAAGAGCATAAAGGTTGACTTTCGAAGCGTCCTGCAGCATGCCGAAGCCGGTGGGTCCGGCTGTCTCAAAGTTGGGGAAACTGTTAACCGATCCGGCTTCATAGCCAACCACATGGCCTATGGGCTATTCCTAAGGAAGAAATTGAACCAAGCTATCGAGACCGGTCGTGTGCCTCCTCCCAAGCCCAAGCCACCAAAGATTAAAGGTATGGGCAGCAAGAAGCAGAAGAAGCGGGACCGGGAGGAGGCGACAGGAAGAAGATGGTAAATATACTCCGTAACTGTTGTGCATGTTTGTCTCTCCTACTGCTTCAAAAGCAGCATCTTTTGTTGAACTCTGTTTATGTTTGCTGCTCAGCAGCGTTTGTGGTGAACCTATTAGCTTAATTAGGGGTTGTTGAACTATGTCTGTGTTGAACCTTGCTTAATTAGGTTGTGTTGAACTCTGTTTGTGTTGGCGTGGGAAGGGGGGCATGATGCTACCCTGAATTTGCGGGACCCCCAAAAAACTTGCAAATACGAGTGATGCATCCAAAAGGAACAAACTTTTACATGGTAGACCCCAGTCTGAAAGCAAGAAATGCGATCGGGTCCTTAACAGCCACCGCCCGGATTGATCGGGTATTTTGCCTGCCTACCGCATGTGACTTGTGCTCACTGAAGTTTGGGACCTCACGCATGGGCACCACACGTAAGTGACAGACCTGTTGGTGTAAAAACTCGGGTGATTATTATACTGCATTAGTACAAAGTTTCCTATGGATTCAAGGGTTGGAAAGCCAAGTTAACTCATTTTCATGACTAAGAAGGAGCCAGGCTTACTTTTTCATTTTCATGTTTTAACTTGTTTAAATCTTGGTCAAACAAAGGATTTGACCAAGATTCAAGTGGGCATAAAAATTCAAAAAAGAAATCAAAAAAAAACCAAAGCACATAAGCTTCTTATGTCATATAGTAAGCATTACAGTTGATCAACGAAGTCTAGACATATTCAAACCAGAAAAATATTGTATATACCCCCTAACCCTAAACTCTGTCTTATGAAGTCAAGCATGAAGAAAAGTGGTTTTGGGTTTCAAACATTGGAAATTGAAAAAACTCCCAAAAGCTTCATTTTGGAGTGACTAAGAAGAATCCAGGCTTTCATTTTCATTTTCATGTTTTAAATTGGTTTAAATCTTGGTCAAACCTAGGATTTGACCAAGATTCAAATGGACATAACAAATTCAAAAAAATCAAAACCAAACACATAGTCTTTTGATGTCATATAGTAAGCATTCAAGTTGATAAACAAAGTCTAGACATATTTAAACAAGAAAAATCATGTATATACTTGGCCCCTAACCCTAAACTCTGTCTTATGAAGTCAAGCATTAAGAGGAGTGGTTTTGGGTTTCAAACATGGAAATTTAAAAAACCTCCCAAAAGCTTCATTTTGGAGTGACTAAGAAGAATCCAGGCTTACTTTTCATTTTCATGTTTTAAACTGGTTTAAATCTTGGTCAAACCTAGGATTTGACCAAGATTCAAATGGGCATAACAAATTCAAAAAAAAACTAAACACATAGTCTTTTGATGTCACATAATAAGCATTCAAGTTGATAAACAAGGTCTAGACATATTCAAACCAGAAAAATCATGTATCTACCCCCTACCCCTAAACTTTGTCTTATGAAGTAAAGCACGGAGAGATATCATTTTGGGTTTCGAACATGGAAAATTTAAAAAAACCTCCCAAAAGCTTCATTTTGGAGTGAATAAGAAGGATCCACACTTACTTTTCATTTTCATGTTTTAAACTTGTTTAAATATTGGTCAAACCTGCAAGGATTTGACCAAGATTCAAATGGGCATAAAAATTCAAAAAAAAAACCGAAAACCACTTCTCTTCGTCCTTGACTTCATTAGACAGAGTTTAGGGTTGGGGTATATACATGATTTTTAATGTTTAAATATGTATAGACTCCGTTGATCAACATGAATGCTTACTATAACTTAAGAAGCTTAATTATGTGCTTTGGTTTTTCATTTTTTGAATTCTTTATTGAATTTTTATGCCTATTTGAATCTTGGTCAAATCCTAGGTTTGACCAAGAATTAAACAAGTCAGTAACATGAAAATGAAAAAGTAAGCCTGGATCCTTCTTATTCACTCAAAAAATGAAGCTTTTGGGAGGGTTTTTGAATTTTCCATGTTTGAAACCCAAAACCATTCCTCTTATATGCTTGACTTCATATATATCACAGAGTTTAGCCTTAGGGGGTATATACATGATTTTTCTAGTTTGAATATGTCTAAACCTTGTTTATCAACTTGAATGCTTACTATAAACCAAAAATTCATGTATCTACACCTAACCCTAAACTATGCATGAAGAGAAGTGGTTTTGGGTTTCAAACCTGGATATTTCAAAAACCCTCCCAAAAGCTTCATTTTGGAGTGAATAAGAAGGATCAAGGCTTAATTTTTCATTTTCATGTTTTAATCTTGTTTAAATCTTGGTCAAACCTAGGATTTGACCAAGATTCAAATGGGCATAATTTAAAAAAATGAAAAATCAAGGCACATAGTCTTCTTATGTCATATAGTAAGCATTCAATTAAGTTGATAAACAAGCTCTGGACATATTCAAACCAGAAAAATCATGATGAATCTACCCCCTATATATCCCTAAACCCTAACTTATGAAGTCAAGCATGAAGAGAAGTGGTTTTTGGTATAAATCATGGAAATTTCATATTCATGTTTATTAAACTTGTTTAAATCATGGTCAAACCTAGGATTTGACCAAGATTCAAATGGGCATAAATATTCAGAAAAAACAAAAAATGGAAAATCAAGGCACATAGTCTTCTTATGTCATATATATAGTAAGCATTCAATTAAGTTGATAACAAGGTCTAGACATATTCAAACGAGAAAAATCATGTATCAAGCTACCCCTAACCCCAAACTCTGTCTTATGAAGTCAAGCATGAAGAGAAGTACGTGGTTTTTTGGTTTCAAACATGGAAATTTCAAAAACCCTCTCAAGAGCTTCATTTTGGAGTGACTACGAAGGATACATGCTTAATTTTCATATTCATGTTTTAAACTTGTTTAAATCATGGTCAAACCTAGGATTTGACCAAGATTCAAATGGGCATAATTTAAAAAAAATGTAAAATCAAGGCATATAGTCTTCTTATGTCATATAGTAAGCATTCAATTAAGTTGATAAACAAGGTCTAGACATATCAAACCAGAAAAATCATGTATCTACCCCTATATATCCCCAAACTCTGTCTTATGAAGTCAAGCATGAAGAGAAGTGGTTTTTGGTTTCAAGCATGGAAATTTCAAAAACCTCCCCAAACTTCATTTTAGAGTGACTAAGAAGGATACAAGCTTGCCTTTTCATTTTCATGTTTTAAACTTGTTTAAATTATCTTGGTCAAATCTAGGATTTGACAAGATTCAAATGGGCAAACATATGATAAGTGATGCAAATATCATTTCTAAGTGCGGGCAAACCAGAGATATGTGGTTTTTGGTTTCAAACATATTCAAACGAGAGAAATCATGTATCTACCCCCTAACACTAAACTCTGTCTCATGAAGTCAAGCGCATGCATGAAGATATGTGGTTTTTGGTTTCAAACATGGAAATTTCAAAAACCCTCCCAAGAGCTTCATTTCGAAGTGATTAATTAAGAAGCATACATGCATGCTTACTTTTTCATATTCATGTTTTAAACTTATTCAAATCTTGGTGAAACCTAGGATTTGACCAAGATTCAAATGGGTATAAAAATTAAAAAAAAACAAAAAAGGTCTTCTTATGTTATATAGTAGGCATTCAATTAAGTTGATAAACAAGTTCTAGACATATTCAAACAAGAAAAATCATGCATGTATCTACCCCTAACCCTAAACTTTGTTTCATGAAGTCAAGCATGAAGATATGTGGTTTTTGGTTTCGAACATGGAAATTCAAAAACCCTCCCAAGAGCTTCATTTTGAAGTGACTAAGAAGCATACATGCTTACTTTTTCATATTCATGTTTTTAACTTATTCAAATCTTGGTGGAACCAAGGATTTGACAAAGATTCAAATGGGTATAAAAATTCAAAAAAAACAAGGTCTTCTCTTATGTTATATAGTAAGCATTCAATTAATTTGATAAACAAGGTCTACACATATTCAAACCAGGAAAATCATGTATCTACCACCTAACCCTAAACTCTGTCTTATGAAGTCAAGCATGCATGAAGAGAAGTGGTTTTTGGTTTCAAGCATGGAAATTTCCATGTTTGAAACCCAAAACCACTTCTCTTCATATGCTTGACTTCATATGACAGAGTTTAGCGTTAGGGGGTAGATACATGATTTTTTGGTTTGAATATGTCCAAACCTTGTTTATCAACTTGAATGTGTAATATATATATGACATAAGAAGACTGCATGCTTTGGTTTTTCATTTTTTGATTTTTTTGAAATTTTAAGCCCATCTGATTCTTTGTCAAATAATAGGTTTGACCAAGATTTAAACATGTTTAAAACATGAAAATGAAAAAGGTAAGCCTCCATCCTTCTTAGTCACTCCAAAATGAAGCTTTTTGGAGGGTTTTTGAAAATTCCATGTTTGAAACCCAAAACGACTTCTCTTCGTGCTTGACTTGATAAGACAGAGTTTTGGGTTAGGGGTAGATACATGATTTTTCCGGTTTGAATATGTCTAGACCTTGTTTATCAACTTAAATGCTAACTATATGACATCAGAATGGGCATAAAAATTTAAAAAATTTAAAAATGTAAAACCAAAATTTAATTGGGAGGAAAGGGTACATGAATTACAATTAAAAAACAAGGTAACTTAAATACTTGGATGCCCCAAGATGTGTGGAAGCCCAAAACAATGGCAAAACATATCATGTGCGCATGCTGCATCCAATTCAAGTAGAACACATAGTAGGCACCGATAGTTTGACCTAAATTTGAAATCAAAGAGAAGGTGGTTAGAAAAAATCAAAATTGGCAAAGCAAAGCATGAAATCAAAAAATTGTGATGCACTCTAGCTATGAAAATTATCAAACAATGCAAACCAAAATGATTTTTTAGAGGAATACTAGTTCAACTTATTTAATTTTTTATTTGTAGGCCAAAATCAAACCCCGTAGTTGGATTTTTTTTTCAACTTGATCTGTAGTACTGGGGAAAACCCTAGTTTAACCTATTTAATAATAGATTCGTAGTCGATTCTTTTACTTTTTTATTATTACTATGCAGCACATGTGTGTTTGCCCGTCGAGTGAAACTCGGAGGAAGAGGAATCACTCGGAAGGAGAAGAAGGGAGAGCAGTCACGGGGCCCCTCTTATTGATGGTGTATATTCTTTTTCTGGTGATGTTGACTGTTGTGCAGGGTTTGTCAGTGCGCAGGAGGTGCGAGCGAGCGAGCGAGCGAGTCGAGCGAGGCCGAGAATGAGAGAGATTTGTTTTTTTTTGTGAGAGGGACAACCGAAGGATCCAGAAGGACCCACAGACTTCCAATACGCATCCTGATGCGTCTTCTCTTGACAAAGAAGATGGCTGGGAGTTGGCGTACCTATTGCACGTGACTTGTGCTCACTCAAGTGTGGGACCACACGCGTGGGCACCACACGTAAGTGACAGACCTGTTGGTGTAAAAACTCGGTTGATTATTATAGTGCATTAGAACAAAGTTTCCTATGGATTCAAGGGTAGGAAATCCAAGTTAACTCATTTACATGACATTATTTTTTCCATGAAGCAAAGTTAACACTATCAATTGGTACATTTTGGAGTGACTAAGAAGGATCAATGCTTACTTATTCGTTTAATTTCACGTGTTAAACTTGTCTAAATCTTGTTCAAACCTAGGATTTGACCAAGATTCAAATGGGCAGAAAAATAAATAAAAAACAGAAAAATGAAAAACCAAATCACATAGTCTTCTTATGTCATATAGTAAGCATTCAAGTTGATAAACAAGGTCTAGACATATTCAAACCAGACAAATCATGTATCTATACCCCTAACCCCTAAACTCTGTCTTATGAAGTCAAGCATGTGAAGAGAAGTGGTTTTGGGTTTCAAACATCGAAATTTCAAAAACCTCCCAAAAGCTTCATTTTAGAGTGACTAAGAAGGATACATGCTTCCCTTTACATTTTCATGTTTTAAACTTGTTTAAATTATCTTGGTCAAACCTAGGATTTGACGAAGATACAAATGGGTGGGCACAAAATTCAAAAAAATCAGAAAAATGAAAAACCAAATCACATAGTCTTCTTATGTCATATCGTAAGCAATCAAGTTGATAAACAAGGTCTAGATATATCCAAACCAGACAAATCATGTATCTACCCCCTGTCGATCTTATGAAGTCTAGCATGAAGGGAAGTCGTTTTGGGTTTCAAACATTGAAATTTAAAGAACATCCCAAAAGCTTCATTTTAGAGTGACTAAGAAGGATACATACTTCCCTTTTCATTTTCATGTTTTAAATTTGTTTAAATCTTGGTCAAACCAAGGATTTGACCAAGATTCAAATGGCCCTAAAAATTCAGAAAAAATGAAAAGAATGAAAAACCAAAGCACATAACATTCTTATGTCATATGTATAGTAAGCATTCAAGTTGATATACAAGGTCTAGACATATATATTCAAACCTAGGATTTGACTAAGATTCAAATGGGCATAACAAATTCAAAAAACAAAAACCAAACACATAGTCTTCTGATGTCATATAGCAAGCATTCAAGTTGATAAACAAGGTCTAGACATATTCAAACCAGAAAAATCCGGTATCTACCCCTAACCCTAAACTCTGTCTTATGAAGTCAATCACGAAGAGAAGTCGTTTTGGGTTTCAAACATGGAAATTTCAAAAACCCTCCCAAAAGCTTCATTTTGGAGTGAATAAGAAGGATCCAGGCTTACTTTTCATTTTCATGTTTTATACTTGTTTAAATCTTGGTCAAACCTAGGATTTGACCAGGATTCAAATGGGCATAACAAATTCAAAAAAATAAAAACCAAACACATAGTCTTCTGATGTCATATAGCAAGCATTCAAGTTGATAAACAAACTTGTTTAAATCATGGTCAAACCTAGGATTTGACCAAGATTCAAATGGGCATAATTTAAAAAAAATGTAAAATCAAGGCACATAGTCTTCTTATGTCATATAGTAAGCATTCAATTAAGTTGATAAACAAGGTCTAGACATATCAAACCAGAAAAATCATGTATCTACCCCTATATATCCCCAAACTTTGTCTTATGAAGTCAAGCATGAAGAGAAGTGGTTTTTGGTTTCAAGCATGGAAATTTCAAAAACCTCCCCAAACTTCATTTTAGAGTGACTAAGAAGGATACAAGCTTGCCTTTTCATTTTCATGTTTTAAACTTGTTTAAATTATCTTGGTCAAATCTAGGATTTGACAAGATTCAAATGGGCAAACATATGATAAGTGATGCAAATATCATTTCTAAGTGCGGGCAAACCAGCCTTTAGCTTAACATATTTCTAAGTACAAGGTTTCAGAAAATTGAGTGGGGGCGGCTGCCCCCCTTGGCTATAGTCTGGATCCGCCCATGCTATAGTTTGAGGCCATTTGGATGACGTCGAAAAAATTCTTTGATTAGAAATGGGGTTGTTCGAACCCCGTAGTTGGATTTTTTATGAACTTGATCTGTAGTACTGGGAAAAACCCTAGTTTAACGTATTTAATTATAGATTCGTAGGTTGATTTTTCTACCTTTTTTATTATTACTATGCAGCACATATGTGTTTGCCCGTCGAGTGAAACTCGGAGGAAGAGGGATCACTCGGAAGGAGAGAAAAAAGGCAGAGCATTATGGTGTCTCCCCTTTTTCGGGTGATGATGATGATGTTGACTGTTGTGCAGGGTTTGTCAGTGCGCAGGACGTGCGAGCGAGCGAGCGAGTCGAGCGAGGCCGAGAATGAGATAGATTTGTTTTTTTTTGTGAGAGGGACAACCGAAGGATCCAGAAGGACCCACAGACTTCCAATACGCATCCTGATGCGTCTTCTCTTGACAAAGAAAATGGCTGGGAGTTTGCGTACCTATTGCACGTGACTTGTGCTCACTGAAGTGTGGGACCTCACGCGTGGGCACCACACGTAAGTGACAGACCTGTTGGTGTAAAAACTCGGTTGATTATAATAGTGCATTAGAACAAAGTTTCCTATGGATTCAAGGGTAGGAAATCCAAGTTAACTCATTTACATGACATTATTTTTTCCATGAAGCAAAGTTAACACTATCAATTGGTACATTTTGGAGTGACTAAGAAGGATCAATGCTTACTTATTCGTTTAATTTCACGTGTTAAACTTGTCTAAATCTTGTTCAAACCTAGGATTTGACCAAGATTCAAATGGGCAGAAAAATAATTAAAAAACAGAAAAACCAAATCACATAGTCTTCTTATGTCATATAGTAAGCATTCAAGTTGATAAACAAGGTCTAGACATATTCAAACCAGACAAATCATGTATCTATACCCCTAACCCCTAAACTCTGTCTTATGAAGTCAAGCATGTGAAGAGAAGTGGTTTTGGGTTTCAAACATGGAAATTTCAAAAACCTCCCAAAAGCTTCATTTTAGAGTGACTAAGAAGGATACATGCTTCCCTTTACATTTTCATGTTTTAAACTTGTTTAAATTATCTTGGTCAAACCTAGGATTTGACAAGATACAAATGGGCACAAAATTCAAAAAAATCAGAAAAATGAAAAACCAAATCACATAGTCTTCTTATGTCATATCGTAAGCAATCAAGTTGATAAACAAGGTCTAGATATATCCAAACCAGACAAATCATGTATCTACCCCCTGTCGATCTTATGAAGTCTAGCATGAAGGGAAGTCGTTTTGGGTTTCAAACATTGAAATTTAAAGAACATCCCAAAAGCTTCATTTTAGAGTGACTAAGAAGGATACAGACTTCCCTTTTCATTTTCATGTTTTAAATTTGTTTAAATCTTGGTCAAACCAAGGATTTGACCAAGATTCAAATGGCCCTAAAAATTCAGAAAAAATGAAAAGAATGAAAAACCAAAGCACATAACATTCTTATGTCATATGTATAGTAAGCATTCAAGTTGATATACAAGGTCTAGACATATATATTCAAACCTAGGATTTGACTAAGATTCAAATGGGCATAACAAATTCAAAAAACAAAAACCAAACACATAGTCTTCTGATGTCATATAGCAAGCATTCAAGTTGATAAACAAGGTCTAGACATATTCAAACCAGAAAAATCCGGTATCTACCCCTAACCCTAAACTCTGTCTTATGAAGTCAATCACGAAGAGAAGTCGTTTTGGGTTTCAAACATGGAAATTTCAAAAACCCTCCCAAAAGCTTCATTTTGGAGTGAATAAGAAGGATCCAGGCTTACTTTTCATTTTCATGTTTTATACTTGTTTAAATCTTGGTCAAACCTAGGATTTGACCAGGATTCAAATGGGCATAACAAATTCAAAAAAATAAAAACCAAACACATAGTCTTCTGATGTCATATAGCAAGCATTCAAGTTGATAAACAAACTTGTTTAAATCATGGTCAAACCTAGGATTTGACCAAGATTCAAATGGGCATAATTTAAAAAAAATGTAAAATCAAGGCACATAGTCTTCTTATGTCATATAGTAAGCATTCAATTAAGTTGATAAACAAGGTCTAGACATATCAAACCAGAAAAATCATGTATCTACCCCTATATATCCCCAAACTTTGTCTTATGAAGTCAAGCATGAAGAGAAGTGGTTTTTGGTTTCAAGCATGGAAATTTCAAAAACCTCCCCAAACTTCATTTTAGAGTGACTAAGAAGGATACAAGCTTGCCTTTTCATTTTCATGTTTTAAACTTGTTTAAATTATCTTGGTCAAATCTAGGATTTGACAAGATTCAAATGGGCAAACATATGATAAGTGATGCAAATATCATTTCTAAGTGCGGGCAAACCAGCCTTTAGCTTAACATATTTCTAAGTACAAGGTTTCAGAAAATTGAGTGGGGGCGGCTGCCCCCCTTGGCTATAGTCTGGATCCGCCCATGCTATAGTTTGAGGCCATTTGGATGACGTCGAAAAAATTCTTTGATTAGAAATGGGGTTGTTCGAACCCCGTAGTTGGATTTTTTGAACTTGATCTGTAGTACTGGGCAAAACCCTAGTTTAACGTATTTAGAGCATCTCCAACAAAGGCTGCAAATTCTCGCGCCGGCGATTGGGCGCAGATACGTTCGCGCGCGGTATAGCGAATTTGCCCCCGGAAGAGGCATTTTGCACGCTACAGGTGTGCGGAAGCACCTCCGCCGAGGCGCTATTTTGCATGCGCGCGACCGTTTTTTTTTAAAATTCATCAAACAAACTATGAAATTTGATCTAAATACGAATATATTAAAGTGCGATACAAATCCCACATAGAAAATACTAAACTACTGTCCGACTACTGTCGACTCCCGCCGTAGCTCGGAGCTGCTCGCCTCGACACCGGCGTGGACGTCGACGTCCACCGGAAGCCGAGGAGGAGGACGAGAGCACGACGGTCGACGGCCCTGCGCCTCTTCTTTCTTCCTCCTTCCTCGCGCCGCCTCGCCGCTTTCTTCCTCGCCGCGGACTCGCGCGGCGTCGCGTTCGCCTTCTTCTCCGTTTCATCGCCGCCTTCTCTGCGTAGAAGGCCTCGTGCGGCGACGTCCTCCGGGCGCCGCGCCACTGAGGCACGCTCGTCGCGCCGGCGATGAGGAGGCGCTGCTCCACCTTCCGATGGCGGCGCCGCATCTCCGCCGTCGCGCGCGTCCGCACGCGTCGTGTTCATCCGCCGCCGGGGCGGCCGAGGCGCCACGCGACGGCGCAGGCTCGCGCGCGCCTCATGCGCGGTGTCGAAGGTGCCGAGCCGGATCCGCTCTCGCCGAGCGAATCGCGTCGAAGCCCGCTCGGCCGCGCGGACGCCGCGGTAGCCGGAGGCGGAGCGCGCCGCGAGGCATGTCGCCGAGGCGGAGGCGGACAGGGCGGAGGTAGAGCCGAGCGTGGCGCGGAGACGCAGCGGTGGGAAGAGGCGAGGACACGCGGTTTCGAGGCGCGACGCGCTCGCGCGTGTCGTCTATAGCGCGGCAGCGCACGCGGCAAATTTCCACGCGGATGGCGCAACGCGCGGGCGCGACAAAATCGCGCGCCTTTTCCGCGTCTCGCCGGAGCTTCACGCGAGCCGCGCGCGCCAAACCGGCAGGTATTTTGCCGCGCGCGCGTTTACCACGTTGAGATGCTCTTAATTATAGATTCGTAGGTTGATTTTTCTACCTTTTTTTATTATTACTATGCAGCACATATGTGTTTGCCCGTCGAGTGAAACTCGGAGGAAGAGGGATCACTCGGAAGGAGAGAAGAAGGGAGAGAATTATGGTGTCTCCCCTTTTTCGGGTGATGATGTTGACTTTTGTGCAGGGTTTGTCAGTGAGCAGGAGGTGCGAGCGAGCGAGTCGAGCGAGGCCGAGAATGAGAGAGATTTGTTTTTTTGTGAGAGGGACAACCGAAGGATCCAGAAGGACCCACAGACTTCCAATACGCATCCTGATGCGTCTTCTCTTGACAAAGAAAATGGCTGGGAGTTTGCGTACCTACTGCACGTGACTTGTGCTCACTGAAGTGTGGGACCTCACGCGTGGGCACCACACGTAAGTGACAGACCTGTTGGTGTAAAAACTCGGTTGATTATTATAGTGCATTAGAACAAAGTTTCCTATGGATTCAAGGGTAGGAAATCCAAGTTAACTCATTTACATGACATTATTTTTTCCATGAAGCAAAGTTAACACATCTATCAATTGGTACATTTTGGAGTGACTAAGAAGGATCCATGCTTATTCGTTTTCACGTGTTAAATTTGTTTAAGTCTTGCTCAAACCTAGGATTTCACCAAGATTGAAATGGGCATGAAAATTCAAAAAAAATGAAATACCAATGCATGTGTCTAGCTACCCCTAACCCTAAACTCTGCACGAAGAGAAGTGGTTTTGGGTTTCAAACATGGATATTTCAAAAACCCTCCCAAAAACCTTCATTTTGGAGTTAATAAGAAGGATCAAGGCTTACTTTTTCATTTTCATGTTTTAATCTTTTTTAAATCTTTGTCAAACCTAGGTTTTGACCAATATTCAAAAGGGCATAATTTTAAAAAAATGAAATATCAAGGCACATAGTCTTCTTATGTCATATAGTAAGCATTCAATTAAGTTGATAAACAAGCTCTAGACATATTCAAACCAGAAAAATCATGATGTATCTACCCCCTATATATCCCTAAACCCTAACTTATGAAGTCAAGCATGAAGAGAAGTGGTTTTTGGTTTAAATCATGGAAATTTCAAAAACCCTCCCAAGAGCTTCATTTTGGAGTGACTAATTAAGAAGCATACATGCTTACCTTTTCATATTCATGTTTTAAACTTGTTCAAATCTAGGTCAACAAACCTAGGATTTGACGAAGAATCAAATGGGTATAAAAAATTTAAAAACAAGCTCTAGATAAGCTCAAGTTGAAAAACAAGTTCTAGACATATTCCAACCAGAAAAATCATGTATGTACCCCCTATATATATATCCCTAAACCCTGACTTATGAAGTCAAGCATGAAGAGAAGTGGTTTTTGGTTTCAATCATGGAAATTTCAAAAACCCTCCCAAGAGCTTCATTTTGGAGTGGCTAAGAAGGATAGATACTTAATTTTTCATATTTATGTTTTAAACTAGTTTAAATCATGGTCAAACCTAGGATTTGACCAAGATTCAAATGGGCATAAAAATTCAAAATAAATGAAAATAAATGAAAAACCAAGGCACGTAGTCTTCTTATGTCATATAGTAAGCATTCAATTAAGTTGATAAACAAGGTCTAGACATATTCAAACCAGAAACATCATGTATCTACCCCTAGCCCTAAACTCTGTCTTATGAAGTCAAGCATGCATGAAGAGAAGTCGTGGTTTTTGGTTTCAAACATGGAAATTTTAAAAACCCTACCAAGATCTACATTTTGGAGTGACTAAGAAGGATATATGCTTAATTTTTCATATTCATGTTTTATTAAACTTGTTTAAATCATGGTCAAACCTAGGATTTGACCAAGATTCAAATGGGCATAAAAATTCAGAAAAAACAAAAAATGGAAAATCAAGGCACATAGTCTTCTTATGTCACATTAGTAAGCATTCAATTAAGTTGATAAACAAGGTCTAGATATATTCAAACCAGAGAAATCATGTATCTACCCCCTAACCCTAAACTCTATCTCATGAAGTCAAGCATGAAGATATGTGGTTTTTGGTTTAAAACATGGAAATTTCAAAAACCCTCCCAAGAGCTTCATTTTGGAGTGACTAAGAAGGATATATGCTTAATTTTTCATATTCATGTTTTCAACTTGTTTAAATCATGGTCAAACTTAGGATTTGACCAAGATTCAAATGGGCATAAAATTAAAAAAACAATAAAATGAAAAACCAATGCACATAGTCTTCTTATGTCATATATATAGTAAGCATTCAATTAAGTTGATAACAAGGTCTAGACATATTCAAACGAGAAAAATCATGTATCAAGCTACCCCTAACCCCAAACTCTGTCTTATGAAGTCAAGCATGAAGAGAAGTACGTGGTTTTTTGGTTTCAAACATGGAAATTTCAAAAACCCTCTCAAGAGCTTCATTTTGGAGTGACTACGAAGGATACATGCTTAATTTTCATATTCATGTTTTAAACTTGTTTAAATCATGGTCAAACCTAGGATTTGACCAAGATTCAAATGGGCATAATTTAAAAAAATGTAAAATCAAGGCACATAGTCTTCTTATGTCATATAGTAAGCATTCAATTAAGTTGATAAACAAGGTCTAGACATATCAAACCAGAAAAATCATGTATCTACCCCTATATATCCCCAAACTCTGTCTTATGAAGTCAAGCATGAAGAGAAGTGGTTTTTGGTTTCAAGCATGGAAATTTCAAAAACCTCCCCAAACTTCATTTTAGAGTGACTAAGAAGGATACAAGCTTGCCTTTTCATTTTCATGTTTTAAACTTGTTTAAATTATCTTGGTCAAATCTAGGATTTGACAAGATTCAAATGGGCAAACATATGATAAGTGATGCAAATATCATTTCTAAGTGCGGGCAAACCAGAGATATGTGGTTTTTGGTTTCAAACATATTCAAACGAGAGAAATCATGTATCTACCCCCTAACACTAAACTCTGTCTCATGAAGTCAAGCGCATGCATGAAGATATGTGGTTTTTGGTTTCAAACATGGAAATTTCAAAAACCCTCCCAAGAGCTTCATTTCGAAGTGATTAATTAAGAAGCATACATGCATGCTTACTTTTTCATATTCATGTTTTAAACTTATTCAAATCTTGGTGAAACCTAGGATTTGACCAAGATTCAAATGGGTATAAAAATTTAAAAAATACAAAAAAGGTCTTCTTATGTTATATAGTAGGCATTCAATTAAGTTGATAAACAAGTTCTAGACATATTCAAACAAGAAAAATCATGCATGTATCTACCCATAACCCTAAACTTTGTTTCATGAAGTCAAGCATGAAGATATGTGGTTTTTGGTTTCGAACATGGAAATTCAAAAACCCTCCCAAGAGCTTCATTTTGAAGTGACTAAGAAGCATACATGCTTACTTTTTCATATTCATGTTTTTAACTTATTCAAATCTTGGTGGAACCAAGGATTTGACAAAGATTCAAATGGGTATAAAAATTCAAAAAAAACAAGGTCTTCTCTTATGTTATATAGTAAGCATTCAATTAATTTGATAAACAAGGTCTACACATATTCAAACCAGGAAAATCATGTATCTACCACCTAACCCTAAACTCTGTCTTATGAAGTCAAGCATGCATGAAGAGAAGTGGTTTTTGGTTTCAAGCATGGAAATTTCCATGTTTGAAACCCAAAACCACTTCTCTTCATATGCTTGACTTCATATGACAGAGTTTAGCGTTAGGGGGTAGATACATGATTTTTTGGTTTGAATATGTCCAAACCTTGTTTATCAACTTGAATGTGTAATATATATATGACATAAGAAGACTGCATGCTTTGGTTTTTCATTTTTTGATTTTTTTGAAATTTTAAGCCCATCTGATTCTTTGTCAAATAATAGGTTTGACCAAGATTTAAACATGTTTAAAACATGAAAATGAAAAAGGTAAGCCTCCATCCTTCTTAGTCACTCCAAAATGAAGCTTTTTGGAGGGTTTTTGAAAATTCCATGTTTGAAACCCAAAACGACTTCTCTTCGTGCTTGACTTGATAAGACAGAGTTTTGGGTTAGGGGTAGATACATGATTTTTCCGGTTTGAATATGTCTAGACCTTGTTTATCAACTTAAATGCTAACTATATGACATCAGAATGGGCATAAAAATTTAAAAAATTTAAAAATGTAAAACCAAAATTTAATTGGGAGGAAAGGGTACATGAATTACAATTAAAAAACAAGGTAACTTAAATACTTGGATGCCCCAAGATGTGTGGAAGCCCAAAACAATGGCAAAACATATCATGTGCGCATGCTGCATCCAATTCAAGTAGAACACATAGTAGGCACCGATAGTTTGACCTAAATTTGAAATCAAAGAGAAGGTGGTTAGAAAAAATCAAAATTGGCAAAGCAAAGCATGAAATCAAAAAATTGTGATGCACTCTAGCTATGAAAATTATCAAACAATGCAAACCAAAATGATTTTTTAGAGGAATACTAGTTCAACTTATTTAATTTTTTATTTGTAGGCCAAAATCAAACCCCGTAGTTGGATTTTTTTTTCAACTTGATCTGTAGTACTGGGGAAAACCCTAGTTTAACCTATTTAATAATAGATTCGTAGTCGATTCTTTTACTTTTTTATTATTACTATGCAGCACATGTGTGTTTGCCCGTCGAGTGAAACTCGGAGGAAGAGGAATCACTCGGAAGGAGAAGAAGGGAGAGCAGTCACGGGGCCCCTCTTATTGATGGTGTATATTCTTTTTCTGGTGATGTTGACTGTTGTGCAGGGTTTGTCAGTGCGCAGGAGGTGCGAGCGAGCGAGCGAGCGAGTCGAGCGAGGCCGAGAATGAGAGAGATTTGTTTTTTTTTGTGAGAGGGACAACCGAAGGATCCAGAAGGACCCACAGACTTCCAATACGCATCCTGATGCGTCTTCTCTTGACAAAGAAGATGGCTGGGAGTTGGCGTACCTATTGCACGTGACTTGTGCTCACTCAAGTGTGGGACCACACGCGTGGGCACCACACGTAAGTGACAGACCTGTTGGTGTAAAAACTCGGTTGATTATTATAGTGCATTAGAACAAAGTTTCCTATGGATTCAAGGGTAGGAAATCCAAGTTAACTCATTTACATGACATTATTTTTTCCATGAAGCAAAGTTAACACTATCAATTGGTACATTTTGGAGTGACTAAGAAGGATCAATGCTTACTTATTCGTTTAATTTCACGTGTTAAACTTGTCTAAATCTTGTTCAAACCTAGGATTTGACCAAGATTCAAATGGGCAGAAAAATAATTAAAAAACAGAAAAATGAAAAACCAAATCACATAGTAAGCATTCAAGTTGATAAACAAGTCTAGACATATTCAAACCAGACAAATCATGTATCTATACCCCTAACCCCTAAACTCTGTCTTATGAAGTCAAGCATGTGAAGAGAAGTGGTTTTGGGTTTGGGGGTATATATACATGATTTTTATTGTTTAAATATATATAGACTTTGTTGATCAACATGAATGCTTAATTACTATATGACATAAGAAGTTTATGTGCTTTGGTGTTTCATTTTTTTGATTTCTTTTTTGAATTTTTATGCCCATTTGAATCTTGGTCAAATCCTAGGTTTGACAAAGATTTAAACAAGTTTGAAACATGAAAATGAAAAAGTAAGCTTGGATCCTTCTTAGTCACTCCAAAATGAAGCTTTTGGGTGGGTTTTTGAAATTTCCATGTTTGAAACCCAAAACCACTTCTTCTCTTCATGCTTGACTTCATAAGACAACGTTTAGGGTTAGGGGGTAGATACATGATTTTTCTGGTTTGAATATGTCTAGACTTCGTTGATCAACTTGAATGCTTAGTATATTACATAAGAAGACTATGTGGTTTGGTTTTTGATTTTCTTGATTTTGTTTGATTTTTTATGACCATTTGAATCTTGGTCAAATCCTAGGTTTGACCAAGATTTAAACAAGTTTAAAACATGAAAATGAAAAAGTAAGCATGGATCCTTCTTAGTCATGACAATGAGTTAACTTGGCTTTACTACCCTTGATGAATCCATAGGAAACTTTTTGTACTAATGCAGTATAATATTCTGGTTTGAATATGTCTAGACCTTGTTTATCAACTTAATTTGAAAGACATACAAGTTATAGCACACATAGTGCATACATTTTCACACATACTGCACTAGATGCTAACCCTATAGTTTGAGGCCATTTGGATGAGGTCGAAAAAATTCTTGGATTAGAATCGTGTTGTTCGAACCCCGTAGTTGGATTTTTTTGAACCCTTGATCTTTAGAACTGGGCAAAACCCAAGTTTAACCATGCAAGATTCAAATGGCCCTAAAAATTCAGAAAAAAATCAAAAGAATGAAAAACCAAAGCACATATATAGCATTCTTATGTCATATGTATAGTAAGCATTCAAGTTGATAAACAAGGTCTAGACATATATATTCAAACCAGAAAAATCATGTATATATCTACCCCTAAAACTCTAATTAAACTATGTCTTATGAAGTCAATCATGTAGAGAAGTGGTTTTGGGTTTCAAATATGGAAATTTCAAGAACCTCCCAAAAGCTTCATTTTAGAGTGACTAAGAAGGATCCAGGCTTATCTTTTCATTTCATGTTTTAAACTTGTTTAAATCCTGGTCAAACCTAGGATTTGACCAAGATTTATGGGCATAAAATTCAAAAAAATCAGAAAAATAAAAAACCAAAGCACATAAGCATATTCAAGTTGATAAACAAGGTTTGGACATATTCAAACCATACAAATCATGTATCTACCCCTAACCCTAAACTCTGTCTTATGAAGTCAAGCATGAAGAGAAGTGGTTTCGGGTTTCAAACATGGAAATATCAAAAACCTCCCAAAACTTCATTTTAGAGTGACTAGAAGGTTACATGCTTCCCTTTTCATTTTCATGTTTTAAACTTGTTTAAATCTTGGTCAAACCTAGAATTTGACAAGATTCAAATGGGCATCAAAATTCAAAAAAATCAGAAAAAGAAAAACCAAAGCAATAGTTTTCTTATGTCATATAGTAAGCATTAAAGTTGATAAACAAGGTCTAGACATATTCAAACCAGACAAATCATGTATCTATACCCCTAACCCCTAAACTCTGTCTTATGAAGTCAAGCATGTGAAGAGAAGTGGTTTTGGGTTTCAAACATGGAAATTTCAAAAACCTCCCAAAAGCTTCATTTTAGAGTGACTAAGAAGGATACATGCTTCCCTTTTCATTTTCATGTTTTAAACTTGTTTAAATTATCTTGGTCAAACCTAGGATTCGACATGATTCAAATGGGCATCAAAATAAAAAAAAACAGAAAAAGGAAAAACCAAAGCAATAGTTTTCTTATATATGTCATATAGTAAGCATTAAAGTTGATAAACAAGGTCTAGATATATCCAAACCAGACAAATCATGTATCTACCCCCGGCCTGTCGATCTTATGAAGCTAGTCTACTAGCATGAAGGGAACTCGTTTTCGGTTTCAAACATAGAAATTACAAGAACATCCCAAAAGCTTCTCCATTTTAGAGTGACTACGAAGGATACTGACTTCCCTTTTCATTTTCATGTTTTAAACTTGTTTAAATCTTGGTCAAACCAAGGATTTGACCAAGATTCAAATGGGCCTAAAAATTTAGAAAAAATTCAAAAAGAGAATGAAAAACCAAAGCACATAGCATTCTTATGTCATATGTATAGTAAGCATTCAAGTTGATAAACAAGGTCTAGACATATTCAAACCAAAAAATCATGTATATATCTACCCCTAACCCTAAACTGATCTGTCGATCTTATGGAAGTCAATCATGAAGAGAAGTGGTTTTGGGTTTCAAACATGGAAATTTCAAGAACATCCCAAAAGCTTCATTTTAGAGTGACTAAGAAGGATCCATGCTTACTTACTCGTTTTCACGTGTTAAACTTGTCTAAATCTTGGTGAAACCTAGGATTTGACCAAGATATGATTCAAATGCGCAGAAAATTAAAAAAATCAGAAAAATTAAAAACCAAAGTACATAGTCTTCTTATGTCATATAGTAAGCATATTCAAGTTGATAAACAAGGTTTGGACATATTCAAACCATACAAATCATGTATCTATACCCCCTAACCCTAAACTTTTTCTTATGAAGTCAAGCATGAAGAGAAGTGGTTTTGGGTTTCAAAGATGGAAATTTCAAAAACCTCCAAAAACTTCATTTTAGAGTGACTGAGAAGTTAGCATTAAAGTTGATAAACAAGGTTTAGACATATTCAAACCAGACAAATCATGTATCTACCCCTAACCCTAAACTCGGTCTTATGAAGTCTAGCATGAAGAGAATCGTTTTGAGTTTCAAACGTTTAAGCCAAAAGCCCCATTTCAAATATTTCAAACTTATTCAAAGTTGGTTCAAATTTGAAAGACATACAAGTTATAGCACACATAGTGCATACATTTTCACACATACTGCACTAGATGCTAACCCTATAGTTTGAGGCCACTTGGATGAGGTCGAAAAAGTTCTTGGATTAGAATCGTGTTGTTCGAACCCCGTAGTTGGATTTTTTGAACCTTGATCTGTAGTACTGGGCAAAACCCTAGTTTAACCTATTTAATTATAGATTCGTATATCGATTTTTCTACCTTTTTATTATTACTATGCTGCAGATGTGCGTTTGCCCGTCGAGTGAAACTCGGAGGAAGAGGGATCACTCGGAAGGAGAGAAAAAAGGCAGAGCATTATGGTGTCTCCCCTTTTTCGGGTGATGATGATGATGTTGACTGTTGTGCAGGGTTTGTCAGTGCGCAGGACGTGCGAGCGAGCGAGGCCGAGAATGAGATAGATTTGTTTTTTTGTGAGAGGGACAACCGAAGGATCCAGAAGGACCCACAGACTTCCAATACGCATCCTGATGCGTCTTCTCTTGACAAAGAAGATGGCTGGGAGTTGGCGTACCTATTGCACGTGACTTGTGCTCACTGAAGTGTGGGACCTCACGCGTGGGCACCACACGTAAGTGACAGACCTGTTGGTGTAAAAACTCGGTTGATTATAATAGTGCATTAGAACAAAGTTTCCTATGGATTCAAGGGTAGGAAATCCAAGTTAACTCATTTACATGACATTATTTTTTCCATGAAGCAAAGTTAACACTATCAATTGGTACATTTTGGAGTGACTAAGAAGGATCAATGCTTACTTATTCGTTTAATTTCACGTGTTAAACTTGTCTAAATCTTGTTCAAACCTAGGATTTGACCAAGATTCAAATGGGCAGAAAAATAAATAAAAAACAGAAAAATGAAAAACCAAATCACATAGTCTTCTTATGTCATATAGTAAGCATTCAAGTTGATAAACAAGGTCTAGACATATTCAAAGACAAATCATGTATCTATACCCCTAACCCCTAAATCTGTTTATGAAGTCAAGCATGTGAAGAGAAGTGGTTTTGGGTTTCAAACATCAAATTTCAAAAACCTCCCAAAAGCTTCATTTTAGAGTGACTAAGAAGGATACATGCTTCCCTTTACATTTTCATGTTTTAAACTTGTTTAAATTATCTTGGTCAAACCTAGGATTTGACGAAGATACAAATGGGTGGGCACAAAATTCAAAAAAATCAGAAAAATGAAAAACCAAATCACATAGTCTTCTTATGTCATATCGTAAGCAATCAAGTTGATAAACAAGGTCTAGATATATCCAAACCAGACAAATCATGTATCTACCCCCTGTCGATCTTATGAAGTCTAGCATGAAGGGAAGTCGTTTTGGGTTTCAAACATTGAAATTTAAAGAACATCCCAAAAGCTTCATTTTAGAGTGACTAAGAAGGATACAGACTTCCCTTTTCATTTTCATGTTTTAAATTTGTTTAAATCTTGGTCAAACCAAGGATTTGACCAAGATTCAAATGGCCCTAAAAATTCAGAAAAAAATGAAAAGAATGAAAAACCAAAGCACATAACATTCTTATGTCATATGTATAGTAAGCATTCAAGTTGATATACAAGGTCTAGACATATATATTCAAACCTAGGATTTGACTAAGATTCAAATGGGCATAACAAATTCAAAAAACAAAAACCAAACACATAGTCTTCTGATGTCATATAGCAAGCATTCAAGTTGATAAACAAGGTCTAGACATATTCAAACCAGAAAAATCCGGTATCTACCCCTAACCCTAAACTCTGTCTTATGAAGTCAATCACGAAGAGAAGTCGTTTTGGGTTTCAAACATGGAAATTTCAAAAACCCTCCCAAAAGCTTCATTTTGGAGTGAATAAGAAGGATCCAGGCTTACTTTTCATTTTCATGTTTTATACTTGTTTAAATCTTGGTCAAACCTAGGATTTGACCAGGATTCAAATGGGCATAACAAATTCAAAAAAATAAAAACCAAACACATAGTCTTCTGATGTCATATAGCAAGCATTCAAGTTGATAAACAAGCTAGGTCTAGACATATTCAAACCAGAAAATTCATGTATCTACCCCCTAACCCTAAACTCTATCTTATGAAGTCAAGCACGAAGAGATGTCGTTTTGGGTTTCAAACATGGAAATTTCAAAAACCCTTCCAAAAGCTTCATTTTGGAGTGAATAAGAAGTCAAGCACGAAGAGAAGTCGTTTTCATGTTTTAAACTTGCTTAAATCCTGGTCAAACCTAGGATTTGACCAAGATTCAAATGGGCATAAAATATAAAAAAACAGAAAATGAAAAACCAAAGCACATAGTCTTCTTATGTCATATAGTAAGCATTAAAGTTGATAAACAAGGTCTAGACATATTCAAACAAGAAAAATCATGTATCTACCCCTAACCCTAAACTCTATCTTATGTAGTCAAACATGAAGAGAAGAAGTGGTTTTGGGTTTCAAACTTGGAAATTTCAAGAACCTCCCAAAAGCTTCATTTTAGAGTGTCTAAGAAGGATCCATGCTTACCTTTTCATTTTTCATGTGTTAAACTTGTTTAAATCTTGGTCAAATCTACAAATGGGCATGAAAATTCAAAAAAGAAATCAAAAAATGGAAATAGATGGGCATAAAAATACATTTTTTGCCAACATTGTGAATAAGTAAAATGGTACACTGATATCATTTTGCATATATAGGAGTAAAAAACTTGAGTATTCAAAGTTGATGGCCGTGAGAAGATTCACATACAGTATGTGCCAAAATATGTCTTCACAAGAAAGTTCGCTACAGATCCTGCATGAACCCTTCCCAAGTGGGTACAAAAACAAGCAAACTCATACAGTTTAATTTTGAATTCATTAGGATAAAGCTCAATTATAAAACCATATGTAGATGTGGATCGAGATAAAACACTGCAACTTGATTTGGACATCTTTCAGGGTCTAGCGTACATGTGAAAATTGAAGTGGTTGTAGATTGGTAGAGACACTTCACAAAAGACCACTCGTTTTGCCCTCCTTGTGCACAGATGAAATGGGGAATCCATTTTTTATTGCCAACACATGACCCAAAAAATCTACTACTACATCCCCGTTTGAAAATATATAGGTGTCTCACTTATGTCTTGATACATGCATTTTAGTCAGAGATACATATGTATCCATACAAATTTGAGATGCATATTTTTAACCTAGGGGCATATATGAATCTTTAGCAGGTGCGTTTTTTTACTAATCCATATGGAATATTTTGATAAAACCCTTTTAGAAGGCTTTGTTAAGGCCTCAAGGACAATGAGTTGGGAGGAGGCCAGGTAGACTGTAGCTAGGCATTGATTCGGAATTTATGATGCTTGCGACTTGCTTGCGTGGCTTGTTGATTTCCCAGGTGACGCAGCTTTTTTTGACTGCCCAGCCATGGATAGGTCATACGTCTCCAACGTATCGATAATTTCTTATGTTCCATGCTACTTTATTGATGATACCTACATGTTTTATGCACATTATATGTCATATTTATGCATTTTCTGGAACTAACCTATTAACAAGATGCCGAAGAGCCAGTTGCTGCTGTTTTTGGTTTCAGAAATCCTAGTAAAGAAATATTCTCGGAATTGGACGAAACTTTCGCCCAGGGTCCTATTTTTGCACGAAGCTTCCAGAAGACCGAAGACCTAACGAAGTGGGGCCACGAGGCAGCCAGGGGGGTGGCCGGCGCGGCCTAGGTCTTGGCCGCGCGGCCCTGCCCCCTGGGCCCCTCGTGTGGCCCCTCGCGTTGACCTTCCGCCTACTTAAAGCTCCCGTCGCGAAACCCCCAGTACCGAGAGCCACGATACGGAAAACCTTACAGAGACGCCGCCGCCGCGAATCCCATCTCGGGGGATTCAGGAGATCGCCTCCGGCACCCTGCCGGAGAGGGGATTCATCTCCCGGAGGACTCTTCATCGCCATGATCGCCTCCGGAGTGATGAGTGAGTAGTTCACCCCTGGACCATGGGTCCATAGCAGTAGCTAGATGGTCGTCTTCTCCTTGTTGTGCTTCATTGTTGGATCTTGTGAGCTGCCTAACATGATCAAGATCATCTATATGTAATTCTATATGTTGTGTTTGTCGGGATCCGATGGATAGAGAGTACTATGATTATGGTGATTATCAATCTATTGTTCATGTGTTGTTTATGATCTTGCATGCTCTCCGTTATTAGTAGAGGCTCTGGCCAAGTTTTTACTCTTAACTCCAAGAGGGAGTAATTATGCTCGATAGTGGGTTCATGCCTTCATTGATACCTGGGACAGTGACAGAAAGTTCTAAGGTTGTGATGTGCTGTTGCCACTAGGGATAAAACATTGATGCTATGTCTAAGGATGTAGTTATTGATTACATTACGCACAATACTTAATGCAATTGTCTGTTGCTTTGCAACTTAATACTGGAGGGGGTTCGGACGATAACCTGAAGGTGGACTTTTTAGGCATAGATGCAGTTGGATGGCGGTCTATGTACTTTGTCGTAATGCCCAATTAAATCTCACTATATTTACCATGTCATGTATATGCATTATTATGCCTTTCTCTATTTGTCAATTGCCCGACTGTAATTTGTTCACCCAACATGCTTTTATCTTATGGGAGAGACACCTCTAGTGAACTGTGGACCCCGGTCCTATTCTTTCCATAGCATACAATCTACTTGTTTTACTGTTTTCTTTGCAAACATCTTCCACTCGATACATTTAATCCTTTGTTACAGCAAGCCGGTGAGATTGACAACCTCACTGTTTCGTTGGGGCAAAGTATTTTGGTTGTGTTGTGCAGGTTCCTAGTTGGCGCCGGAATCCCTGGTGTTGCGCCGCATCACATTTCGCGACCATCAACCTTCAACGTGCTTCTTGGCTCCTACTGGTTCGATTAAACCTTGGTTTCATACTGAGGGAAAACTTGCCACTGTGCGCATCATACCTTCCTCTTGGGGTTCCCAACGGACGTGTACATCTACGCGCATCAAGCACTTTTTCTGGCGCCGTTGCCGGGGAGATCAAGACACGCTGCAAGGGGAGTCTCCACTTCTCAATCTCTTTACTTTGTTTTTGTCTTGCTTTATTTTATTTACTACTTTGTTTGCTGCACTAAATCAAAACACAAAAAAATTAGTTGCTAGTTTTACTTTATTTACTGTCTTGCTCTCTATATCGAAAACACAAAAAAATTAGTTACTCGCATTTACTTTATCTAGTTTGCTTTATTTACTGTTGCTAAAATGGCCAACCCTGAAAATACTAAGTTGTGTGACTTCACAAATGCAAATAATAATGATTTCCTATGCACACCTATTGCTCCACCTGCTACTACAGCAGAATTCTTTGAAATTAAACCTGCTTTACTAAATCTAGTCATGAGAGAACAATTTTCTGGTGCTAGTTCTGATGATGCTGCTGCCCATCTCAATAATTTTGTTGAACTTTGTGAAATGCAAAAGTATAAAGATGTAGATGGTGATATTATTAAATTGAAAGTGTTTCCTTTCTCATTAAGAGGAAGAGCTAAAGATTGGTTGCTATCTTTGCCTAAGAATAGTATTGATTCATGGACTAAATGCAAGGATGCTTTTATTGGTAGATATTATCCTCCCGCTAAAATTATATCTTTGAGAAGTAGCATAATGAATTTTAAACAATTAGATACTGAACATGTTGCTCAAGCATGGGAGAGAATGAAAACTTTGGTAAAGAATTGCCCAACCCATGGACTGACTACTTGGATGATCATCCAAACCTTCTATGCAGGATTAAATTTTTCTTCGCGGAATTTATTGGATTCAGCTGCTGGAGGTACCTTTATGTCCATCACATTGGGGGCGGCTACAAAACTTCTTGATGATATGATGATAAATTACTCTGAATGGCACACGGAAAGAGCTCCACAAGGTAAGAAGGTAAATTCTGTTGAAGAAACCTCTTCCTTGAGTGATAAGATTGATGCGATTATGTCTATGCTTGTGAATGGTAGATCTAATGTTGATCCAAATAATGTTCCTTTAGCTTCATTGGTTGCTCAAGAAGAAAATGTTGATGTGAATTTCATTAAAAATAATAATTTCAACAACAATGCTTATAGGAACAACTCTGGTAATAACTATAGGCCATATCCCTCTGCTAATGGTAATGGTTATGGTAATTCTTATGGGAATTCTTACAACAATAATAGGAATGTACCCTCTGGTCTTGAAGCCATGCTTAAAGAATTTATTAGTACACAAACTGCTTTTAACAAATCTGTTGAGGAAAAGCTTGATAAAATTGATACTATTGCTTCTAGAGTTGATAGACTTGCCTCTGATGTTAATCTTTTAAAGTTGAAAGTTATGCCTAATAATGATCTTGATAATAAGATTACTACTACAGCAAATGCCATCCAAGTTAGAATTAATGAGAATATAAGATTAATGGCTGAACTGCGTGCTAGGTGGGATAGAGAAGAAAATGAAAAACTAGCTAAAGAGAATAATGTAGCTAAAGTTTGGACTATTACCACCACTAGTAATGCTAATTCTTCACATGTTGCTGCACCTCCTACTATCAATGGTAATATAATTGGTGTTGGCAATGTTTCTACTCCTAGTGCAAAGCGTACAAAACTGCCTGAAATTGCTAAAACTGCTGAAACTGCTTGTGATAAAACTGCTGAAATTTTTTCCAACCTTGGGAACAATGATCCCATTGCTGTAGCTCATAATGATTTAGATTTTGATGATTGCCACATCTCTGAAGTTATAAAGTTCTTGCAAAAACTTGCTAAAAGTCCTAATGCTAGTGCTATAAATTTAGCCTTTACAAAACATATTACAAATGCTCTCATAAAAGCTAGAGAAGAGAAACTAAAACTTGAAACTTCTATTCCTAGAAAGTTAGAAGATGGTTGGGAGCCCATCATTAAAATGAAATTCAATGACTTTGAATGTAATGCTTTATGTGATCTTGGTGCAAGTATTTCTGTTATGCCTAAAAAGATTTATGATATGCTTGACTTGCCACCATTGAAGAATTGTTATTTGGATGTTAATCTCGCCGATAATGTTAAAAAGAAACCTTTGGGGAGGATTGATAATGTGCATATTACGGTTAACAATAACCTTGTCCCCGTTGATTTTGTTGTCTTGGATATCGAATGCAATGCATCTTGTCCAATTGTGTTGGGAAGACCTTTTCTTCGAACTGTTGGTGCTGTTATTGATATGAGGGAAGGTAATATTAAATATCAATTTCCTCTCAAGAAAGGTATGGAACACTTCCCTAGAAAGAGAATGAAGTTGCCTTTTGATTCTATTATTAGAACAAGCTATGATGTTGATGCTTCTACTCTCGATGTTACTTGATTTGCACTTTCTGCGCCTAGCTGAAAGGCGTTAAAGAAAAGCGCTTATGGGAGACAACCCATGTTTTTACCTACAGCAATTTTTTGTTTTGTTGAGTCTTGGAAGTTGTTTACTACTGTAGCAACCTCTCCTTATCATGTTTTTGTGCCAAGTAAAGTTTCTATGTCAAAGTTGATGTTATATTTGGGATCGCTGCGCAGAAACAGCATTGCTGTCTGTCACGAATCTGGGCATAATTCTCTGTAGAAAATTCGAAAAAATCTGCCAATTTACGAGCGTGATCCTCAGATATGTACGCAACTTTCATTAGTTTTGAGTTTTTCCATTTGAGCAAGTCTGGTGCCATTTATAAATTCGTCTTTACGGACTGTTCTGTTTTTGACAGATTCTGCCTTTTATTTCGCATTGCCTCTTTTGCTATGTTGGATTTATTTCTTTGATCCATTAATGTCCAGTAGCATTATGCAATGTCCAGAAGTGAAAAGAATGATTGTGTCACCTCTGAATGAGTGAATTATTAATGATGCACTAACCCTCTAATGAGTTTGCTTGAAGTTTGGTGTGAAGGAAGTTTTCAAGGGTCAAGAGAGGAGAATGATATACTAAGATCAAGAGGAGTGAAAGCTCTAAGCTTGGGGATGCCCCCGTGGTTCATCCCTGCATATTTTAAGAAGACTCAAGCGTCTAAGCTTGGGGATGCCCAAGGCATCCCCTTCTTCATCGACAACATCATCAGGTTCCTCCCGAAACTATATTTTTATTCAATCACATCTTGTGTTCTTTACTTGGAGCGTCGGTTTGTTTTTGTTTTTGTTTGAATAAGATGGATCCTAGCATTCACTTTGTGGGAGAGAGACACGCTCCGCTGTTGCATATGGACACATGTGTCCTTAGGCTTTACTCATAATGTTCAAGGCGAAGTTTCTTCTTCGTTAATTTGTTATATGGTTGGAATTGGAAAATGCTACATGTAGTAATTCTAAAATGTCTTGGATAATGTGATACTTGGCAATTGTTGTGCTCATGTTTAAGCTCTTGCATCATATGCTTTGCACCCATTAATGAAGAAATACATAGAGCTTGCTAAAATTTGATTTGCATATTTGGTTTCTCTAAGGTCTAGATAATATCTAGTATTGAGTTTTGAACAACAAGGAAGACGGTGTAGAGTCTTATAATGTTTACAATATGTCTTTTATGTGAGTCTTGCTGCACTTGTTCATCCTTGAGTTTGCTTCAAATAACCTTGCTAGCCTAAACCTTGTATCGAGAGGGAATACTTCTCATGCATCCAAAATCCTTGAGCCAACTACTATGCCATTTGTGTCCACCATACCTACCTACTACATGGTATTTTCCGCCATTCCAAAGTAAATTGCTTGAGTGCTACCTTTAAAATTCCATCATTCACCTTTGCAATATATAGCTCATGGGACAAAATAGCCTTAAAAACTATCGTAGTATTGAATATGTACTTATGCACTTTATATTTTATTAAGTTGCTTGTTGTGCGATAACCATGTTTCTGGGGAACGCCATCAACTATTGTTGAATATCATGTGAGTTGCTATGCATGTCCGTCTTGTCTGAAGGTCTATCATTTTAGTGGTTGGAGCATGCAAAATTGTTAGAGAAGAACATTGGGCCGCTAACTAAAGCCATGAATCATGGTGGAAGTTTCAGTTTTGGACATATATCCTCAATCTCATATGAGAATAATAACTTTGCTACATGCTTATGCATTTAAGAGGAGTCCATTATCTGTTGTCCATGTTGTCCCGGTATGGATGTCTAAGTTGAGAATAATCAAAAGCGAGAAATCCAAAATGCGAGCATTCTCCTTGGACCTTTGTACAGGCGGCATGGAGGTACCCCTTTGTGACACTTGGTTGAAACATGGCATGCGAAGACCCGGTAGTCCAAGTTAAGTAGGACGAGGTGCGGGCACTATTAGTATACTATGCGTGAGGCTTGCAACTTGTAAGATATAATTTACATAACTCATATGCTTTATTACTACCGTTGACAAAATTGTTTCATGTTTTCAAAATAAAAGCTCTAGCACAAATACAGCAATCGATGCTTTCCTCTGCGAAGGACCATTCTTTTACTTTTATTGTTGAGTCAGTTTACCTATCTCCTTCCACCTAAGAAGCAAACACTTGTGTGAACTGTGCATTGATTCCTACATACTTGCATATTGCACTTGTTATATTACTTTATGTTGACAATATCCATGAGATATACATGTTATAAGTTGAAAGCAACCGCTGAAACTTAATCTTCTTATGTGTTGCTTCAACACCTTTACTTTGATTTATTGCTTTACGAGTTAACTCTTATGCAAGACTTATTGATGCTTGTCTTGAAGTACTATTCATGAAAAGTCTTTGCTATATGATTCAGTTGTTTACTCATGTCATTACCTTTGCTTTGATCGCTGCATTCATTACATATGTTTACAAATAGTATGATCAAGATTATGATGGCATGTCACTTCAGAAATTATCTTTGTTATCGTTTTACCTGCTCGGGACGAGCAGAACTAAGCTTGGGGATGCTGATACGTCTCCAACGTATCGATAATTTCTTATGTTCCATGCTACTTTATTGATGATACCTACATGTTTTATGCACATTATATGTCATATTTATGCATTTTCTGGAACTAACCTATTAACAAGATGCCAAGTGCCAGTGTTTTCTGCTGTTTTTGGTTTCAGAAATCCTAGTAAAGAAATATTCTCGGAATTGGAAAACTTTCGCCCAGGGTCCTATTTTTGCACGAAGCTTCCAGAAGACCGAAGACCTAACGAAGTGGGGCCACGAGGCAGCCAGGGGGGTGGCCGGCGCGGCCTAGGTCTTGGCCGCGCGGCCCTGCCCCCTGGGCCCCTCGTGTGGCCCCTCGCGTTGACCTTCCGCCTACTTAAAGCTCCGTCGCGAAACCCCCAGTACCGAGAGCCACGATACGGAAAACCTTCCAGAGACGCCGCCGCCGCGAATCCCATCTCGGGGGATTCAGGAGATCGCCTCCGGCACCCTGCCGGAGAGGGGATTCATCTCCCGGAGGACTCTTCATCGCCATGATCGCCTCCGGAGTGATGAGTGAGTAGTTCACCCCTGGACCATGGGTCCATAGCAGTAGCTAGATGGTCGTCTTCTCCTTGTTGTGCTTCATTGTTAGATCTTGTGAGCTGCCTAACATGATCAAGATCATCTATATGTAATTCTATATGTTGTGTTTGTCGGGATCCGATGGATAGAGAGTACTATGATTATGGTGATTATCAATCTATTGTTCATGTGTTGTTTATGATCTTGCATGCTCTCCGTTATTAGTAGAGGCTCTGGCCAAGTTTTTACTCTTAACTCCAAGAGGGAGTAATTATGCTCGATAGTGGGTTCATGCCTTCATTGATACCTGGGACAGTGACAGAAAGTTCTAAGGTTGTGATGTGCTGTTGCCACTAGGGATAAAACATTGATGCTATGTCTAAGGATGTAGTTATTGATTACATTACGCACAATACTTAATGCAATTGTCTGTTGCTTTGCAACTTAATACTGGAGGGGGTTCGGATGATAACCTGAAGGTGGACTTTTTAGGCATAGATGCAGTTGGATGGCGGTCTATGTACTTTGTCGTAATGCCCAATTAAATCTCACTATATTTACCATGTCATGTATATGCATTATTATGCCTTTCTCTATTTGTCAATTGCCCGACTGTAATTTGTTCACCCAACATGCTTTTATCTTATGGGAGAGACACCTCTAGTGAACTGTGGACCCCGGTCCTATTCTTTACATAGCATACAATCTACTTGTTTTACTGTTTTCTTTGCAAACATCTTCCACTCGATACGTTTAATCCTTTGTTACAGCAAGCCGGTGAGATTGACAACCTCACTGTTTCGTTGGGGCAAAGTATTTTGGTTGTGTTGTGCAGGTTCCGCGCCGGAATCCCTGGTGTTGCGCCGCATCACATTTCGCGACCATCAACCTTCAACGTGCTTCTTGGCTCCTCTGGTTCGATTAAACCTTGGTTTCATACTGAGGGAAAACTTGCCACTGTGCGCATCATACCTTCATCTTTTTTTGACTGCCCAGCCATGGATAGGTCATAGGAGTGCAGAGCTGTAGGCGGTGCGGATAAGTACGCGGGGCATTGATGATGTAGGTGTGTTCGGTTGCCCACGCGAGTGCAGAGCTGTAGGGTTATGCGAGTAGGCCTTTAAACTGGGAGGTGGCACAAGAAGATTTTAGTAAGGAATGGTTCCTTTCCAGAGGAATGGAATGGTTCCATCCCCGCGTTCGGTTTGGACAAAAAGGAGGTACAGAATGGTACTGTTTTTTGTTCGGTTGGAGGAATTGGAGAGCAGAACGGAATGTGGTTAAACTAAACTTTTGTCTAAGAATCGTAATTAACAATGGCAAATAGCCTTTTAAATCTTAAAATCGTAATTAACAACGCCTAATGGCCTTTTTAATCTTAAAATCGTAATTAATGTTATTTTTTGTATGGTCGGGGAATTTGGAGAGTAGAACGGAATGAAGTTAAAGTTTAATCTTTTGTCTAAATATCGTAATTAATAGTGGCAAATGGCCTTTTTAATCTCAAAATCATAATTAACAACAACTAATAATTTTTTTGGTTGGATTAGTGAAGTGCTTTGTAATTAATAGCGGCTAAGTAACAGCCGTTCCACCACATTCCACCGATTCGGTGGAATGGGTGCATTCTGCATATGGGGAGAATATTCCCTTTCGAGGAACCACTCGGTTCCGTTCCATTCCACAACCGAACACAAGAATGGGCTCTAGGTGCGGAACGGTTCCATTCCATTCCACTTGGTTCTGGAACCGAACACACCCTAAATGCGTTGCAATGGAAAATGACAGTGTGTGGTGGCCTGATGGTGAAGAAGAAAGGTCGGGCGAAGAGTTGTTGGCTAGAGTCGGTTTTATACGAATCGACGAGGTGCGGGATAGTTTGATTTTAAGGGCTCCTTTCATTCACAGGATAGGGAAATCATAGGAGTAGGAATGTAGGATTGGGATTTGGGATGACATGTGTAGTTAAATCCTATAATAAGATGAGTTGCGTTTGATTGCGCCAAATGAATTTTTCCATGAGGTAGGACCAAATATTTAATCCTATACTAGGATTTGCACTACTTGATGATTCCTATAGGATTATTTCCTATTGGATATGTTCATATGAATCAAACTACTAGTGTAGGAAATATTCCTATAAGATCTAAATCCTATTATCTTATACCAACCTAATATGAATCAAAGAAGCCCTAAAGGATTTTCGAAGGAATCATGTACGAAGTATGATTTTTCTAAGTCACCCAACATATATACTAGGAATAGAACTAAGTAGTACCATATACTTAGGCCCACATGCACAAATATTAAGTGTGGATTGAGGAAGTCGACAACTTGGGAAAAAACTTTCGCAACTGCACACCTATGTTACCACCCTTGCGACGCTAATTGTCGTAGAGCTGACCTAGAACGAACTCTTGTCTCGGTTAACATGAGAGAGATAAGGGATAAATACAATTGTGATACACTTTCCTAATATTTTGTTGAATGAGATAATCTTGTGTTTTCCTAATAGGGTTAATTAAGTACACATTTGGCAGCTCGTGTGTTGCATACGTTGGTGAACTTTAGACCCCAACTATATATTATTATTTGAACTCACCTCTAACACTTAATTATGTATAATAAGGTCCCTAACTGACCTCAAACACAATTAGGTATAACAGCGGTCCATAA
The DNA here is from genome assembly GCA_030979885.1 of Lolium multiflorum. Taxonomy (NCBI): domain Eukaryota; kingdom Viridiplantae; phylum Streptophyta; class Magnoliopsida; order Poales; family Poaceae; genus Lolium; species Lolium multiflorum. The sequence goes on from CM061748.1 coordinate 53,227,712, forward strand.
CTAACCTCAAACACTTAATTAGGTCTAACATTGCCCCCTTAGACTACCCACAATGGGAGTATCATAGGTAGTACACTATCATGCATCTCATGCTTGCAAAAAAGCTGATGTGGCACTGCAATTAAAGATGAGAGAGAGGATTATAATATCATAGGTAGATACCGTATCATAGCACGTAGTACTAGAAAATTTAATGTTAAATAATCTTGTACATAGATCTGCATTGAGATTCTACAAATCAATTAATATAAGAAGATTATGATACTAGTACATGATACCATGCATCGTTGACATAGTAACATGTAGTATTAATTGTATCATACACACCATACTTTTATATATGATACTATGCATTGTGACTAGTATTACTGACCTCATATATACGCTTACTTAGGTCAAACAATGGTCTTTTAAGTAGTATCGGTTTAATGAAGGTTGACCTATTTTTAACTTCATTTGTGCACTAGTAGATATGATTTGGCCCATTTTTATCCATAGGCTCATCTGATGTGATGTCTGCTATATATATTGTCTTCGATGAGTATCACGCGCATTACATACTCATACCATAGAACGAAGATGAAACCCCTTACCCTCAGCGACGTACGCAACATGGTGTTTGGGTTGAATGGCCCACCCTATTTTAAAATGTTTTAGTTAATTAATTATGTAAAAAATTATCACATATAAAGTGGAAAAAAGAAAATTAGTAAGGTGTGCCCACCTGGCCTACGGTTGTTTTGTGCGTCCTCCACTGCGTACTCCTCTTGATCTGTGACGATGAACATAGTTCTTTAGAACACATGCAACACTTACAGTTGATAGGCCGTTGCAAAGCTAATCAATGATAAAACCTGCTTTTATAATCCATTGTACTTTGATTTAATTAGTCCCTCTAATGGACCCCAACTATGTGTGCTTGAGATTTAGCAAAATGCTTTGCCGCCGTGCCACATAACAAATAATAAACAGACCAATCAAGTTTTTATCATTGCTAGACCTAACTAAGTGTTCAAGTGCTCAATTTTGACCACATTAGAGTTGAGGGGCCAAACATAATTCTTAAATACGTGAGGGACCGAACATATACTTCTAAACACCCGAGGGACAAGACAAATTTGAGTACTATTGTTATTATTAGACTAGTCACAATGGGGAGTATCATATAATAGTATCATGCATATGATACTAATGTACGATATTATTTTCACAGTCCATAGTATCATCATGTAGTAGTATAATATGTTACATGTATTTAGTGATTTGTAGAATCTCAATACAAAAGTGTGTACAAGATTTGTTTGGCAGTAATTTTTCTAGTTCTACATGCTATGATACGATATCTACCTATGATACCACTATCGTCTCTTTCATCATTAACTGATATGACGCATCAACATTTTGCATGCATGTAGTGCATGATACTACTTATGATATTGCCATTGCGAGTAGTCTCCCTTTGTCCTAGAGTACAATGCCAATTTGTTTTCAGAGGCAAACTTAGACTAATACTTGGGCCCGCCAATTATGAGTTGCATGTCATTCAAAACTATATCATCGGATGCTTGTTTCGATGAACTTTCCAATGGTATATTTTGCGGATGTCATAAAATTAGGCTGGTCATACTATTTCTATAGTGGGTAGTATCATGGAGTAGTATCATAGTAATGCTACATTTATTATTTTTTAGAATCTCAATGCAAATTTGTGTACAAGATTTGTTTAGCATTAAGTTTTCTCGTTGTTTGCGCTATGATACAGTATCTACCTATGTTACACTAATCTCCTCTCTCCTACTTAATTAGCTGCCACATCAACATTTTTGTGGGACCAATGTGTATGATACTAGCTATGATACTAGCACTATCATGTGGGTACCTAAATCTCGAGTCAAAGTTTGACACGAAACCGATGTGGACTTTATTCATGGTGGAAGGGAGTAACAATCATAAGCACATTATTATTATTGTTTGAACAACATTTTATTTGATGTGCCATAAGAAGTTTAGAAACTCCTAGCCTGCGGAGGTGGCGTTTTGGCACACGCGTGCATATGCACCAATTATAGAAAATGATTAAAAAAATTATATAAATGTTAATTTTTTTGGTATACATTGTGACATCATATGTTCGTTCACAAGTTTTCGTGGAAAAACGACATTTTGTGTGGCGTGTAAAAAAAGGCAAAAAATATACTGTACGTAGTCGTGTTACAACATCAAAATTTGTCTTTTTTATAGGAGCCACATAATTTTTTTGTGAGAAAACTTGTGTACCAACATAAAATGTCTAGATATACATGTAAAATTTTAGTTTAGAATTTTTTGACACTTTGAAATATGGATTCACATAATGGGAGCATATGCTCCTATGAGGCAAAGTGCATTTCCGCTAGCCCCCGCCATTTCTTATATCTCTATATTGTCTATATATCTATACCTCTACCTCTACCCCCTTGGATTCCTGAACAGACGTACAGTACTAGTAGGGCCTACTATTTATTATTATTACATACTCTAAAAAAAAACCTACTGCAGCCAAAATTTAATATCATCGAGCGGTAAAATTCCCCGCCAACGCCCAAATATCTCGCGCCGCAAAGTTTCAGATCTGCGAATATTTTTTTCCTCAAAAGAAGGACTGCGAAATTCCCTTCTACTCCTCTATCGCCCAGCTTCGCCCTAGTTTCGCCCGCAAGCCCTCAGAGAAACCGCCCCTCTTGCCTACCTCCAGATCTTCCCGGCCGCCGCACTTCGCCGTTCAAGCTGCCACGGCTTCAAACCCCGAGGCTGCCCTATCCGCTTGATCCGCACCTACTCCGGCGTCCACCGCACCGTATCTCGTTCGCCGACTCTATCGACCACCGCACCTGACCAGCTTCGCCGACACCGACGCCCCCGTGCACTGCACATCATCTGCTTCACCGACCTTCTAGTTCGGCCGGCGCGCTGAACACTTCATCGACCGCCCAGCATGTCCTTCTCCGACCCCCCAAGATCTGCTTCCCCGGCACCCACCGCAACAGCAGTCCCCTCGCCGACCTCCACGTCACCCGTAAGAACGCGGAACACGTCTAAACGCCGCCCAGAAATAGGTAACCAGACATCCCTGCGCGTTTTGTTCTGTTAGGAGTATTGCAGCTGACTGTATTTCTGAATTCGTGCTATATTTCTAACTTACAAGTGCTTTCGTTGATAACCACCTCATCCTTTAGGTTTAAACACGACGCATAAGTATGTTTTTCCGTGACCAAACCCACCCATTCGCTGAAACTCTACATGGTATCAGAGCCTAGGTTTCCTTCCTGCTAGCCGCCACAAACAGTACCAAACAAGTTCTTCCTTTGATCACAAAACCCACCGTTGAGATGTAGAAATCCAGGCGGCGGGAGGCCGCATCAGGTGCTCTGCGTGGGTTGCGGCTATCACACACAGCGATGTGAGCTGTGTGAGATCGGCGGCTGCTCGCGCGGGGAGAAAGAAGAGGGTGAAGATCGTTTTGGTTTAGAAAGGAGAGAAGAGGAAGTGAATCCGTGGCAGAGAGATCTGGATCCGTGTGAGGGGCAGAAGTTGGAGGCGTGCGGAGTGGGGCGAGCCTTTGAGCGCAGGGCGGAGCCGGAGGTTGGTGCTGGACGTTGACCAGCGCGAGCCGGTCGATGTGGCCAGGTGCGGTCCGCCAGGTTGGCCAGGGCGCGCAGACGAGGCGCCATCCGAGTGGAAGTGAGGAGAAAATGGAGATGTGAGGCTGTGAGGATATGTGGTGATGGAGTTGATGAGGCTGCGGTTGAGTCGTGATGGAGTTGATGAGGCTGCGGTTTAGTGGTGATGGTGATGGTTGTGGATATGTCCAGGGGAAAGGCATGCGTGCCTGAGGTGAGACTGGTTGAGGCCTGACCGGGGGATAGGCATGGGTGCTTGAGGAGTGGATGGTTGAGGCAGGAGTTGGCTGGGGGTTTGTGGGAGAGACGGAAGAGGTGGCCGGGCAGAGTGGAGAAGAGAGGCTGAGGACATTGAGGCGAGTGTGGATGGTTCTGCGGAACTTGTGTGGTGAGGCAGCCGGGGTTGTTGAGGACGTGTATGGTTAGGAGTTGTGCGTATCCCAGATGGTTGAAGCTGGATATCTTCGCTGCTGATGAAGAGATGAATCGAGATGACAAGATGATGGAAAGTGCAATGCTGTCATGTATCCTAGGAGTTATGCTGAATGTTCATTACTGGTAGTTGTCATATGTGTCATGTTGTTGTTGCAAGATGGCTGATACGTCTCCAACGTATCGATAATTTCTTATGTTCCATGCTACTTTATTGATGATACCTACATGTTTTATGCACATTATATGTCGTATTTATGCATTTTACTAACCTATTAACAAGATGCCGAAGAGCCAGTTGCTGTTTTCTTTTTGGTTTCAGAAATCCTAGTAAGGAAATATTCTCGGAATTGGACGAAATCTTCGCCCGGGTCCTATTTTTGCACGAAGCTTCCAGAAGACCGAAGAGGGAAGGAAGTGGGGCCACGAGCGCCGACACCATAGGCCGGCGCGGGGCCCTGGCCGCGCCGACCTATGGTGTGGTGCCCTCGTGTGGCCCCCCACGTTGCCCTTTCGCCTACTTAAAGCCTCCATCGCGAAAACCCCAGTACCGAGAGCCACGATACGGAAAACCTTCCAGAGACGCCGCCGCGAATCCCATCTCGGGGATTCAGGAGATCGCTCCGGCACCCTGCCGGAGAGGGATTCATCTCCGGAGGACTCTACACCGCCATGGTCGCCTCCGAGTGATGAGTGAGTAGTTCACCCCTGGACCATGGGTCCATAGCAGTAGCTAGATGGTCGTCTTCTCCTTGTTGTGCTTCATTGTTGATCTTGTGAGCTGCCTAACATGATCAAGATCATCTATATGTAATTCTATATGTTGTGTTTGTCGGGATCCGATGGATAGAGAATACTATGATTATGGTGATTATCAATCTATTGTTTATGTGTTGTTTATGATCTTGCATGCTCTCCGTTATTAGTAGAGGCTCTGGCCAAGTTTTTACTCTTAACTCCAAGAGGGAGTATTTATGCTCGATAGTGGGTTCATGCCTTCATTGACACCTGGGACAGTGCAGAAAGTTCTAAGGTTGTGATGTGCTGTTGCCACTAGGGATAAAACATTGATTCTATGTCTAAGGATGTAGTTATCGATTATACACATACTTAATGCAATTGTCTGTTGCTAGCAACTTAATACTGAATGGGGTTCGGATGATAACCTGAAGACTTTTAGGCATAGATGCAGTTGGATGGCGGTCTATGTACTTTGTCGTAATGCCCAATTAAATCTCACTATATTTATCATATCATGTATATGCATTGTTATGCCTTTCTCTATTTGTCAATTGCCCGACTGTAATTTGTTCACCCAACATGCTTTTATCTTATGGGAGAGACACCTCTAGTGAACTGTGGACCCCGGTCCTATTCTTTACATAGCATACAATCTACTGCAATTGTGTTTACTATTTTCTTTGCAAACATCTTCCACTCGATACGTTTAATCCTTTGTTACAGCAAGCCGGTGAGATTGACAACCTCACTGTTTCGTTGGGGCAAAGTACTTTGGTTGTGTTGTGCAGGTTCCGCGTTGGCGCCGGAATCCCTGGTGTTGCGCCGCATCACATTTCGCGACCATCAACCTTCAACGTGCTTCTTGGCTCCTACTGGTTCGATTAAACCTTGGTTTCATACTGAGGGAAACTTGCCTCTATACGCATCATACCTTCCACTTGGGGTTCCCAACGGACGTGTGCATCTACGCGTATCAAGCTAAATTTCTGGCGCCGTTGCCGGGGAGATCAAGACACGCTGCAAGGGGAGTCTCCACTTCTCAATCTCTTTACTTTGTTTTTGTCTTGCTTTATTTTATTTACTACTTTGTTTGCTGCACCTAAACAAAACACAAAAAAATTAGTTGCTAGTTTTACTTTATTTACTGTCTTGCTCTCTATATCAAAAACACAAAAAAATTAGTTACTTGCATTTACTTTATCTAGTTTGTTTTATTTACCGTTGCTAAAATGAATACCCCTGAAAATACTAAGTTGTGTGACTTCACAAATGCAAATAATAATGATTTCCTATGCACACCTATTGCTCCACCTGCTACTACAGCAGAATTCTTTGAAATTAAACCTGCTTTACTGAACTTGGTTATGAGAGATCAATTTTCTGGTGTTAGTTCTGATGATGCTGCTGCCCATCTCAATAATTTTGTTGAACTTTGTGAAATGCAAAAGTATAAGGATGTAGATGGTGATATTATTAAATTGAAAGTGTTTCCTTTCTCATTAAGAGGAAGAGCTAAAGATTGGTTGCTATCTTTGCCTAAGAATAGTATTGATTCATGGACTAAATGCAAGGATGCTTTTATTGGTAGATATTATCCTCCCGCTAAAATTATATCTTTGAGAAGTAGCATAATGAATTTTAAGCAATTAGATACTGAACATGTTGCTCAAGCATGGGAGAGAATGAAAACTTTGGTAAAGAATTGCCCAACCCATGGACTGACTACTTGGATGATCATCCAAACCTTCTATGCAGGACTAAATTTTTCTTCGCGGAATTTATTGGATTCAGCTGCTGGAGGTACCTTTATGTCCATCACTTTGGGGGCGGCTACAAAACTTCTTGATGATATGATGATAAATTACTCTGAATGGCACACGGAAAGAGCTCCACAAGGTAAGAAGGTAAATTCTGTTGAAGAAACCTCTTCCTTGAGTGATAAGATTGATGTGATTATGTCTATGCTTGTGAATGGTAGATCTAATGTTGATCCAAATAATGTTCCTTTAGCTTCATTGGTTGCTCAAGAAGAAAATGTTGATGTGAATTTCATTAAAAACAATAATTTCAACAACAATGCTTATAGGAACAACTCTGGTAATAACTATAGGCCATATCCTTCTGCTAATGGTAATGGTTATGGTAATTCTTATGGGAATTCTTACAACAATAATAGGAGTGTACCCTCTGGTCTTGAAGCTATGCTTAAAGAATTTATTAGTACACAAACTGCTTTTAACAAATCTGTTGAGGAAAAGCTTGATAAAATTGATATTATTGCTTCTAGAGTTGATAGACTTGCCTCTGATGTTAATCTTTTAAAATTGAAAGTTATGCCCAATAATGATATTGATAATAAGATTACTACTACAGCAAATGCCATCCAAGTTAGAATTAATGAGAATATAAGATTAATGGCTGAACTGCGTGCTAGGTGGGATAGAGAAGAAAATGAAAAACTAGCTAAAGAGAATAATGTAGCTAAAGTTTGGACTATTACCACCACTAGTAATGCTAATTCTTCACATGTTGCTGCACCTCCTACTATCAATGGTAAAATAATTGGTGTTGGCAATGTTTCTACTCCTAGTGCAAAGCGAACAAAACTGCCTGAAATTGCTAAAACTGCTGAAACTGCTTGTGATAAAACTGCTGAAATTTTTTCCAACCTTGGGAACAATGATCCCATTGCTGTAGCTCATAATGATTTAGATTTTGATGATTGCCACATCTCTGAAGTTATAAAGTTCTTACAAAAACTTGCTAAAAGTCCTAATGCTAGTGCTATAAATTTAGCCTTTACAAAACATATTACAAATGCTCTCATAAAAGCTAGAGAAGAGAAACTAAAACTTGAAACTTCTATTCCTAGAAAGTTAGAAGATGGTTGGGAGCCCATCATTAAAATGAAATTCAATGACTTTGAATGTAATGCTTTATGTGATCTTGGTGCAAGTATTTCTGTTATGCCTAAAAAGATTTATGATATGCTTGACTTGCCACCATTGAAGAATTGTTATTTGGATGTTAATCTTGCCGATAATGTTAAAAAGAAACCTTTGGGGAGGATTGATAATGTGCATATTACGGTTAACAATAACCTTGTCCCCGTTGATTTTGTTGTCTTGGATATTGAATGCAATGCATCTTGTCCTATTGTGTTGGGAAGACCTTTTCTTCGAACTGTTGGTGCTGTTATTGATATGAGGGAAGGTAATATTAAATATCAATTTCCTCTCAAGAAAGGTATGGAACACTTCCCTAGAAAGAGAATGAAGTTGCCTTTTGATTCTATTATTAGAACAAGTTATGATGTTGATGCTTCTACTCTCGATGTTACTTGATTTGCACTTTCTGCGCCTAGCTGAAAGGCGTTAAAGAAAAGCGCTTATGGGAGACAACCCATGTTTTTACTACAGCAATTTTTGTTTTGTTGAGTCTTGGAAGTTGTTTACTACTGTAGCAACCTCTCCTTATCATGTTTTTGTGCCAAGTAAAGTTTCTATGCCAAAGTTGATGTTATATTTGGGATCGCTGCGCAGAAACAGCATTGCTGTCTGTCACGAATCTGGGCACAGTTCTCTGTAGAAAATTCGAAAAAATCTACCAATTTACGAGCGTGATCCTCAGATATGTACGCAACTTTCATTAGTTTTGAGTTTTTCCATTTGAGCAAGTCTAGTGCCAGCTTTAAATTCGTCTTTACGGACTGTTCTGTTTTTGACAGATTCTGCCTTTTATTTCGCATTGCCTCTTTTGCTATGTTGGATTCATTTCTTTGATCCATTAATGTCCAGTAGCTTTATGCAATGTCCAGAAGTGTAAAGAATGATTGTGTCACCTCTGAATGAGTGAATTATTAATTGTGCACTAACCCTCTAATGAGTTTGCTTGAAGTTTGGTGTGAAGGAAGTTTTCAAGGGTCAAGAGAGGAGAATGATATACTATGATCAAGAGGAGTGAAAGCTCTAAGCTTGGGGATGCCCCCGTGGTTCACCCCTGCATATTTTAAGAAGACTCAAGCGTCTAAGCTTGGGGATGCCCAAGGCATCCCCTTCTTCATCGACAACATCATCAGGTTCCTCCCCTGAAACTATATTTTTATTCAGTCACATCTTGTGTTCTTTACTTGGAGCGTCGGTTTGTTTTTGTTTTTGTTTTTGTTTGAATAAAATGGATCCTAGCATTCACTTTGTGGGAGAGAGACACGCTCCGCTGTTGCATATGGACAAATATGTCCTTAGGCTTTACTCATAATGTTCAAGGCGAAGTTTCTTCTTCGTTAAATTGTTATATGGTTGGAATTGGAAAATGCTACATGTAGTAATTCTAAAATGTCTTGGATAATGTGATACTTGGCAATTGTTGTGCTCATGTTTAAGCTCTTTCATCATATGCTTTGCACCCATTAATGAAGAAATACATAGAGCTTGCTAAAATTTGATTTGCATATTTGGTCTCTCTAAGGTCTAGATAATATCTAGTATTGAGTTTTGAACAACAAGGAAGACGGTGTAGAGTTTTATAATGTTTACAATATGTCTTTTATGTGAGTTTTGCTGCACCGGTTCATCCTTGAGTTTGCTTCAAATAACCTTGCTAGCCTAAACCTTGTATCGAGAGGGAATACTTCTCATGCATCCAAAATCCTTGAGCCAACTACTATGCCATTTGTGTCCACCATACCTACCTACTACATGGTATTTCTGCCATTCCAAAGTAAATTGCTTGAGTGCTACCTTTAAAATTCCATCATTCACCTTTGCAATATATAGCTCATGGGACAAAATAGCCTTAAAAACTATCGTAGTATTGAATATGTACTTATGCACTTTATCTTTTATTAAGTTGCTTGTTGTGCGATAACCATGCTTCTGGGGAACGCCATCAACTATTGTTGAATATCATGTGAGTTGCTATGCATGTCCGTCTTGTCTGAAGGATCTATCATTTTAGTGGTTGGAGCATGCAAAATTGTTAGAGAAGAACATTGGGCCGCTAACTAAAGCCATGAATCATGGTTGAAGTTTCAGTTTTGGACATATATCCTCAATCTCATATGAGAATAATAATCATTGCTACATGCTTATGCATTTAAGAGGAGTCCATTATCTGTTGTCCATGTTGTCCCGGTATGGATGTCTAAGTTGAGAATAATCAAAAGCGAGAAATCCAAAATGCGAGCATTCTCCTTAGACCTTTGTACAGGCGGCATGGAGGTACCCCTTTGTGACACTTGGTTGAAACATGGCATGCAAAGATCCGGTAGTCCAAGCTAAGTAGGACGAGGTGCGGGCACTATTAGTATACTATGCATGAGGCTTGCAACTTGTAAGATATAATTTACATAACTCATATACTTTATTACTACCGTTGACAAAATTGTTTCATGTTTTCAAAATAAAAGCTCTAGCACAAATACAGCAATCGATGCTTTCCTCTTTGAAGGACCTTTCTTTTACTTTTATTGTTGAGTCAGTTTACCTATCTCCTTCCACCTTAAGAAGCAAACACTTGTGTGAACTGTGCATTGATTCCTACATACTTGCATATTGCACTTGTTATATTACTTTATGTTGACACTATCCATGAGATATACATGTTATAAGTTGAAAGCAACCGCTGAAACTTAATCTTCCTTTGTGTTGCTTCAACACCTTTACTTTGATTTATTGCTTTATGAGTTAACTCTTATGCAAGACTTATTGATGCTTGTCTTGAAGTACTATTCATGAAAAGTCTTTGTCATATGATTCACTTGTTTACTCATGTCATTACCTTTGTTTTGATCGCTGCATTCATTACATATGTTTACAAATAGTATGATCAAGATTATGATGGCATGTCACTTGAAATTATCTTTGTTATCGTTTTACCTGCTCGGGACGAGCAGAACTAAGCTTGGGGATGCTGATACGTCTCAAACGTATCGATAATTTCTTATGTTCCATGCTACTTTATTGATGATACCTACATGTTTTATGCACATTATATGTCATATTTATGCATTTTCCGGAACTAACCTATTAACAAGATGCCGAAGAGCCAGTTGCTGTTTTCTTTGGTTTCAGAAATCCTAGTAAGAAATATTCTCGGAATTGGACGAAATCTTCGCCCGGTCCTATTTTTGCACGAAGCTTCCGGAAGACCGAAGAGGGAAGGAAGTGGGGCCACGAGGCGCCGACACCATAGGCCGGCGCGGCCCAGGCCCTGGCCGCGCCGACCTAGGGTGTGGGGCCCTCGTGTGGCCCCCCACGTTGCCCTTTCGCCTACTTAAAGCCTCCGTCGCGAAAACTCCAGTACCGAGAGCCACGATACGAAACCTTCCAGACGCCGCCGCGAATCCCATCTCGGGGGATTCAGAGATCGCCTCGCACTGGGAGAGGGATTCATCTCCCGGAGGACTCTACACCGCCATGGTCGCCTCCGGAGTGATGAGTGAGTAGTTCACCTGGACCATGGGTCCATAGCAGTAGCTAGATGGTCGTCTTCTCCTTGTTGTGCTTCATTGTCGGATCTTGTGAGCTGCCTAACATGATCAAGATCATCTATATGTAATTCTATATGTTGTGTTTGTCGGGATCCGATGGATAGAGAATACTATGATTATGGTGATTATCAATCTATTGTTTATGTGTTGTTTATGATCTTGCATGCTCTCCGTTATTAGTAGAGGCTCTGGCCAAGTTTTTACTCTTAACTCCAAGAGGGAGTATTTATGCTCGATAGTGGGTTCATGCCTTCATTGACACCTGGGACAGTGACAGAAAGTTCTAAGGTTGTGATGTCTTGTGCCACTAGGGATAAAACATTGATTCTATGTCTAAGGATGTAGTTGTCGATTACATTACGCACCATACTTAATGCAATTGTCTGTTGCTTTGCAACTTAATACTGAATGGGGTTCGGATGATAACTGAAGGTGGACTTTTTAGGCATAGATGCAGTTGGATGGCGGTCTATGTACTTTGTCGTAATGCCCAATTAAATCTCACTATATTTATCATATCATGTATATGCATTGTTATGCCTTTCTCTATTTGTCAATTGCCCAACTGTAATTTGTTCACCCAACATGCTTTTATCTTATGGGAGAGACACCTCTAGTGAACTGTGGACCCGGTCCTATTCTTTACATAGCATACAATCTACTGCAATTGTGTTCTGTTTTCTTTGCAAACATCTTCCACTCGATACGTTTAATCCTTTGTTACAGCAAGCCGGTGAGATTGACAACCTCACTGTTTCGTTGGGGCAAAGTACTTTGGTTGTGTTGTGCAGGTTCCGCGTTGGCGCCGGAATCCTGGTGTTGCGCCGCATCACATTTTGCGACCATCAACCTTCAACGTGCTTCTTGGCTCCTACTGGTTCGATTAAACCTTGATTTCATACTGAGGGAAACTTGCTTCTATACGCATCATACCTTCCACTTGGGGTTCCCAACGGACGTGTGCATCTACGCGTATCAATGGCCATGGTTGTTTACCCATGATCATCTTGAGGGGGTGTGTTGGACCATGAGTGAGTTTAGTAGTAGCGCTGTAGTAATATTGTATCCAGTGTGAGGCCCATAGAGGCCCATGTCCAGTAGTATTGTAACCCTAACTCAGATGATATAAATACACAGTGTGGTGGTCTGAGTAACCTAACCCACCCATTCGCTGAAACTCTACAAAATATGAGCCACCAATCATGAGCCGTTGAATGCTCTACATGTCCACGATTGACAACAACAACAACAAAGCCTTTATTCCCAAACAAGTTGGGGTAGGCTATACAAGTCCACAATTGACACGATTACAATTTCTCACTATTTGGCCGTAGGCTACTGCTCTAGTTACATCATGTTTGATATCTTTCTGCGATCCTGTATTACATGTTTATGCACGTCATAATGCTTCTACTACTATTTGGTGTCAATTTAATTATAGCAAAGCCGTGACTCGTAACTGTTTGTTGTTATTACACGTGCAGCAGGCACATCTTACACTCATAAACGTAGAGTAAAGCTCGCCTATAATCATGTAAGTACCTGCTGTTTTTTGTATATTGCTTAATGCAAACTTCTATATCTTGGACCTGTTTCTGTTTACAATTGGCCTCTCCTTCATGCAGAGGAGAAACAGTGAGGCACCAGGTTCTTCTGTCCAAGTACCCGATGAGGTCCGTGTGACTCAAAAAAAAGCTCACGTAAGTTCCCTGTTTTTTTTGGAATGTTAATTTACCTCCTGTGCATAGTTCAATTGCATCATTTTCTGTATGTTGCACTACCTAAGTTGCCTAATGGAATCTAATAAAATATAAACAATGACCATATGGAACATTGCACACTGCCTTTGACCCATCTGGCATCCGGCATGCCTGGGTATAAGTTACATGATTTGGCTATGTTAATACAAGTCCTGAAATTCTATTATGTTAATTTTTTGCCTGTTGCTTCATTGAGTTTGCCTGTTGTTCCATGGCTAGTGCATGAAGTTTGATAGAAATGATCCTAGCTGAAATGATGCACTTTGTGTTTTTTTATTGCTTTATTCCTAACCTAGCTTCCTATTCTACTTGAAACATGATTGCTTTATTCCTAACCTAGCTTCCTATTCTACTTGAAACATGGTGAAAAAATAGTTATATTACTTGTTTAAATGTCTAGCTTTGTTTTTCTGAGTCCCATTGACATGATGTGGTATATCCATATTCAAATGATCTGGCTGTTTATATAATACGCTCCATGTTCAATTGCTTCATTCAGTTTCTAGTAATCTATTATACATGATGCACATGGTGCTACTTGTTATATGCCCTTTTTTGTTTGAGTTTGATCATGAATTCAAGATTAAGCATTGCCTAAACGTTGACCAACGTAGGAAGATTCCCTCCCTTGTCTATACGTTGTGAGATAGATGATGAGACCTCTCTAGCAGCGAATTTATACGCGCTAGATAACACCCCGTTTAATTCGGTCCTGTTGGGACTCGAACCCGGGTGGGCTGGCTGCGCACTCGCAAGCCTTGCCACTGAGCTAGCACTCAGTTCTCAGATTAAGCAATGCCTCGTTATGCTTAATTTAAATGTTATGGCACTTCATACAAGCCATACAATTAATTGTTGCATTGACCTTCTGCGATGTCGAAGGCACTATCTGAGTCATGCTTAAATCAATCATACATTATTTTCCTAATAGTATCAAATCCAACATGCACATCTTTTGACTGTATTTGGCTATTTGCTAGATTTCTTCTGTGCAGTGACCTGGCTTCGTTATTGGGCACATGATGTCTAGTTGCTTGGTTCATTGTATACATCATCGCCATGATCTAGTTTGGTTTGTTCTAAGAGGCATGTGGCTTAACTGGTTTCTTTGTTGTATCTGCCCATGGTTCTTTCAAAATTATGTCAACAATGCTGTTTGTTTGCCTTGTATTGTATTGCATTTTAACTTGTTTTGTCTTAGTTTCAGCCTGCAAACAAAGCTGTAATGTCAGTAGGGACAACCCATTTATCAAGTGTTGCGGTCATTTCACAGAGCAACAGTGACAGTGGCACGTGCTCTCATTGGTCCACTGAGTCCAGTACACCAACCATTCCAGAAGAAATAGATGTACGAGGCTCTATTTTTGATTGCTTGTTGTGTTATATCAGCTCAATGATGTTCTTGAAATTGGAGGTCTTTTATTGCATCATATGATGTTGTAACTTGTTTTATCTAAATTTCAGGCTTCAAATAAAGCTACAATGCCAGAAGCAAGGGCCAATGCCTCAAGTATTGATGTTTCACAAAGCAGCAGTGAGAGTGCATATTGCTCGCATAGGCCCATGGTATCTATTGGTCAACTTAATCCGGCACAAAGAGATTTGGGGGATGCACTCCAAGAGGCAGTTGATATATTTGGGCGGGAAAACAAAGATGCTGATGAATTAATTGCCAAGACACGCCAAGAGATACATGAATTGAAAAATAGGCAAACTTTGACAGAAAATGTTCTAAAGAATCTCCTATGCACTTGTCATGGTAAGCCAGTTGTGATGTGTCTGGGAATTGAAGGTGTCTAAATAAACTTTGATTCTGTTGTTCAGTCAAGTGGACTGCTGATGCCAATGCTGTAACTAATTACTGCTCAAAATTTCGTTCAAAATTTCGTGGTCTGTAATAATTGCAAATTTTGTTGTTGTACTAAAATTAGATATGTTCCATGTGGCTGCTGTATTTTGTGTGAAATAATATCCTGATGTGTACTTCAATTAAACCATAAATCGACTGCATGCTGAAAATTTGAATCTGAGCGCACGTGTGAACTGTTTTCTGCTCGTAATGCAATAACGGCTGTTTCTTGGAAGGACTACGTACATGGGGAACGGGATCCTCTAACTTGAAGGTGAAAAGTTAGAGAAGCTACAGTACTCTAACTTTCCTTCCCCCAAACCATATGTCTAAAATCCAAATAATTTAAATTAATTTGCACAATACAAACTTGTGTCTTGCATTTGAAGTAATTACATGCAGAGAAAATTATGGTGTAATAAAATTTAGTTTAGTTTTTAAACATCTACAGTAATCACCTTTATTAGTTAAAGACAGTGCATAACCTTGTACTTATGCTACAGAAGCCTGACTTTGCTTCTTTATTTTTCCTGACTTAGCTCCTTCACGTTAGAGGATACGGTTCCCGTACATGGTAGCCCATTAATAATTATGCCTGCTAGCAAGATAGATGGTCCTTATTATAGTCAGGCATGTCAACTTGTATGATTAAAAGTAGTTCGTACACATTAAATCTACC
The DNA here is from genome assembly GCA_030979885.1 of Lolium multiflorum. Classification (NCBI taxonomy): domain Eukaryota; kingdom Viridiplantae; phylum Streptophyta; class Magnoliopsida; order Poales; family Poaceae; genus Lolium; species Lolium multiflorum. The sequence goes on from CM061748.1 coordinate 53,243,322, forward strand.
ATCTGCATTTTTCTCTGTAATAACTTTTCTTTTTACACAACTCAAAACTTGTCTGGCTAATATGAAATTTGAGATGGCAAAACCCGGGAAAGATAAAGATATCACCAAAAACTCTTTCCTGCGAAATGCTGGGTTTTGAAGCCCAAGTCCAAGTCTTTCTCTGCTCAAGTTTTGGAGGAACAACTCCAAGTAGAACGAGTTGCAACAGCTATGCTAAGAACAAAAGTTGACATGTTGAGATCGAGATTAGAAGCATGTGATGCCCTACTGCACGAGGCCAATCAAGTTCGTTATAATCTCCCAAAGACTAAGAAAATGCCATAGATAATTGGAGATGAACACTAACATAGTGAGTACATTGGTCTTGTGAAATGTTTCCTTAGATTAAGGCACCGTTCAGACTTTTGTTGGTGGATGCATTTATCTGCGGTTGGGATCAACTTGGTAGTTGTTCCTGTGGATGTTATATAAATTAATTGCCTAGCCTTTTTTGAATCAGTTCGAACTTAAATGGTATCATAGCCAAGGTCTCAAGTTTGAATTGTCGAACGTGTGGTTTAATTTAATCTCTGTCGGGCGGCAAAATCTCCCACCAATCCTGAAATATTTCAAACGCATTTTTGAATGGGATTAAGAAGATAGATCATGATCATGGTAGTGACCTATATTCAACGTGATGATGATTTGATTTTGCACTCGGCCATGAACAGAGGTACTAGTACGGTGTCACAATTTTTTATCATTATACTTGGACAGTAGCCAAATTCAAAATCTCATAGCGGCAAAACTTCCCGCCCACAAAATACAAATATTTCACACGCTTCCAAATTCCCATTCTACCCCTGTGGAGATGACAGCAAAGTCGGTTGGTGAGGGGTTTGCCCGTCATTTTTCGATCACCACCTCCCTAGCCCGGAAACCCTCCCAAAAAAATACATTTCCTTCAGTCTCTCCTCTGAGATCACCCACCGGAACTTCTCAAGTCCCTCTCTCTACCACCTCCACGACCACCGCACCGGAACATCCCCGCCGGACTTCCCTGGCCTACCCGAGCCCTCGCGATCCTCGTCATCCGGCTGCCTGCCGGAGCCGCTTCATCGACGCCGTCATCAACCGGACCGGATCATCCCCGCCGAACCTCGAAACTATGTGCTCATCCAGCAGTCTACCGCAGTCGCTTCAGCTGCGGTATCGTCCACCCCGCCGGAGCCGCTTCGCCGGATCCGTCGTCCACCGCATCGGATCTTGCTCACCGACACCGCTGTGCATGAACCGGATCTGCTTCACCGGCGCCTTGCATGATCTAAACTCTTCTACTGTCGCTTTTCTATTGCTTGCCTGCAAGTTCTTGTTTAATCTTGGGGGAACCTGTTTGTGCTAACGACGCCGTTACGTTTTTGCAGATGAGATGAGTAATCATGAAGTGTAATGGCCGTCTCTCCAACCCCAAGTAGCACATGTAGCGTACTTCATCACCGGATCTATCAACCCCAGGAAGATCTGTTGTGACTCCCATAGAGTGCTTCTCCTAATGTAAGTCCCTTGTTTTAGCGCCATGTTCTGGGTTCAGATTCTTGTTTGTCTGAAGCTCTTTTAGTTCATTCCTAGCTATGACCGTAACACGTTGCTATTTTCTACTTCATTGCTAACTTTAAGCGATTGAACATTTTGGTTTGCATTCCCTGCTCTGTAGATGTAGCCATCATAACTTCTATCTTGCTCAGTCGTTGTTACAAAAATTATAGGTATTATAGTAACATCCTGCTATTATTTAGTTCATGGCCAATTTTAAGTAATTGCACATGTTGGTTCGCATTCCCTGCTCTATAGCTTTTGGCATCGTAACTTCTATATTTGGTTTACATTCCCTGCTCTGTAGATCTAGCCATCATAACTTTATCTTGCTCAGTCGTTGTTACAAAAATTATGGCCTGCTACTATGTTGTTTGTGCCAATTTTTTACTCCATGAACATGTTGGCTTGCATTCCCTGTACTACAGGTGATGCCATTGTTTTGTATCTAGTTCATTGTAAGCTAACAAAGTAAGGACTTAGTTTGGCATGCTATCACTCTGCTATCTAGCCTGTAGTACAAATAAACTTGTCATACTACTAGATAATAATTTTGCGTGCCATCTTGTTCTTCAAAAGCTGCATTATTGACTTGTTTCTCTGACTTGGCATGACGCTCACATATGGAAAGCTGAACATATTGGTTTGCATTCCCTCTTATACAAGTTCACAGGTGATCCCACTATATTCTGTATCTGGTCCATCCTAAGCTCCAGCATTAACTATCCTCTATGTGTTGCTCATTACAAGTTTATATCCCGAAACATCTTGATTTGCATCCCCTTCACTATAAGTTCAGGAGTATTATTTAGTTCACGGCCAAAATGAAGTAATTGCACTTGGCACATGTTGGTTCACATTCCCTCCTCTTTAGCTTTTGCCATCGTAACTTCTATTTTTGGTTTACATTCCCTGCTCTGTAGATGTAGCCATCATAACTTCATCTTGCTCAGTCGTTGTTACAAAATTTATAGCCTGCTACTATGTTGTTCATGCCAATTTTGTACTCCCTGAACATGTTGGTTTGCATGGGACTCGACAGTAGTAAGTCTGCTGTTTCATTCTAACATGCTCTGTTATATTGGCTGTTGGTATGCGGCATGCACTCTTTGTTTGCTTATTGTGCGCATTACAATGATCTTGTTATAACGACGAAATGATGAGTTCCAAATTCTTTGGCAAACAATATTGTAGTGTCTTTGCCTTTCCATTGTTGCTGTCTTAACTTGTAATGTCTTTGTTTCAGATATAGGTGCTGCATGGACAACTTAAAAGATTGCCGGATCGCTTCATTGTATTGCTAGGTTTAATTACCATTCAATTTCTCTGGGTTCTGTAATATTTTTTCAATGCCTTGCAGCTGATGTAATATTTAGTTAGTTTTTATAGTTCTTTCGCGCATTTTTTCTTTGGTGCTTGTGGTAAGTGAGGCTATCCGACAGAAATCAATGCTGCGTAAATATTCTCGTATCTAAATCACGAATTCCCATCCCTTAAACGGCCCAATTAAGCGAAATCACATATGTGCCGCCCGCAAAATCCTAAAGCGCATATTATGCCGGCATATAAACAAACTAAACGGGCTGGCCCACTTACTTCTTGGGCCAGCCCATTTGAGTTACGGTGGACCCCACACTCTAATTGGGCTGGCCCACTTGCTTTAAGGTGGACCCCACCCACTACTGGGCCGGCCCACTAATTAGTTGGGCCAGCCCATTTGCTTTTGTGGTGGACCCACATACTAAACGGGCCGGCCCTTCAAGAGGAAAGTGGGACCCACTGTGTTTTGGCCCGCCCACTATCTTGTTGGGCCGCCCACTTGCAATATGGTGGACCCCACATACTATTTGGGCGCCCTTTAACGAAAGTGGGGCCCACGTGCTTTGGCCCCCCACTATCTTGTTGGGCCCCCACTTGCTATATGGTGGTCCCACATGGTAAATGGGCCGCCCTTTAATAGGAAGGCGGGACCCACTGTGTTTTGGCCCGACCCACTATCTTGTTGGGCGGCCCACTTTATATATGGTGGACCCCACATACCAAATGGCCGGCCCATTAAGAGGAATGTGGGACCCACCTGTGTTTTTGGCCCGCCCACTATCTTGGTGGCGCCCACTTGCTATATGGTGGACCCCACATACTAAATGGGCGACCCTTTGGAAGGTGGGACCCACGTTTTGGCCCTACCACTAGATTGTTGGCACCCACTTGCTATATGGTGGACCCCACACTAAATGGGCGCCCTTTAACAGATAGTGGGACCCACGTGTTTTGGCACGGCCCACTAGATTGTTGGGCCGGCCCACTGCTATATGGTGGACCCCACACACTAAATGGGCGGCCTTTTCGCAAAGTGGGACCCACTGTGTTTTTGGCCCGGCCCACTGCTTCTTGGGCCGGCCTGCTTGTCGTAAGGTGGACCCCACATGTTAAATGGGCCGGCCCATTTAAGTTTTGACCAATCAACATTAGAGGTTAGGCCCGGCCCACGTAACTAATGGACCAGCCCAGCTATATAGTTGACCGGTCAAACTATGTCATCTGGCCGGCCCGCTTAAGACGTGGCAGGCCTCGTGTGGGCCTACCATCTACCACGGGGTTTCAAATGTTAACGCGGCGCCAATCGCATCTCCACGTGTCGCTTTGCATGACGTCGCAGATCAACGGGCTCCGAAAACACTTCCGCAACGGTCCGATTTTCCGTGGCGGAAGGCGCCTAAGCGCGACGGACCGAAAAATCGTCGTTGGACTTTGCTCGACGCAGCTTTGACAATGAACCCATATCGTCGGGTTAGGCCCATAGGCGACGAAAAATACCCCTTAGTGGACGATTTTGGGACGTTGTCTATCAGAACTTTTCTTGTAGTGCTAATCCCGTGCGAACGGGTCTTCTCGAAAGAGCCGATGAGATCGGCTTCGAAGATGGCCTTGAGCTCATCGTACTTCTTCTTGTGCTCTGGAGGCAGATCTTCATACTTGATCTGTTCGTCCGCCATCTCGGATGTAGGTGTTGACGTGGTTGTTGTAGAAGATTGTCCCACCGGGCGTGCAATGTGTTGCTGCCAAACCCACCGGCGAGCTGGTTAAGCAACACGAAGAGCCGGAGGCCGCCAAGAACAGGGCCCCGGTCCCTCGACGTCGTCCCGCAAAGTTCCGGCACACGTCCTGGCGGTTGCAGGCGTGCCACCTGACCTATACCCGGTCGGAAGGTGTTGGATTGCTTCGATTAGTCTCCGCATGGTAGAGACGTAAACATTAAATACGAGCCCGATCGGCTCTCAGGTTGATCGGCTCAAAGAGCCGATCGCCCCATGGTTCACGTTGGGTTTACGATGACATGGGGCTCCTGCTTGATCAACACAAAGTTAAACCAATCCACGACAGTTTAGGGTTTTCACCGTATAATCGGAACATCCTGCGCGTAGTTGAGCCTAATAAACACGAAAGATGATAGAAAGCTAACCCTAAAAGAGGCCTAAAAACCAACATTAAGTTAATTCCCGGAACATTCCCTCTTGGAGCTAACAAATTATATCTTACGCACTACCGGATCGTTCAACCCGTTTGCAAGGCCTAACCATACGGATATTAAACTAATCCTTGAAAAACAAGGAGCAACTATAACAGATTGGATCTACTAAACGATGAACAAGCAAGGTGCTGCCCTTACACCTAGATAGGTATAAGGGCAGCTAGATATCGAGGGACAGCATAGCTAAGCAAATATGCGTAAGAAAAGCACCAATGCAAGCCCCAAAATATCTACGATAAGTAGTGTTACTCGCCATCAACAACGCTCAGCACGAGTAACACAGGATAAACGAATAAACGCGCTGCCTAGATCGCAAGATGCGATCTAGGCAGCATGATGCTTACCCGGAAGAAACCCTCGAAACAAGGGGTGGCGATGCGCCTGGTTTGTGTTTGTTGTGAACGTGATTGTCCTCCTTTCGATAACCCTAGGTACATATTTATAGTCCAAGGGACTTTCTAATTAGGGCGTGCACCTAACCGTGCACGGGTTAAACTTTGTCTTTTAATTCTAAACTAAGATGCAATCTACTATAAATTACAGATACACGGGCAATCTAGCCCAAACTCTTCGTGCAAGGCCGCTTCAGCGTGTACATCATTCAAGCCCATCTCAATTACGGCCCATCTCCTGATTTGGCCAAAATCTGGTGATAACACCCATATACTTGCGTCTCAGGGCCGAGCTTCGTAAAGTGACATCCTACAATGTACAACTTATTGGTGGCCAAAGTTACGATGTCCTCCCAATTAAAACCTACGTCTATGGCTATGGTAGTAGGAGCTACCAAGTTGAGGCTAATGTTGAAACTGAAACTTACAGCTGCGAGTGCTGCAAGTTCAGTAGGGATGGATTGCTTTGCTGCCATATTTTCAGAGTAATGGTGCAATTGGGTTGTATTAACAAAATTCCAGAGAAATACATACTAGACAGGTGGAGAGTACAGGAGGAAACAATTGTGGAGGAAAAAATGGACTTGCCTAAGCAGCCTGTGGGCAGGAAGATGAATAACAAAGAAAGGCAGCAGTTGCGCTACGGCACTCTATGCAATGATTACACCAGAGTAGCAAGAATGGCATCAACATCAGAGAAAGGGAAAGCCATTGCAGATAAATACATGCTAGCTTTGGAGAAAGAGTTGTTGGAAATGAAAGCTTCTGAATCTGCAAAAAGGAAGAAGAAGAAACAGGCTGCTCCATCTTCTGATGAGGAACCAGATGTAGAAAATGTAGGTGATGATGGGCAAGGGAATTCTTCAAAGTTTGACCATGTTGAAGATCCGGTTTATATTGCTAAACAAGGTCGTCCAGCTGAAAAGAGGAAGAAATCTGGACTGCACCTGAAGGCTACAAAGGTTGTGAAATGCAGTGTATGTGGGTCAATCCAACACACTGCGGCTACATGCAAAGATAAGATAACGCCAGGACCAGAATCAAAGGAAATAGATTTCTTCCGTGACATGGTCTAGCTTATTGAAAAATGCAAAGTTGTTTTGTTTATGATTTAAGTTGTAATGAACTTAGCTTTGTGTTGACGTCAAACTTGTTGTATTCTTACTGTGGTGGTAGGTGGCATGATCTTTTTACATGCACGTGCTTCATGATGTTAGATGAATGCGAAACTTTGTGTTGAACTGCTGTCCATGTGCTTACTGTTAGATGAATCATTTATTGATGTCCATGTGCTTACTAGACAGCAATCATTTATCATGTAAAAAAAATAGCAAATGCACTTTGTGTAAGCACATTCAGGATGTATAAAAAAACATTCAATCAAACATTGTTTCATGAAAAATACAAGAAAACATATATGTATAAAAACAGTGTGTAGAAAAAAGCACACAGAAAAATACACTTATATACTACAGCTGTCATACAAAAAACAGACAACAAAGTACTCATTCTAGTCTTCAGACATTATTACCTGGCTCCCTACCATCAAGAGTAATATCAACACTTCCTTACTGGGAAGAGAAGTTCCTCCCACTCAATCTTGTTCTCGACATAATCCATCCATTTCTTCAGGAATATCTTCCTAAGCGCAGGCATGTCTGATGGGTTAATTGGTGCCATCCTTCTCCCATTCCAACACTCAATGTACTTGAGCATGAAGAACCCATAGTCATACCTTGGAAAACATAAAAAATGGAAAATGCATATATCAGCTAAAAAATCCATGGACAACTAGGGAAAAGTAGAATTGGAAATGCAAAAGGAACTAGTCCTTACGTAGTCAATTGCCTTGGTGTAGTTATGTGCACTGTTTTGTATTTCGAGATGTCGATTTTTGATTCACTGTAGTTTGTTGCCCACAAATGCTTGATACTTCCAATAATTGTTCGAGCATCAGCCATCAGCGCTTTGTCCCCCTCACGCCTTAGTGAGTCCATCACTTCAAACCTCCCCGACGTCAAGTTCAACACAATAAGATAGTAGTGCCCAGTCATTTTCTTGACTTCAGGTGTCAATCTTGAAGAACTGAAAACATTATCTGTACAGTTGTTGTAGAGAAAAGTAGGATCAGGAACATAACCGTAGCGGGAACATAACCTTAGAAACACAGAAGCATGTTATATTTGAGAAGAAATGTAAAAAATACTTCCAATGGATGTTCTAACTCTTTGAATCATGTATTGCTAATAAGTTTTTTAGTTACATGTAGAATCTCCATTGAAATAATTTATCATTGTATAAAAGAACACCCACAAAAATGCAGTAAGCATGTATCTAGGAAGCTTTTAAAAAGAAAAAAATGGCGGAAGCATAAAAGCTAACAAGAGATAGAACATACCATATCTTTGTGGTCTAGGCGGTGCGTAGGTGAACACTCGAAAGCTTTCCTAACAGTCCTATCTAATATACAGTTGGTTGCACTCCTTAGTTTAGTCTGCACACCATTATAAAATATAAAAAGGGACAAGTTAAAGAGAGCAAAAAAAGACATATCCAGGAAAATGCATAGAAGAAAACATTTTAAGTGAAAAAATGATTTTACTAACCGCAATCATAAGAGGCATAATGAATTTCTTCTGCTTGGCCATCTCTGCAGAAAGCACTTGCAATGCGATCTCGCAGGTTGTGTTGCTTAGCCAACCTCCTGGCTTGACTGAGTCTGATAAATCGCGGAGATCAACGAAAAAACTTCCATAGTCGATAATCCTTTCCTCATTCAACTTATCTCTATTTCTGCCTCCATACATGCACACCTTGTTGTATAACTCAGTATCTGATTTGGGAACAGAAGGCTTCTTATCGTTTGCAACAAATGGCGATTTCTGTTGAGGTCCTAGCTTCAAAATCCTTTTTGTTTGAGGAATGGGTGTGGAACTACCAGGAGTTGTAGGTGAAACAACAGATGAATTCTGCAAGTTAATGGCTTTTCCTCCTGAGATAGGCATCTCAATTGAAGCAAAAATCTTGTCGAGGGAGTCACCACTATCATTGCTAGAAATGACAATAACTTCATCCACCTGTGAATCTTGATCCTTTTGTACTGTTTCAACTTGCTGGACATGTACTGTCTGCTCAGGAACTGTCTGCTCAGGAACTGTCTGCTCAGAAACTGTTAGCTCATGAACTGTGATCTCAGGAACTGTCAGCTCAGGACCTGTATGCTGAACCACTGTCTTCTTGCCAGGACTGAATCCGAGATCAAAAGATGGGCAATCCTCTGCCAACTCTCTAACCTTCCTCTGATGTTCTGATTCTGGAGTTTCTGCATTTTCAAGTTCGACAGACAAGTTCTTGGACATGTTTCTAAAAGACTTTGAAGAAGATGAAGGAGAATTACAAAGCTTCGTCAAACTAGCATTAGCCCGTGCTTCAGCAGTAGCAAACCTCGTAAGCCTCCTTGGGCTAGGAGAAGTATTTTTGACATCTTCCTTATGAAATGGAGATTTTACAGGAGACATTGATCTAGTGACAGGCCTCCTGGCAACTGGAGTAACCTGCCCCTGGTCTGAAAATGAAACAGATTTACTCGTCTTTGTTTTCAGTTGAGCAGAACCATTGCTTCTCTCATCCTCTTGCTCCACTTGCATGCCTTCTCCAGTGATGTGAACTTGTGGAGTTTCAGTGCTTGATTGAGATCCAGTACCATATCCTTGAAGAATCCTCAATGCATCAACCGTGTTTGTATGCGGAAGAGATACTTCTGTCTCCACAGGCACTATAGGAAGTACTTTCTCACTGGCTTGAACAAGTTCTTCAAGGTTCACATTGCCTTCATCAGTACCATCTTCCTCGTATAGTTTCGCAGGTTCTTTGTTAAGTGTCGATCTGATCATCTTCAGCAAACATGTTACATGTAATGTCAACACTTTGACAATCTGATGCTTTTTCTTCAGAAACAACTGCGGGTCCTTCGACATGACAATCTTCACTGACAATAGACACTTTCATCTTCTTCTTCTTAGGTCGTCCCGCAGCTATAAATCTATCATCGGGTTTCCTTTTCTTGGATTTTACCTCATTGTCTCTTGGATTTGCTTCACCTTCCATCTGGTCCACTTGCACACCTTTCTGATTCCCGTCGTCTCTGACAGTATGTTGCACTTTTGTAGCTCTCCTACGGTGTTTGTGCTTGCTCATGTTATCAACTTCCTCCTGTACCTGATGAAAATCAGGATTGCCTTCTTTTACTTCATTTGGAGCAAAGGATCTAATAAACTGAGATAATCCATCCTCAAACGCACTGCACATGTTTATGACAGCTTCTCTGTACTGTACCAATTTCTGTTGCAAAAAAACAGAAAAAGAGAATGGAAAAACATTAGAAACTTGTGCACTCATAGTAACTACAAAATATTTCATGTCAACTGGAAGAACAAACTTACTTCTTCGTTTGGATATTCTGGTGCATGACATCTGATGAACATGTCTATAGCAGATGGGTCATTTTTGAAAAGAACAGTCTTGTTCCGAAAGCAAGCCTTGAGCTGTGACAGTTACACAAAATTCTTAGAAATGAAAAGGTTGTTAAGTAAAATCAAACATGGTATTCTAAAAAGATGTTGAACATCCAATAATGGTACCATATGGAAGGTACAAAGAAGAAACTATTTACAAAAGACAGTGTATATTTATTAGGAGAACCAGTTCATACTTTGCAGAAAAACAAAAAAAAATTGAAAGAATTAAAAGAAACAATGGGCAGTGCCGGTAATTTTCCAAATGATCCATCAGTGTTGGTATCCAAATGTACAACATGCCTTATTAACTAGTTAGTCCAAACACAAATGCGAGGTCCAGGCGGCAAATCAACAACATCTGTTTCCAGTGAATCTACATATAGAACCTACAAAAACAATGTAGAAAACAACAAGTGATTATGTCTTTTAAGCAAATTGTTACAAAAAACAAAAGGAAAAAAGAAATAGAAAGAGTCAAAACAGAAATGAAGGAACTCACCATTAATTAGGTATGGCATGCAAGATTTAAACCAGTTCTTTTTTCCTTTGGCGTACGCGGTCTTAATGAGGATGTCGATAATAAATCTTGCCCAGTCCAACCTTCGGATTGCTTCTATGTTAATCACCGCTGGATAGCACTTTGGGCTAACATAAATTCCGGTTGTAGGAGCAAACACAGAAGACATAAGGAAGATAATGAACTTCCTCAAGTAAGCATCATCAGCGGGATAGCTGCGTTCCAACTGCTTCTCCACCTCTGATAAGGTTGGTTGCCTCCCACTGTTGATCCCCATCATCTCTAGCACAAAAATTGTTGCATCGATGTTTTGCTTGTATGGGACAGGGTGTGTACCCATGGGTACTGCCATCGCACTCACAACCGACTGAACATTAACTGGGATTTTCCCCCTCTCACCAAAATCAAGAACACAAGCCACTGGATCAAAGTGTTCCATGAGAAATATGCATAACTCTGGGATTAGCTTTGAACACTTCATGTTAAGGATGGCACTAAAATCCGCTCCTCTGATCAAAGCACGCTGCTTAGATGTCATTCCTTTGCAAACCCTAACAACCTTCATTGGTGAAGATCGGTTGAATAAGTTATTCTGCAGCAAAAATGTAGTAGCATGAGAAACAACACCCATTTACACCATGCATAAGTAAGAAAAAGAAATGAAAAAGGGGAAGCATACAGTAGAAACAAAAAAAAGAGTTACAGAAAAAACCTTCTTCTCAACAACATTATCCTCTTCATCTGACTTTTCATCATCATGTAATGGATGCTCTGGCACATCGATAGGGGGCTCATCAGAAGGAGGAACAGTCTGCAATGGTACTGGTTCTTCTTGCACACCCTGAGATACATTTTTATACTGTAACCTCTCCTTCATCCTCTTGAATTTAGAATGTTTCTGCCGGCTCTTTGGAGTTTTAGAATGTTTCTGCAACATACAAAAATTAGAAAAAAGCAAAAATTACCTAATCAGCATGACATAACAAAAATATACATAAAAATCATGCATACGGTGGGACAGATTTCTTACGAGTGGGATTACAGGTTTCATTGCAACCTAATAGAGGACAGAAACAAATGATCCAGAATAAAAAACCTGAAAAAACAACATGTTAATAAGCTTTTATACACCCACAATATTTAATATATACATCCAAAAAAGATAAGTCAGACTTCTCTGTAACCTTGCTGACTTGAAAATGCATATGCAGATCTGAAGATGTTAATAAAATTTTATACACCCACAGTATTTAAATATACATCCAAATAAGATAAGTCAACTTGAAAATGCATATGCAAAAACAACATGTTAATAAGCTTTTATACACCCACAGTATTTAATATATACATCCAAAAAAGATAAGTCAGACTTCTCTGTAACCTTGCTGACTTGAAAATGCATATGCAGATCTGAAGATGTTAATAAAATTTTATACACCCATAGTATTTAAATATACATCCAAAGAAGATAATTCAACTTGAAAAATGCATATGCAAAAACAACATGTTAATAAACTTTTATGCACCAAACAGTACTTAAATATACATCCAAAGGGTAAGTTTTATACACCCACAGTATTAAAAAAGTACATGCAACAGCACTTAAAACACATACATCCATCAAAAATAAGAAAAAATCTTCCTATAATCTTGATGACTTCATAAATATACATCCGAATATCAATGACAACAACTGAAAACTACATTGGATTTCAGCACAACAAGAATGACCTGCTCAAATCATCACATCAAAACATTTTGATTACATCAGAGCAACTTGAACTACTCAAAAATGTACATCACGAAAGAACTTGAACTACTCTAAAGTACATGACAGCCATCATTGGATTTGGATTTTATCTGTGGGGCGTAGGATGAACTACTAGAATCTACTACTACTAGCAGGGCAACTCGATTTGCTACAAGTGCTACTACCATAACTTGATCTGCTACAAGTGCTACTACCATAACTCGATCTGCTACTAGTACTACTACGATAACTCGATATGCTACTTCTCGTGCTACTTGTGACAATGAGCAAACAGTACAAGTGCAAATCGAGATACTAATCATCAAAATCGACATGATCCGGTGCGAATCAAACACACCAGTGGAACTAATGCAAACTATACCAAGCCGCCGATGAGTTTCCGCCACAAAATCAACAGGCATACGACCAAAAAAATCTCCGCGACGGCCAAAATCATCTCGGCGGACGAACAACTCTAGCTATCGGGACGAAATCAAAGCACGTAAGAGGGGCAGGGCGCGCGAAATCGAAGCACTAACCAGCGTACCAGCTGTGGATCGACGCGGGCTCGACGCAGAACAAGTCGCCGTCGCGGACGCCTCCTCTCCACCTCGAATGGGACGAAATCACACCGACGGGCGAGTCGATCCCCGCGTCCACGACACCGATTCTACTCACCAGAGCAGCCCGACGGCTCCCCCGGCGACGAGCTCGGCAGCGGCGCGGTGATTTAGGGGAGGGGATCCATCGATTTAGAGGAGAAGCGGAGCAGCGCGAGGAGAGAGAGAGGAATCGGGATCAGTTTCGGTTTGGGCAGAGAGGCGATGAAGAAGGCGAGTAGGCCACGCGTGTGGATGTCGTCGTCAGCAGCCGTTTGGACGTTAACGAGGAGGAACGCGAGCGGTCAGATTTTGATCCGACGGTTAAAACGAGAGGTCACCGTCTAAGACAAGTCAGAGACCCAGCACGTAATAGAAATTGGGAAATAGAAAGAGGAAACAACCGGAGACGAAGTTGTTGCCTGGGCTGGCCCAACATGAGGGAGGACCCGAGCGGAATAGGATTCGCGCGCCCCACGTCGGGCCGGAAACATGAGCCCCCGGCAGTCATTCATTCAATCGGTCCCGTGTTGAGCGGTGAATCGGACTCAGCAGCATCGGGCCTAAATCTATGTGGACTCGGTGTCTCGGTGTGACATAGTAGGCCGAACATGAGAAAGAATTCGCTGGTGGGGCGGGCCTGTAGCATCCACAATTTAACTAACAGACTCGCGATGACTACACGCCTCGGACGCACGCGTCGACCCGATCCGATCCGATCCCCGGGTTAGCCGGCACACCTGGTCGTGGTCGGTCGGCACACGAGCACCGCCCACAACGCCGCCCAGCCGCGCTGCCCGTCGCCATCCTCTCACACGGCAAAGCGCAAATAAATAACCAAAAAATCCGTTCCCACGCACGCAAGCCCGTGTGCTGCCCGAGCCAACACGTGCGCGGCCGGAGATGCATGCTCGATCACTCCATGGACGTCGTTACCAACGTGTTGTTGCTCATATATATACGTGCGGGAAACACTGTGTGTGGATAGGCTCCTTCGTGATTACCAGCTGCGCGTATGTTGCGGAATACTGTGGTGGCACGAGTGCACGAAACCAAGCTACGTACTCTACCGCGCTCTCTCGACAACTTATTAAGATGATCCAAGTCAACGGACGCGGTGTGAACAAGGAAGGCCGCGGCCAGGCTTCTTCCTTGCAAGTAACCCCTGGCTGGCGTGTGCTTGAAATTGATTTGCAGCTAGCGGCCAGCTGCACTCGCAAGATAAAGACAACCTCAACTATCACTGTCCCCGATTGTTTCTTTCGCACATATCTTGACGGACGATCGGGCTTCTTCTTCCTAAGAAAATGCTCTACATGTTCCACGAGAGAATTGTTAACGCGTCCGTTTCGCGCGCCGAGCAGGACGCGTGGTGTGGACGTACGCTGACCGGATCTCCGTCACTGGCACAGCGCCATCAATCGTACCACCCCCTATGCAGCCACCCAATGGGGCTAGACTGCGCACGTATGAAGTGCAACACGAGTGCCGTATTTTGGTCATTCACGGCATGGTTATACTAGTAGAATACTCATATTTCATCATCCACGAGATGGGGAGACACTTCCCGTGATTCGCTGGAACAAGCAAAGCACGCCGTGCGGCCGTGGCAGGAAACGGCCGTCGCAAGTTAGCCGCCGGCAGGACATTTTCGGCGGGCGCCACCCAACCGCAGGCAAAGCAACCACGGGACCCCGCCGCCTCCACTTGGCGACAGCTGGCAGACCGGGCCCTGCGCTCTGGTCCAATGCTACCGTACCACGTGGCACCCACACACGCTTACTGGTGGACCCCGCTCAATAATGCACTCGCGGCTGACGCCTGTGCCCGATCCATAAAGGCCAAGCCCACACGACGGGAGTACCGCGCACACGACCACAGCGGGAGACGCCCAAGGCAAGCAAACAAGTTTTCGCAGCAGCGAAGCCACCGGCGCGGAGGACCACCACGCCTCGCCGGAGCTACCCACAGGCACCGGACGCCATGGACGCCGGCACAGGACCACGTCCGGCGGCGGAGGACGAGGAACAAGAGGTGGCGTGCGAGTGCTGCGGCTTCACGGAGGAGTGCACCACCCCCTACATCGCCAGCGTCCGCGCGCGCTACGGCGGCCGCTGGATCTGCGGCCTCTGCGGGGACGCCGTCGCCGAGGAGATCGGCCGGGCCGCGCCGGCGCCGCTCTCCCCCGCGGACGCGCTCGACCGCCACGCCCGCGTCTGCGGCCAGGGCCGCCACCGCCGCGCGTCCGCGCCGCCCTCGCCCACGCCCGGAGACGACGAGCTCATCGCCGCGCTGCGCCTCCTCCTGCGACGCAGGCTCGGCTCGCCGTCCCCGCCCAGGATGGTCCGCTCCACGCCCAGCAGCCCCAGGCGCGACCGCAACGCCAGCGTCGGCTCCGCGGCGGCTGCCGCTGTCGCCGGTCCCGGAGCCATCGGCGCCGGCGGCGTCTCGCTTGCGCGCACCGAGAGCTGCTTCGCCGCGCTCGTGGAGTAACAAGAGTCCCAAGAGATGATCATCAGAATGAAGAAAAAGGAAAAAAAATGGTAGCCGTCTTTTCTTTGGTAGTTTCGTTTTGCAGTTTTCCCCGTGCCATTGTAAATGCCATGTGATCTCGTTTCTCGTTTTTCTAGTTTAGGATGCAGTAGTAGTGGTAAGAGGAACAATAAAAATCTGTACAGAGTATGTGACAAAATAAGAGACTATAAAAATGCATGGAAGTAATTCCATGTTTCATGGAGCATTGTTGAGCTTTCGTCATCCTGAGGTTTCTCTGCTCTGGAACTCTGCTTCTTGGGTTCTAATAATTCCATGTTTCACACTTTCACCCAGTAGTAGTATCATTGTCCAGGTTTGTCATCCTAACGTTTTTTTTTCTAATCTTGCTCTCTGCTCCTCATCTCTCACGTTTCCTATCCGGAGTCATGAAAAAATGGATTCTGATTTCAAAAACAAAAAAACTCACGATAGAGCATAGATAGCTACTCCGTAGATCACTTTCTGGTTCACGGATGAACTGCTTCTGGTTGGCGACACAAATGATCTACGCCACGGCAGGGAGCAGCCCAACCAATTTGTTTCAACTGCAATACTGTAGCAGTAGCCATTAGTGTTTTTACAGCGCATGACGCACGTGCAGTTGCTTGATCAAGGTAGAGCCTCCTCGCAATCAGAACACCAGAGAGCTCTGTATCTGTCCAGTGCCATCTCGATCCTTCCCTAAACCTCTTCTTATCTTAATTTAGCTGCTAATCCGTCAAACATTGCCACGGCTAGTCGACGTGCGTGTCACCTACGTGCCGCTCATGTTTAATACTCCTAGCGAGATCGGCCGTGACACTGAAGTGTATCCTCCCGTGCGGACAGATATCTTCTCCACGCAACCACGAACCGCGGATACGCCTAATCACGACTCTGTCAATCGAATCTTGCCTTAGGTTATGCAGCTGCTCTTGCTGCAGTACTTTTTTTTTATATATGCTTTCCCCGTTTCGAAAAGATTGACGCTGAGCCTAGGCATTGTTAGCACGTACTGTTCCGCGTCGATTAAATCGGATCAGAGGTACTCCCTCCGTTCTTTTTAAACTCATAAACCGAGTCAATTAAAAAGGAACGGAGGGAGTAGTATATAGGTAAAACTGCAGGAGAAGTGAACGAGTGGATATGTGTGTGTTAGTGATCGAATGCCTTGATGGATCCACATCAGCATGGCTCCTACTGACGTGGACGCGGAATATGTATCAGCAATCACACTGGAATAATCCGTCGTGGCCATTGATCCTGGCACTTTTTATCTTTTCTGTTTCCCTGTTGTTTTTGTAGGCGGCCTGTGGTTCCTTTTTGTGATTTGAACTGCATGGTCCACCCTCCCTAACCCAAGCAGGTGATCAAAAGAAAAGAATCGCCCATATTCTCTCCTCTTTGTTTTCCCTGCAAACGAATCACGACTCAATGAACCTCCCACTATTGCTAACTTGATAAATGTTTTCACAAGAGCGTGCAGTGAAGATGTTGCATCTGTGCGGTGGCAGACTACGGGCCATTTTTTTTTGGGGCTTCTGCTTATGCATAAGCTCGCTTATAGCAAACGGTGAGCAGAAACTGTTGTGAAAAGAAGCTCCTAGTAGCTAGTTACTACTTTTCTTTTGGGCTTCTGAAAATTTAGCTTATTTGATGTGTTAAGCTGTGAAATGTCTAAAACCCTCCTAAATAAATATATACGACCACCGATGTGCTTTTTGTTTAAAGAAAAACAAAACTACTTTTCACGTGGAACAAAAAACAGAACCACTTAGTCTCTATCTGAATTATATCTAATTGAACATACGAGATGTGTAAGGATAATAGAACGAGACTGAATTATCTCCAAGCGAACAAGGAGAATGTGCATGTAAACATCGGAGGCCCAGGTCACTGCCTAGGACTTCAAAGACAACGGCGATGTGAACTGGGCTGAGGATGAGGTGGACCTCCACGGCGAGGGCGAGTTCTACCGGATCGGGTGAATTTCTCGGAGCATAAGGGTAGGAGGCGCGTCTAGCTGAGGCAGAGGAGCGGTGGTTGGGAGGGTCGTCGGACGGGAGATGCGGTGGCAGGCCGACAGGTCAAGCTGCTGGAGGTCTTCTGCGGGGGAGTGGCGGCAACAACTGCGGCCACGGTCGGCCGGGAGGGACCTGGCGCTCCATGTAACCGAAGGTCTTGTCGCGATACGTTTGTTTCCTTTTCATTTTATTATGATCCAAGCGTTATCTTATGGAGTGACCGTCCCGTGTAACTAGAACGGAAAAGATGGGCGATTCAATACACTGGTTCGGGATTTGAGTTGAGAAGCTAAGAAAACTGCTCGGACGCAGATTCTGAATTTGTACGTTAGGCCAGCTTCTCGATGAAAATAAGCAGCGAACTAGCCCGAGACTTCTTTTGGACTTAAGCTATGACCTAAAAGCTGGTTTAGAAGCTAAAAAGAAGCCCCCCTATGCATCCGTAGCTAGACAATATACAAAAGAGTTGTGACCTGCCTACGTGAGCCGCACCAATTATTGGAAGCCCTTAAATTAACTGCTGCCCAAATCATAGTACTAGCGTTCATCTCTAGCTGCAACAGAGCAAACTAGTTTCGACTTTCGAGTGATAATTAACTGTTGCAACCCCTAGCACACACCATAGAAGATTGCTCTCATCTTCTGAGGTGTCAAGTTTGGCACACATATATGAGCAGAGCAGATGCTCCTACGCACTTGTTGACTTGAAACAAGACAAGACAGAGACAGAAAAAAAGGCTGTGAATTCTGATGCCCTTCCACTAGATGTGCCAAGAGAATGAGTAGAAAGCGTGAACAATTATTGAGGGCTCGCCTACACCTGTCGCACTGTTGTACACTTCAGTAATACTGAATGAATCAAAGCCTTGGACAAGTTTCAGGCCTAGGAATCATTCATGGCCAGCCTAACCTAGCCTGTGATCAGAACGGGCTCCCTCACCTGCTAGCTGCTAGATGCCGTTTCAGCATTTGCCAAATAAAACGGGGACATACGTACAGGATCACTGGAATGCAGCAGAAACTGCATGAGAAGAGGGCACACGTGTGAGGCCGATTGAGCTCAGGTGGCGAGAAGCACGGCATATGTGGTCTGACCACCCGTCATGCATCCGTCCGATCACGGAGGTGATGTGAAAACTAGGAAATGATGGATCATTGTACGTGAGGCTGCAACGAAAGCCGGCGATTTCGATAAAAATAATCTATTTTTTTAAAAAAGCATAAAATGACCCTGCGCAAACTGTTTCACCGGATTAGCCCTTTTGTGTGGGATCCTTGCCATCGGCGTGTGTGACGTCCATGGGAACGGCGCCACACATCCATGCCGACGTGGCGTGGTCGATGCTGCGCGCCGTTGACCAGCCGACGTGGTAGGATGTGTGGCGATGTTCGCATGGCGCCACACATTGAAAGTGTGGCGCCTTCCTAAGGGCGCCACACATCCACTTAAGTGTGGCGCCCGCGCCCGCTCCAGCCCGACACAACCCTTCTCCTCTCTCTGTTTCACTCGGTGAAGAACAAGACGGCCGGCTTCCTCTCCTCCCCCCCCCCCCCTCAAATCCCTACCCCAATCTCTTGTATTTCCTCAGATCTGCCCATGGAGATCGTTTCCAACCCGTTCGTTGAGGTAATCTCCTATGTTCTCCTTCTTTTCATCAATGAATTGATGGATTTGGTTGGATCTACATGTGAAACCCTAGATGTGAAACCCTAAGTTGATTTGAGGGTGGATGTAGATTTGGTTGGATCTTAGGGTTTGTTGAAGTAGGAGAAATGGTAGGGCTAGGTTGTATGGGTAGAAACCCTAGGTTGATTTGTGTTGATTATGGTAATTAATGAACATATGTATGTATGTGTTGTTCACATTATGCTAGAGGGATGGAAAGAATTGTTCATGTTCATCATATGGACAAGGATGCTTTTTTTAAGGGAAACCTAGAGCCGAACCCGGAAGAGGTTGACTTGGTGTTTTGACCGTAGCCCTAGCTTTGCCGAGGTGGTAGCACAAGTGAGGATTGAGTTGAACTGAAATGGGTGAAATGATGGTGTTGAGCTAGAGGGAAGACATAATGTGGGGTTTGGAATGCACACCCGTTGGAAGACAATGTGTATCAACTCCGAGCAACGTTGGCCCGTTTACAAGGAGACGGTAGCTGAGTCACAAGACAAGGCTTTGGAGTTGTTTGCAATCAAGACGGTTGATGCTCATATCGAGCTTGACCTTAACCGGCGCTCCTCCCCCGTTGAAGCTAGGATTCCACCACCCATGAGCCAAGAAGAAGCCACCGAATCTCCCATTGACCAAGATCCAACATTGGAGAAGGAGTATGACGAGCATGACGATGGTGATAATGGTTTCGAGATGAATTACAACAATGTCGGTGATTTGGATGCATATTTGACGCAAGAGGACATGGACCACTCCATTCCTTATTCCCGATGCTATGCCTCGGACTCGGATGATGATGGACCCGATGAAGAAGTTGATGAGGATGGCTTGACGGCTAAGGAAGCCGAAAGAGCCGACATCTTCAAGAAGGTAACCGGACGGGATATTCGGATACCATTGTTCCGTGATGTTAGTCTTGCGGATGGAGCCGTGGTTGATGGTGGCAAAAGTTTACTTCTTGGAGCTAGGCCAATTTCCAAGAGAGATGTGGATGCGAGGACGGCTATGATGTTTAAAGGGCTCACGTTTGATATCTTCTTGGAATTGAATGTATGGTTGAAAGAGTTCTTGAGTAAGCATCATCGCCCTTACACCGTTGTTCACTCGGACTTGAAGACGCGGTACATGCTAAAATGTGTAGATAAAAGGTGCCCATGGGTTGTCCGTGCAAGACCTTTCAAAAAAGGGCCCTCTTGGCACATAACAAGTTGTGTAGCCACTCACATGTGCCGGGGGCCGAAGCTTGATGGCAAGGATGCGCAGCCGGACCACCGTCAACTCACATCCGAGTTCATTGCATACAAGCTCTCGGCTGAGATATCATCACTTCCAACCATGAGCATTAGGTCCGTGCAAGATACGGTGAAATCTCGCTTTGACTACAACGTCAAGTATGAGAAGGCATGGAAGGCCAAACAAGCCGCATTCAAGATGTTGTACGGTGATTGGGAGGAAGCATACAACCGAGTCCCTAGGTTGTTGTTAGCGATGGCCGCTACTAACCCGGGCATGGTTCATGTGGTGGAGCCTTCTAGTACCAAAATGGCATTGCATGACGGTAAAAGAGTGAGGGTATTTCACCGTGCATTTTTGTCATTTGAGCAATGCACGAGGGCATTCGAACATTGTAGGCCGGTCATCGCTGTCGATGGTACCTTCTTGACTGGGCAGTACAAGGGCACACTATTGGTGGCAATAGCAAATAATGCGAGCACCCGTTTAGTACCATTGGCTCTATCCTTTTTATTTGCTGGCTCCGAAGGAGCCATGCCAATAATCCCCTCCATCTGCTGGCGCCACCCATCAGAAGTTGTGTTCATACACAGTGCCTCGCCGTGAATAGGAAGACCAAGGATCATGGAAACATCCTGAAGAGTAGGTGTCATCTCGCCGGCCCTCAAGTGGAAGGTATGCGTGTCCGGCCTCCACCGGTCGACAAGGACGGTGAGTTTCGCGGCGTTCATGTTCGGCGGCCCACGGCTTACAAGCGTGATGAACGAGAGAAGATCGGTAGGCTGGATGAACTCCGTGTACCGCTTGTCATACGGCATGTCCTTCATGCTACCGTGGTAACGAATCTTCAAGGGCTCAAGAACCTACAAGCACATCCAGACACAGAATATTATGCCATATTCAATGGAATAAAACAAAAGGTGTTAACAAAAAATAAATATTAGTACCTTCCTCCTTTCCGTGATATGATATGCCCGGTGTTCTTTGTCATACTCATGATCTAGGAGCCACATCATCCTACATTTTTTTCACAAATACACACAATCAGAACTACCATATTGTGACCATACATGTTATAAATTTGGGTTCTACTAACAAATATGAGCGATCCCTAAGCAAATACTAGGCATATATAACACAATACAATGCATGTCCTAAGCAAATACTAGACATATGTAACACAATTGAATGCATTTGCTAAGCATATGTAACACATACATACATAGGGTTTCAACACATACATGTAAAATTTCACATCTAGGATTTCAAGAAATCTATGGTTCAAACACATGCATACATGAGGCTATCAATTTCAACACATAGACTACAATGTATATTCCACCAACAAAAATTTCCATGTCTAGGATTCATGTCCAAATCTAGCAAAATCTATAAAATTAGTGGATGAATCGAAAGGAATCGAAGGGGAATACCTTGAGAAATGGATGGGGAAGAATTTGGCCGGTCAGATCTATCGATTTTTTTGAAGGATTTGGGGGGGGGGAGGAGGAGAGGCGGCCGGCGGCGGCGGTTGGTTGGCTCCAGAGAAGAAAAGAAGAGGGAGGAAGAAAAGGGTCGGGCTCGGACGCCACACTTAAGTGGATGTGTGGCGCACTTCGGAACGGCGTCACACATGTGTGGCGCCCATGCGAACGGCGCCACACATCCCTGCCACGTCGGCTGGTTAACGGCGCGCAGCGTCGACCACGCCACGTCGGCATGGATGTGTGACGCCGTTCGTATGGGCGCCACTCAGTGAAGTGTGCCGATGGCAAAAATGACACACAAAAGAGTTAGTCCAATGAAATAGTTTGGCCAGAGAATCATTTCATGTTTTTCTTTCACAAATAGATTATTTTCGTCAAAAGTGCCGCGGAAGCCAGCACAGGAATTTGATGATTTCGATCGGCGTGTCCGTAGGGGCATAGCCAAATAATCTGAAGCTGGATATTCAGTGCAATGCACTTAAGCATAAGCAATCGAGGGGCATTACTCTGCCAGTAACTTTTCTCGATCCCCTCTCGCACGATTAGATTACGATCGCCATGGTTTGTGGTGCAGTCCAAGCAAGGAAACGCAGTGCTAGCTACAGTTGAGAACCTGTTGCTGACGGACAAAATCATGATGCGAGGTTGACGACGACTGAAAGGAACCGAGAAAGTTACAGGCTGCATGTTCAATCATGCATCTTGCTGCTTCTATACGGTGTAGAATGTTAGAGTGTATTAATCGACCCTCTTTTTAGTTCGGACTTTTAGTTAATTGACTAGGCAACAATTTTTAGGTTTGAGACCATGCTCACGCAGTATTAAAATAAAAAGAACAAATATTCTAAACCATGTGCACCGAACCCACACTAAAGACTAAAATAACCTAGAAGTGAGGGGTGAACATAAATATAGTATCTAGTCCTTTTCATCAGTTTGAACTGACGGGTGAATTGGTTAGGTGCATATCTCTTGAAATCAGAGGTTGAGGGTTCAATACCCAAGGAAAGCAATAAAAGATATTGCGGCCATGGCAAACAACGCCGCTGCCTCGGCTTGCCTCGTGGTGGGCTCACGAGATCTAGGTGGTCCGCGTCTTGGCTGCGGTTGATAGGTTCTTGGTAGTTTCGACGATGCACAAGCATGGGCGGCGCTCGGGGTATTCCCATGTCAACCCTGCAATACCCAAGTTTTTGACGCGAAAAAAAAAATGTAGATATTTGGCCCAGCTCAACAAGGGAGAAACCAGGCCATCGCACGCACGCTTGGTTTCAGTGAACCATGCAATCCCCTTTCTCGCTCGTAGCACACACGCACGACGCCTCGACCTAGACCTGCTCACGACCGCCGCCGGTGATGCATCCCGGAGCAGCAGGCGACGGCCCCGCGCTAGCCGCGGCGCCCCGGCCCCGCCCCTCGCCAACCTGCGCCCCTCCTCCCGTTCGTGCCGCCCCGCCCCAGCGTCCCCGAGCAGCGCTGAAGGTACGGCCGCCTTCCTCAGTTCCTCGTCCCCAATTTCATTCCTTGCTTGATTTGCTTCATTGCTTGCTTCCTAGAGGAATCGTCCACTCCTACTAGCTTCATAGATGCAAGTTTTTAATTTTGTGTTTCTTGTTTTTTTACTGTAGAAGAAGAAGAGTGGTATTATTGGTAGTAGCATACATACAATGTGGGAAAATGCTGCAAAAACAAGGAAAACGAATGGACCATCCACACCGAATCAGACAACAACTGCATCTAGTGTTGTTCATCTTGAGAGCAATTTGCAAATGGTGTTATGGCAAGCACCGGAGAGTAGAGAAGAAACCTCAACACCTCATGTAGAAGTAGAAGATGATGAATCTATAGATGAAGATGATGAAATAATGCAAGCAGATTTAGAGGCACTCGAACATGATCCTGGGAAGCGGATTCCCATCTCAATGTATGATGTCAATGATCAAGATAGAGTAAGAAGGAGATTTATTGAGATGGGGCCATGTCAACCAAAGAATCATAAATTTGAGTTTACAAATAAAGGTGGAAGAGAGCGTCGCTTTTGCGTTGTTTGGTTTACAGACTTTCCATGGATTGAGTATAGTATGGAAAAAGATAGAGCTTTTTTGCTTTGTTTGCTATTTGTTCAAGGATAAAACAAGATGTTCCGGTGGAGATGCTTTTGTGAAGAAGAGATTTAATAACTGGAACGTAAAGAAGAGATTGAAGAAATATGAAGGTGAGGTTAGTAGTGCTCATGCTAAAGCTCAAAAGAAGTACGATAAGTTCAATTCACCACAAACATCAATTCAGATGTCTATTGCATCAAACACCACACAATACAAGGCTTTGTATAAACAACGTTTAACATGGACACTCAAGTGTGTGAGATATCTGTTGCACCAAGGCTTGGCATTTAGAGGACATGATGAAAGTGAAGACTCACTAAACAAAGGAAATTTTCTTGAGCTTCTAAATTGGCTAGCAGGAAATTTTGAAGAGGTTAACAGAGTTGTTCTCAAGAATGCTCCACGGAACTGCAGGATGATTCACCATGATATACAACAAGAGGTGATAGAATGTTGTGCAAAAGAGACTACTAAACTACTCATTGAAGAACTTGATGGTGGTCATTTTTCAATACTTGCAGATGTGTCTAGTGATGTGTATCAGAATGAGTAGTTGGTTGTTTGCTTGCGTTACATTGATTCTACCAGCCACTGCTAGTGTTGAAAGGATGTTCTCTTCAATGAGCTATTTGAAGAATAAGCTAACTAACAAAATGGGTGATGACTATTTAAACTATTGCATGGTTACATTTGTTGAGAGAGATTTCTTCAGGCAAGTAAAGGATGAGGATGTCATCAATCTCTTCCAAAAAGGCAACCGCAAAGTTATAATGTAAGATAGAATATCATCACTTTATCAATCAAAAGGTACTTATGTATTCATGTCGTTTGGGCTTATAAATTGAAATATTGCTATAGCAGTGGTGGGCTAGCCTCTGTGCTTGTTGGTGGGCTGCTGAAGACCGCATGCTTGTGATACGCGTAGATGTACACGTTCGTTGGAAACCCCAAGAGGAAGGTGTGATGCGCACAGCAGCAAGTTTTCCTCAGAAAGAAACCAAGGTTATCGAACCAGTAGGAGCCAAGAAGCACGTGAAGGTTGTTGGTGGAGGAGTGTAGTGCGGCGCAACACCAGTGAAACCGGCGCCAACGTGGAACCTGCACAACACAATCAAGATACTTTGCCCCAACGTAACAGTGAGGTTCTCAATCTCACCGCTCACCGGCTTGCTGAAAACAAAGGATTAAGCGTATCGAGTGGAAGATGGTGTTTGTTTGCAAAGAACAGTAAGAAACAATGATTACAGTAGAATATATTCAGATGTAAAAAAAATGGACCGGGGTCCACAGTTCACTAGTGGTGTCTCTCCAATAAGATAACTAACATGCTGGGTGAACAAATTACAGGTGAGCAATTGACAAATCAAGATTCAATACATATCAACGATGATTACTATGTGATTTAATCAGGGCATTACGACAAAGTACATAGACCGCTATCCAGCATGCATCTATGCCTAAATAATCCACCTTCGGGTTAGCATCCGCACCCCCTCCATTAAGTTGTAAACAACAGATAATTGCATTAAGTATGGTGCGTAATGTAATCAACACAAATATCCTTAGACAAAGCATCAATGTTTTATCCCTAGTAGCAACAAGCACATCCACAACCTTAGAACCTACTGTCACGATCCCAGATTCAATGGAGGCATGAACCCACTATCGAGCATAATTACTCCCTCTTGGAGTTACAAGTATCAACTTGGCCAGAGCCTCTACTAGCAACGGAGAGCATGCAAGAACATAAACAACACATATATGATAGATTGATAATCAACTTAACATAGTATTCTAGATTCATCGGATCCCACCAAACACAACATGTAGCATTACAAATAGATGATCTTGATCATGTTAGGCAGCTCACAAGATCTAAACAATGATAGCACATGCGGAGAAGACAACCATCTAGCTACCGCTATGGACCCATAGTCCAAGGATGAACTACTCACGCATCAATCCGGAGGTGGGCATGATGATGTAGAGCCCTCCTGATGATTCCCCTCTCCGGCAGGGTGCCGGAGGCGATCTCCTGAATCCCCGAGATGGGATTACGGCGGCGTTTCGAAGGTTTTCCGTATCGTGGCTCTCGGGGGTTTCGCGACGAAGGCTTTAATTAGGCGGAAGGGCGCAGGGGGCCACACGAGGGCCCCACACGCTAGGGCCGCGCGGCCAGGGCCTGGGCCGCGCCGCCTAGTGTGTCGGCTCCTCGTGGCCCCACTTCCTTTCCCCTCGGTCTTCTGAAGCTTCGTGTAAAAATAGGATCCGGGCGTTGATTTCGTCCAATTCCGAGAATATTTCCTTACTAGGATTTCTGAAACAAAAACAAAGAAAAACAGCAACTAGCGCTTCGGCATCTTGTTAATAGGTTAGTGCCGGAAAATGTATAATAATGCTGTAAAGTATGTATAAAACATTCAAGTATTGTCATAAAAGTAGCATGGAACATAAGAAATTATAGATACGTTTGAAACGTATCAAGCATCCCCAAGCTTAGTTCCTACTTGTCCTCGAGTAGGTAAACGATAACACAAATAATTTTTGAAGTGACATGCTACTAACATAATCTTGATCAACATTATTGTAAAGCATATGAGATGAATGGAGTGATCTGAACAAAGATTGCTAACAAAGATAATGACTAAACAAATGAATCATATAGCAAAACTTTTCATGAATAGTACTTTCAAGACAAGTATCAACAAGACTTGCATAAGAGCTAACTCATAAGCAATAAATTCAAAGTAGAATGCATTGAAGCAACACAAAGGATGATGAAGTTTCAGCGGTTGCTTTCAACTTGTAACATGTATATCTCATGGATATTTGTCAACATAGAGTAATATAACAAGTGCAATAAGTAAACATGTAAGAATCAATGCACACAGTTAACACAAGTGTTTGCTTCTAAGATAGAAAGAAGTGGGTAAACTGACTCAACATAAAGTAAAAGAATGG
This sequence comes from Lolium multiflorum, assembly GCA_030979885.1. NCBI lineage: Eukaryota > Viridiplantae > Streptophyta > Magnoliopsida > Poales > Poaceae > Lolium > Lolium multiflorum. The sequence continues at coordinate 53,270,194 of CM061748.1, forward strand.
CCCTTCACAGAGGGAAGCATGGATTACTATTTTTGTGCTAGAGCTTTTGTTTTGAAAACATAGAAACTATTTTGTCAACGGTAGTAATAATTCATATGTGCTATGCATAATACTTCCTACAAGTTGCAAGTCTCATGCATAGAGTACTAATAGTGCTCGCACCTTGTCCTAATCAGCTCGGATAACACGGATTATCATCACATGACATATGTTTCAACCAAGTGTCACAAAGGGGTACCTCTATGCCGCCTGTACAAAGGTCTAAGGAGAAAGCACGCATTGGATTTCTCGCTTTTGATTATTCTCAACTTAGACATCCATACCGGGACAACATAGACAACAGATAATGGACTCCTCTTTTAATGCTTAAGCATTCAACAACAAATAATATTCTCATAAGAGATTGAGGTTGTATGTCCAAACTGAAACTTCCACCATGATACATGGCTTTAGTTAGCGGCCCAATGTTCTTCTCTAACATATGCATACTCAAACCATTTGATCATGAAATCGCACTTACTTCAGACAAGACGAACATGCATAGCATCTCACATGATATCCAACAAAGGTAAAAAGTTGATGGCGTCCCCAGAAACATGGTTACCGCTCAACAAGCAACTTATAAGAATTAAGACACATAACTACATATTCATCACCACAATAGTTTTTAAGCTATTTGTCCCATGAGCTATATATTGCAAAGATAAAGGAATGAAATTTTAAAGGTATCACTCAAGTAATTTACTTTGGAATGGCAGAAAAATACCACATAGTAGGTAGATATGGTGGACACAAATGGCATGGGTTTTGGCTCAAGGTGTTTGGATGCACGAGAAGCATTTCCTCTCAGTACAAGGTTTGGGCTAGCAAGGTTGTTTGAAGCAAACACAAGTATGAAAAGGTACAACAAAACTTACACAAGAACATATTGCAAGCATTATAAGGCTCTACACTGTCTTCCTTGTTGTTCAAACATTTTACCCGAAAATATCTAGACTTAGAGAGACCAATCATGCAAACCAAATTAAACAAGCTCTACGGTAGTTCTTCATTAATAAATTAAACTACATGATGCAAGAGCTTAAACATGATCTATGAGAGCTCAAACAATTGCCAAGTTATTCCAAACCATATGCACCATTTTATGATTCCAACCAAATAGCAATTTAACGAAGCAATTTCAGCCTTCGCCATGAACATTAAAGCACAATTAAGAACACAAGTGTTCCATATGAAAAAGCGGAGCGTAATATCTCCAATATAAGAATGATGGGATCCAACTTTATTCAAACAAAAACGAAAATAAAAGCAAATCGACGCTCCAAGTAAAGAACATAAGATGTGATGGAATAAAAATATAGTTTCACTAGAAGTGACCTGATAATGTTGTCGATGAAGAAGGGATGCCTTGGGCATCCCCAAGCTTAGATGCTTGAGTCTTCTTAAAATATGCAGGGATGAACCACCGGGGCATCCCCAAGCTTAGACCTTTCACTCTTCTTGATCATAGTATATCATCCTCTTCTCTTGACCCTTGAAAACTTTCTCCACACCAAACTTCAAGCAAACTCATTAGAGGGTTAGTGCATAATTAAAAATTCACATATTCAGAGGTGACACAATCATTATTAACACTTCTGGACATTGCACAAAGCTTCTGAAAGTTAATGGAACAAAGAAACTCATTCAACATAGCAAAGGCGGCAATGCGAAATAAAAGGCAGAATCTGTCAAAAACAGAACAGTCCGTAAAGACGAATTTGGCAGGGGCACTTAACTTGCTCAAATGTAAAAACTCAAAACTAATGAAAGTTGCGTACATATATGATGATCACGCTCGTAAATTTTCCGATTTTTTTGATTTTTCTACAGAGAGATCTGTACGAATTCGTGACAGACAACAATGTTGTTTCTGCGCAGCGATCCAAATCTAGCATCAACTTTAACATAGAAACTTTACTTGGCACAAAAACATGATAAGGAGAGGTTGCTACAGTAGTAAACAACTTCCAAGACTCAACAATACAGTAAATAAAATGAAACTTGGGTTATCTCTCAAGAAGTGCTTTTCTTTAACGCCTTTCAGCTAGGCGCAGAAAGTGCAAATCAAGTAACATCAAGAGAAGAAGCATCAATATCATTACCTCGGGAGTCGGGAGTTTTCTCAACAATGCATTGTATATGGTCTATATAAGTAACTCCTCTTTCATTGCTCCTAGGCTTACTATTCTCATCAAACAAATTTTCAGGAACAAGCCAAGCATAGTTATTTTCTAAAGCTTCATGCATCCCTAGGAGCTTACTAGGTATCGGTGCTTTAATTTCCTTACCATCATTAACATTATTAGTGTACTTAATTCTATCCATATCCATATTTTCAAGTATTTGTTTAAAATCAGGAAAGAAACCAAGCCTCTTATGCTTAATAAAAACCTTTCTAGCTTCTTTAGCTATATCTTCAAATTCTCTAACAAGGACTTTTAAAACAAAATCTCTCTTTTCTCCCATCTCCATATCCGAAAGTGTAAGAAACATATGTTGTATTATGGGATTGAGATTAACAAATCTAGTTTCCAACATGTGTACTAAACAGGCAGAAGCACTTTCATAAGTAGGAGCAGTTTTTAATAATGGTATATCTTCAAAATCTTCATCCATACTAACATGGGTGAAAAATTATTCTATATTATCTCTTCCAATGATAGACCCGTGTACTACCGGTATTTTTTCCAAAGTAAACTTAGGATGAAGCATGATGAAATAAACAAAAGGTAAATAAAGTAAATGCAAGTAACTAATTTTTTTGTGTTTTTGATATAGAGCTAGTAAGTAAGACAGAAAGTAAAGTAACTAATTTTTTTGTGTTTTTAATATGAAGCAAACAAGACAAGAATAAAATAAAGTAAAGCAAGACAAAAACAAAGTAAAGAGATTGGAAGTGGAGACTCCCCTTGCAGCGTGTCTTGATCTCCCCGGCAACGGCGCCAGAAAAAGTTGCTTGATGCGCGTAGATGTACACGTCCGTTGGGAACCCCAAGAGGAAGGTGTGATGCGCACAACAGCAAGTTTTCCCTCAGAAAGAAATCAAGGTTATCGAACCAGTAGGAGCCAAGAAGCACGTGAAGGTTGTTGGTGGAGGAGTGTAGTGCGGCGCAACACCAGTGAAACCGGCGCCAACATGGAACCTGCACAACACAATCAAGATACTTTGCCCCAACGTAACATGAGGTTGTCAATCTCACCGGCTTGCTGAAAACAAAGGATTAAGCGTATCGAGTGGAAGATGGTGTTTGTTTGCAAAGAACAGTAAGAAACAATGATTGCAGTAGAATGTATTCAGATGTAAAAAAATGGACTGGTGACATGGGCATTACCCTTCGGTTAACCAATATTGCTCTACCCTATACGGTCCAGATGGAGGCCCATGAAAGTACCCGAAGGGACGGTGGGCCACTAGGACGGTGCGGCGGAAGATTACTTGAAGTACAAGACACGGAAGAAGCCAAACAAGGAAAGATTAGAGATAGATCTATTGTAAGCCTACTCGTACTCGATTAGACCTCTCGGGACTTGGCCACCTATATAAAGGCCAGGAGAGGGGCTATCGAGGGGACAATCAATCTTAGCAATCTTAGCCAATAGAAGCTTAGAACTAGGTTACCCTAGCGATTAGATATCTCGACGAGATCGCAGCCGAACTATTCGGCACCCCATTGTAACACTGTTTTCACCATAATCAAGAACAGACAGGCAGGACGTAAGGGTTTTACCTCATCGAGGGCCCCGAACCTGGGTAAATCGCTCTCCCCGCTTGTCTGTGTACCGATGTATCTTGTCACCTTGATTCCGTCAACCCTAAGCCCCTATCGGAGGGCATTGCCGAGGAGCACCCTCGACAATTGGCGCCGTCTGTGGGAACCCTGCCGGCACGAGGCAGGCATCGCAGTCCACGTCCGCAGCGTGTGCTCGAGTCACCAACACCTCCAGACCGAAAGATCCGATCTACTGTGGGCCCTTCGAATTCGTACCACACCTCAAGCCGTCGCACCCGACCCCTTCAGAATCGAGTGATGACATGACCACCACCTTTGGAGGCGTCCACTTCATCATCGACTCCGGAGGCTTCCTTCGCCTCCCAAGGACAGATACGTCCGGTTTGGGCCCCTCAGTCTCAACAGAAGATACCCGGGCAGCAACCTTGGAAATTCCGCCCAGAAGCATGCATGGAGGCAACCGAGGGAGCCTCGATCACGCAACAGGGAGAAAGAAAAGGCGAAGGGAATCATATTATGGAGAACGGGAACAGGAGGGCATGCAATCGATCCATGGCCGCGCTCGTTCACCGCACCTATCAGCCACGGAGCAACTCGATGCGCCATGCTACCTCCACTCCTATATCGACCCAAAGGACGGTCGGGAAAAATCCAGTCACCTATTAAGGAACTGCCGACACTTCCTGGAAATTCGACAGTTCTGTGATGACCTTAGGAGTGAAGCTATGTCAAGAGTTCACATTATGGAGAAAAAGGCAAGATCTTACAGCTATCGGGCGGAGCCATATATCCCGGAACCGTACGAACCAATGGAGAAGGATGAGTACGTGCCAGCCGAGGTATTCCCAGAACCGCGCGGGCAGGTCAGCATGATCCATAAAACCAGCTTTTCAAAAAGGGAAATCAAGAAATTCTCACGAGAAGTGAAGTACGCAGAAGTCGCTATGGTCGATACACCTGAATTCATCGACTGGTCAGAGCAAAGTATCTCCTTCGACAGGTCAGATCACCCGAAAGCTGTCCCTAGACCAGGCCACGCAGCTCTAGTCCTCGAGGCGCAGATCGGAGGGTACAACATGAGTAAGGTATTCATGGACGGAGGAAGCGGCTTAAACCTACTGTTCGCCAACACAATGAAAGCTATGGGTTTAACAGTCGACATGCTGAGGGAGTCCGACACAGGATTCCACGGCATTATACCGACTCGACCCGCTTACTCTCTCGGAAAAACGTCACTGGATGTGGTCTTCGGCACGCCCACCAACTTCAGAAGAGAAAAGATCGAGTTCGAAGTTGTCGACTGGGAGTCTCAGTATCATGCCATCCTCGGCAGGCCGGCGTTTGCCAAGTTTATGGCCGTGCCTCATTATGCGTACCTAAAACTAAAGATGCCAGGCAACAACGGAACCCCAATAACCGTTCACGGGAGTTTTGCTCGATCAGACACCTGCGACAGGGAGTTCCAGAAGATCGCCTCGAGATTCGGTGCTAAGGAGGAACTCAACGCGATCGATGATACGTCCAATTTGCATCACTATTTTGTATCATAATTTGCTGTTATTCATTGATATATTTCATATTGGGACACAATACTTATGTTATTTCATCTATTTTGCATGTTTCATCATCATTGGAGGATCAAGCACCGGAGCCAGGATTCTGCTGGAAAAAGCACCGTCAGAACGCAATATTTCGGAAGATCAACTGTGGAAGGGAATTTCACGTAAATTCCTATTTTTCCGGATGACGGAGGGAGCCAGAAGGGGGAGCAGAGAGGAGCCACTGTGGGCCCAGACCCTAGGGCGGCGCGGCCCAGGGCTGGCCGCGCCACCTTGTGGTCTGGGGGCCCCACAGCCCCTTTCGCCTCCTTTTCTTCGCGTACTCCTTCGTCCCGAAAACCTAAGCCAGAGAGAGGACCTCACGAAGGGTTACAGCCGCCTCTGCGGGGCGGAGAACACCAGAGAGAAAAGAGCTCTCCGGCGGGCAGGAATCCGCCGGGGAAATTCCCTCCCGGAGGGGGAAATCGACGCCATCGCCATCGTCATCGAGCGGGACATCATCTCCATCATCATCATCATCATCTCCACCATCTACACCGCCATCACCACCGCTGCACCTCGTCACCGCTGTAGCAATTCGGGTTAAATCTTGATTGTTTGATAGGGGAAACTCTCCCGGTGTTATTCTATACTTGTTGTAGATGCTATTGAGTGAAACCATTGAACCAAGGTTTATGTTCAGATTGTTATTCATCATCATATCACCTCTGATTGTATTCCATATGATGTCTCGTGAGTAGTTCGTTTAGTTCTTGAGGACATGGGTGAAGTCTAAATGCTAGTAGTGAATTATGGTTGAGTAATATTCAATGTTATGATATTTAAGTTGTGGTGTCATTCTTCTAGTGGTGTCGTGTGAACGTCGACTACACGACACTTCACCATTTATGGGCCTAGGGGAGTGCATCTTGTATTCGGTTGCTAATTGCGGGGTTGCCGGAGTGACAGAAACCTGAGCCCCCGGTAGTATATCGATGCAGGAGGGATCGCAGGATCTCAGAGTTTAAGGCTGTGGTTAGATTTATCTTAATTACTTTCTTGTAGTTGCGGATGCTTGCAAGGGTATAATCACAAGTATGTATTAGTCCTAGGAAGGGCGGTGCATTAGCATAGGTTCACCCACACAACACTTATCAAAACAATGAAGATTATTAAGCCACATGAAGCGAAAGTATTAGACTAAAATCCCCATGTGTCCTCAGGAACGTTTGGTCATTATAAGTAAACAAACCGGCTTGTCCTTTGTGCTAAAAAGGATTGCAATTATTTCTCTCGCATTTTACTTACTCGTACTTTATTTATCTGCAATATCAAAACCCCTTGAATACTTGTTTGTGAGCATTTACAGTGAATCCTTCATCGAAACTGCTGCCAACACCTTCTGCTCCTCGTTGGGATCGACATTCTTACTTATCGAAGATACTACGATACACCCCTATACTTGTGGGTCATCAAGACTATTTTCTGGCGCCGTTGCCGGGAGTGAAGCGCTATTGGTAATGTGCAGGTATTTCTATGAATGAAGTTAGGAAGAAACTATTCACTATATCGTTGTCTGGTAAAGCGGCGCACTGGTATAAATTGCTGAAGAATGGTGATTCTATTGATTGGGAGGACATTGTGCCTTTATTTTATTCCAAATTTTATCCTCCAAGTGAAATTCACAAAGATCGGAACCGCATATATAATTTCTGGCCTCATGATGGAGAGAGTATTGCCCAAGCTTGGGGGAGATTGAAGTCTTTAATGCTCAAATGCCCCATTCATGAGCTTCCTGGTAATGTTATTATTGATAATTTCTATGCAAGACTTTCTTTTCAAGACAAGACCTTGCTGGATACTTCTTGTTCTGGATCATTTACACGCAACAAAGAAGAGTTTAAAAGGGACCTTCTTGATCGGATCCAAGAAAATACTGAAGGATGGGAGAACGACAAAGATAGAGAATCAGGTATAATTTATGATTATAAATGCATTGAAGCTTTTATGGATACTGATAAATTTCGTAATATGAGTGCTACATATGGTCTTGATTCCCAAGTTGTTGCAAATCTTTATAAAGCTTTTGCCTCTCATTATGAACTGCCTAAGAAGAATTTTGATAAGTATCATGAACCGTATAAGGATAAAGTTGATTCATCTGTAAACAAATGTGTAGTGATTGAAACTGTTGATAATGTTATTCCTGAAGCTTATATTGAAAAAACTCCTTTCCCTGCTAAAATGAAGGAGTACTCTGTCATATCTAGTGCGGTTAATAAAAGTGAAAAGAAACCTAAAGAACCTGAAGAACAAATTAAAATTGAACCTGCTGTTGCAATAGTTAAAGATCTTGTGACTGAAAATGTGGAGGATGGTCATATTATTTTCTGTGAAGATGCTTCTAATATTGTTTCACATCCTAATAAACCCAAACAAGTTAGTGTTCCTATGCTATCTGTTAGAATTGGTGATCATTGCTATTATGGTTTATGTGATATTGGTGCAAGTGTTAGTGCTATTCCTTATGAGCTTTACACGGAGATTATGCACGAAATTGGTTCTTGTGAACTTGAAGATATTGATGTGGTTATTCATCTGGCTAATAGAGAAACTATTTCTCCAATTGGTATTGTTCGAGATGTGGAAGTTCTATGTGGTAAGATTAAATATCCTGCTGACTTTTTGGTACTTGGTTCTGCTGCTAGTGATCATTGTCCTATCATTTTTGGTAGACCTTTTCTAAATACTTGTGGAGCTATTATAGATTGTAAGAAAGAGAAAATTTTGACTAGATTTGCTGGTGAACCTTATGAATTTAACTTTTCTAAATTTACCAAAACTCCTTATAAAGCTGACTTGCCTAGTAATGATTTTAAAATGGAGCAGTGTGCATCTATTGTTCTTGTTCCTAATAATCCTTTGCAGCAACATTTGGAGAATAGTGAAAGTGAAGCTTTTAGGAAAGAAAGAGATGAGCTTGAGGAAATTTTTCTTCGTCAACCTATTCTCAAGCATGATTTACCGGTGGAAGATTTGGGTACAACACCGCCACCAAAGGAAGATCCTGTTTTTGATTTAAAGCCTTTACCTGATAATCTTAAATATGCTCATATTGATGATAAGAAAATATATCCTGTTATTATTAGTTCTAAGCTTTCAGAGATTGAGGAAGAAAGGTTATTGGAAATATTGAAGAAACACCGAGGAGCTATTGGCTATACTCTTGATGATTTGAAAGGGATTTCTCCTTCTATTTGCCAACATGCTATTAATATGGAAGAAGATGCAAAGCCTGTTGTTGAACATCAACGTCGTCTAATTCCGAAGATGAAGGAAGTGGTAAGGAACGAGGTATTAAAACTTCTTGAAGCTGGTATTATATATCCTATTGCTGATAGTAGATGGGTTAGTCCTGTGCATTGTGTTCCTAAGAAAGGAGGAATGACTGTTGTGCCTAATGATAATGATGAGCTTATTCCTCAAAGAATAGTTGTAGGTTATAGAATGTGCATTGATTTTCGAAAAGTTAATAAAGTTACTAAGAAAGATCATTACCCTTTACCCTTTATTGATCAAATGCTAGAAAGGTTATCTAAAAATACTCATTTTTGCTTTCTTGATGGTTATTCTGGGTTTTCACAAATTGCTGTTAAAGCTAAAGATCAAGAGAAAACCACGTTTACTTGTCCTTATGGAACCTATGCTTATAGGCGTATGCCTTTTGGTTTATGTAATGCTCCTGCTACTTTTCAAAGATGCATGTCTGCTATTTTTCATGGTTTTTGCGAAAGTATTGTAGAGGTGTTCATGGATGATTTTTCTGTCTATGGAAATTCTTTTGATAATTGCTTGCGAAACCTCGATAAAGTTTTGCAGAGATGTGAAGAAACTAACCTTGTTCTTAATTGGGAGAAATGCCACTTTATGGTTAATGAAGGAATTGTATTGGGACATAAAATTTCCGAGAGAGGTATTGAAGTTGATAGAGCTAAAGTTGAAGCAATTGAGAAGATGCCCTATCCGAGGGATGTTAAAGGTATTCGTAGTGTTCTTGGTCACGCTGGGTTTTATAGGAGATTTATTAAAGATTTCTCTAAAATTTCAAAGCCTCTTACTAATCTTCTTCAAAAAGATGTACCTTTTGTTTTTGATGATGATTGTAAGGAAGCTTTTGAAACTCTAAAGAAAGCCTTAACAACTGCTCCTGTAGTCGAACCTCCTGATTGGAATTTGCCTTTTGAAATTATGTGTGATGCTAGTGATTTTGCTGTAGGCGCTGTTCTTGGACAGCGGGTAGATAAAAAATTAAATGTTATTCATTATGCTAGTAAGACTCTTGATGCTGCTCAAAGAAATTATGCTACAACTGAAAAGGAATTGTTAGCTGTAGTCTTTGCTTGTGATAAGTTTAGACCCTATATTGTTGATTCGAAAGTTACAATTCATACTGATCATGCTGCAATTAGATACCTTATGACAAAGAAAGATGCTAAGCCAAGGCTTATTAGATGGGTACTTCTGTTGCAAGAATTTGATTTACATATTATAGATAGGAAAGGTGCTGATAATCCTGTTGCTGATAATTTGTCTAGATTGGAAAATATTGCTTATGATCTTGTTCCTGTTAATGATAGTTTTCCAAATGAACAATTGGCTGTAATAAAGGTGAGCTCGCGAGAGAGCCCTTGGTATGCAGATTATGCTAACTTTATTGTTTCGAAGTATTTGCCTCCAACCTTTTCAGCTCAGCAAAGGAGGAAATTCTTTTATGACTTGAGGCATTATTTTTGGGATGACCCACACTTATATAAAGAAGGAGTAGATGGTATTATGCGAAGATGTGTTCCTGAATATGAACAACATGAGATATTGAATAAATGTCATGGTAGTGTTTATGGAGGACATCACGCTGGAGATAGAACCGCGCAAAAGGTTCTACAATCAGGTTTTTATTGGCCAACACTCTTCAAAGATGCAAGGAAATTTATTTTATCTTGTGATGAATGTCAAAGAGTTGGTAATATCTCTAGACGCAATGAAATGCCTATGAATTATACTCTTGTTATTGAACCATTCGATTGTTGGGGATTCGACTTCATGGGTCCTTTCCCTTCTTCAGACGGTAACACTCATATACTTGTCGCTGTTGATTATGTTACTAAATGGGTAGAAGCTATACCTACAAAAAGTGTTGATGGTGAGACCTCTATAAAAATGCTTGTAGATGTTATATTTCCTAGATTTGGAATACCTAGATATATTATGACTGATGGAGGTTCTCATTTTATTCATGGAGGTTTTAGAAAAACTCTTGCTAAGTATGGTATTAATCATAGAATTGCTTCTGCTTATCACCCTCAAACTAGTGGTCAAGTAGAATTATCAAATAGAGAGATTAAAGCTATCTTGGGTAAGACTGTTAATAAATCTAGGAAGAATTGGGCTAGCAAATTGAAAGAAGCACTATGGGCTTATAGAACTGCTTATAAAAATCCTATGGGAATGTCACCTTATAAAATGGTTTATGGAAAAGCTTGTCATTTACCTTTAGAACTAGAGCACAAAGCTTATTGGGCTGTTAGAGAACTAAATAAAGATCCTAAATTAGCCGGTAATAAGAGGTTGTTGCAATTAAGTTCTCTAGATGAATGGAGAAATGAAGCTTATGAAAATGCTAAACTCTTTAAAGAAAAAGTTAAGAAGTGGCATGATAGAAGGATCATTAAAAGAGAATTTAATGTTGGAGATCAAGTTCTATTGTATCGGTCTCGTCTCAGATTCTTTGCAGGGAAATTACTCTCGAAGTGGGAAGGACCATATGTTGTTGAGGAGGTGTATCGTTCAGGAGCAATTAAAATTAGCTCTCTCCAAGGCAATGCCACACAAGTGGTGAATGGACAAAGACTCAAGCATTATATCTCGGGTGATTCTTATAATGTTGATGTTGATATTATTCAAGTGGAAACACCGGAGGCCTTCATCAAAGGACAAATTGACAGTCCGCCAGAACTGGACTTTGAATAGGTAACAGTACAGGTAATAAAAAGTCCGCGTTTACCTTTCCGAACATTATTTCTGCTGTTTTTAGAAAATATGAAAAATTACGGAATCGAAACGGAGTGGAAAAGACGCGCGAGGGCCCGTCACCACAGGCCGGCGCGGGCCCCACCCTGGCCGCGCCGACCTATGGTGACGGCACCTCGGCGTCCCGTTTCCACTCGTTTCGGCCTGGAACCTTCCTTTTGTCGTAAAAATATTTGCTATATAATCCCCCGGACCCCTGGAGGTCCGTAATATCGTTTTCTCGTCGTGTTTTGTTTCGAGCTGTTTTCTGCCAGATTTGTTTTGATCTAGAAGCACCATGGTCTCCAACAACAAGGACAAGGAACCTTTGAAGGAAAATATTCAAGACCCGGAGCTGAAGAAAGAAGACGCAAGAGAGGATGAGGAAGAAGTGGAGGAAGCTCCGCAGGAACACCAACAAGCCACCGTCGCAAGTATTGGCGTGATATCAAATCCATCCAACATCAAGAGGAGTGCACGAATCGCTACCGGAGGAGCGGTTCCACGTCATTACTTGGCTCCAAGGACATCTTCTCCGAGCAATTACAACCCTTACCGCAATCTAATCTACGATCGTCAAACTGAAAGGACCCCCAAGGTAGTGTTGCCAAGTAATTGGGATATAAATCGTTCTGACAATGCAGGAGAGATGAAATCTGAAGCTGAAGGATGGGGAAACAATTCTAAGAGTTGGGATTCACCACCGGACATGATTATGAGCCGCGTTGAGCACAACTCGGAGATGATTCGCAACCTCACCTATGAGATTGAAGGTTTAAAGGAGCTTGTCAAGAAGCTTGTCGAGAAGAATCCATCACCATCATCACCGAAGGAGTAATTCATCATCGGTATTGGCATCCCCTTGGTTTGTTCCAAGCTTGGGGGAGTGCCGCGGTATCACATCATCATTACCTTTATCTTTTACTATCAAGTAGTGTCATATCATGAGTAGGGAAGTTATCATATGGAATAGTATGCAATGTGGAAGTATCTCTCTTAGTTAGTTATCTATGTATCCGTTGGTGTGAGTTATCGTTATGGAATATTAATGAGAAGTCTTATCATTTACTTTTTGCACACCTTATTTTAGTTTGCAATCTCCATTATATGATTACTCTTGACATGAGTATTGATATCACTTTGGGAGCATCAAGTAAATCTATTTGGTTTTGGCAAACTTAGCATTGGTCAATAGCAACAACATCTTGATGTTTAATAGAAGAGAGAAATACACTTAGATACATTACTCTATTATCTCTATGCTTAGTATTCTAAAGTTAAAATTGCTTGTGTTTATGAGAAAGATGCATGATTGTTCTATCATATGTATATTTGTTTGTTTCCCTCAACCTTTATGCTTGCTATCAAACCTTGCTAGCCAAAGACCTGTATCGAGAGGGAATGCTTCTCATACATCCATAACTTTAGACCAAACCTATGCCATTTGTGTCCACCATACCTACCTACTACATGGTATTTTCTGCCATTCCAAGTAAATACTTCATGTGCTACCTTTAAATAATTCAAACTACTACTCCTTATTTGTGTCAATGTTTTATAGCTCATGAGGAAGTATGTGGTGTTTTATCTTTCAATCTTGTTGGGCGGATTTTCACCAATGGACTAGCGGCACATCCGCTTATCCAATAATTTTGCAATAAGAGCTGGCAACGGGGTTCCCAGCCCCAATTAATAACTTTCATTAATAATTCTCTTCACATGTTTTGCTCTGATTTATCAGTAAGCAACTTAATTTTGCAATAGACACTCCTCCATGGTATGTGAATGTTGGAAGGCACCCGAGGATTCGGTTAGCCATGGATTGAGAAAGCCAAGGTTGGGGGGAGTGTCATCCTTAATAAAACTAAAATACATGTGTAAACAAAAGAGAAGGGGATGATCTACCTTGCTGGTAGAGATGCCGTCCCTCATGGGAGCCGCTCTTGGAAGGTTCGTTTGGCAAGGGGGTTAGAGTGCCCGCTACCATTCGTTGACAACAACAAACACCTCTCAAAATCTTACTTTTATGCTCTTTATATGATTTCAAAATTTGAAAAGCTCTAGCACATGATTTAATCCCTGCTTCCCTCTGCGAAGGGCCTATCTTTTACTTTTATGTTGAGTCAGTAAACCTATTTCCCTCTATCTTAAGCAAGCAATTGAGTTGTTGTGAACCAATCATTTATGCTATGATTCAGTTGATCATGTCTTTTATACTTTCTTGTTTAGTACCAATTTTATCTGAATGAATATGACTTTGAAGCCATCAATGATTATGAAGAGATTGTTATGCTTGAATATGAAAGCTCAGCTATAAAATCTAATATGAAAGCTTTGCTTAAAAGTACAATTCGTTAGTAGTTCTCTGACCAAGAACAAAGTTTGCCATCACCAACTATGATTTCTTATGCACCTTTACTTGTGATTTCTCTTTACCTATTTCAAGATGAGTTATATGAGGAAGTTGTTTACTAGAATGTCTTGTGTGAATGAATATGATGCTTCTTGTCCGTATTTTATTTATCGACTTTTCACTCCATAAACATGTGGTCTTGTTTATCGAGCTCAGTTTCGCTTGGGGACAAGCGAGGTCTAAGCTTGGGGGAGTTGATACGTCCAATTTGCATCACTATTTTGTATCATAATTTGCTGTTATTCATTGATATATTTCATATTGGGACACAATACTTATGTTATTTCATCTATTTTGCATGTTTCATCATCATTGGAGGATCAAGCACCGGAGCCAGGATTCTGCTGGAAAAAGCACCGTCGAACGCAATATTTCGGAAGATCAACCGTGGAAGGGAATTTCACGTAAATTCCTATTTTTCCGATGACGGAGGGAGCCGAAGGGGAGCAGAGAGAGCCATCAGGCCAGACCCTAGGGCGGCGCGGCCCAGGGCCTGGCCGCGCCACCCCGTGGTCCTGGGGCCCCACAGCCCCGCCGTTTTCTTCGCGCACTCTTTCGTCCCGAAACCTAAGCCGAGAGAGGACTCACGAAGGGTTACAGCCGCCTCTGCGGGCGGAGAACACCAGAGAGAAAGAGCTCTCCGGCGCGCCGGGGAAATTCCCTCCCGGAGGGGGAAATCGACGCCATCGCCATCGTCATCGAGCGGGACATCTTCTCCATCATCATCATCATCATCTCCACCATCTACACCGCCATCACCACCGCTGCACCTCGTCACCGCTGTAGCAATTCGGGTTAAATCTTGATTGTTTGATAGGGGAAACTCTCCCGGTGTTATTCTATACTTGTTGTAGATGCTATTGAGTGAAACCATTGAACCAAGGTTTATGTTCAGATTGTTATTCATCATCATATCACCTCTGATTGTATTCCATATGATGTCTCGTGAGTAGTTCGTTTAGTTCTTGAGGACATGGGTGAAGTCTAAATGCTAGTAGTGAATTATGGTTGAGTAATATTCAATGTTATGATATTTAAGTTGTGGTGTCATTCTTCTAGTGGTGTCGTGTGAACGTCGACTACACGACACTTCACCATTTATGGGCCTAGGGGAGTGCATCTTGTATTCGGTTGCTAATTGCGGGGTTGCCGGAGTGACAGAAACCTGAGCCCCCGTTAGTATATCGATGCAGGAGGGATCGCAGGATCTCAGAGTTTAAGGCTGTGGTTAGATTTATCTTAATTACTTTCTTGTAGTTGCGGATGCTTGCAAGGGGTATAATCACAAGTATGTATTAGTCCTAGGAAGGGCGGTGCATTAGCATAGGTTCACCCACACAACACTTATCAAAACAATGAAGATTATTAAGCCACATGAAGCGAAAGTATTAGACTAAAATCCCCATGTGTCCTCAGGAACGTTTGGTCATTATAAGTAAACAAACCGGCTTGTCCTTTGTGCTAAAAAGGATTGGGCCACTCGCTGCAATTATTTCTCTCGCATTTTACTTACTCGTACTTTATTTATCTGCAATATCAAAACCCCTTGAATACTTGTTTGTGAGCATTTACAGTGAATCCTTCATCGAAACTGCTGCCAACACCTTCTGCTCCTCGTTGGGATCGACATTCTTACTTATCGAAGATACTACGATACACCCCCTATACTTGTGGGTCATCAATCGACGCAGCCGTGGATCATACGCAGCCACCAGCCGACAACCGGAACGTAAGATCTGACGAATTTGATGCTACAAAAGAAGCCAAGAAGCTGCAAGTGCACCCCACCGACCCGAAGAAAACGGTCAACATATCGGCTGACCTTACGGCCGCATAGGAAGGCGCGCTCATCGAGTTCCTCCGTGAGCGCTGGGAGATATTTGCATGGGAACCATCCGACATGCCAGGTATCCCCAGGGAACTCGCTGAGCACGCCCTTAATGTTGACCCGACAGCCAAACCAGTGCAGCAGTCGATGCGTCGATTCTCCGAACCCAAGAGGAGAGCAATTGGTGAGGAAATCAATCGACTTCGTAAAGCAGGATTCATTCGAGAGCTCAAGGAATCAGAGTGGGTGGCTAACCCTGTCATGGTACCCAAGAAGGACACCACCGCTCTGCGTATGTGTATCGATTACACCGGCCTCAACAAACACTGTCCGAAAGACCACTTCCCGCTGCCTAGAATTGACCAGATAGTTGATTCCACAGCCGGATGCGACCGCCTCTCCTTTCTCGACGCCTACTCCGGGTATAATCAGATCAAGCTGAAGAAGGAAGATCAGGAGCTAACCGCGTTCATCACCCCACACGGCGTTTTCTGCTACAACGTCATGACCTTCGGGTTGAAAAATGTGGGAGCAACTTACCAACGTTGCATGCAAGCTTGCCTTGGAGAGCAGATCGGACGAAACATCGAGGTCTACATCGACGATATCGTGGTAAAAACAAAGCACACCGCCACCCTCGTCGACGATCTGCGGGAAACCTTCGATAACCTAGACAGGTATAAGATCAAGTTAAACCCCAAAAAGTGCTTCTTCGGAGTACCAGGGGGGCAAGTACTAGGATACTTCATCTCGGCCAGGGGAATCGAAGCCAACCCTTTGAAAATCAAAGCTATCCTCGACATGGAACCGCCAAAGAATCTGCACCAAGTGCAGCAGTTGGCAGGACGCTTAGCAGCACTTAGCAGGTTCATTGCCAAGCTGGGAGAAAAAGCTTTGCCTTTCTACAATCTGATGAAAAAATCGGAAAAATTCGAGTGGACAAAGGAGGCACAGGAATCCTTCGACAATCTAAAGAAAATCTTGTCGACATCTCCAGTCCTTGTAACCCCCCGCGAGAAGGAAACGCTGCTCATGTACATAGCTGCGACAGCCCAAGTCTTCAGCAGCGTCTTGGTTGTTGAACGAGAAGAAGCAGGGAGAGTTCACGGCGTGCAGAGGCCCGTTTACTACCTCAGCGAAGTACTCACACCTGCAAGACAGAGGTACCCCCATCATCAGAAGCTGGCGTATGCGGTATGGAGGTCAGCCCGCAAGCTACGACACTACTTCACAGAGCATCCGATTGTCGTTGTGAGCGAAGCGCCATTAAAAAATATAATGACCAACCCAGAAGCCACAGGTCGAGTGTCCCAATGGGCTATCGAGATAGCACCTCACGACATAACTTACGTCAACCGGACAGCTATAAAATCCCAAATCCTCCCAGACTTTGTGGCAGACTGGATTCAATCCTGACACCGGTGGCACCCGACATGTCAGGATCATGGATAATGTATTTCCGGGTCAAAACGAAGCACAGGCGCTGCAGCAGGAGTAGTGCTGATATCACCACAAGGAGATAAGATGAAGTACATATTGCGTATGAACTTCCCTCTGCCGACAAACAATGAAGCGGAATACGAAGCACTGCTGCATGGAATGAAGATGGCAAAGGCATGTGGGGCGACTCGCCTGGAAATCTATGGAGACTCAAACTTGGTTGTACAACAGTCGATGAATCTGTGCGACGCAGTAAGCGACAACATGATTGCCTACCGACAGCTGTATCAGAATATGGAAGCCAAATTTGAGGGGTGTGAGCTTAAACATATCGGCAGAGCCAGCAATGAGGAAGCCGACACCTTAGCAAACATCGGCTCCATGTGCTCTCCCATCCCAGATGGAGTATTTTACGAGGTGATCACTCAGCGATCAATAAAAGAGAAAGCGCCGGCACCTCCAAAACCGACGGCCGAGGAAGCAGAGGCAAACCCGCAGCAAGCTGCCGATGAAACCCCAACTCCAGCCGAACAGGTCCTCCTCCTTGAGCCACTGTGGACTAAACCGTTCCTGGCGTACCTAACAAAACAGGAACTACTGGCGGATTCAGTAGAAGCAAAACGAATCGTCAAGCAATCGAAAGCTTTCACCATAGTAAACGGTGAACTCTACAAGCGCAACATCTCCGGTATCTTCCAAAGATGCATTGCCATCGACGATGGAAGGGCATTGCTGCGTGAGATACATGAGGGAACTTGTGAGCATCATGCAGGAAGCAGGGCTTGATACGTCTCCGACGTATCGATAATTTCTTATGTTCCATGCCACATTATTGATGATATCTACATGTTTTATGCACACTTTATGTCATATTCGTGCATTTTCTGGAACTAACCTATTAACAAGATGCCAAGTGCCAGTTCCTGTTTTCTGCTGTTTTTGGTTTCAGAAATCCTAGTAACGAAATATTCTCGGAATTGGACGAAATCAACGCCTGGTTCCTATTTTGCCCTAAGCATCCAGAACACCCGAGAGTCGCGAGGGGGCCACACAGGCCCCAGATGATAGGCCGGCGCGGCCCACCCCCTGGCCGCGCGGCCCTATGGTGTCGTCGCCCCTTCGACCTTCCGACTCCGCCTCTTCGCCTATATAAGGTCCCTGACCTAAAAACCCCAAAAGAATAAGCCACGGTACGCGAAACCTTCCAGAGCCGCCGCCATAGCGAAGCCAAGATCTGGGGGACAGGAGTCTCTATTCCGGCACCCTGCCGGAGCGGGGAAGTGCCCCCGGAAGGCTCCTCCATCGACACCGCTGCCATCTCCACCGCCATCTTCATCAACGCTGCTGCTCCCATGAGGAGGGAGTAGTTCTCCATCGAGGCTCGGGGCTGTACCGGTAGCTATGTGGTTCATCTCTCTCCTATGTACTTCAATACAATAATCTCATGAGCTGCCTTACATGATTGAGATTCATATGATGATGTTTGTAATCTAGATGTCATTATGCTAGTCAAGTGAGTTTTACTTATGTGATCTCCGGAGACTCCTTGTCCCACGTGTGTAAAGGTGACAGTGTGTGCACCGTGTGGGTCTCTTAGGCTATATTTCACAGAATACTTATTCACTGTTATGAATGGCATAGTGAAGTGCTTATTTATATCTCTTTATGATTGCAATGTGTTTTGTATCACAATTTATCTATGTGCTACTCTAGTGAAGTTATTAAAGTAGTTTTATTCCTCCTACACGATGTAATGGTGACAGTGTGTGCATCCGTGTTAGTACTTGGCGTAGGCTATGATTATGATCTCTTGTAGATTATGAAGTTAACTATTGCTATGATGGTATTGATGTGATCTATTCCTCCTACATGGCGTGAAGGTGACAGTGTGCATGCTAAGTTAGTACTTGGTTTAGTCGTATCGATCTTTCATGCACTCTAAGGTTATTTAAATATGAACATTGAATTGTGGAGCTTGTTAACTCCGGCATTGAGGGTTCGTGTAATCCTACGCAATGTGTTCATCATCCAACAAGAGAGTGTAGAGTATGCATTTATCTATTCTGTTATGTGATCAATGTTGAGAGTGTCCACTAGTGAAAGTCTAATCCCTAGGCCTTGTTCCTAAATATCGCTATCGCTGCTTGTTTACTGTTTTACTGCGTTACTACTGCTGCGTTACTGCTTGTTTACTTCCTATAATATTACTACCATCAACTGCACGCCAGCAAGCTATTTTCTGGGCGCCGTACTACTGCTCATATTCATTCATACCACTTGTATTTCACTATCTCTTCGCCGAACTAGTGCACCTATTAGGTGTGTTGGGGACACAAGAGACTTCTTGCTTTGTGGTTGCATGGTTGTTTGAGAGGGATATCTTTGACCTCTTCCTCCCTGAGTTCGATAAACCTTGGGTAATTCACTTAAGGGAAACTTGCTGCTGTTCTACAAACCTCTGCTCTTGGAGGCCCAACATTGTCTACAAGAATAGAAGCACCCGTAGACATCAAGCACTTTTCTGGCGCGTTGCCGGGAGGAAAGGTAAAAGGTACTCACACTCCGTATCTCAGCTACTAAGCTATTTTCCGGCGCCGTTGTAAGTACTCGAAGCTATTTCCTTTAGACTCTGCAATTGCGACATTTGGTTTCTTGTTTACACTAGTTAGGCATAATGGACAACAATGACCTTTTTATTCTATTTCCTGATTTAAGACATGGATGGTTTGATGCGAAAATTAAAAAACCATGGAACATATTAATATGAATGCTTTGAACACTATTGTTGCTAATGCTATGGAAAATTCTAAGCTTGGGGAAGCTGGCTTTGATGAGCATGATATTTTTAGTCCCCCAAGCATTGAGGAGAAAATTTACTTTGATGATACTATGCCTCCTATATTTGATGATGAGAATAATAATGATAGCTACTTTGTTGAATTTGCTCCCACTACAACTAATAAAATTGATTATGCCTATGTGGAGAGTAATAATTTTATGCATGAGACTCATGATAAGAATGCTTTATGTGATAGTTATATTGTTGAGTTTGCTCATGATGCTACTGAAAGTTATTATGAGAGAGGAAAATATGGTTGTAGAAATTTTCATGTTACTAAAATGCCTCTCTATGTGCTAATTTTTTTGAAGCTACACTTGTTTTATCTTCCTATGCTTGTTACTTTGCTCTTCATGAACTTGTTTATTTACAAGATTCCTATGCATAGGAAGCATGTTAGACTTAAATGTGTTATGAATTTGCCTCTTGATGCTCTCTTTTGCTTCAAATACTATTTCTTGCGAGTGCATCATTAAAACTGCCGAGCCCATCTTAATGGCTATAAAGAAAGAACTTCGGAGATAACCCATGTGTTTTTTTTTACTACAGTACTTTGTTTTATATTTGAGTCTTGGAAGTTGTTTACTACTGTAGCAACCTCTCCTTATCATGTTTTTGTGCCAAGTAAAGTTTCTATGTTAAAGTTCATGTTATATTTGGGATCGCTGCGCAAACAGCATTGCTCTGTCACGAATTCTGGCACAAGTCTCTATAGAAAATTCGAACAAATCTGCCAATTTACGAGCGTGATCCTCAGATATGTACGCAACTTTCATTAGTTTTGAGTTTTTCCATTTGAGCAAGTCTGGTGCCATTTTAAAATTCGTCTTTACGGACTGTTCTGTTTTTGACAGATTCTGCCTTTTATTTCGCATTGCCGCTTTTGTTAAGTTGAATGAGTTTCTTTGTTCCATTAACTTTCAGAAGTTTTGTGCAATGTCCAGAAGTGTTAAGAATGATTGTGTCACCTCTGAACATGTGAATTTTTGATTATCCACTAACTCTCTAATGAGTTTGCTTGAAGTTTGGTGTGAAGGAAGTTTTCAAGGGTCAAGAGAGGAGTATGATATACTATGATCAAGAGGAGTGAAAGCTCTAAGCTTGGGGATGCCCCCGTGGTTCACCCCTGCATATTTCAAGAATACTCAAGCATCTAAGCTTGGGGATGCCCAAGGCATCCCCTTCTTCATCGACAACATCATCAGGTTCCTCCCCTGAAACTATATTTTTATTCGGTCACATCTTATGTACTTTACTTGGAGCGTCTGTATGTTTTTGTTTTTGTTTTTGTGTGAATAAATGCTTGTGTGGGAGAGAGACACGCTCCGCTGGTTCATATGAACACATGTGTTCTTAGCTTTTAATTTTCATGGCGAAGGTTGAAACTGCTTCGTTAATTGTTATATGGTTGGAAATAAAATGCTACATGTAGTAATTGGTAAAATATCTTGGATAATGTGAAACTTGGCAATTGTTGTGCTCATGTTTAAGCTCTTGCATCATATACTTTGCACCTATTAATGAAGAAATACATAGAGCTTGCTAAAATTTGGTTTGCATAATTGGTCTCTCTAAGGTCTAGATAATTTCTAGTATTGAGTTTTGAACAACAAGGAAGACGGTGTAAAGTCTTATAATGTTTACAATATGTCTTTTATGTGAGTTTTGCTGCACCGGTTCATCCTTGTGTTTGTTTCAAATAACCTTGCTAGCCTAAACCTTGTATCGAGAGGGAATACTTCTCATGCATCCAAAATCCTTGAGCCAACCACTATGCCATTTGTGTCCACCATACCTACCTACTACATGGTATTTTTCCGCCATTCCAAAGTAAATTGCTTGAGTGCTACCTTTAAAAAATTCAAAATTTATCACCTCTTATTTGTGTCAATGTTTAATAGGTCATGAGGAAGTATGTGGTGTTTATCTTTCGATCTTGTTGGGCAACTTTCACCAATGGACTAGTGGCTTCATCCGCTTATCCAATAATTTTGCAAAAAGAGCTGGCAATGGGATTCCCAGTCCCAAATTAATTAACAAAATAGACACTCCTCCATGGTATGTGATTGTTGGACGGCACCCGAAGGATTCGGTTAGCCATGGCTTGAGAAAGCAAAGGTGGGGAGGAGTGTCATCATAATAAAACTAAAATAAAAAGGCACTCCTTCATGGTATGAGATTGTTGGCAGGCACCCGAGGATTCGGTTAGCCATGGTTTGTGAAAGAAAGGTTGGAAGGAGTGCCACCCAAAAATAAAATAAAATGGGAGCCGCTCTTTGAAGGTTTGTCTGGCAAGGGGGTTAGAGTACCCGCTACCATTCGTTGACAACAACAAACACCTCTCAAAACTTTACTTTTATACTCTCTTGATGTTTTCAAAATAAAAGCTTTAGCACAAATATAGCAATCGATGCTTTCCTCTTTGAAGGACCTTTCTTTTACTTTTATTGTTGAGTCAGTTTACCTATCTCTCCACCTTAAGAAGCAAACACTTGTGTGAACTGTGCATTGATTCCTACATACTTGCATATTGCACTTGTTATATTACTTTACATTGACAATATCCATGAGATATACATGTTATAAGTTGAAAGCAACCGCTGAAACTTAATCTTCCTTTGTGTTGCTTCAATACCTTTACTTTGATTTATTGCTTTATGAGTTAACTCTTATGCAAGACTTATTGATGCTTGTCTTGAAGTACTATTCATGAAAAGTCATTGCTTTATGATTCAGTTGTTTACTCATGTCATTACCATTGTTTTGATCGCTGCATTCATTTACATATGTTTACAATATGATCAAGTTTATGACGGCATGTCACTTCAGAAATTATCTTTGTTATCGTTTTACCTGCTCGGGACGAGCAGAACTAAGCTTGGGGATGCTGATACGTCTCCGACGTATCGATAATTTCTTATGTTCCATGCCACATTATTGATGATATCTACATGTTTTATGCACACTTTATGTCATATTCGTGCATTTTCCTGAACTAACCTATTAACAAGATGTCAAGTGCCAGTTTTCGCTGTTTTTGGTTTCAGAAATCCTAGTAACGAAATATTCTCGGAATTGGACGAAATCAACGCCCAGGTTCCTATTTTGCCCGGAAGCATCCAAAACACCCGAGAGTCGCTGGGGGCCACACAGGCCTCAGATGATAGGCCGGCGCGGCCCACCCCTGGCCGCGCGGCCATGGTGTCGTCGCCCCTTCGACCTTCCGACTCCGCCTCTTCGCCATATAAGGTCCCCGACCTAAAACCCCAAAAGAATAAGCCACGGTACGCGAAACCTTCAGAGCCGCCGCCATCGCGGGCCAAGATCCGGGGACAAGAGTCTCGTTCCCACCCGCCGAGCGGGGAAGTGCCCCCGGAAGGCTCCTCCATCGACACCGCTGCCATCTCCACCGCCATCTTCATCAACGGTGCTGCTCCCATGAGGAGGGAGTTGTTCTCCATCGAGGCTCGGGGCTGTACCGGTAGCTATGTGGTTCATCTCTCTCCTATGTACTTCAATACAATAATCTCATGAGCTGCCTTACATGATTGAGATTCATATGATGATGTTTGTAATCTAGATGTCATTATGCTAGTCAAGTGAGTTTTACTTATGTGATCTCCGAGACTCCTTGTCCCACGTGTGTAAAGGTGACAGGTGTGCACCGTGTGGGTCTCTTAGGCTATATTTCACAGAATACTTATTCACTGTTATGAATGGCATAGTGAAGTGCTTATTTATATCTCTTTATGATTGCAATGTGTTTTGTATCACAATTTATCTATGTGCTACTCTAGTGAAGTTATTAAAGTAGTTTTATTCCTCCTACACGATGTAATGGTGACAGTGTGTGCATCCGTGTTAGTACTTGGCGTAGGCTATGATTATGATCTCTTGTAGATTATGAAGTTAACTATTGCTATGATGGTATTGATGTGATCTATTCCTCCTACATGGCGTGAAGGTGACAGTGTGCATGCTAAGTTAGTACTTGGTTTAGTCGTATCGATCTTTCATGCACTCTAAGGTTATTTAAATATGAACATTGAATTGTGGAGCTTGTTAACTCCGGCATTGAGGGTTCGTGTAATCCTACGCAATGTGTTCATCATCCAACAAGAGAGTGTAGAGTATGCATTTATCTATTCTGTTATGTGATCAATGTTGAGAGTGTCCACTAGTGAAAGTCTAATCCCTAGGCCTTGTTCCTAAATATTGCTATCGCTGCTTGTTTACTGTTTTACACGTTACTGCGTTACTAATGCTTGTTTACTTCCTACAATATTACTACCATCAACTGCACGCCAGTAAGCTATTTTTTGGCGCCGTACTACTGCTCATATTCATTCATACCACTTGTATTTCACTATCTCTTCGCCGAACTAGTGCAACTATTAGGTGTGTTGGGGACACAGGAGACTTCTTGCTTTGTGGTTGCAGGGTTGTTTGAGAGGGATATCTTTGACCTCTTCCTCCCTGAGTTCGATAAACCTTGGGTAATCCACTTAAGGGAAACTTGCTGCTGTTCTACAAACCTCCGCTCTTGGAGGCCCAACACTGTCTACAAGAATAGAAGCACCCGTAGACATCGGGCTCTCGTAGCAAAAGCCTTCAGTAGGATTTTATCGGCCAACGGCAGCATCGATGCTCGAGATCTGGTCATGAAGTGCGACCCCGTCAACGGTTTTCCCAAAACCGCACGCCCGCAACAGACCTAATGACGATACCATTGGCATGGCCGTTCGCCCAATGGGGACTCGATCAAGTTGGGCCACTGCCGAGATCATCGCCTGGAGGACACACGTACCTATTAGTCGCAGTCGATAAATTCACAAAGTGGATCGAGGCAGTACCAGTACGAAACCAGAAGGCCAAAACAGCAGTCAGTTCTTCAAGGAGATAACATGTCGGTTCGGCATACCACACAGTATCGTCACAGATAATGGGACTAACTTCGACTCCAAAGAGTTCCGAGAATTTTGTGATGACAGGGGAATAAAACTGAAATTCGCATCAGTGGCTCACCCACAAACAAACGGTCAGGTGGAAAGGATCAACGGTCTAATAGGGGACGGTCTCAAGAAACGCCTTACAGGCGCAGAGGGAGCTTGGGTTGAAGAGTTACCATCAGTACTTTGGAGTCTGCGTACCACGCCTAACAGGTCGACTCAGTACACCCCATTCTTTCTGGTACATGGAGCCGAAGCAGTCCTGCCAGCTGATGTCCGATTCGAAGCACCTCGAGTGACGGCTTACACAGAACCCTCTTCCAACATTGCATTGCAAGATGCTGTAGACCTGCTAGATGAAGCCCGAGACATTGCTTTAGCCAGAACCACGGTATACCAGCAGGCGCTGAGGAACTACCACAGCCGACGAATACGCAACCGATGCTTTAGCGTTGGAGATATGGTACTTCGGCTGAAGCAAAAAAGGCCCTCGAAACTCGAGTCTCCATGGGAGGGACCCTACATCATCACCGAAGTGATACCAGGAGGAGCGTACAGGCTCAAAAATCCAACTTCGGGAAAAGATGTCGGAAATCCATGGAATATCGCACACCTGCGACGGTTCTATGCATAGGGCGAGATTGATTTTTATTTTTTAGCCTTTAAGGTTGCTTTCTCTTATGAATAAAGTTTTAATCAGGTTTTATGCCTTCTTTCTTCAATTTAGGCCCCACCACCTGAACAGGTCGACTGCGGCCCCTACCTTCGGCTCTTACTCCCATCGGGAGCGTTGGCCCATAAAACATGAGGTGTCATTAATTAAATACTCTCAACGAGAGCTAAGATTAGTGACACACAAAAAGAAAAACAACCAATCCAAGCCTCGAGAAAATACGCGAGTGCTGCAGTCGATGGTTACATTATCACAAAATAAGGCTCAAACCGGTGCACCGCGTGACGATGCCAAGCGTCTAATTCCCTCGACTAAGTCGATGGGTCTCGCTTTTACAAAACTTACACAAAGGCTTCGCAATAACATTGCATAATCCAACGAAGTCGTCGGGAGAGTAGGTTGAACTGATCACTCAGCCGCCCTCGACAAATAAAATAACAATTATCATAGCGTACAACGTACGCAATAAATTTATACAAAGTAATCTTATGCAGGAACTAAGGCTATTACATTCATAGTCAAGTCTCCCGGCCCCAATGGGCCTTCAGATCCTTCTCAAGACACGACTCCATCCGGGAAACAATGGTGTAAGCAGGACCTCTAGCGGCATCATAATATTGGCCTAAGCTCCTCTCAGTGTTCGCTACAGCTCCCAAGTCGAGAGATGGATGACATGCCAATATTGAAGCAAAGGCAAGCTCCGCACCAGCCAGGAGTTCTTTCCGCACCAGCTGCCGAATCCTTTCGGGAGATTTGAATCGGGTGAACAAGGCAGATAAGGTTTCAGGTGCTTGGTCCAGAGGAAACAAGGTGTTCCAAACCATCGTGAGATGAGCATGAAACTTATCAAAATAATAATGCGCCTTCCCCACCCGATACTTAAATTTCGCCATGACGACAGCCTTCGGACGATGCAGCCACACCATGATTCGGGTGCGCAACGTCAGTCATTGCCTCAACCTCTTCATGGATCTTCTTGTTCTCCTCAGCCGCATCTGAAGCTACAACTGGAAAGGAATAAGAATCCGTTAAAGGAATATGCAAAACCATCGCAGAAAGCAGAAATATGGGTTAATACTTACAGCCCAAACTTTCAGTAGCAACATGGAGACCGTCAAGAGCGTACTGTTCAATAGCTGTCGCTATCTCCCCTTTTTCTTCACCAAGGCCGCCATCGCACGAAGAGAAGTGATATCTCTGTCTAAACTAGACACTTGGTCACGCAAGCGGCGAACGAGGCTTGATTCATCATTACTTGAAGGATTCGGAAAAGGCTCAGCACGAGAAGAAGACGGAGGAATCTGCAGTGCAATCCTTAATTCAGATTAAGTATCAAAGTAAAAACTCCCATCGGGAGCGCCGGGCATATGTGATACATTCAAAAGCATGTTCAAATTGGCAACAGAGCCGAAATAAAGTTGAACTACAACGAAGTTACGACTAGTCTTATTTACAACAAGTCAAATAAAAAGTTCAAGGGTCCGCTGATGACGAGCCAGGGGCGGATTCGGGAGCAGGCTTGGCTTGAGCTTCATCCACCAGCTTCAGAAGTCGGTTCGCACAAGTAACTGCTGATCGCTTGTAAGGATCAAGATCGATTAAGTTATGGTCGTCATCGACAGGCAACGTTTTGGACAACTCCTCCAAATCTGATCCCATCCCATGACCCATGAGCAATTGAAAAGTGAGAACCGCCCCAAATAAACGGCTGCGGCGTTTCAATACCTCCACAGGCTCGGAAGGATCAACAAGGAAAGAAGCCGCCATATCGTCAAGAGTCTTGTCCTCCTTCATCTTCGGGAAGATCATCGAGTATAACCTCGACAGCGCCCCTTTGGCCTTTTTCAAAAGACCAAGCACTTGGATGTTAGACTCGGCAGCAAGCGACAAGGCGTCGGCTATAGAATCCTCTCGAAGCTGATGACGACGGGTGACGGTTAAGTCGGCAGCATCTGAGAAAAAGACAGATCAGTAATCAATAACAGAAACACCAAGACAGAAAACGGCGAATTAC
Source organism: Lolium multiflorum (assembly GCA_030979885.1). Classification (NCBI taxonomy): domain Eukaryota; kingdom Viridiplantae; phylum Streptophyta; class Magnoliopsida; order Poales; family Poaceae; genus Lolium; species Lolium multiflorum. The sequence goes on from CM061748.1 coordinate 53,297,727, forward strand.
GGGTTTTACCTAATAAATCCTTGATGGACTCGCGAAGGGCGCCTTCCTTTTTGTCGATTACAGCCGCTGCTGCGTGCTTGGCATCCTGCTCGTCCTTTAGCCGCTGCTTCAACCTCTTCACCTCTTCCTTCAGCAAGACGTTCTCGTTCTTGGCATCGGTGGCAAGCCTGTTGGCTTCCAGCACCTGATCAGCCGAAGACCTAACAGTCTTTCGAAGTTGGGAGTTTTCAATCTCTAGTCGGGTGAACTCTTCGGCGAACTCCACTACAGCGTTGACTGTGGCATAGATCGGCTGTGACAAGATAAGATCATAAGGATCCAACCGATAAAAGGGAATCCAGCGAAATGAAGCAAGTTAAATACTTACATGATCACGACCAGCCGATGAAGCAGGAACGTCGCCAGGAGGGATAACTGTCGACACTGGAACCTTCTCTACGGCCGTTCGCGAGGGAGGCGTCGATTTTGCGGGTGAAGGATTAGATTCTTTTGCCGATACGGCTCTCTCAGAGACAAATTTCGCCCTCTTTGCAAGAGGGACTTCATCATCATCATCATCAGAGCTACTTAAAAACAGTGCGCGGTTAGCATACGAGATGGCAGGGAATAAATTAAGGAAGGAGTAAGAAACACTCACAAGTCAAGGTCATCTTCGCCTGCGAAGATGCCTGTTGAGCTCTTCCTGGCAGGGGCAGGCGTGGCAGTGTCGTCGGCATCATTATCTCCTCCGCGAGGACTTGATTCAGCCGAAGCAATAAGGTCATCGTGTACCTGCTTCCGACGCCTACTCCTGATGAAGGCGTCATCTTCAGTAGCCTCTTCCCCTTGGACATCGCTGTCCTCAAGGACATGAGGGGCATCCTCGGTTCCATCAGAATCTTCATCATCATCCTCTAATACCACACCACTTTCGGGTGTAGGAGGATAGCATCGGGCAGCTGCAAGTGATACGTCTCCAACGTATCGATAATTTCTTATGTTCCATGCTACTTTATTGATGATACCTACATGTTTTATGCACATTATATGTCATATTTATGCATTTTCCGAACTAACCTATTAACAAGATGCCGAAGAGCCAGTTGCTTTTCTGCTGTTTTTGGTTTCAGAAATCCTAGTAAAGAAATATTCTAATTGGACGAAACTTTCGCCAGGTCCTATTTTTGCACGAAGCTTCCAAGACCGAAGAGATAACGAAGTGGGGCCAAGGCAGCCAGACGCTAGGGCGGCGCGGCCCAGGCCTTGGCCGCGCGACCTACCCCCGGGCCCCTCGTGTGCCCCCCGCTGACCCTCCGCCTACTTAAAGCCTCCGTCGCAAACCCCCGTACCGAGAGCCACGATACGGAAAACCTTACGAGACGCCGCCGCGAATCCCATCTCGGGGATTCAGGAGACGCCTCCCGCACCCCGCCGGAGAGGGGATTCATCTCCCGAGGACTCTACACCGCCATGGTCGCCTCCGGAGTGATGAGTGAGTAGTTCACCCTGGACCATGGGTCCATAGCAGTAGCTAGATGGTCGTCTTCTCCTTGTTGTGCTTCATTGTTGGATCTTGTGAGCTGCCTAACATGATCAAGATCATCTATCTGTAATACTATATGTTGTGTTTGTCGGGATCCGATGGATAGAGAGTACTATGATTATGGTGATTATCAATCTATTGTTTATGTGTTGTTTATGATCTTGCATGCTCTCCGTTATTAGTAGAGGCTCTGGCCAAGTTTTTGCTCTTAACTCCAAGAGGGGGTATTTATGCTCGATAGTGGGTTCATGCCTTCATTTACACCTGGGATCGTGACAGAGGGTTCTAAGGTTGTGATGTGCTGTTGCCACTAGGGATAAAACATTGATGCTATGTCTAAGGATGTAGTTGTTGATTACATTACGCACCATACTTAATGCAATTGTCTGTTGCTTAGCAACTTAATACTGAATGGGGTTCGGATGATAACCTGAAGGTGGACTTTTTAGGCATAGATGCAGTTGGATGGCGGTCTATGTACTTTGTCGTAATGCCCGGATTAAATCTCACTATATTTATCATATCATGTATATGCATTGTTATGCCTTTCTCTATTTGTCAATTGCCCGACTGTAATTTGTTCACCCAACATGCTTTTATCTTATAGGAGAGACACCTCTAGTGAACTGTGGACCCCGGTCCTATTCTTTACATAGCATACAATCTACTGCAATTGTGTTTACTGTTTTCTTTGCAAACATCTTCCACTCGATACGTTTAATCCTTTGTTACAGCAAGCCGGTGAGATTGACAACCTCACCGTTGGGACAAAGTACTTGGGTTGTGTTGTGCAGGTTCCGCGTTGGCCCTGGTGTTGCGCCGCATCACATTTCGCGACCATCAACCTTCAACGTGCTTCTTGGCTCCTACTGGTTCGATTAAACCTTGGTTTCATACTGAGGGAAACTTGCTTCTATACGCATCATACCTTCCACTTGGGGTTCCCAACGGACGTGTGCATCTACGCGTATCAAGCTAAATTTCGGCGCCGTTGCCGGGAGATCAAGACACGCCGCAAGGGGAGTCTCCACTTCTCAATCTCTTTACTTTGTTTTTGTCTTGCTTTATTTTATTTACTACTTTGTTTGCTGCACCTAAACAAAACACAAAAAAATTAGTTGCTAGTTTTACTTTATTTACTGTCTTGCTCTCTATATCAAAAACACAAAAAAATTAGTTACTTGCATTTACTTTATCTAGTTTGTTTTATTTACCGTTGCTAAAATGAATACCCCTGAAAATACTAAGTTGTGTGACTTCACAAATGCAAATAATAATGATTTCCTATGCACACCTATTGCTCCACCTGCTACTACAGCAAAATTCTTTGAAATTAAACCTGCTTTATTAAATCTTGTCATGAGAGATCAATTTTCTGGTGTTAGTTCTGATGATGCTGCTGCCCATCTCAATAATTTTGTTGAACTTTGTGAAATGCAAAAGTATAAAGATGTAGATGGTGATATTATTAAATTGAAAGTGTTTCCTTTCTCATTAAGAGGAAGAGCTAAAGATTGGTTGCTATCTTTGCCTAAGAATAGTATTGATTCATGGACTAAATGCAAGGATGCTTTTATTGGTAGATATTATCCTCCCGCTAAAATTATATCTTTGAGAAGTAGCATAATGAATTTTAAGCAAGTTTTAGAGAGTGGATTTGGTGTTCAGGGGGGTACGTGAGCACCCCCTAGCCACCGTTGGATCAACGTTGAGATTCGATTTCTCACTCACGGCCACCATACGGCGTTAGCATATTTTTTGGCTGTCCTCACCTCCCCTCCACTCATTCTTCAGCCCCCAGCCTCATGTCTGTCATCTGCATCTTGGGGATCTCCCCAAATCACTCACGAGGCGGCGGCAGGGAGAGCATCTTGCTGGAGGCGCGGTGAGGCGGAGATTGGCGGAGACGCTCCACCTCCTCGTCCCAGCGCTCGCGGGTCGCCGGTCGCCAGCTCACTGCCGGGCGCGAGCACGACGATGGAGGCCGGGGAGTTGCCGAGGTTGGTGGAGGCAGCACGGGAGGGGCGAGTCCTCGGGAACGCCGGTTCTTGGGCTTGGCGACGCCGGAAGCGAGCTGCCGCCGGCCTCCTCGACCGCTCTCCTCCAGCGCATCTTGGCAGGCGGCCAACGCATAGCGCGTATCTGCTGCATATTCGATCTTCGCCCCTTCTCTGGCTAAGCCGCTCGACCATCTCTACCGCTCGAGATGGCTGATGGAGCGGACGAGAAGAAATGCTTGGCCCGATGCCGATCTGGAGGCCCAGTGGCCGGGGAGCGTGCGCTCTACAGCGGCGGTAGGAGCAATCGATCGGCGCTCTATCTGGTACGAGCGGATTTGGCGAGCAGCCACCGCCGCAGGGGTTAATGACGTTTGACCACTGGTGGCCGTGGAGCTCGTTAGGGGAAGGGACAGAGGAGCGGGTTGGAGCAGCGATCCCGCCGGCCTCCTACGCGCCCTGCCCCTCCGATTACATCCGCCCAGGAGGAGAGCAGCGGATTGGCCGCCGAAGACGAAGAGGAGCGGCCGGCCGGAGAGAACGGCGGCCGGCACGAGGCAGCGCCGTGCCGGCCGTGGACGAGGAGGCGGCGCAGCCGGCCAGATAGAGCGGTGGCTCGCACGAGGCAGGGCCTCGCCGCCAGTCGCCACCTCCGCAAGCGCTGCGCCATTGGTCACCACCTCTGCGAGCGCTGCGCCGCCACCTCCGCGAGCGCGCCGCCGCCTACGCCGTCGCCCGTCGGAACTGGAAGGGCCGTCACCTCATCGTCGGGCGCGCCAGATGCATTTTTGGATGCGTTTTCTGTTTTTGTTTTTTTAGATTTTCCAGATGCATTTTTTCCGTTGTTTCATTGTATGAACATTTTACTATTTGTTATGGAAGCATGTAAGAAATTCTGATTGATCCGTTTTCTGCTGTTGTATCTTCCAGCTTATCTTTTGCAGAAATGCTTTGCCGCTGTAGCTTCTTGCCATCGCCAATTTTTGCAAGACGTGACTGGCTAAGCATCGTTTTCTGCTACGGAGTATTAGTTTTTTCATGTAGCCTTACTAGCGCTAACGGAATATTGGATGCCGTTAGACACGTGTCGACTAGCTAGGGGGTGCTCACGTACCCCCCTGATCACCGGGCTTCATCCGTTTTAAGCAATTAGATACTGAACATGTTGCTCAAGCATGGGAGAGAATGAAAACTTTGGTAAAGAATTGCCCGACCCATGGACTGACTACTTGGATGATCATCCAAACCTTCTATGCAGGACTAAATTTTTCTTCGCGGAATTTATTGGATTCAGCTGCTGGAGGTACCTTTATGTCCATCACATTGGGGGCGGCTACAAAACTTCTTGATGATATGATGATAAATTACTCTGAATGGCACACGGAAAGAGCTCCACAAGGTAAGAAGGTAAATTCTGTTGAAGAAACCTCTTCCTTGAGTGATAAGATTGATGTGATTATGTCTATGCTTGTGAATGGTAGATCTAATGTTGATCCAAATAATGTTCCTTTAGCTTCATTGGTTGCTCAAGAAGAAAATGTTGATGTGAATTTCATTAAAAACAATAATTTCAACAACAATGCTTATAGGAACAACTCTGGTAATAACTATAGGCCATATCCTTCTGCTAATGGTAATGGTTATGGTAATTCTTATGGGAATTCTTACAACAATAATAGGAATGTACCCTCTGGTCTTGAAGCTATGCTTAAAGAATTTATTAGTACACAAACTGCTTTTAACAAATCTATTGAGGAAAAGCTTGATAAAATTGATACTATTGCTTCTAGAGTTGATAGACTTGCCTCTGATGTTAATTTTTTAAAATTGAAAGTTATGCCTAATAATGATATTGATAATAAGATTACTACTACAGCAAATGCCATCCAAGTTAGAATTAATGAGAATATAAGATTAATGGCTGAATTGCGTGCTAGGTGGGATAGAGAAGAAAATGAAAAACTAGCTAAAGAGAATAATGTAGCTAAAGTTTGGACTATTACCACCACTAGTAATGCTAATTCTTCACATGTTGCTGCACCTCCTACTATCAATGGTAATATAATTGGTGTTGGCAATGTTTCTACTCCTAGTGCAAAGCAAACAAAACTGCCTGAAATTGCTAAAACTGCTGAAACTACTTGTGATAAAACTGCTGAAATTTTTTCCAACCTTGGGAACAATGATCCCATTGCTGTAGCTCATAATGATTTAGATTTTGATGATTGCCACATCTCTGAAGTTATAAAGTTCTTACAAAAACTTGCTAAAAGTCCTAATGCTAGTGCTATAAATTTAGCCTTTACAAAACATATTACAAATGCTCTCATAAAAGCTAGAGAAGAGAAACTAAAACTTGAAACTTCTATTCCTAGAAAGTTAGAAGATGGTTGGGAGCCCATCATTAAAATGAAATTCAATGACTTTGAATGTAATGCTTTATGTGATCTTGGTGCAAGTATTTCTGTTATGCCTAAAAAGATTTATGATATGCTTGACTTGCCACCATTGAAGAATTGTTATTTGGATGTTAATCTTGCCGATAATGTTAAAAAGAAACCTTTGGGGAGGATTGATAATGTGCATATTACGGTTAACAATAACCTTGTCCCGTTGATTTTGTTGTCTTGGATATCGAATGCAATGCATCTTGTCCTATTGTGTTGGGAAGACCTTTTCTTCGAACCGTTGGTGCTGTTATTGATATGAGGGAAGGTAATATTAAATATCAATTTCCTCTCAAGAAAGATATGGAACACTTCCCTAGAAAGAGAATGAAGTTGCCTTTTGATTCTATTATTAGAACAAGCTATGATGTTGATACTTCTACTCTTGATGTTACTTGATTTGCACTTTCTGCGCCTAGCTGAAAGGCGTTAAAGAAAAGCGCTTATGGGAGACAACCCATGTTTTTACCTACAGCAATTTTTTGTTTTGTTGAGTCTTGGAAGTTGTTTACTACTGTAGCAACCTCTCCTTATCATGTTTTTGTGCCAAGTAAAGTTTCTATGTCAAAGTTGATGTTATATTTGGGATTGCTGCGCAGAAACAGCATTGCTGTCTGTCACGAATCTGGGCACAGTTCTCTGTAGAAAATTCGAAAATCTGCCAATTTACGAGCGTGATCCTCAGATATGTACGCAACTTTCATTAGTTTTGAGTTTTTCCATTTGAGCAAGTCTGGTGCCAGCTTTAAATTCGTCTTTACGGACTGTTCTGTTTTTGACAGATTCTGCCTTTTATTTCGCATTGCCTCTTTTGCTATGTTGGATTCATTTCTTTGATCCATTAATGTCCAATAGCATTATGCAATGTCCAGAAGTGAAAATAATGATTGTGTCACCTCTGAATGTGTGAATTATTAATTGTGCACTAACCCTCTAATGAGTTTGCTTGAAGTTTGGTGTGAAGGAAGTTTTCAAGGGTCAAGAGAGGAGAATGATATACTATGATCAAGAGGAGTGAAAGTTCTAAGCTTGGGGATGCCCCCGTGGTTCACCGCATATTTTAAGAAGACTCAAGCGTTTAAGCTTGGGGATGCCCAAGGCATCCCCTTCTTCATCGACAACATCATCAGGTTCCTCCCCGAAACTATATTTTTATTCGGCCACATCTTGTGTTCTTTACTTGGAGCGCGTCGGTTTGTTTTTATTTTTGTTTTTGTTTGAATAAAATGGATCCTAGCATTCACTTTGTGGGAGAGAGACACCCGCTGTTGCATATGGACACATGTGTCCTTAGGTTTTACTCATAATGTTCAAGGCGAAGTTTCTTCTTCGTTAAATTGTTATATGGCTGGAATTGGAAAATGCTACATGTAGTAATTCTAAAATGTCTTGGATAATGTGACACTTGGCAATTGTTGTGCTCATGTTTAAGCTCTTGCATCATATGCTTTGCACCCATTAATGAAGAAATACATAGAGCTTGCTAAAATTTGATTTGCATATTTGGTCTCTCTAAGGTCTAGATAATATCTAGTATTGAGTTTTGAACAACAAGGAAGACGGTGTAGAGTCTTATAATGTTTACAATATGTCTTTTATGTGAGTTTTGCTGCACTTGTTCATCCTTGAGTTTGCTTCAAATAACCTTGCTAGCCTAAACCTTGTATCGAGAGGGAATACTTCTCATGCATCCAAAATCCTTGAGCCAACTACTATGCCATTTGTGTCCACCACACCTACCTACTACATGGTATTTCTCCGCCATTCCAAAGTAAATTGCTTGAGTGCTACCTTTAAAATTCCATCATTCACCTTTGCAATATATAGCTCATGGGACAAAATAGCCTTAAAACTATCGTAGTATTGAATATGTACTTATGCACTTTATATTTTATTAAGTTGCTTGTTGTGCGATAACCATGCTTCTGGGAACGCCATCAACTATTGTTGAATATCATGTGAGTTGCTATGCATGTCCATCTTGTCTGAAGGATCTATCATTTTAGTGGTTGGAGCATGCAAAATTGTTAGAGAAGAACATTGGGCCGCTAACTAAAGCCATGAACCATGGTTGAAGTTTTGGACATATATCCTCAATCTCATATGAGAATAATAATTGTTGCTACATGCTTATGCATTAAAGAGGAGTCCATTATCTGTTGTCCATGTTGTCCCGGTATGGATGTCTAAGTTGAGAATAATCAAAAGCGAGAAATCCAAAATGCGAGCATTCTCCTTAGACCTTTGTACAGGCGGCATGGAGGTACCCCTTTGTGACACTTGGTTGAAACATGGCATGCAAAGATCCGGTAGTCCAAGCTAAGTAGGACAAGGTGCGGACACTATTAGTATACTATGCATGAGGCTTGCAACTTGTAAGATATAATTTTCATAACTCATATGCTTTATTACTACCGTTGACAAAATTGTTTCATGTTTTCAAAATAAAAGCTCTAGCACAAATACAGCAATCGATGCTTTACTTTTATTTTTATTGTTGAGTCAGTTTACCTATCTTCCTCCACCTTAAGAAGCAAACACTTGTGTGAACTGTGCATTGATTCCTACATACTTGCATATTGCACTTGTTATATTACTTTATGTTGACAATATCCATGAGATATACATGTTATAAGTTGAAAGCAACCGCTGAAACTTCATCTTCCTTTGTGTTGCTTCAACACCTTTACTTTGATTTATTGCTTTATGAGTTAACTCTTATGCAAGACTTATTGATGCTTGTCTTGAAGTACTATTCATGAAAAGTCCTTGTCATATGATTCACTTGTTTACTCATGTCATTACCTTTGTTTTGATCGCTGCATTCATTACATATGTTTACAAATAGTATGATCAAGATTATGATGGCATGTCACTTCGGAAATTATCTTTGTTATCGTTTTACCTGCTCGGGACGAGCAGAACTAAGCTTGGGGATGCTGATACGTCCAACGTATCGATAATTTCTTATGTTCCATGCTACTTTATTGATGATACCTACATGTTTTATGCACATTATATGTCATATTTATGCATTTTCGAACTAACCTATTAACAAGATGCCGAAGAGCCAGTTGCTGTTGTTTTTGGTTTCAAAAATCCTAGTAAAGAAATATTCTCAATTGGAAACTTTCGCCTGTGGTCCTATTTTTGCACGAAGCTTCCAAGACCGAAGAGATAACGGTGGGGCCACGAGGCAGCCAGAGGCTAGGCGGCGCGGCCTGTGCCTTGGCCGCGCCGACCTACCCCCGGGCCCTCGTGTGGCCCCCGCGCTGACCCTCCGCCTACTTAAAGCCTCCGTCGCGAAACCCCCGACCGAGAGCCACGATACGGAAAACCCACCGAGACGCCGCCGCCGCGAATCCCATCTCGGGGATTCAGGCCTCCGCACCCCGCCGGAGAGGGGATTCATCTCCTGAGGACTCTACACCGCCATGGTCGCCTCCGGAGTGATGAGTAGTTCACCCCGGACCATGGGTCCATAGCAGCTAGATGGTCGTCTTCTCCTTGTTGTGCTTCATTGTTGGATCTTGTGAGCTGCCTAACATGATCAAGATCATCTATCTCGTAATACTATATGTTGTGTTTGTCGGGATCCGATGGATAGAGAGTACTATGATTATGGTGATTATCAATCTATTGTTTATGTGTTGTTTATGATCTTGCATGCTCTCCGTTATTAGTAGAGGCTCTGGCCAAGTTTTTGCTCTTAACTCCAAGAGGGGGTATTTATGCTCGATAGTGGGTTCATGCCTTCATTTACACCTGGGATCGTGACAGTAGGTTCTAAGGTTGTGATGTGCTGTTGCCACTAGGGATAAAACATTGATGCTATGTCTAAGGATGTAGTTGTTGATTACATTACGCACCATACTTAATGCAATTGTCTGTTGCTTAGCAACTTAATACTGAATGGGGTTCGGATGATAACCTGAAGGTGGACTTTTTAGGCATAGATGCAGTTGGATGGCGGTCTATGTACTTTGTCGTAATGCCCTGATTAAATCTCACTATATTTATCATATCATGTATATGCATTGTTATGCCTTTCTCTATTTGTCAATTGCCCGATTGTAATTTGTTCACCCAACATGCTTTTATCTTATAGGAGAGACACCTCTAGTGAACTGTGGACCCCGGTCCTATTCTTTACATAGCATACAATCTACCGCAATTGTGTTTACTGTTTTCTTTGCAAACATCTTCCACTCGATACGTTTAATCCTTTGTTACAGAAGCTGTGAGATTGACAACCTCACTGCTTGGGACAAAGTACTTGGGTTGTGTTGTGCAGGTTCCGCGTTGGCGCCGGAATCCCGGGTGTTGCGCCGCATCACATTTCGCGACCATCAACCTTCAACGTGCTTCTTGGCTCCGGTTCGATTAAACCTTGGTTTCATACTGAGGGAAACTTGCTTCTATACGCATCATACCTTCCACTTGGGGTTCCCAAGGGACGTGTGCATCTACGCGTATCAGCAAGCGCCTTTCAAAGAAAAAGAGATTGGTGAGATACAACGGAAAAAGGGATGACGGCAGTAAAAACAAACGAAGGATTACCTTGGTTGGAGGATGGTCAGCATCATAAGGAGGGCGAGCTGATATCAGGACGATATTGTCATTCTTACTAAGGCACGTCAAGCGGCGGACTTCGTCTCGGAGATCATCAGCCGAAAGATCGGCAGAGCTAACCCTGGACTCATCATCCTTGCCCGAATAAAGCCACAGTTGATGGGGGCGAGACATTAACGGTTGCACTCAACGTTGCAGGAACACTGAGACAACCTCAGTGCCGCACATTGTCAAGCCTCCCGTGTTTTTCAGAGTGACTATTTGATCAAACAGCCTGTCGGCTGTCAATCTTTTGTCGGGAGAAAGAGTGTTTTGCCAGGATTTCTTCGGCTTAGCAATCAGTTTGTCCTCAAAGGGAGGAAAGTTTGAGCATCGCCCAGATACTGAAGGATCCCGTAGATAAAACCACTTGTTGCGCCAGCCTTGGACAGACTCCTTCATTGGGTAGTCAAAGTAGTCGACCTCCTTCCTGACAACAAAGCCGACGCCACCGACGACGGGGGGGCCGTTGCTGTCATTATGGCGCTTCACGTAAAAGATCTTCCTCCAAAGACCCCAGTGAGGGTCGATGCCGAGGAAGGCCTCGCAGACAGTAACAAAGATGGATAGATGGAGGATGGAGTTCGGGGTCAGCTGCCAGAGCTGAATCCCGTAAAAGAAAAGAAGAGAGCGAAGGAACTCATGCGCCGGAAGGGAGAGTCCACGGAATAAGAAGGCGGTGAACATAACGGTGAAGCCCTTCGGGGGCTTTGGGCGAGAAACCGCACCTGGAAGACGAATATCATCCTCAGATGCAGAGATGAATCCAAGGGCTCGCAATTTGTTGATGTCGCGGTTGGAAATGGCGGAGGCACACCAATCGCGGCTAACTTTGGCCGCGCCCGAAGTGCTAGTACCCTTCTTTTTCCCCATGGCGTCTGAAGCTTCTGAGCAAGGATGCAGGAAGGAGGAAGAGATGAGCGAAGAAGATGAGCAGTAGGAGGCGTAAAAAGTAAAAACAAGGATGTCCTTTATTTATACCGAGGTAGTTGGCACGAGATCGTGGCCATAACTCCATAGGCGTCGTGGGAGGTGGAGCGAATCGGGCTATACACGTGGCGCTTGGAAAGGGGATGGAACCGGCGGCCCATTATTCCCACGTAGCGCGAAAATCGAGGAAACGCCTCGGTCGCTGCGCATGCACTGGTCAAAACCTAAAAACTGCCCGCGCAAAACTAGGGTGGGCCCGCCAGGTCAAGTCCTGTCAATCAAACCATGACGGCGGTACATCATCAGTGACATCATGAGTATTGGCAAGAGCACTCGGAAGAATAAAAAAATTATTATCGGATGAACGATTTGAGTCTAAGCGCAGATCGCAAGCATCTGCACTCAGACTCGGGGGCTACTCCCATCGGGAGCGCTGGACGCGCACCCGAGAATGAGGACTCGAGTCTGCACCCGGCACGTAAACGCCCGTGCCTGACTCGGGGGCTACTCCCATCGGGAGCGCTGGACGCGCACCCGACAGAACTTTTTTGTACTCCAGGATCATGCCCGGGGACTTGATTCTGTAGGGTAACGTTGTTTTGCCATCGGTAGTTAACCAACAAAAGTTGGGCACGTTATTCGTTATCCCTTGCATAAAGAAAATATATCGGATGGTCTACAAAGACTTGCAGGAAAAACTTCGGCAGAAGATGTTCGAGTGGTACAATTTGAGTCTACGCACGGATTGCAAGCATCCGTACCTAGACTCGGGGGATTCGGCGCTGACGCGCACCCGATAGAAGACAAAGGAAAGCAAGAATGATCAAGGAGAAGGACTTCGGAAGAAGATATGCTTCAGTCTCTACCCGAACTATGTTCGGCTAGGCACTCGGGGGCTACTGACGTGGGCATTACCCTTCGGTTAACCAATATTGCTCTACCCTATACGGTCCAGATGGAGGCCCATGAAAGTACCCAAAGGGACGGTGGGCCACTGCGGCGGAAGATTACTTGAAGTACAAGACACGGAAGAAGCCAAACAAGGAAAGATTAGAGATAGATCTATTGTAAGCCTACTCGTACTCGATTAGACCTCTCGGACTTGGCCACCTATATAAAGGCCAGGAGAGGGGCTATCGAGGGGGACAATCAATCTTAGCAATCTTAGCCAACAAGCTTAGAACTAGGTTACCCTAGCGATTAGATATCTCGACGAGATCGCAGAACTATTCAGCATCCCATTGTAACACCGTTTTCACCATAATCAAGAATGCATGTGCATGACGTAAGGGTTTTACCTCATCGAGGGCCTCAAACCTGGGTAAATCGCTCTCCCCGCTTGTCTGTGTACCGATGTCTCTTGTCAGCTTGCAAGATTCCGTCAACCCTAAGCCCCTATCGGAGGGCATTGCCGAGGAGCACCCTCGACAACCGGGGTCCACAGTTCACTAGTGGTGTCTCTCCAATAAGATACCTAACATGCTGGGTGAACAAATTACAGGTGGGCAATTGACAAATCAAGATTCAATACATATCAATGATGATTACTATGTGATTTAATCAGGGCATTACGACAAAGTACATAGACCGCTATCCAGCATGCATCTATGCCTAAATAGTCCACCTTCAGGTTAGCATCCGCACCCCCTCCAGTATTAAGTTGTAAACAACAGATAATTGCATTAAGTATGATGCGTAATGTAATCAACACAAATATCCTTAGACAAAGCATCAATGTTTTATCCCTAGTAGCAACAAGACATTCACAACTTTAGAACCTACTGTCACGATCCCAGATTCAATGGAGGCATGAACCCACTATCGAGCATAATTACTCTCTCTTGGAGTTACAAGTATCAACTTGGTCAGATCTTCTACTAGCAACGGAGAGCATGCAAGAACATAAACAACACATATATGATAGATTGATAATCAACTTAATATAGTATTCTAGATTCATCGGATCCCACCAAACACAACATGTAGCATTACAAATAGATGATCTTGATCATGTTAGGCAGCTCACAAGATCTAAACAATGATAGCACATGCAGAGAAGACAACCATCTAGCTACCTATGGACCCATAGTCCAAGGATGAACTACTCACGCATCAATCCGGAGGCGGGCATGATAATGTAGAGCCCCTCCGGTGATGATTCCCCCTCCGGCAGGGTGCCGGAGGCGATCTCCTGAATCTCCCGAGATGGGATTGGCGGCGGCGGCGTCTCTGGAAGGTTTTCCGTATCGTGGCTCTCGGTACAGGGGTATTCGCGAAGAAGGCTTTAAGTAGGCGGAAGGGCAACGCAGGGGGCCACACGAGGGCCCACACGCTAGGGCCGCGCGGCCAGGGCCTGGGCCGCGCCGCAGTGTGTCGGCGCCTCGTGGCCCCACTTCCTTTCCCCTCGGTCTTCTGGAAGCTTCATGTAAAAATAGGACCCTCGGGCGTTGATTTCGTCCAATTCCGAGAATATTTCCTTACTAGGATTTCAAACCAAAAACAGCAGAAAACAAGAACTGCGCTTCGATCTTGTTAATAGGTTAGTGCCGGAAAATGTATAATAATGTTGTAAAGTATGTATAAAACATTCAAGTATTGTCATAAAAGTAGCATGGAACATAAGAAATTATAGATACGTTTGAGACGTATCAGCTTGCACGTCCGGTGAGGTGCTGGGAGGTAGCCGTTGCGCCGACGGCGTCCCCGGATTTGGGCTGAGGTCGGAGCAACAATGCTCCCAGTTGAGTCGTGGTGGGCTCACGAGATCTAGGTGGTCCGCGTCTTGGCTGCGGCTGATAGGTTCTTAGTAGTTTCGATGATGCACAACTGCACAAGCACTGCGACTTTCATCAACATGAGTTCTTTTTAGCGGAGGAGCTCACTCTGTAGCGTCTTAGAGGAGCACTCGATATTTCAGCCTTTTGTCGTTGACTTGTTTTAAGTGTTGGGTGTATGTGGGTTTCCCGGCTTTATCTTAGGCTTATCATGTAAACTTGTCTTTTTATCAATGAATCGAAACATAAAGCTTTTACATTTTGGCGAAAAAAATTGTATCCTCTCGTGTAGACAAATAACTTCTTCACGCTACCAAAAACCACGGATACGCCTAATCAGAACTCTGTCCTTAACTTATGCAGCAGCATGCTGCAGTACTTTCTTTATATATGGGTTTGGAGTAGTAATTAGTAAACGAGTGGATATGTGTGTGTGTTAGTGATCGAATGCATTGGATCCACATCTTGCATGGCCCCTACTGACGTGGACGTGGAATACGTATCAGCAAGACAGCAAACACACCGGAATAATCCGTCGCGGCGATTGATCCTGTTACTCTTTTTTATCTTTTCGTTTTCCCTGTTATTTTTGTAGGCGGCCTGTGGTTCCTTTTTGTGATTTGAATTGCATTGCCTATATCTGAAGTCATGTTGTGTCGACAGAGCTCGGAAAAGTTCTCTTTAAGTGATGGATTCCAATAGCCACCTAGATTGCACGAGAACTACTCCGCTTCTATAATAAAAAATACAGTGTTTGAGCTTCTAAAATGGAAAGGAATGTAGTAGCAGTTATCAGATCCAAAGAGATAAGATGCTCACAGCCTGCCCAGAGCCCACCCTCCCGAGCACATACAAGTGATCGAACGAAAAGAATCGGCCACATCCTTCTCTCCCGGTTTTCCACTGAATCGCAGTTAGGAGGTTCTCACAAGAGAGTGCCCAACTCTGCAGAGTCTTCAGTTAAACTTTCTAGAACTTAACTAATTTTGTCGAAAATAGTAGCAGCGTATATGATGTTAATCTTAAGGATGAAAACCTAAAATCTTTTGATCGAGCGACGATGACGCTTGTGCACTGTTTCTTTCTTGAAGACATCGTTTTTTTTGGAGAGTTTGAAGTTCAGGTGTTCTAATGATGGTGAATGTATTGTTAGGGCATCTCCAACGGGGCGACGCAAACGGATGTTGAACGACCGTTTGCGTCCGCGGAAACCGAAAATGCGTTTGGGTCCTGCTCCAGCGAGGCGACGCAAAGTGACCGGGCCGTCCGCGCCGACGGAAACCTGGCCCAAATATGCGGCAGGTTTCCGTCTCCGTGGACGCTGCGCGGTCGTGCCGAGTGTCCGCCGAAACTTACGTAGGATCCGCGCGTCAGTGGCAGGGAGGCCGATAACATTCCCGCCAGTGGTCATTCCCGCGTGAAAAATCAAAGTAGACCGGCGCCAGCAGTCCAAAGACGCCAAGCCGAAGGCGGCAAAGAAGGTGTTGTCCAAGGAGGAGAAAGACGTCGAGGCCGCGAAGGACAGGAATGCAGCGGCCGCCGCCATGGAGGCCACCCAGCAGGCGGGGCAGATGCAGCTAAAAGCCGGCGCAGCGCAAGTAGGCCTCCATCCGAGATTTGCAGAGACCATGATCCTCGCCAAGCGAGAGACCGTCGGCGTCGCCCCCCCGACCTCGTCGGTGAGCTCTGTAAGTTCCCAGCTGCGTCCTGGAACGCTCGCACCCTTGCAGGTCCACGCGGCCTTGCGCCGGTGCAGTTCAACGGGGCGCCGATTACCGACCTGAACCTGACACCGAGAAGCGGTGAGTCGTGCCCGGGCACGACACAGAAGACGCGTCAGGTCCCGGAGGAGAGCATGCCGGTGCCACGCAACCTGTTTGAGGAAATGGCACCATCTACCCCGACGATGGACGACTCGGTACATAAGCTCTCTCACTATGTGGGTCTGATGTGTGTCATCCGGCTGACGTCCGGTGACTCGTAGGCCTATTGGAATGGACGCAATGACAGCGACATCGCGGCCATGATCTATGGTGGCGGCTTCGTTAGCGACATCGGCGCCGGGACAGGGCCGCATGATCAGTGGCCACAGACGCATGATGGGGAGGACATCGATGCCGCACGGCTGTTCTCCACCCAGCCCACGCAGGCAACAACCGTCTGCGTCGATGACTATGATGACGCGCCAACAGGGCATGTTCTCACCACGGATGATGCTAGCAAGAAGAAGGGGGAGAGCCACATGACACAAGGATCCAACGACTAAGAGGACAAGTGTTTGTGCGACGCGTGACTGGCGACCAGCCATGACTATATTAATGACGCCCAGCAAAAGGGCAAGGTGTACTGGGCCAAGGTGATTCAGGAGTACAATGAGAGAAAGCTTCACGCGCCCTACGAGATGCCAAGCCCTCGCACGGAAGAGTCCATCAGAAAAAGATGGAACTACATCAAACAAGAGACAAGCAAGTTCTGCTCCATCGTCGAACATGTTGTGAACAGCCCCATTAGCGGCGCTGGCATGATTTCAGTGGTAAACAAGAGACAAGCATCATCATTCTATTCTATGTACATCATTCGCAAACCATGGTCCAGGCTTTAACCAATTGCAGGTATCCTGGGTCTTGGAGAAGTTCAAGGCAACACATAAGAAGTGCTTCCATATGGTCCATTGCTGGGACAAGCTGAAGAGCGCGCAAAAGTGGCAGACAAGCTTTGCGGCCTACGATGAAGCTATCAAGAATGGGACGGCACCGGTTCTCGTGGACGGCGAAGACGACGATCATGGGTGTCAAGCCCTTCCACCTCGTCCCCGGGGCCATGAGGCTACCAAGGCCGATCTAGCCCAGGAGGCAGCAGCCCTTGCGTTCACGCAGAGCTTGGAGAAGTTGATGGCCGAGAATCAAGCCGCCATTGCCAAAAGGGGCGAGAAAAAGCGTCTGGAAAAGAGGCCACAGCTGCCATCTACCTCAACATCACCAAAGAGATCATTGAGGTCCAAAAGATGGACGTTGAGGCTAAAAAGACAGACGCCCAGGCCAAATTGCGTGACGCCGAGGCTAGGAGGATGGACGCCCAGGCCAAGACCCGTGCAGAGGACACAAGGATCATGCTAGCTGACTTGAGCAGCATGGACGACGACACCAGAGCCTGGTTCATGAAGAAGCGTGCCGAAATCCGCGCGCAAGACGCCTGATCTGCGGCGCCAATGTCTACCAACATGGCCTCCTTTTGGACTTGATTTGCTATTCTAGCCATGTTCTGCCCCTTTTGGACTCCATTTTGCGCCATACCATGTGTAAAATGTGATGAACTTATTTGAGACCTCAATTTGAGCCAATGTGAGGCTATAATTTCGTGCAATTTGATTGTTTAACCTGTTTTCTGAATTTTCTAAATCTAAAATTTCCCGCGTCGGAAATGCGTCGGCCGCTGGAGCCACCCCCGACGCAAACGGACGCATGACCATTTTCACGTCCGCATGCCGACGCAAACGGACGCACGAGGACATTTTGGGCGTACAAAATGTGTCGGCCGGCTTGAGATGCCCTTACGGCTAGGGCTGGAACACCGTAGCGGGACCTTTTGTTTCTCATTTTTAATTTTTAATTTTTGGTTGTGTGCATCCGTACTACCATTAGGGTATTGTGTAGTTGTAGAGGCTGGGTGTAATTGGTATATTCTTGATATTAATATATTTCATGTATCGAAAAAATATGACGTTAATTTGGTATATGATAAAACTACATTTTTTTAGGAGAGGAATGTAAGATTTTTTTTATTATTAATGCAATTCATGATCATAAGTTAGACTCTTTTATATTAAAGAGACTGAAAAACATTTTTTTATTGATGCACGGTTGAATAGTTTAAGTGGTAATAATGTATTTATCTTGATCTAGGCTCCATCTAAAGGTTCTTCAAGGGGAATGTTGATGGGTGTAATAATGAAGGATATGATGTAGGGGAATGTTCCATTGATGGACTTTTTACTATAATATTGAATTTAGACAAGTTAAATAATTTTGAATGTAACCTATTAATATATATGGTGCAACTCAGGAGAAGGATAAAGCTGATTTACTGGTGGAACTTTTTTAGATTTTAGGTGTTAATAATTTCCCTATTCTATTAAGAGGTGATTTAAATTTGATTAGAAGGGAATGTGAAACAAATAAATAAATAATATCAAGATGATCTGATTTTTCACACAATTATTAAACATGGGGGGTTGACTTTGGTATTACTGGTAGATGTTTCACATGGTCTAATAATCAAGTAGATCCTCTTTTTGTTGAACTACATATAATTCTAGTTTCAATTTTCTGGGAGCCAATTTCCTCTTTCTGCTATTAGTACCTTGATTCGATAGATTTCTCATCATGCTGCATTAGTTTTGGACACATGTATTAAGGCTCGAGAAGTAAAACTTTTTTTTTTGCATTTTGAGTTCTTGGTTTCACGGGCCAGAAATCTTTGATTTGATTCCAAATATCTGTTATGAAACTAAAAAAGGGAGGAATACTGTAGATTTTTGGCATAATTTCTTTGTTAATTCTAGGTGTATCTTGAAAGGGAGGAATAATATAGAATTTATTTGTCTAACCAGGTTGATGATACTGATTAAAAAAAGTGAGTTCATGGATTTATCAACTGATTATGAGCTGAGAAATAGATTAGTTGAGAAGTTATATAGAATTTTGGGTGAAGAGGTAACTAAGTGGAGGGGAAGATCCAAAGGAAAGGACTTGCTCGAAGGATATCGTAATACTAAATATTTTATGCATAAGGCTAGTGGTCGTAAGAGGAATATATATATTTTTAGATTAATTTAAGATGAGGATATAATTTCAGAAGATGATGAGATTTGGAACTATGCAACTAATTTTTAAAAGAGTTCATTTGGTGTTCTTAAGTTAATGCCTATAACTTTGTCTCAAGAATTACGTGAGTGTTTATGTGTGGTACGTAGATAAGGAAAATTAAAAAAAAACTGTTTAGTTTGGAATAGATTAAAATAGCAGTTTTTGAAATGGAGCATAACAAAGCGATCTGGCCACATGCTAACAGCTCTAAGCTAGCAAAGCTAGGGTTTGATATTACTCGAAGCAATCTGGCCATCGGATGACAAAGATGACATCTCGAGAAGTGGAGGAAGAAGACTTGCTACGACAGTGCTCCACCGGCCAGAGTAGATTAGGTTGCTTACCGGCTCATTGGTGAAGAAGCTTCCCTAGAGTGAGAGCTCAGATGGGGACATATGGTGACACGGGATTTGGCGATGAGGACGAGCAGGGTAAATAGATGGCGTGAATCGGCGGGAGGTTACCGAATTTTTCCCGCTGCTTTCGTCCGTACGCGGGCATCTCTCACGTGCCCGTCTATGTGTTTCCCCAGCCAGCACAAGAAGAAGTGGGTTGGCAAGGAATAGCCGATTCAAACGTTCCACTTCATATAGACTCTGGGAGGGATGCTTTAAAAAATGTGCAATACAAGTAAGCATTTCTTCCATAAGCAACCAAAGGGCCGGTTCTTGGGCCACTAGAGCCAGAAACCACTCTGCAAGCAACCAAACACGATATAATAGATTTCTTTTTTTACATGCGTCAGAGATATTCTGATAGATGCCGTTTCAGCATTTGCAAAATAAAACGGGGACATACGTACATGATCACTGGAATGCAGCAGAAACAGCATGAAAAGAGGGGCACCTGTGCCCACTGCCCTGCGGCACTGCCTATCCGAGGAGCAAGGCATGTGTGATCTGATCTGATCTGATCAGGGTCAGTCCATCTATCGGCCCGTCGGATCACGGAGGTGATGTGAATACTAGGAAATGATGGATCGTTGTACGTGAGGAAGCCAGCCGCAGCGCAGACGAATGAACAACTGACGCGGGAATGTACGTGATGATTTCGGCGTGTCCACGGGCTCATGCAGTTCACATGAGCAATCGATGCTCGACTCCACGATTAGATTACGGTCGCCGTCGTTTTGAGTGCAATCCAAGCAAGGAAACCTAGTGCTAGGCTGCAGGCTACAGTTGGGGAGCTGTTGCTGACGGGCAAAACCATGATGCGAGATTGACGATGACTGAAAGGAGCCGAGAAAGTAACAGGTTTAATGTCAATCATTTTCGCTGTTAATGTACTGTACCGCTGCAGCAGTAACATCCAGCATGCGCAGTAGTACGCCAACGTAGTAACTGTATCGGACAGGTGAGTTTAGTTGAAGGATGCTCGACGATGAGTCGACGTGACCTACAGAGTCTGATTGCTCGAAGAATAGAGGCCTTCAGTTCCACTTCGGATCTTAATTTGCTGCACCGATGGAAGGACGACGTAGAACGATGCAGTGTATCTGACGGCCGGCATCAGCTGGTAACCGTAAGTAGACACGAGGTTTAACTTACGCACTGCTGGATGAAAAGTACAAGTACAGGAGATTCAGGAACAGACAGGCAAATGAACCCACACCATGTAGTCCAGTTAACTGAACATTTGGGGCGTGAGGTGCGAACTACTCCAGTATCTGCTGCCTAGCTATGTTTCGCGATAAACACAAGCGGATTGTCTAGTCGAAACAACCGAACTGTACCATCTACGTGAAATCATACGACTATACGAGTTACCAGAGCAGAATAGAATCATCGCTGTCCCACTGAGCTCTGCGCACAGAAAAGGAGTACAGGACGCTTGTAACTTCATCTGATGTAGGCAACATGGCCGAACCTGACCGCCGGAATCGAGCGCTCGAACGCCTTCCGGGCCGTATGGACCAGGCCGCTGAAGATCACCGTCAACTTCATGCGCCACCATGTCCCCGCCGCGGTAGCTGCCGCTGCTTGCTCTTCTCCATCATCGTCAAGCGCGACGACCTTGGCCCCCTGAAACTGAAAGCAAGACATCCGCCGTTGGGGACGCCGACGGCGACCACCGGAAGTACTGCCAAGGGGGAAGATGCCAGAGATTGATCATTCACTAGCGCTTCCGTCCAGTTGCGTCTGATCGGTCGCAGTGTGGCCTCGATCGGCTTTATTTATAGCCGGAAACCAAGTACAGATAACAGAATATGCTCGTATCACAGGAGAGTGGCTTGGACGAGTCTGGAGGATGAGCTAGCCCGGTCAAGTACCAATGGGGTTCCGGGGTCGGCGCCGTGCTGGACGGGTCGCCGGCTACTCGGCTGCATCCGGGGACAAGGAGAGCGACTGGCGGCGTACTGCTCTGTGATCTCTTTGCTTGCTGGGTCTCTCCGATGGAGACAGTGAACTATAATAGTAGCGCGTTTCCGACCTAGCTATCAAATTCACAATTTCAGATGCCGAATCCAAGCACAAAATTTCATTCGCGCCATTTTCCTGGTTGTGACTTGTGAATGCAGATCGCAGATCAGCATCGAGGATGCCAAGCACAAGATCCAAATTGTACCATTTTGGTTGTTTTCTTAACCACCTGATACGAATCAGAACAGAAAAGTTTGCACAGGACTGATGCCTGTCACTCCTTGACATTTCCGGCCATATTGCACAATTGCAGCGTGCAGCTTCATTCCAAGACAAACATGCAATGAAACTTCCCTTCTATAAATTTTATATCAGCTCCACTTATGAGCCACACTCTGCATCTCACTGTAATAACATGCCGAAAATAAAATTAAAAATCAAAGAGAAAAAGAGCCCACCAGGACAGAATTACGCACAGGGATGCATATGCAATCCTAAAACCCTAGACAAATAGCAGCACCTCACCTCGCCCTCTCTCGCATATGTACAGTACATGCACACGCACGCAGCATGCGCGTCGGCGGCGTCACGCCTTGTCGTCGGCCGCCACGTGCCACACCCAGAACTCCTCCTTCTGCTCAGCCCCGCGCTTCCTGGGGCTACCCTTGGGCGACCGGAGCCTTCGCCGGTGGTGGACGCCGACGTCCCTCACTGCCCTCGGCCTCTCCTTCTTCTCCTTCGCGTCCGGCTCCGGCGCGGCCACGAAGAGCACCACCGGGCCGTCAGCTGTAAGCACGTCCTCCGTGATGGCGAGCAGCGGCTCGAGCTCTTTCACGACGGTCGACATGTCCGGCCGGTTCTTGGGGCTGCCGCTCAGGCACTGGTACGCCACCGCCGCCGCCTTCTGCGCCGCCGTGGCCGGGTACCGGCCCTCGAGCGCTGGGTCCATGATCCGGCGCGCCAGCCTGAGCGGGTCGCGCAGCCCTGGCCGCGCGAACTCCACCAGGTTCTGCTCCCTGCTGGTCCGGGACTTGTCCACCGCCCGCCGCCCCGCCAGGATCTCCAGGAGCACCACCCCGAAGGTGTACACGTCGCTCTTCGCCGTGAGGTGGCCCGTCATGATGTACTCCGGCGCCGCGTAGCCGTGGGTGCCCATGACCCGGGTGGACACGTGCGTGTCGTCGCCCACCGGCCCGTCCTTGGCCAGTCCGAAGTCCGACAGCTTCGCCTTGTGATCCTGCTTAGAGATAAAACCCATCAGCTACTTAGGTTCACAATTTGGGCCTTTTTAGGCCCAAGTTATTATGTATAACAGGCCGAGAGAATTGGCTTACCGAGTCCAGTAGGATGTTAGAGGCCTTGAAGTCGCGGTAGATCACCGGCTTCTCGGCGTCGTGGAGGAACGCCAGCCCTTTCGCCGCGCCGACGGCGATGTTCAGCCGGGTCGACCACGGCAGCACGACAGGCACCTCTGCAAGATATCAAAGAAAATAAAAAACATTTTAAGATTCGAGCTAAAGCTTATTCGCAAGTCAATCGTTCATTCCTATACGCTGGGCAATGAACTGTCGATGTTCCGACAGTGTTTGTCTCTAGTGTAAGTACACTTGCGCTTATTCTTTTCATGCTTTCTCGGGGAATTTTTCATGGATGTAAAGATATTCAACGCGTTAGGAGATACCTCGACGACTATTGACTAAAGAAGATATCGATCTCAATCAGTGAGGATTGGAAAATGTGGCTACGATAAATTAATCGCGACACCGATCTGGCAACTAGCTATCTCGAGTGAGCTCACTTGCTTCTGACCTCCGATCTACCTTCTGGTGCAAGCGTGAAGGCAAGATTCAGAGGCCAGTCAAAATTAGTTGGTCAGAGCGCAGAAAATCTTGGAAGGTAGCTGAGGAAAAACCGGGTCGCCCTGCCGCTAAACTAGTTTTAAAACAGTTGGTAGTACTAGTTGCCAACTTGATAGAATTCTGAATTCAGATCTGCATTTTGTCCATCACCATGACAGGCAAATGCAAGCTTCCAAGTCCTGAGGCAGGTCAACCAACTTATCTCTATCACTAGAGGCTAGTTAGGCAGTATAGAGCTAGGGCATTTTCTACGGTTAGGTGCTACTCCTCCATGCTTGATCAAGCAGGATCATATGACTGAAAGAAAGCAGCAAAATGGGCAAGTGCAAAGAAAATGCAGCAAGTAGTTATACTTACGTTGGTCGAAGAGGTGGTTCTCGAGGCTGCCTTGAGCCATGTACTCGTAGACGAGGAGGCGGTGCTCCTCCTCGCAGCAGTACCCGACCAGCTTCACCAGGTTGGGGTGCCGGAGCTGCCCCAGGAAGATCACCTCGGCCTGCACGCAAGAACAACAAAACCACACGCACGGGCGGGGTCACATCAGTGTCAGGGAACAGCATCCATCATTTTTATCGCTACAGTATTAGGTACCTCACCCGACTCTATCCGGCCGCCGGCCGGCTGCCGGAACTGTCACATCGCTCAACAAACCTAGCTCCCTAGTTTTTCTGGCCAGTTGCCACACGCACGTCTTAATCTTGGTGTCAGTCAATATATTTTATGTCTGATTAGCCAGCGCTGAATATTACCGGTTTGGAATAATTGCAGTTCAGGAAGTAAAGCACTACGCGCACAAATATTTTGCTGGAATTTCACGCTAAACTGTTCAATTCCCATTGAATCAGAAGTATCTGAAGGAGTGGTTACATACATGTACACGCTCATTTCAGGAGGACTAGCTAGCTTAACTTGCCTATAAGCATTGCTTGTTGCTCTGGGTTACAGGTTTCTTCCCTTACAAAATAGGACTGTGTTACTATAGATTAAAAATGATTGATAAGCTAAGCTAATTAAGAACTCCATGATAATTCCTGCCATGGTAGCTTTTAAATTGCAATTGCCTATAGAGTTACTCAATGTTGCACCATATGTAAGGATTGTATTCAGTGATCCTTGTAAGGAAACCCTTAACCGTAGCTACCCAGCTAGCTTGTTGGTTAACCACAAAGGTCACTACTCTTGTACTGTAAGCTAGAAATCCAAATCCTATTCCCCCAAGCCCAAGCGTTAGATCGTCTTCGAATTTAATTGGGAACTCTTCCATGAAAAGCTAGCTACGGCAACCGCATACTACTAGCTAGCATAGCATCTGTTGGCCTGTAGCTATTGCACACGCAAAGATCGATTAATGGAGTGATGAGGACACGTGGAGCTCGGACGTACCAGCCATTCCTTGTGGCCCTGCGCGCCCTCGGGGTCCCAGAGCTTGACGGCGATGGCCTGCGCCTTGAGCCCCGGCTTGTCGACGAAGCCCTTGTACACGGGCCCGAACCCGCCCTCCCCGAGGAAGTTGTCGGAGGCGAACTCGCGCGTGGCGGCGCGAAGCTCGGCCACCGTGAACACGTGCAGGTTGGAGCCGACGAGGGACACCGACAAGTCCTCGTCCGCCGCGCCGCTCAGGTCCGTGAACGATAGCCGTCGTCCTCCGCCGCCGCCGGAGCGTGGGCGGACCTTCTTGTGCCCCTGATTGCCCGCCCCGGCGCCGCAGTCGGCAGCGCCGAGGCAGCCACCGAGGAGCGACCTCCACGGCGACGACGACCTCTCCCCGGCCTTGATACTGTCGTTCCTCATCGGCGTCTACCTTTGTCCTGCAACGTCGTCGCCGCTTAGCATATATCGCCGCCGCGTGTCTTGTGGGACAAGCTCGCGATCAGATGTGTGGGTAGCAGGAGAAAAGGAGAGGAGAGAGCTGATGCTCCTTCGCTCGCGAGCTGTGGCGAGGCCGCATCTGCTGGTTGGTCCGAATATATAGGCGCGACCTTTAATTCTGCTTGGCTTGGCTTGCCTTGGGCCTTGGCTAGGATGACATGGCGATATTGTGTTTGACTCTAGCTTGGGAGAAAAAATAATGCGATAATTAGGTTTAGTTTTATACAAATTGGTTGCTGTCATGGTGCAGATTTCACTGTGGATTGACTATTTCATTGGGATTTTTGAATGGGAACGAGGAAGGGGGCAACGTACGTGCCTGCGGCAACTTTGCCTACCTACCCCCACACTATAGATTGCGAATTAGTAAGAGTGTGACTCGTGACATGTAAGAGTAGCAGCTATTTATTTGTGTTTGATCTGGTATCTTTCCATTTGGCAAAAAGTAGAAGAAATCAACTAATGTTTGATCTGGCATCAATTCAATGCCTTTTTTCTTTTCTTTTTCGGGGAAGACTCATCTTTTCAACAAAGTTGGTTTTGCGATGGCCTTGCGCCATTTGTGTGTCACATTTATTCAATTCTGAAAAACATAGGTGACTCATAGGTTTCATGCAAACTTTGTTAAGACTAGCTACAATAGAAGTGTCATAGGTAGTATCATGCATGCCATATTAGCAAAAATCTTATGTGACATAGCAATTAATGAAGAGAGATGTGAGAGTGGTATATCATAGGTAGATACGGTATCATTATAGAGATGGTATCATAAACAAGTATCATATGCATGATACTAGTATATGATACTTTCCATTGCGACTAGTCTAATGTCATATTTAGTAGGGTCTCAAGCTGATATCTCAGTTCAAAAAAAAAAAAAAGCTGATATCTGAACAGAATTTCGGCTTACTTTCAATGTGTTGCGGTATGTAGTAATTAAGCCAAACACTAAGAGAGAGTGGGTTAGCATGTAGGAGATGTGGGAAAGTATCCGGTGCATTGAGGCTTGATGTGCAGCTAATGCACCTACGCCTAGTTGTCACATTTAAAAATTTCAAAATAAAATGGAAGAGGGTTTTGTAAGCATCCCAGATGGCACACAAACGGCCCATGGTTTAGAGGCAATAATACACATTATTATAGATTTTCATGTTTATAATTAAATTTTAATTTTTAATGCTATAAATGTTGTGTATCTTGAATATGAGATTTGAAAGAAAACTTACGAGGACGTGTAAAAATTTAAACACCAGTCCCACCACTAGGACTAGGTGCCCACGACCATCCTCTATGACGACGACTAAATGTCGGAGCCGTCGGCACAGGTCCCGTTCCGGCTAGGCCAGCAGGCCAGCCGTCGACACATGAAGCCTTGTGCCGACGGCAACCATCGGCACAGGCTCTCCGCCGTAATGGCGAGGTAACAACGTTAGGCCTGTGCCAACGGCTTCCATATTACCATATTAATCGAAGAAAAATCATAACTAAATCATTATAATTCAGAAAAATACAAATAATATATCAAAAATTTCAAAAAAATAAGATCTATCTTGGAAAAATATCAAACTTAGAATATTGCAAATATTTCAAAATAAAATTCTAAAAAATGAGCTATCATGTGTGATGTTTCATGAATTTCATGCTGAACGGCCAATATTATGGCAAGAATCGTCTCATAGTTTGTGATAATGTACCCATATTATGCACACATGTGTATCTTGGGATGGCAAACAATGTTGCTAGAGGAAGCTTTCATTTTTGTCGCACCAAAAGGCTATTTTCTACTTTCCGAGTTCCAAAAACGGGGTGTTTTGTGAAGCAACCACCAAATAAAAGTTTCACAATGGTACCACCCTATTTTTCAAAAATACTAGAGCACCTTACATACACAATTTCCCAACCACGGTATCTAAAACATTTCCGTCCACCCCTCGTGAAAAAGACAAATTCCTGTCAAGTTAGTAGGAAATCGGTCAGATTTGAACTACATGTACATGATCTAATGCTCATGATGTTCCGAAAAAATCATTTTCAGGTTCACAATATTTTATTTCACCACAGAAACACTGCAAGTTTAGCGAGGCTCATCCCCAAGCTAAGAATCTTCATGCCCGCCGTTTTGACCATAGTTTGAAACGGGCATAAGAAATTTAAAAACGATCAAAACAATAAAAAACCTTCACGTGGTGTCATATTATGTGACATAGTTGAACGGAAAAAATATCAAACTTGGAATATTGCAAACATCTCAAATAACCTTCTAAAAAATGAGCTATCATGTGCTATGTTTCATGGCTTTCACGCCGAACGACCAATGTTATGGCTAGAATCATTGCGTAGTTTGTGATAATGTGTCTATATTGTGCACACATGTGCATCTTGAGATGGCGAATAATGTTGCTAGAGGAAGTTTTCATTTTTGTCGCACTAAAAAGCTATTTTCCATTTTCCGAGTCCCAAAAATGGGGTGTTTTGTGAAGTAACCACCAAATGAAAGTTTCACAATTGTACCACCGCATTTTAAAAAATACTAGACCACATTAAATACACAATTTCCCAACCGGGGTTATCTTAAACCTTTTTGTCCACCCCTCATAAAAATACAAATTCCTGCCAAATCGGTAGGAAATTTTTTCCGATCGATTTAGATATATTATTTGTCAAATTCTGATTTACAGATTTCAAGATATTAATTATTCCATATTAAATAGAAAAGTACAAAAAAATAAAATCATTTTATTGTCATTTGAATTCAGGATTAATATTACTTATTCATTTTACATAAGTAATTGTTTGGAACTGAAAATGATAAAGAGGTGCGACATCAAGAAATAGGTGTTAATAGGATTCATATGGTAGCATTATCAACAAAGTGTTATTTCTTTTGTGTAAGCTCGTCCGGAAGGAACAGAGAAGCTAAGCGTGCTAGGGCTAGAGCAGTGTGAAGATGGATGACTGACCGGGAAGTTTGACCACGAGTGCAATGTGACCTAATATTAAGTGTAGTTAGAGTTAAAATGGTCCATGTGAGAGACTAACAACATTATAAAAAAATCAGAAAAAATAATTCTGAATTTGTTTTTCTAAATCAAGCTAGAATTGCCAAACGGTCGTTAATTCTATGTCGACGGCGCCGGCGGCATAGGATGCTGTGTCGACGGCATGGCGGCCGCCGGCACCTTGACCGGTTCCCGTAGTGACTAGCTCATGTGTTTTGTGATGATCATGTTTTCCTGATCACGAAAGTAACAAAATACCAACAATAACGATAGTACATTGTTATAAGAACAAGTGCATTGAATGGATCCAATTCTATGATGTACTACGAGATAGTATCGTCACAAGTTGTTAGTATCATCGTGTTGTTAACTTAGGTACAAATCCTTAGACCATGACAATATCAAATATCCTCATACCGAAAGGTGTACTTTGGTTGTTACAAGAGTTGCCCATGATAGGGTGACCATAATGGTACTGATCGGTATATATCCAAAAGTATGCCTGGAGACTTGGATAGTTCGAGATGTGGATATTGCTCCTCCCGACGCTAGAGATATACACTATGGACCCTCTCGGTATTACGGTATCACATAATCGTCTGCATAGACATTTCATCACAACGATAAGGAGGATACCATAATACACAACCAAGTAAATATAATGATGCCTGAACAAAGATAGTAGGTATAGTGATAAAAGGGTTTGCATCATTGACACGTCTCCGACGTATCGATAATTTCTTATGTTCCATGCTACATTATTGATGATATCTACATGTTTTATACACATTATATGTCGTGTTTACGCATTTTCCGGCACTAACCTATTAACAAGATGCGAAGGGCCAGTTGTCGTTGCTTTTGTTTCAAATCCTAGTAAGGAAATATTCTCGGAATTGGACGAAATCAACGCCTGGGTCCTATTTTTGCACGAAGCTTCCAGAAGACCAGGGAAAGGAAGTGGGGCCACGAGGCGCCGCCACACTAGGGCGGCGCGGCCGGCCTTGCCCGCGCTGCCCTGGGTGTGGGGCCCCTGCGTGCCCTTCCGCCTACTTAAAGTCTTCGTCGCGAAACCCTCCCCGAGAGCCACGATACGGAAACCTTCCAGAGAAGCCGCCGCGAATCCCATCCTGGGATTCAGAGACGCTCCCGCACGCTGCGGAGAAGGGAATCATCTCCGGAGGACTCTTCATCGCCATGATCGCCTCCGAGTGATGAGTGAGTAGTTCACCCCCGAACTATGGGTCCATAGCAGTAGCTAGATGGTCGTCTTCTCCTTATGTGCTTCATTGTTGGATCTTGTGAGCTGTTGATACGCGTAGATGCACACGTCCGTTGGGAACCCCAAGTGGAAGGTATGATGCGTATAGAAGCAAGTTTCCCTCAGGATGAAACCAAGGTTTAATCGAACCAAGGAGCCAAGAAGCACGTTGAAGGTTGATGGTGGCGAAATGATGCGGCGCAACAACAGGGATTCCGGCGCCAACGTGGAACCTGCACAACACAACCCAAGTACTTTGCCCCAACGAAAGTGAGGTTGTCAATCTCACCGGCTTGTGTAACAAAGGATTAACCGTATTGTGTGGAAGATGATTGTTTGCAAGAAAACAGTAAAACAAGTATTGCAGAGATTGTATGCTATGTAAAGAATAGGACCGGGGTCCACAGCTCACTAGAGGTGTCTCTCCCATAAGATAAAAGCATGTTGGGTGAACAAATTACATCGGCAATTGACAAATAGAAGGGCATAACAATGCATGTACATGATATGATAAATATAGTGAGATTTAATCCCATTACGACAAAGTACATAGACCGCCATCCAACTCGCATCTATGCCTAAAAAGTCCACCTTCGTTATCATCCGAACCCCATTCGTATTAAGTTGCAAAGCAACAGACAATTGCATTAAGTATGGTGCGTAATGTAATCGACAACTACATCCTTAGACATAGAATCAATGTTTTATCCCTAGTGGCAACAAGACATCACAACCTTAGAACTTTCTATCACCGTCCCAGGTGTCAATGAAGGCATGAACCCACTATCGAGCATAAATACTCTCTTGGAGTTAAGAGTAAAAACTTGGCCAGAGCCTCTACTAATAACGGAGAGCATGCAAGATCATAAACAACACATAAACAATAGATTGATAATCACCATAACATATTATTCTCTATCCATCGGATCCCGACAAACACAACATATAGTATTACGATAGATGATCTTGATCATGTTAGGCAGCTCACAAAATCCAACAATGAAGCACAATTAGGAGAAGACGACCATCTAGCTACCGCTATGGACCCATAGTCCAGGGTGAACTACTCACTCATCACTCCGAGGCGACCATGGCGGTGAAGAGTCCTCCGGGAGATGAATCCCCTCTCCGGCAGGTGTCGAGGCGATCTCCGAATCCCCGAGATGGGACGGCGGCGGCGTCTGGAAGGTTTTCCGTATCGTGACTCTCATCGGGGGTTCGCGACGGAGGCTTTAAGTAGGCGGAAGGCAGGTCAAGAGGCGCACGAGGGCCCAGGGACAGTGGCGCGCTGTGGCCCGGGCCGTGCCGCCCTATCACCCGGCCACCTCGTGGCCCCACTTCGACTCCCTTCGGTCTTCCGAAGCTTCGTGCAAAAATAGGACCATGTGATTTCGTCCAATTCCGAGAATATTTCCTTACTAGATTTCTGAAACCAAAACAGCAGAAAAAGAATCGGCTCTTCATCTTGTTAATAGGTTAGTTCCAAAACGTAAATACGACATATAATGTGCATAAAACATGTAGGTATCATCAATAAAGTAGCATGGAACATAAGAAATTATCGATACGTTGGAGACGTACGCATCCCCAAGTTTAGTTCTCGTCCAGCAGTAAAACGATAACAAAGATAATTTCTGAAGTGACATGCCATCATAATCTTGATCATACTATTTGTAAACATATGTAATGAATGCAGCGATCAAAACAATGGTAATGACATGAGTAAACAAGTGAATCATAAAGCAAAGACTTTTCATGAATAGTACTTCAAGACAAGCATCAATAAGTCTTGCATAAGAGTTAACTCATAAAGCAATAAATCAAAGTAAAGGTATTGAAGCAACACAAAGGAAGATTAAGTTTCAGCGGTTGCTTTCAACTTATAACATGTATATCTCATGGATATTGTCAACATAAAGTAATATAACAAGTGCAATATGCAAGTATGTAGGAATCAATGCACACACAAGTGTTTGCTTTTTAAGGTGGAGAGAAATAGGTAAACTGACTCAACAATAAAAGTAAAAGAAAGGTCCTTCAAAGAGGAAAGCATCGATTGCTGTATTTGTGCTAGAGCTTTTATTTTGAAAACATGAAACAATTTTGTCAACGGTAGTAATAAAGCATATGAGTTATGTAAATTATATCTTACAAGTTGCAAGCCTCATGCATAGTATACTAATAGTGCCCGCACCTTGTCCTACTTAGCTTGGACTACCGGATCTTTGCAATGCCATGTTTCAACCAAGTGTCACAAAGGGGTACCTCCATGCCGCATGTACAAAGGTCTAAGGAGAAAGCTCGCATTTTGGATTTCTCGCTTTTGATTATTCTCAACTTAGACATCCATACCGGGACAACATGGACAACAGATAATGGACTCCTCTTAAATGCATAAGCATGTAGCAACAATTATTATTCTCATATGAGATTGAGGATATATGTCCAAAACTGAAACTTCAACCATGATTCATGGCTTTAGTTAGCGGCCCAATGTTCTTCTCTAACAATTTGCATGCTCCAATCATTAAGGTGATAGATCCTTCGACAAGACGGACATGCATAGCAACTCACATGATATTCAACAAAGAATAGTTGATGGCGTTCCCCAAGCATGGTTATCGCACAACAAGCAACTTAATAAAAGATAAAGTGCATAAGTACATATTCGATACTACGATAGTTTTTAAGGCTATTTTGTCCCATGAGTTATATATTGCAAAGGTGAATGATGGAATTTTAAAGGTAGCACTCAAGCAATTTACTTTGGAATGGCGAGAAATACCATGTAGTAGGTAGGTATGGTGGACACAAATGGCATAATGGTTGGCTCAAGGATTTTGGATGCATGAGAAGTATTCCTCTCGATACAAGGTTTAGGCTAGCAAGGTTATTTGAAGCAAACTCAAGGATGAACCTGGCAGCAAAACTCACATAAAAGACATATTGTAAACATTATAAGACTCTACACCGTCTTCCTTGTTGTTCAAAACTCAATACTAGATATTATCTAGACCTTAGAGAGACCAAATATGCAAACCAAATTTTAGCAAGCTCTATGTATTTCTTCATTAATGGGTGCAAAGTATATGATGCAAGAGCTTAAACATGAGCACAACAATTGCCAAGTATCACATTATCCAAGACATTTTAGAATTACTACATGTAGCATTTTCCAATTCCAACCATATAACAATTTAACGAAGAAGAAACTTCGCCATGAACATTATGAGTAAAGCCTGAGGACATATTTGTCCATATGCAACAGCGGAGCGTGTCTCTCTCCCACATAGTGAATGCTAGGATCCATTTTATTCAAACAAAAACAAAAACAAAAACAAACCGACGCTCCAAGTAAAGAACACAAGATGTGATTGAATAAAATATAGTTTCAGGGGAGGAACCTGATGATGTTGTCGATGAAGAAGGGGATGCCTTTGGGCATCCCCAAGCTTAGACGCTTGATTCTTCTTAAAATATGCAGGGATGAACCACGGGGCATCCCCAAGCTTAGAGCTTTCACTCCTCTTGATCATGGTATATCATACTCCTCTCTTGACCCTTGAAAACTTCCTTCACACCAAACTTCAAGCAAACTCATTAGAGGGTTAGTGCACAATTAATAATTCACACATTCAGAGGTGACACAATCATTCTTTACACTTCTGGACATTGCATAAAGCTACTGGACATTAATGGATCAAAGAAATTCATCCAACATAGCAAAAGAGGCAATGCGAAATAAAAGGCAGAATCTGTCAAAAACAGAACAGTCCGTAAAGACCAATTTTAAAATGGCACCAGACTTGCTCAAATGGAAAAACTCAAAACTAATGAAAGTTGCGTACATATTCAACATCACGCAAATTGGCAGATTTTTTAGAATTTTATACAGAGACTTGTGCCCAGATTCGTGACGCATGCCAATGCTGTTTCTGCGCAGCATCCCAAATATAACATCAACTTTGACATAGAAACTTTACTTGGCACAAAAACATGATAAGGAGAGGTTGCTACAGTAGTAAACAACTTCCAAGACTCAAATATAAAACAAAGTACTGTAGTAAAAACATGGGTTGTCTCCCATAAGCGCTTTTCTTTAACGCCTTTCAGATAGGCGCAGAAAGTGCAAATCAAGTATTATCAAGAGATGAGGCATCAACATTACCTTGGGTTTTACCTTACCTTTCTTGTCCTCTTTCTTACTCTTGGCTTAGGGAATATATGGCTACCCCGGTGTAGAGGTGAATTTTAAGGTGCCTTCTCACGTCTATGACTCGTCCCAATAGTTTCAAAGCAGGGATCTTCCGAGTGTAATTTGTCCTGTTCCCGCGCATTCAATGACAAGGTAATCAATGGATATTGTTATCCCAAGAATGGTTGTATGCACACCCGCAGCTATCCCTTTGGGAATTATAACAGAGTTATCAATAAGAGTTATTCCTTCTCCCTCAGAGAATTCCCAAAGTTTCAATGATTTATGAATACTCTTAGGCATTAGGCAAAATTCAGTCATAAAATCACAATTAGCATGAAGAGTTTGATTACCTATGACAATTTTAATAGTAGGATTCCACAATGAAGGTTCAGAGTTCACTAAAACTTGATCAAGACGGTTACGAATATATCCATACTTTTCATTTAGGCGAGATGCACTTGTTTCAAGAGTGTTTAATCTATTATAAATGCTAATAAGGGCTGAATCAAAGTTATTAGCTGAATCATGTGATGCAACCAATTTTTTTATGGCATTAAAAGCTTGATCCCCATTACAATGAAGGAAATCTCCTCCCACTAGAGCATCCAAGGCATATCTATAGCAAATCATAAGACCAAAATAAAAATTACTAAGGAGCAAACTTAGAGTCATTTGAGGTTCAGTTTACGATAAGAAGTAAAAATCCTAGACCAAGCATCTTTAAAACTTTCCTCATCCCCTTGTTTAAAAGTAAAAACTAATTCCTCAGGTGAAGAAGTAACAGGTACAGAGCTAGACATGATAACAAAAGTAAACTAAATGCAAGTAACTAATTTTTTTGTGTTTTTGATATGGAGAGCAAGACAATAAATAAAGTAAAACTAGCAACTAATTTTTTTGTGTTTTGTTTAGGTGCAGCAAACAAAGTAGTAAATAAAATAAAGCAAGACAAAAACAAAGTAAAGAGATTGAGAAGGGGAGCAGCGTGTCTTGATCTCCCAACGGCGCCAGAAATTTAGCTTGATACGCGTAGATGCACACGTCCGTTGGGAACCCCAAGTGGAAGGTATGATGCGTATAGAAGCAAGTTTCTCAGTATGAAACCAAGGTTTAATCGAACCAGTAGGAGCCAAGAAGCACGTTGAAGGTTGATGGTGGCGAAATGTGATTCGGCACAACAGGATTCCGCGCCAACGTGGAACCTGCACAACACAACCTAAGTACTTTGCCCCAACGAAACAGGAGGTTGTCAATCTCACCGGCTTGTCAGAATAAAGGATTAACAGTATTGTGTGGAAGATGATTGTTTGCAAGAAAACAAGAAAAACAAGTATTGCAAGATTGATGCTATGTAAAGAATAGGACCGGGGTCCACAGTTCACTAGAGGTGTCTCTCCCATAAGATAAAAGCATGTTGGGTGAACAAATTACAATGCAATTGACAAATAGAGAAGGCCATAACAATGCATGTACATGATATGATAAATATAGTGAGATTTAATCCGGGCATTACGACAAAGTACATAGACCGCCATCCAACCGCATCTATGCCTAAAAGTCCACCTTCAGGTTATCATCCGAACCCCATTCAGTATTAAGTTGCAAAGCAACAGACAATTGCATTAAGTATGGTGCATAATGTAATCCACAACTACATCCTTAGACATAGAATCAATGTTTTATCCCTAGTGACAACAGCACATCACAACCTTAGAACTTTCTGTCACTGTCCCAGGTGTCAATGAAGGCATGAACCCACTATCGAGCATAAATACTCCTCTTGGAGTTAAGAGTAAAAACTTGGCCAGAGCCTCTACTAATAACGAGAGCATGCAAGATCATAAACAACACATAAACAATAGATTGATAATCACCATAACATAGTATTCTCTATCCATCGGATCCCGACAAACACAACATATAGTATTACGATAGATGATCTTGATCATGTTAGGCAGCTCACAAGATCCAACAATGAAGCACAATTAGGAGAAGACGACCATCTAGCTACTGCTATGGACCCATAGTCCAGGGGTGAACTACTCACTCATCACTCCGGGAGGCGACCATGGCGGTGAAGAGTCCTCCGGGAGATGAATCCCCTCTCCGGCAGGGTGCCGGAGGCGATCTCCGAATCCCCCGAGATGGGATTCGCGCGGCGGCGCTCTGGAAGGTTTTCCGCATCGTGGCTCTT
This sequence comes from Lolium multiflorum, assembly GCA_030979885.1. Taxonomy (NCBI): domain Eukaryota; kingdom Viridiplantae; phylum Streptophyta; class Magnoliopsida; order Poales; family Poaceae; genus Lolium; species Lolium multiflorum. Next base: position 53,333,613 of record CM061748.1, read on the forward strand.
GCAGACCGGGGTTTCGCGACGAGGCTTGGCAGGCTAAGGGCGGGTCAAGAGGCGGCACGAGGGCCCAGGGACAGGTGGCGCGCCGGGGCCCGGGCCGCGCCCCTATCACCTGGCCACCTCGTGGCCCCACTTCGACTCCCCCGGTCTTCTCGGAAGCTTCGTGCAAAAATAGGACCCCGGGCGGTGATTTCGTCCAATTCCGAGAATATTTCCTTACTAGGATTTCTGAAACCAAAAACAGCAGAAACAAGAACTGGCTCTTCGGCATCTTGTTAATAGGTTAGTTCCAGAAAATGCATAAATATGACATATAATGTATAAAACATGTAGGTATCATCAATAAAGTAGCATGGAACATAAGAAATTATCGATACGTTGAGACGTATCGCCTAACATGATCAAGATCATCTATCGTAATACTATATGTTGTGTTTGTCGATCCGATGGATAGAGAATACTATGTTATGGTGATTATCAATCTATTACCTATGTGTTGTTTATGATCTGCATGCTCTTCGTTATTAGTAGAGGCTCTGCCAAGTTTTTGCTCTTAACTCCAAGAGTGAGTATTTATGCTCGATAGTGGGTTCATGCTCCATTAAATGGGACAAAGGACAGAAAGTTCTAAGGTTGTGGATGTGTCGTTGCCACTAGGGATAAAACATTGATGCTATGTCTAAGGATGTAGTTGTTGATTACATTACTACCATACTTAATGCAATTGTCTGCTGTGCAACTTAATACCGGAAGGGGTTCTGATGATAACCTGAAGGTGGACTTTAGGCATAGATGCATGTCGGATGGCGGTCTATGTACTTTGTCGTAATGCCCGATTAAATCTCACTATATTTATCATATCATGTATGTGCATTGTTATGCCCTTTTCTATTTGTCAATTGCCCGACCGTAATTTGTTCACCCAACATGCTTTTATCTTATGGGAGAGACACTTAGTGAACTGGGGACCCCGGTCTATTCTTTACATCGTATACAATCTACTGGTAATACTTGTTTTACTGTTTTCTTCGAACAATCATCTTCCACACAATACGGTTAATCCTTTGTTAGCAAGCCGGTGAGATTGACAACCTCACTGCGTTGGGGCAAAGTACTTGGTTGTGTTGTGCAGGTTCCACGTTGGCGCGGAATCCGGTGTTGCGCCGCATTACATTTCGCCGCCATCAACCTTCAACGTGTTTTTGGTCCTCCTGGTTCGATAAACCTTGGTTTCTTTCGAGGAAAACTTGCTGCCGTGCGCATCATACCTTCCTCTTTCCCAACGAACGTGAGAGTTACACGCCCATCAAGCTCTTTTTCCGGCGCTGTTGCCGGGAGATCAAGACACGCTGCAAGGGGAGTCTCCACTTCCCAATCTCTTTACTTTGTTTTTGTCTTGCTTTATTTTATTTACTACTTTGTTTGCTGCACCTAAACAAAACACAAAAATTAGTTGCTAGTTTTACTTTATTTACTGTCTTGCTCTCTATATCAAAAACACAAAAATTAGTTACTTGCATTTACTTTATCTAGTTTGTTTTATTTACCGTTGCTAAAATGAATACCCCTGAAGATACTAAGTTGTGTGACTTCACAAACACAAATAATAATGATTTCCTATGCACACCTATTGCTCCACCTGCTACTACAGCAGAATTCTTTGAAATTAAACCTGCTTTACTAAACCTTGTTATGAGAGATCAATTTTCTGGTGTTAGTTCTGATGATGCTGCTGTCCATCTTAATAATTTTGTTGAACTTTGTGAAATGCAAAAATATAAGGATGTAGATGGTGATATTATTAAATTGAAATTGTTTCCTTTCTCATTAAGAGGAAGAGCTAAAGATTGGTTGCTATCCTTGCCTAAGAATAGTATTGATTCATGGACTAAATGTAAGGATGCTTTTATTGGTAGATATTATCCTCGCTAAAATTATATCTTTGAGAAGTAGCATAATGAATTTTAAGCAATTAGATACTGAACATGTTGCTCAAGCATGGGAGAGAATGAAATCTTTGGTAAAGAATTGCCCAACCCATGGATGACTACTTGGATGATCATCCAAACCTTTTATGCGACTAAATTTTTCTTCATGAATTTATTGGATTCAGCTTGGAGGTACCTTTATGTCCATCACTTTGGGGCGGCTACAAAGCTTCTTGATGATATGATGATAAATTACTCATGGCACACGAAGAGCTCCACAAGGTAAGAAGGTAAATTCTGGTTGAAGAAACCTCTTCCTTGAGTGATCAAATTGATGTGATTATGTCTATGCTTGTGAATGGTAGATCTAATGTTGATCCAAATAATGTTCCTTTAGCTTTATTGGTTGCTCAAGAAGAAAATGTTGATGTGAATTTCATTAAAAAATAATTTCAACAACAATGCTTATAGGAACAACTCTGGTAACTATAGGCCATATCCTTCTGCTATAGTAATGGTTATGGTAATTCTTATGGAATTTTACAACAATAATAGAAGTGTACCCCCTCGTCTTGAAGCCATGCTTAAAGAATTTATTAGTACACAAACTGCTTTTAACAAATCTGGTGAGGAAAAGCTTGATAAAATTGATATTATTGCTTCTAGAGTTGATAGACTTGCCTCCGATGTTGATCTATTAAAATTGAAAGTTATGCCTAATGAGGATATTGATAATAAGATTACTACTACAGCAAATGCCATCCAAGTTAGAATTAATGAGAATATAAGATTAATGGCTGAATTGCGTGCTAGGTGGGATAGAGAAGAAAATGAAAAACTAGCTAAAGAGAATAATGTAGCTAAAGTTTGGACTATTACCACCATTAGTAATGATAATGATTCACATGTTGCTGCACCTCCTACTATCAATGGTAAAATAATTGGTGTTGGCAATGTTTCTACTCCTAGTGCAAAGCGTACAAAACTGCCTGAAATTGCTAAAACTGCTGAAACTGCTTGTGATAAAACTGCTGAAATTTTTTCAAACCTTGGGGACAATGATCCCATTGCTGTAGCTCATAATGATTTAGATTTTGATGATTGCCACATCTCTGAAGTTATAAAGTTCTTACAAAAACTTGCTAGAAGTCTCAATGCTAGTGCTATAAATTTAGCCTTTACAAAACACATTACAAATGCTCTCATAAAAGCTAGAGAAGAGAAATTAAAACTTGAAGCTTCTATTCCTAGGAAGTTAGAAGATGGTTGGGAGCCCATCATTAAAATGAAATTCAATGACTTTGAATGTAATGCTTTATGTGATCTTGGTGCAAGTATTTCTGTTATGCCTAAAAAGATTTATGATATGCTTGACTTGCCACCATTGAAGAATTGTTATTTGGATGTTAATCTTGCCGATAATGTTAAAAAGAAACCTTTGGGGAGGATTGATAATGTGCGCATTACAATAACCTTGTCCCCGTTGATTTTGTTGTCTTGGATATCGAATGCAATGCATCTTGTCCTATTGTGTTGGGAAGACCTTTTCTTCGAACTGTTGGTTTGATATGAAGGAAGGTAATATTAGATATCAATTTCCTCTCAAGAAAGGTATGGAACACTTCCCTAGAAAGAGAATGAAGTTACCTTTTGATTCTATTATTAGAACAAGTTATGATGTTGATGCTTCTACTCTTGATGTTACTTGATTTGCACTTTTCGCGCCTAGCTGAAAGGCGTTAAAGAAAAGCGCTTATGGGAGACAACCCATGTTTTTACTACAGTACTTTGTTTTATATTTGAGTCTTGGAAGTTGTTTACTACTGTAGCAACCTCTCCTTATCATGTTTTTGTGCCAAGTAAAGTTTCTATGCTAAAGTTGATGTTATATTTGGGATCGCTGCGCAGAAAACAGCATTGCTGTCTGTCACGAATTCTGGCATAAGTCTCTGTAGAAAATTCTAAAAAATCTGCAAAATTACAAGTGTGATCCTCAGATATGTACGCAACTTTCATTAGTTTTGAGTTTTTCCATTTGAGCAATTCTAGTGCCCCTTTCAGGTTCGTCTTTACGGACTGTTCTGTTTTTGACAGATTCTGCCTTTTATTTCGCATTGCCGTATTTGCTATGTTGGATGAATTCCTTTGATCCATTAATGTTCAGTAGCTTTGTGCAATGTCCAAGTGTTAAGAATGATTGTGTCACCTATGAATATATGAATTTTTAATTGTGCACTAACCCTAATGAGTTTGCTTGAAGTTTGGTGTGAAGGAAGTTAAGGGTCAAGAGAGGAGTATGATATACTATGATCAAGAGGAGTGAAAGCTCTAAGCTTGGGGATGCCCCCGTGGTTCATCCCTGCATATTTTAAGAAGACTCAAGCGTCTTGCTTGGGGATGCCCAAGGCATCCCGTTCTTCATCGACAACATCATCGGGTTCCTCCCCGAAACTATATTTTTATTCAGTCACATCTTATGTTCTTTACTTGAGCGTCGATTTGTTTTGTTTTTGTTTTTGTTTGAATAAATGGATCCTAGTATTCACGTATGGGAGAGAGACACGCTCCGCTGTTGCATATGGACAAATATGACCTTAGGCTTTACTCATAATGTTCAAGGCGAAGGTTGAAACTTCTTCGTTAAATTGTTATATGGTTGGAATTGGAAAATGCTACATGTAGTAATTCTAAAATGTCTTGGATAATGTGATACTTGGCAATTGTTGTGCTCATGTTTAAGCTCTTGCATCATATACTTTGCACCCATTAATGAAGAAATACATAGAGCTTGCTAAAATTTGGTTTGCATATTTGGTCTCTCTAAGGTCTAGATAATTTCTATTATTGAGTTTTGAACAACAAGGAAGACGGTGTAGAGTCTTATAATGTTTACAATATGTCTTTTATGTGAGTTTTGCTGCACCGGTTCATCCTTGAGTTTGCTTCAAATAACCTTGCTAGCCTAAACCTTGTATCGAGAGGGAATACTTCTCATGCATCCAAATCCTTGAGCCAACCACTATGCCATTTGTGTCCACCATACCTACCTACTACATGGTATTTCTCCGCCATTCCAAAGTAAATTGCTTGAGTGGTGCTACCTTTAAAATTCCATCATTCGCCTTTGCAATATATAGCTCATGGGACAAAATAGCCTTAAAAACTATTGTGGTATTGAATATGTACTTATGCACTTTATCTCTTATTAAGTTGCTTGTTGTGCGATAACCATGCTTCTGGGGACGCCATCAACTATTCTCTGTTGAATATCATGTGAGTTGCTATGCATGTCCGTCTTGTCTGAAGTAAGAGAGATCTACCACCTTAATGGTTGGAGCATGCATATTGTTAGAGAAGAACATTGGGCCGCTAACTAAAGCCATGAATCATGGTGGAAGTTTCAGTTTTGGACATATATCCTCAATCTCATATGAGAATAATAATTGTTGCCACATGCTTATGCATTAAAGAGGAGTCCATTATCCGTTGTCCATGTTGTCCCGGTATGGATGTCTAAGTTGAGAATAATCAAAAGCGAGAAATCCAAATGCGAGCTTTCTCCTTAGACCTTTGTACAGCGGCATGGAGGTACCCTTTGTGACACTTGGTTGAAACATGTGTATTGCGATGATCCGGTAGTCCAAGCTGATTAGGACAAGGTGCGGGCACTATTAGTATACTATGCATGAGGCTTGCAACTTGTAAGATATAATTTACATAACTCATATGCTTTATTACTACCGTTGACAAAATTGTTTCATGTTTTCAAAATAAAAGCTCTAGCACAAATATAGCAATCGATGCTTTCCTCTTTGAAGGACCTTTCTTTTACTTTTATTGTTGAGTCAGTTTACCTATTTCTTCCACCTCAAGAAGCAAACACTTGTGTGAACTGTGCATTGATTCCTACATACTTGCATATTGCACTTGTTGTATTACTTTATATTGACACTATCCATGAGATATACATGTTATAAGTTGAAAGCAACCGCTGAAACTTAATCTTCCTTTGTGTTGCTTCAATACCTTTACTTTGATTTATTGCTTTATGAGTTAACTCTTATGCAAGACTTATTGATGCTTGTCTTGAAGTACTATTCATAAAAAGTATTTGCTTTATGATTCATTTGTTTACTCATGTCATTACCATTGTTTTGATCGCTGCATTCATTACATATGCTTACGATAGTATGATCATAGTTATGATGGCATGTCACCTGCAAATTATCCTTGTTATCACAGCACGGGACGAGCGAACTAAGCTTGGGGATGCTGATACGCCTCCGACGTATCGATAATTTCTTATGTTCCATGCTACATTATTGATGATATCTACATGTTTTATACACATTATATGTCGTGATTTACGCATTTTCCAAGCACTAACCTATTAACAAGATGCCGAAGGGCCAGTTGTCTGTTTCGTTTTGGTTTTGAAATCCTAGGAAGGAAATATTCTCGGAATTGGACGAAATCAACGCCCAGGGTCCTATTTTGCACGAAGCTTCCGAAGACCGAGGGGGAAAGGAAGTGGGGCCACGAGGCGCGCCACACTAGGCGGCGCGGCCGCCTTGGCCCGCGCGCCTCTGTGTGGGGCCCTCGTGCCCCCCGCGTTCCCTTCCGCCTACTTAAAGTCTTCGTCGCGAAACCCTCTCACCGAGAGAGCCACGATACTGAAACCTTCCGAGACGCCGCGAATCCCATCTCGGGGGATTCAGGAGATCGCCTCCGGCACCCTGCCGGAGAGGGGAATCATCTCCCGGAGGACTCCTTCATCGCCATGATCGCCCGGAGTGATGAGAGAGTAGTTCCCCCTGGACTATGGGTCCATAGCGTAGCTAGATGGTCGTCTTCTCCTTATGTGCTTCATTGTTGGATCTTGTGAGCTGCCTAACATGATCAAGATCATCTATCGTAATACTATATGTTGTGTTTGTCGGGATCCGATGGATAGAGAATACTATGTTATGGTGATTATCAATCTATTACCTATGTGTTGTTTATGATCTTGCATGCTCTCCGTTATTAGTAGAGGCTCTGGCCAAGTTTTTGCTCTTAACTCCAAGAGGGAGTATTTATGCTCGATAGTGGGTTCATGCCTCCATTAAATCTGGGACAGTGACAGAAAGTTCTAAGGTTGTGGATGTGCTGTTGCCACTAGGGATAAAACATTGATGCTATGTCTAAGGATGTAGTTGTTGATTACATTACGCACCATACTTAATGCAATTGTCTGTTGCTTGCAACTTAATACTTGGAAGGGGTTCGGATGATAACTTGAAGGTGGACTTTTTAGGCATAGATGCATGTTGGATGGCGGTCTATGTACTTTGTCGTAATGCCCTGATTAAATCTCACTATATTTATCATATCATGTATATGCATTGTTATGCCCTTTTCTATTTGTCAATTGCCCGACTGTAATTTGTTCACCCAACATGCTTTTATCTTATGGGAGAGACACCTCTAGTGAACTGTGGACCCCGGTCCTATTCTTTACATCGTATACAATCTACGCAATACTTGTTTTACTTTTTTCGCAAACAATCATCTTCCACACAATACGGTTAATCCTTTGTTACAAAGCCGTGAGATTGACAACCTCTTTCGTTTGTAAAAGTACTTGGTTGTGTTGTGCAGGTTCACGTTGGCGCCGGAATCTCTGGTGTTGCGCCGCATTACATTTCGCCGCCATCAACCTTCAACGTGCTTCTTGCTCCTCCTGGTTCGATAAACCTTGGTTTCTTTCTGAGGGAAAACTTGCTCTGCGCATCATACCTTCCTCTTGGGGTTCCCAACGAACATGTGAGTTACACGCCATCAATCATAGGGATGCCAATATCTCACATTGAGTTATCATTTGTGTCTTGTGGCAATGGGGATTACCATATGGATAAACACCAGGTTCATTAGAAGTTATTCATGTAGGTGTGGGAGCCATCATGGACATTCATTGTACCGATGTTGGTTATTGATCTGGAAGGGTTTCATAGTCATGTCTACGTATTACCGTAATAATTTAAAGTAATTAAATCTATTGTGGGAATTTTATTTGTGGTATGTGGTTGAGATAAATGTTTGGAATAGTTCTGGCAACATCAGAATAGCTTCAGCGATGTATCGTCGGGAGTGCATTAGAATTGTACTATAATTTTTATAATGTTGAGAGAGACTATCGACAATTAACTGAAGTTATCAAACTGGTTTCGAGGTATTTTAGAATTTTTCTAATAAATTAATAAGGAGAAATATTGACTCCAAACTTTATTAGGAAGTGCTAGAGGGGTGTTGGGAGGCCGAAAATACTACTCCGTCCGTCTCAATTTAACAGGCGCGCACGTAGTTTAAGACAAAGTTTGACCATTATTTTAGTCAAAAATATAAATTATATGTCTATAAAATTTATACCATTAGATTCGTATTCACAAAAGGTTTCGGATGATATAAATGTTTTAATATATATTTCATATTTTATCAATCAAAATAATGGTCAAAACAATTTTCTAAACTACGTGCCCGCCTCTTAAAGTGAGACGGACGAAGTAGTTTGGGGGTAGTTACTCCCCTTAGTTCCCAACTCCTCTCATCGCTTTTCTCTCTGCCCACATCGTAACTGGATGTTTCTACCATGAGATGCAAACAGAAGGAAGGAAAAAAAGATCTGCTGGCCTATTTAGGTGGAGAGATTTTAGCTGCAATTAAGGGCATGTACAATGATGATATCTTAGCAATGCCACCTAAGATAAATGCTGATGTGAAGAAAAGAGAAAGTCAAAAAAAAAACTTTGTCTTCTCTCTCTTACCATAATCTGTCTCACCACATATTTAGGATGTCTAGTTACTAAAGATAAAACTGAAAAATAACCCATTGTACATCATGTTTTACTGTCATATCTAGATTACATGGCAGAGTTAAGATAGGACGGTTTTATCAACCATTGCACATGCCCTAATAGAACCTATAACGTCCCCGAGGACTCCAGTTTTGCTGACATGTCTTGTATTACCAAATTTGTCTCCGGACTATAAAACTTAAACAAGGGAGTAGTATCATAGGTAGATACCGTATCATAACACGTAGATCAAAAAAAAAAAGTTAAATAAATATTATATACATATTTGCATTGAGATACTACAGATCAATAAATTTAAGAAAATTATGATTGAGACCATGCATTGTAAAGATAATATCATATTCCCTCCATTCTCAAATAAGTGAGCTCGTGTGGATTTTTAAAGAAAGATTATCAAGTGAAGAGAAAATTGTATTGGGAAGATGCAAAATAATATCTCTCTCTTCTTTACTTCTTTCACCTCAAATGAGTTATGCACATGCATAAATGAAGATAACATGTGATGAATATTACTAAGTTTGATTTTCGTGCAATGAGAGATGAACATTTTTTACTATTTTAAAATGCATTTGGAAAATAGAAATACACTAGTATCATATACAAGATATTTATATACAATTACTACGTATTGCAAGTAGTCTAAAGGAACATCACACTTTGGAGTTCGGGCCATGCAGCTCACGCGCACGATGCCTGATTCCTACCTAATTCAGGACCAGTACGTACCTAGTCGCCGCGCGCACACGGGGCGATGCATTGCATCCACACGCCGCGCCAACGCGCCTGAGCCAAGAAGACGGCTACGTCGATTTTCAAAAAAAAAAAAAAGACGGCTACGTCGACAAAAGCTAGCGAGCTGGTGCGCGCCGAAAAGGGTTCGTCCTCGTTTCCTCCCCTCCCGTACATACATACGCTGGTACCGTAGATTGAGCCCAAAAGGAAGAAAAACGGCGGACCGGCAGCGGCGCGCCCCCACAGATTTGCTTGGTCTCGTCGCGTCGCTTCACTTTTGTGCTTGTTTTTCTCCCGAGATCGACGGTTACCAAGCAAAACACCAATAAGCTCTCCCTTCCTGCAGAAAGAAAATTTTCTAGACATAGATACTTCTAAACCGATATTACTTAGTCTAGGAGCAAGTTACGTAGTTTACTGATCCTTAAGTTACAGATGAGTCGGGAGGGGGGGGGGGGGTTCTTCAGACCGTTTATTCAGAACTTGTCGTTTTTTGCCTAAGCTAAGTATTTTTAAATTTGGGTATGAAAATATACATGCATGTACATACGTGCATCCTCTACGTGCAAAAATTTTATTTCAAATTTTTGGATCCATAGAAATACGAATTTTTGGCCTAGCATGTTATCACATGTACAATAAAATATAAATTCATACTACATAAGAAAAACTTTGCGCAACATATTCAGAGTCGAGCTCTTCTTCAGTCGATCAAACATAAATAGATATAGAAAAAAAGAACGTTGTAGTATGTTAGTATTTTGAGCTAACCCTAACTACTAGAACCCTAGATTAACTCGTCGGGATATTCTAAACTAGCTCACCGGGCTTCTAGGGGGCATCGGCGGCAAGCTTACTTGCTCTCAGGGGAGTAGTTGAAGACAATGTAGCAACCGCGGTAGAGGTACTCCGCCCAGGAGCAGCATTGAGCCACTTCTAGGTCTGTCTGCTCCTGCTGATCACGAGGTGGCAGCGTGCTCCCAAGCATCGGAGACGTTGGTCTCCTGGAAGCGGTGGATGGTATCGTGGAAGACGGAGTCATCCTCAGAGTACTCGCAAGAGTCGTCGACGGCCTCTTCGTGGTGGGCAGGAGCCGGCAGGTGATAGAAGCACGCGCCGCTAAGCGCAACACACGATCCGCAGAGGGGAAGCCCGTGCGGCGGCGTACGATCTTCCCGCCTTGGCATCTGTCGTGCACAGGCTCGTGGACCTGCAACCCGAGCCACACAGGTGAGGTGCGCATGTGGCTCGAGAGGGCACCGCAGTGGTGGGTCGCTTCCGACACTTGTGCCCTCCACTTTGGGGAGGACAACGGTGCGAAGCAGCGCGGCGAGGCGAAACATCTTAAGCGCTAAACCCCAAAAACCAAAAAAAAAAGACCCATATTTTTTGTTATATCTGCTAGAGATGTTTTTAGTTGTGTCTTCCTTTTCTTCTAGAGTGTGGGATAGATCGGAGGGAGAGTCATCTCTGTTGTGAACTTGTGACGGTGATGTGTTGGGAAGATCCGTGGATCGATCTTGGATGTGGTGCAAAAATTGGCACGCGGAGAATGTGCAAGGAAAAAGGGCGGAGACGTTGACAGTGTCTGCCGTGCCTTGGCGCACAGCTTAGTAAAAGATTAATTTGACGTTTTGGTGGTTTTCGGTGTCTAGTAGCAGTACTTTTTTCTTCACTATCAATTAATTAAGCCAGGAACTGGTCATGAACTCATGATGATACTATATTACTGGTTGAGAGATGAGATGTCGAGCAAGTAGGCTGCCTGCCTACGTCGACCAGTAGAAACGAAGCTAGTGTGGAGGAGCATTGTCAACGTGCAGTTCGTTTCCGCGAAGCAGCCCCCTCCCTCTCGCGAGACACGGACGATACATGTGCGCACATTATCTGTACCGAGTTAAAAAAATAAAAACTCAAACCTGACGAAGAGGTGAGAAACCCCCAACGGCGCCCAAATGGGGATAATAATCGAGGGGTTTTTTTGATGCGAGACCCAGGTATTGAAACCGGGTTGGTTTTGTCCAGCTGGAGGGAATAGGCTCGAAGGCCACCACGCTATATAAGCGTTCGCGACATGTCTTGCAACGTTCGTAATTTCAATGTCCCTGACCTGTTAATTACGTACATCACATCATGCTCCGTGTCAGCATGTTCCTGCATCAGTTATGTTTCATACATCTCATGATACATTGTTGCTTTAGTCTTCATTGTTTAAAAGTCGAGTGGCGCCCTGGCGTCATCGACGATGAGACTCAGCCTTGTGATCGTGCGACCCCTCCTCCACACCGCAACAACGACCACCCTCGAGATGACGGCATCGTAGAGATGACAACAACGACGAAGACCATCCACACCTCCGCGACGACAGGCTCTCCTGGGCAGACCAGCTCTTCCGGAGCCACTCCCGTGCTCCTGCCAGCGATCGCATGACTTCTGATCACCGAAGGGAGGATCGGCGTCATCATGACTCATGACGATGACCACTGCCGTGATGACCGAGATGACTGGAAAGGCAGTGGCACCGCCGTGAAGCTTCAATGCATGATGCTTGCCACCTCTGGTCGGTGACCAATCCGCGCTTCATCTCCATCACCTCCCCTTGACTCCACTCACGGTCAGCTACCTCACCGACCATTCGGCGACCACAACACAGGGCGCCGCAGCGCTCACCTGGGTGTTCGTAACGCCATCGCCTCAGAGCGGCTCCGCGCCTTCCACTAAAGTTGGTGCCGGTGGGAGCCCGGGGATGGGAGCTTCACCCAGCTCTCCGGCTGGACCGACCCCTGGCCCTTTTTCGCCAACTATGACGAGCACCTTTTTTAAAACGGGAAAATGTTTGCCCCACTCGATTAATTGAGGAGAATTTTTAAAAGACCGTAATATTCATTTACTACAACGATTAATCTTCCGGCATCATTTCACCCGAGTTCTTGGCACCCGTCAAAACCCTAACTATTAGAACTCAAAAGTAACTCTAGCTCATTAGGGCTTTTAGGGGGCGGCCACGGCGAGCTTACTCGATGTTGGAGGAGTAGTTGAAGTCCACGTAGCCGTCGTGGTAGAGGTACTCCGTTTGCAAGCGGCATTGGGCCTCTTCTAGGTCCGCAAGCTCCTACTGGATCACAAGGTGGCACGCGTCACACACTCGAAACTGTCGGAGATGATGGTCTTCCAAGAGAGGTGGAAGGCCTCGCGGAAGACAATGTCGTCCTCGGATTCCTCGCTAGAGTCATTAGCGTTGGTGTCTCTTCGTGGTGGGTAGGAAGTGGCGGAGCGATTGGCGCTAGCTGCAACATGCGAGAGAGGTTCGCATGCATTGTGAGAGGGCGTCAGGGTGGTAAGCCGCTTCCAACGCGCGTGCCCCCTACTCAGGAAGGACAACAGTGCGGAACGACGCAGCCAGGCGGATCCGACCCCATCAAATGTGGGGTAAATCTTGAAGGGACGACGGTGATCCACCGTTGAATTAACGGTGGGTGGCTGGATGGGCTGGGTGGCCGAAATGGAGAGGATGGGAAGGGAAACTCGATGTGGTTTACCGAATCGAGCTTCCTAAACCCGTAGATATAGAGGTCTGCGTGGTGGTTTTAGGTTTTATGGAAAAGTTTTTATGGATCTGGCCTCGATGTAGTGTCTTCTCAGGTCAATTTTCCGGCAAAAAAAAATGCGGGTTGGGCTCTTTTCCGGTATCAAGAGATGCTTCCTTGTTGGCGGCGAGTTTATGTTCCTTTTTAGGTTGTTTTTTCGGTATCTTTTTCGGGATGGTGAGGCGGCCGCTACATCTTAAAGTCAGACTAAGGTCCTCCCCGCCCTATCTTGGCTCTGGTGGTGCATCTAGCGTTCGCGGAGGGTGCGTGGAGTTTTGTGCCTAGCGAGTCTCCTAGGATTTGATCGGGTTTTCATTGTTGTGGTTTCATGTCAGTCTCTTCCGATCCATAGTTGTAATCATTGGCGATGGTTACTGCTCTCGTGCGCTGATCCTTTGCAACCGTAGCACGATGAATTCTCGTATGTCTACTACAACAAGCTCTATTATAACAACCTCCCCTCCCTCGCCGCCGCCAGGGGCGCGGCTAGGCAAAGCCTGTTCGGCGCCGGCGCTGGCGGGGACTTCTTGTCCTCTCGCGCGCGCGGGTTGGACGCGGGTTTCCCTCATCGGGCCAGCGCACGGCCCTCTTGTCGGGGGCCTCGGTGGCGGCGCTCGGGCTCGGCGGCGGCACGACGGGCGACGAGGTGGTGGTTCGCGCCCCGTTCGGGAGGCGAGGGCCACCGGCGGCATGGCCGAGGGCGGTGGTGAGCCATGCTGATGGCGGAGATATGGGTGGGGGCGGGCTGCAGGGGGAAACCCTAGGTCCTCTTCTCCTCGCATGTCGGTGTCTGGCGGTGGTGGGTTGGCGTTTCGGTTGCGGAGTTGCCTAGGCGTGATCCGTGTCTCCGGACTACACGCCGCGCTTGGTGTCTCTGGAGGCAACCTTGGCCAGCCTAGGATGGTCGCCGGTGTGGGGGCCTGACCTGAATAAAGGCGGCGGTCCTAGGGTCTCTCTTGGGCGAAGATGAAGACCTGTCTCTGAGGCCACCCTTCTCGATCTGGCCGGAGTGTTGAGTTCCGGAAGCCGCCGCCGGTAACAAAGGCTTCTATTGCCCGGAGTTTGCTGGATCGGTGGTATTCGATCATGCGCACTCATGGTTTTATTCCGACCGTTTGGTTGGAGGGAGATGCGCGCTCTGTTCTGTTGACATCAAGTGACATTTGATCCATGGTCAAGTCAAAGAAGACAATATCATGAAGGCCGGATTGAAGGACTAGCTAAGGGAGGTTCAACTCTACTGTTGAGGGACTTGCTTGGTGTTCCAGGCTTGTGTTGTGGCGAGTGGGGGCGGGAGCACATGTGAAGTTCGAAGTCTTACCTTTCGGGGTGAAAACCCAAGGTCTGGCCTTAACTTGTTGTGCAATGTCCTGTTGAAGTCATTGTTTTGAGAGCGGGACTATCGTGGTGAAAATCTAAGATCTTTGATCGGGCGACGATGGCGTTGGTGCACTGTTCCCTTCTTGGAGGCCGCTTTTGGAGAGTCGGATTTGAAGTGTTGTCTTGGTGGTGGATGTATTGTTGTTGCTAAGGCTAGGATATTGTAGCGGGACTTTTATCTTTTAGTTTCTTTTTTTCTTTATCCGTAATGTCATTAGGGCATTGCGTTGTTGCAGAGGCTGAGTGTAATTGCTATCTTTTGATATTAATATATTCCCTTTATCGAAAAACAAGTTCTACTATGGCAAGCTTTGCCCTGCTCAAGCCCATCTGGTGCCAAGCAGCAACCAGCGGCCACCGCTGTCGAGACGCTCCGCAGCGAGACGACACCGCCAGCAGCACCACCGGCCGCACCAGACCAAGGCCTCCCGAGGAGCACCGCCGCCAAGGAGGGAGGATAGCCTTGACCCGCCCTCCAGAACGCGGGTAGAGAAGGGTCGCCGCTGCCACCATGACCCGCCCTCCAATGCATCGCATAGTCTCCGCTTCCACCACCAAGGAGCCCGACAGCTATAGCGCCCCGACCTGCTCAATCCCATCTGGTGCCAAGCAGCAGTCGGTGGCCACCGCTGTCGAGATGCTCCGCTGCGAGACGACACCGCCAGCAGCACCACCGGCCGCACCAGACCAAGGCCTCCCGAGGAGCACCGCCACCAAGGAGGGGGGATCCTTGACCCGGCCTCCGGAACGCGGGTAGAGAAGGGTCGCCGCTGCCACCATCGCCCGAGCGCCTGGGGTTTGCCCAGTGACCCCTGCCGGCAACAACGGTGGGGGAGGGAGTGGAGGATGGGGTGGCGTCTGGCAAGAGTGGGAACCTCGGCGCCCTCGGGTGTGGGATGGGAGGGAGGGGCGAGAGAGGAGGGGCTTTCTTGGTTGCCACGAATTGGTCGTGAACTGGTTGACATATGAGATGTCGAGCAAGTTGGTTGTATGCCTACTTCGACCAGTAAAAACTAAGCCAGTGCCGAGGAGTGATAGGCAGTAACGCATTGTCAACGTCCGAGGAGTGAAGAAAAAAAAAACTCAAACCTGACGTGAGGTGAGAACCCCCAACGGCGCGCAAATGGGGATAATAATCGAGGGGAATTTTTAAATAATGCGAGACCCAGGTTTTGAAACCGGGTGGTTTTCTCCAGCTGCAGGGAATAGGCCCGTGGCCACCACGCTATAGATGTTACACAACCTAGGCAACTTGAATATTCATGACATGTTCGTGCATCGCCTATGTTACATACATATATTTCTTGCGGGTGATGTTTCATACATCTGATGATGCATTTTGCTTTAGTTTTCAATTGTTCAAAAGTCTGAGTGGTACCTTGGCGTCGTCAACGGCGAGACTTATCCTCGCCACCGCGCAGAGACGGCAACAAAGACCATCGTGGCCGGCGATGACAGGCTCTCCTAGGAAGACAAGCTCTTTCGGAGCGGCTCCCGTGGCAGAAGATGTGATAGGCACCGACATGAAGCTTTACCACGTGATGATCACCGCCTCAATGCCTTTGGCCGGCGAGCGATCCATGCTCCATCTACATCGCCTCCCTACGACTTCACTCGCAATCACCTGCCTTGCCGGCTCTCTAGCGACCACGCCACCGCTCGCTCTAGCGCCCCTCCCGCCGCACCGACAACTCACTTAGGTGTGTGTGTGGCACCGTCCGACCATCGCCGCGGGGTGACTTCACGCCTTCCACTTGAGCTGATGTTGGTGGGAGCGCAGGGATGGGAGCTTCCCTTGGCTCTCCAGCTAGACGGACGTTAGGTCCTTCTTCTCCATCTGTGATGAGCACCATGTCTGCCACTCCGGTGCATGGTGACCAGAACCTAGAGACTACAACCTCTGTCGCCCCCACGTCCCAGCCTATAGACTAGAAGACCATGAAGAAGGTTGAGAAGATCTTCTGAGGCTTCCTTTAGGTGGGAAGGCGCGACTAATGGCACACACTATCATGTCAACTGGTCCAAAGTTTGTCTGCCGCTGCGTTTCAGGAGGTTGGGGATATCCGACCTGCACGACGGTAAGCCTTCGGCCTATTTGCTTTGGAGGATGTGTACCGATCCCTTACGACATTGGTGCAGGCTCAATAAGCAGTTCTCCATAGATAAACAACATCTATTATATGCATCCACCATGATGGTGCTCGGTGACGGATCCCCCGCCCTCTTTTGGGAGGATAGGTGCATGATGATCTCTTCGGGACATAGCACTCTACCTTGTCACGCTCATACCGAGATGCCCTAGGAAGCATTGCATGGTGTGTGAGGCATTGGTCTGCTGCAGATGGACTACCCACATTGCAGGGGCCTTGATCTCCCTAGCCCCTTGGCAATATGACCACGTATAGATATAGATGCGCGATGATCAGCTAACGGCGGATCCGGATGGGTTGGTTTGGAGGTAGACAATCTACACCCATTACTCATCCAAGTATTGTTACAACATCCTTTTTGAGGGAGCGCTCGTTTAAAGGTTGACATGGGTATGCCGTATGAGTTACTCAGCATTAACATCCCTGGTACGAACTCCATAACGGAATAGGCGAAGGTCCATGAAGAAAGCTACATGAAGCCAATGCCCAGTTATTATGTAAATAGGAAAGTTGCTCCATATCAGGTAAACCAACTTACGCAATGTAATCTACCTCAAGGTGGACTCTCAGACCTAGCCCACTATATAAGGACTAGGAGGAGCCACCAGAGGGGGGGTAGATTCCACAACTCGCAACACCCATGTAATCCTAATTCTCAATAATACAATCTCGGCGACTTTCGCCCTTGATCATACTTTCTTAGGCTGCCTAGTTTGGATGACCGGTCTTTGAATTCACCAGCGTTCTCCTTCCTTGAAACCCAAATCCATCATTATGGGCATTGATAAGGTTACTCCTTGTCCAAGGTCTTGGAAGCCTAACTAGAAGTCATGGGAGCCCACTGGGTGAAGTTCTCCATCTAGCATGTTGGACGGCTGAGTGGGTTTCTCGCTGCACACTCTGACACCCTTTGAGATGTCCTCTATGTGACCAGTCGGAGGCCCCTCTATTCCATCTTAGTTGGCTCCCGGTGCTTCATCCCAAGTGGTTTCCTTCCCGAAGGTGAGATGATCTTCTGTGTTGTGACACATACAAGTGGTGGTGAAATAGCCAGGCCTGATTGCATTTCTTCCTCTTCATCTAGGGTCCTTAGTGCTAAAACTTTGGAGTTGTGTAACTTCTACTTTTCTTGCAATCCTCCATATAATTGTGCACCTGGTTGTTGAATGGAAGCTTCTAGGGCATTTTGCGAGAATAAAAAAAGGAGGATTTGAGTAGTAGAGGAATAGGAGGAGGAAGATAAAGATGACATGTGGGTCCCATGGGTGTCGCGAGATTGCTCGAGGATGAGATCATCTGGAGGTTGCAGGAGGAAATAATGGAACATATTGTGAGTAGTGGAGGTGAATATTGGGCAGATTGGTTGATCGTGCAATAGGAATGATGAACTTGAACCACATACCCACGGGCGCATTGCACTCGTCGGCAAAACATTATCTATCTTAGAAATGAGATAAATTGAATAGATGTGGTGACCCTGCATACCACCGCATGTTGTAGTATGCCAGTCGTTGATATAACATTCGCGAAGTACCAATCCGCAAATATTACATCCCCCAGAGTAGTACCAGAACATAGCAGGTCCAAACTCATCCATACATTATTACAAACCATATGTACATATCATCTTGGAGCTCCTCCTGGGTCCAAAGAGGTTTACTCCTGGGTTCGAGGTGAACCCAACTTAGCTTACAATATAGGAGTTTCACTAGACTTAACATTTATTCTCTCGAGCAGCTAAGTATTAGAAGTTCGGACTACTCGGTACTACTACTACTATGTCTGGGTCTAAGACTGTGCTCCTCCGGATCCCTCTCCACTTCCGTAGACTATCAGATAGTCTACACCTTCTACCTCCGTGAGAGGTTCTGTTCTTCATGGCCGATGAGGCTCGGCTTCTTCAGTAGTTGTTGTTGTCCTCCTCCGTGATGATTCGGATAATGTTGTAGGATTTAAGAGTGGTATGAGTACGAGCGTACTCAACAAGTTCATATTAGGAAAGAGGTATTTAATGCACTAACTACGATATCAGACCAGAAAGTCCGATACCATGCAAGTTTTGATAACCATTTCTTCAAAAGGCTGCTTTTTATTTCGAAGAACTATGTCCGTCAGCTTTCACCCGGTTGACTAGAACTTCATGAGTTCCTTTCCTGCCGCGTTTGTTGTCGCAGTTCCAAATCCCGTAACAAGGAGTGACTGGTCACGATTCGTTACACTCTGCAGTGCTCTACCCATAAGAGATCTTAACCTTTGTGCCAACCGGGCAGCTTTCCCAACTTCCTTTGGTGTGAGGCCCGGCATAAGGTCCTAGTCAATCATGTCTCTCCGCTGGCTCTAACACCCACCCTTGAGCCAGAGGCCTCACTCCGGGTCCCCACTGGCCCCATTATTCCCAGAATTTCAGGGTGGACCCCGACCACGACGATAGTTTGGGATCGACACTCCTTCGCCGTTAGCTGCAACCCATCATAGACCACATTACCGTGGGAATTAGAAGGGGATCCCCACCCACCAATTGTTCCGCAAGCAGCAACCGTCTACGGTAAGAAACAGCTATACCGTGGGGAATTAGAAGGGGCTCCCCACTCCACCATTGCTCCAAGACACAACTGCTACGTTAAGCGCATCCGTTGATGAACGAGGTGGAAACACTTTTGACTACTCCGTCCCCCTCCGGATCTTATGGTTAGGTCACTGCTCTTTAATGCGCACAAGAATCACCGGACGACATTTGTTGTTTAACCCTAGATGGTTATAAACCCTTGCAATGGAACCTCCACCATCAACACAATCCATGGTTCCATTGCCCACCACATAATGACATATTCATAGTTATGAAAGTGGTTTTGTTTTTATGCAATAGTGATAAAATTCTTATTTAAAAAAGTAATTAAAAATAATTAAATGACATATGTGTTAAGAACTTAGTTCTCGAATACCTGCAAAGTGTTGCAAATGGATGGTGTGGACTGACCTTTGTCCTCTGTTTCTGAAAAATAGCATCATTGTCCGATAAGGGCAATGGTTAAAGAAGCAATTATGTATGATTCCAATTTTAGGGTTTGTCCCTTTCCCGGTGTTTATTATTTTTAGATAGAAGGTTAATACTAAGAATAATTTGGGGATATTTGTTTAGGGAAAAATATAACCTTGAAATGTTGTCAAGGTGTTTTTAAAGTCCAAAGACATTAATGGACTTATTTTCATTATTGGAAATAATATGTGTGATTTAAATGATTATTTAAATCATCAAATTAAGACTTTTTCTTAATTGATTATCTTCAAAAATCCTCTTTCATATTTTATTTAGATAGGGAATTTTATGCTGATCAATTTTCATATTTTTAATTATTTTTTTAGAGCTTTTATGAATTTTCTATTAAATTTCCAATTTCCTGGTTTTTAATGAAATTTGGAAAAGTCTGTTTTGCCCCCGGGCTCCACCTGGCTGGGCAGAGCCCAGTTGGTTTGGCTAGACCAGCTCGGGTCCAACCGACTCCGAAGTGCCTGCCGTCACTCACCACGCGCCGCCGTCTCAACCCTAACTCTCTCTCCGCTTCTCACCGCGCATCTTCGTCGCTTCGCAGACTGCCGCCGCGCCGATTCTCGGCTAAGTCACCTGCCGCCATGGTCCTTCCACGCCATGGGCTTAATCGAACCGCCGGGCCGACGAAGTATTCGGTTTTCCGCGTCGATTTGAAGTCACGCCGTCCTCACTCGCGCTATCGACCCGCCGCGATGTGCCTAGGGTTCGTGGATCCTGATCCCGTGGCTTCCTGGCCCCCGGCGAGATGGTGCCGTGGCCGCCACGACGGGGTGATGTCGTGGGCGCCCGCCATGGCCTCGCGGCGCTTAGCCCGCGCCCGCGCGCTCGGCGCAGGCCGCCGTGGGGCCGCCTATGGTGGCTGACCGGCCCTCGACTCCCCGGTACGTCCCCCAACTCTTTCTTCTCCCCGTGTGCCTTCTCTTCTTCCTCTCTCGCAATCCTCTAGCTACCGCTTTCTCCCAATGGAGGGCCTGTCGTGTCATGTTGCTGCTCATGGCGCCCGGCTGTCGGTGTGGTGTGTGTCGGGCCAGTCGCGAGAGCTACTGCTATGATTCCTAGCTATGGTGCTGCTCTATTCTGTCTAGTAGCTGAGCTTAAATCTTGTTATCATGATTGTGCACAGTTCTGTGCATGTTCCCGAGCCATATGCTTGCTGAATCTTGCATATCTGGCTTGGAACCTTCCCTGTGCCTCTGTTCTATTTACTGTTCTGGCTAGAAATTCATGTGTATTCAATTTGACTGCCCTGGCTTGATTACCAAGTGTAATCCTTGCAATTTGCAAGTTCCAGGGCACTGAGATGCTGTCCCTTGTGCAATTTCATGTGTAAGCTTGGTTGGGCATTACTGCTGGTTAACTGCATGTTTCAGTGATGAGCACCAAGTGCTGTGCTTATTTACCTTGATCTAGAGGTTCATGCTGCCTTGGGTGTGCTTCTGGATATATTCATTTAATTATCTATTTGGTTGCCTGTGAAGCACTTGTTGATTATCTGTGGCCAATTAACTGCTTGGTTTATGCTCTGTTGCTTAGTGATGTTCTAGCATGCTATGACCAGCTCTGATGATCATGTGATCATCAATAACTGATGATTTGGTTTACTTTCCTGTGCCTGTGCATTACTGTTACCCTTTTTATGTGTATGTGTGTGGCACAGATCAGTGCTGGTGCAAAATCAAGCATTAGCTGATGCTTGCAGTGATCTACTGGTTCATTAGCAATGATTTACTCCAAGGTTTGCTTGTTAACATCAATTATCTGTGTTGTCTTAATTGATGGAGTGGATAATTGATGTGAACTGTGATACAGTGATGATCATCACACTAGGTTGGCTTAGACTAGATGGATGCCCACAGTGGTTGGGAACCCCAGCCCTCATTTGAACCCCACCAGGGTGATGATATATGTATCTGGCTTGTTGGTTTGGCTATTCTAGGGTGTGAGGTGACCCTGGCAGTAAACTTGTGCTGCCCTAGGGTAGCTCCCCTGTTTGTTGGTTGGCTGTGATTTGGTGGATCTCTCACTGGAAGTAACCATGTTGGTTTTCCAGTACCTTTGCTGACAAAAATAGACAGGATCTGCCTAATATCTGATGGCTTGCTTGGCTTTAGGTGCTAGATGATTTTGGAATGGCTAGTTAGGGATTAATCCAGGTTGGATTTCTCTGGTATGTCATCTTGTTGACATGCCAATGTTCCCCTTGGAATCTCTCTCTGTCTGTCTAGTTTACAAACAAAAAGGCTTAGTAGCTAGATGATGATACAAATCATTTCACCCACTTTGCTTCGTGATGCAAGTGTATGTTATTTATGAACAAAACAGTTTTCCTTGCTCGTGTTCTTTTTATGTATACCTCACTCAAATTCTAGAAATGAGTGTTGGTGTAGAGGATTGCTTCGTGGAAGGTTCTGGCTGATTACTGCCCTGCTTCCTCCCGGTGATCTTGTGAGGCTTGGATTCAGTTGTTGTTGTGAGTGAGTTGCATTGAATGCCAGCGGGGCTGTCTGCAGTTCTTGAGTTCTTGTGTTCTTACCAGTGAAGCCTGTCGATGGATATATGGCTTAGGGTTTGCTTCTGAAAAGCTTATATGTGGTGCTCCCCTAGCATCCCTGGTCGACAGCTCCTTGTCACTTTGGTGACTCACAGAGTATGTGTGCCGCATGCACACCACCCCGTGATGTGTCAGTGTGTGTACCATGCTACACCCGGACTCGAATTCGGCCGTGGCATGGATCAGCTCGGCCACTTTGATCATATCTGCTCCTTCCTAATTTTATTTGACAATCATATAACTACTTGTCTTGCTTTGTTTGTGCAGGGAAACAACAATTGATCAACATGGACATGAAGATCAACAAGTGAAGGATCACATTGTAGTTTAGGATTTATTTTCATTACTTGTAATTTTCTTTATCTTTTATTATTCAAGCAATTCTTGTATTATGTTGTAGTACATTTATTTACTTGTGAATATTGTAAAGACAATGTAATTTGTGTGTTGATCAATAAAGCTCAAGGTTTCTCTAATGAGCTTTATTTATTAAGTGCATTATTTATTATTTGTGTTTAAATTATTTACTTAGTGAATTTCCTTTCAATTAAATAATGAGATATTTGTTTGATGTTTGTATTTGAGATTCAAATTCATCTTTGAGTTGATTTCAATCATGTAACTTGGACTAGGATGCAAACTCTTCCTCTCATCTCAAAAACCCTTAATCTAATAGTGAGAGAAACATGCACTCTCAAACCAACTCTGTATGGCTGTAGAGAGAAACTGTCCCTTGATGCAGCTTTGTTGTGCCAAATTTCCCTGCATCTGGTAACAACAATGCACATCCCTTTCAAAAATCTAACCCTCGATCGTCTCTAAACCCGGGACATTACAGCTCCTTCCCTTAGGGAAAACCCTCACCCCAAGTTGTGAATGTAATGACTAATAACAGTATGTTTCAAGTCTTCTTCCTTCCAGGGCTTCCTAAAGATGTCTGATTGTATCCACATTTCGATAGCTTTTGCTTCGAAGTTTCTGTTTCCTCAGAGAATTCCATGCCTCTCTGATATATGTCGATCTGGTTGTAACTCTGAGCTCATGTGATAATCGCTCATCTCGGGTCTTTAAGTACTGAGTTGTGATACATGGAAGGCATTGTGAACTTGAGCTAGCCTTCCCCGGTAGATCCAATTCAAAAGCTAAACCTCGGTTCTCCGACTCAGTATCTTGAAAGGTCCTATATACCTAGGACTGAGTTTCCCTTTTACTCCAAACCTTGAGTCCTTTCATCTAAGTTTACCTTAAGATAAACCATGTCTCCAACCTAGCCCCAAGTCCTTCTTTGTCCGTATAGCCTTCTGCCTGACTTTGGGCTATCTTCTCGCCCATCTCTATGATGTCAATGATGTTGCTTCTTGACATAATCTGGTTGTCCCTGCTTGATCCAAAATTTTCTGCATCAAGATACTCCGTGATCTACATCTTCCACAATAGCCTAATGGTGCCATCTTGATACTACTTTAGCTATTGTTGTATGAAAATTCTGCTAATGGTAAGGTTCTTCCAAGATCCTCCGCTGAAATTCAGGGGCACAAGCTCCAAGCATGTCCTCTAGATCCGGCTAGTCTCGCTTGTCCAATTGGTCGTGGGATGATAAAGTGTACTATAGTCTAGCTTGATCCTAAAGCTTCATGTAGTTGCTTCCGTATCGCCGATGTGAACACTCATCCGATCCCACACGATCTTCTTTGGCACCCATGTTTCATCACGATCTCTTTGATGTAAAGATCGATGAGTTTCTCCCCTTTGTCTTGTTGATTTACCGCTAAGAAGTGTGCACTTTTCGTCAACCGGTCCACGATTACCCATATCATGTCCTTTTTATTGGTCATTGGTAGTCCGGTGATGAAATCCATTCCTATCTCCTCCCATTTCCATTCTGGAATGGGTAAAGGTTGTAACTTTCCCGCCGGACTCTGGTGTTCAGCCTTCACTCTCTGGCATGTATGACATTCATCGCTATTTCTCTCTGGTGTTGTTCCACCAGATTAGGCTCTTTAGATCCATGTACATCTTCGTACTTCCCGGATGGATGGAGTATGGTGAATGATACTCTCCAGTATTACTTTATCTCAAAGAATATCCCAACACAAATCCTCTTCTCTCGAACCATAATGATCCCATCTTCCACGGTGAAATTCTCATGGCCTCCTTCACAATCCTCCTCACTTCTTCTACGATGGAATGGATCATCTAGTTGGCCCATGATTATTTCATTCTTGAGGTTGACATTCATCTCATCATACTTGTAAAGCCGATAATCCTTCGTGAGCTTCTTTCTCCTGTGTTGATTTGGGTTTGAATTATTTCTTCTTCAACTCTGTGAAATTTCTGTTCTATTCCGCGCATTTTCCGCTTTGGCGATCTACAACATTTTCCTGATATAGAAGTGATGGTCGATCATGTCCTTGACGTCTCAAGCCATCTTTTTTCTCTGGCCTCATATTGAGCCCTTTGGAGAAGAAGTACTTGAGACTCTTATGGTCAGTATAGAGCTCACACTTGGCGTTCCATAGAGAAAATGTCTCCAAGTCTTAAGTGCAAAAACAACCGCTGCTAGTTCTAAATCATGAGTTGGATAATTTACTTCATGAGGTCTGAGTTGCCTTTGATCCATATGATATTACTTTCCGATCTTGCATTAGTACACATCCCAATCCATGTTTGATGCATCATGAAGATACTGTAATCCTTGCCATCTTCCTAACTGCGAACACCTGTGTCAAGTATTTTTCTTTCAAAGAGCTGAAAATCCTTTCATACTCATCTAATCACACGAAAGGTGTGTTCTTCCTTAGCAACTTGGTCATGGGTCCTGCTATGCTGGAGAATCCTTCAATGAATCTCCGATAGTATCTTGCCATTCCCTTGATTTCCTCTAATATTCTTGGGTGCTTCCTAGTCCAAAACTGATGCTACTTTGCTTGACTGCTATCCCATCCTTGCTAATGACATGACCAAGAAATTCTACTTGATCTAGCCAAAACTCACACTTGCTAAATTTGGCATAGAGTTGGTGTTCCCTTAGTGTTTGCAATACTATCCTAAGGTGTTCAGCATGTTCAGCTTTGTCCTTGGAATATATCAAGATATCATCAATGAATACGATGACAAACTTGTCGAGACATGGCATGAAGATCCTATTCATGAGATTCATGAATATTGTTGGGCATTGGTTAGTCCAAAGGCATCATGGATACCTGATGTCCGTAGACTCGAGACAAAGGTCGTTTCTGGAACGTCTTCCTCTTGATCTTTATCTCAGGATAACTGATCTTAGATCATCTTTGAAAAGACTCGCGCTCTAACTTGATCAAAAAGATCTTGATTCTAGGAAGTGGGTACTTGTTCTTGATTGTAACATTATTCAGCGCACATCCGTCTTCCCCCATCTCTTTTATCCACAAATATCACAGGTGATCCCCATGGTGATATCTCTCCTGTATGAATCCTTTCTGCTCTAGGTCATCCAATTGTCTTTGAGTTCTTCTGAACTTTAGGCTCCATCTTGTAAGGTGCTTTAGCACCTGTTGTTCTGTGGGAATTAGTCGATAGTAATTTATCTCCCTATCCTGTAGCATTCTGCAATCTTAGGAATACATCTTGGAATTCATTGACTACTGGAATATCTTCTAACTTCACCTCCTTCATGCTGTTCAGCTTTAACTCCACTTCAATCTGAGTATGCTTATCTCCTTGGTAAATGATTCTATCTCCACCTGGGCTTTTCAAGGATACTATTTTGTGGGTACAATCTATAAGTGCGCCATTTTCCTCTAACAGTTCATCCCAAGAATGACATCAATGTCCTCATCTAAGAAAATGAACAGACCGCACAAACGCACACTTGTTGATCATAATGACTTGTCCAGGTTTAGTATGGGTTACTAATATCGTTCCCCTCCGCAGAAAGTATGGTGATTGGTTTATCTAGTTTATTGCAACTAACCCCATGTTTGATGATGAATTGCTGGGAAATGAAGGGATGGGCTGCATCAAGATCAAAAAAGTACTTTGCCAGATGAGTGAGTATCCTGAGCTGCACTTATCACCGCTTCAATGTAGTTGACCACCTCTCCAGACTGGGTGGTTGGGCTCAGCTTGCCGAAGGGTTTATTCTTCCAAATTTCCTCCTGTTTCCTCGATTTCCTCCTCCAGACACTCCTCCGAATTCCTCTTGGATGGGGCCTTTCAAGATATGTCCCTCCAAGACAACCAAAGCATATTATCTTGGGCTTTAACTCTTTCCGAGGTATGACTCGGAACTACAAAACGCGGATGACCATCTGCCAGCCCAACGCTTGGTCCCTCCTCTAATACTGTGAGTAGTTGCTGTTGTTGTTGCTGTTGTTGTTGTTGTATCTCGGGTTTAAAGCTCAAACTCATGTTTGGCTTGTTGTTGAAATACCTCTTAGGCTCATATTTGGCCTTCTTCCTCTTCTCTCTTGCAGTTGTTTGAAGTCATCTTCCAGGGTGATGGTCGATCCACCAATTCCGAACTCGTTGCTCTCATCATCTCCGAGTTGTACCCAAACTCTAATTAACTTCGCAAGAACCTCTTCTTCTTTTATCCTCGCATTGACCCTCCCCAACGCATACCGAGACAAGCCTTTCGAGAACTCTCACAAGTCGAATAGCATTGTCTTTCTACCAAGACTTTCAAATTCTCGACGCTTTAACTCCACAATGCTTTCAGTGGACATTGGACTCTAACTTCCTCTGAACTCTTCCCAGTAATACCTTCTCCGCCGATACACGGCTACCATATTGTCCCACCATGATGGCGGCAGGGTCCACATGTTAAGTGCGTAGTATAATGGCATCTTCTCCGTGATCGCTGTAACCAACAGATGAGCTTTTTCTGCGTCTATAAGCGCCTTCCGTTGTCCATTGGTTCC
Organism: Lolium multiflorum; assembly: GCA_030979885.1. Lineage (NCBI taxonomy): Eukaryota > Viridiplantae > Streptophyta > Magnoliopsida > Poales > Poaceae > Lolium > Lolium multiflorum. Next base: position 53,360,742 of record CM061748.1, read on the forward strand.
TGCGCTGTAAGCAAAGATATTGGCTTTGTGTTCTGGGAAGTCCGCCAAAGTGACTCCCCTCGATTCTCAGTTCTCTTAACTACTCTGTTCTGTTGCAGCAGCTCTTGGAAGAATCTATTTTGCCGTCTGGGCCACACGCCGTCTTTCATCCAATATCCGCATGTACCTGACAAAGTTCTCATTGCACAAGGGTGGTGGTAGGAAATCCGGAAGCCTCCGCTGCTTCATCGCCTTTCAAACTTTCTCCTCGTTCGGCTCCTCGCTCGATGGCCGCTCTTCACTCTCCCTCACTACGTTCCCATATCCTCCAAGTTCGCAACACAAAGCGGTACTCATAGTTACTCCATGCGTTAAGTTTCGAGCTCCAACCCAGCACAGAACTAGTCACTTTAATGGAAATCAAGAAGCAATGCAAATCATACAAAACATATACCCCGTATATACATACATACGTGGTCTTATTACAATACTCGAACTATGTGAGTATGCAAACTCACTTACTGAAGTATATGTACAAATTTATACAAATAACAAACTATAATACACATGGTACTGGTGTATTATAGCCTCGCCTCTTGGTGGACTCTAGTCGTGCTTCACTCCCGCACATCCCAAAGCTTCCATCCTGGCCGAACGTGTCGTCCTCCTGATAGACCCCGGAACATAAGGTCTCCCCGTTGGCTTGTAATCCGAATCCGATGATGATCCTAAGGAGAAATCAGTATTCACAAACTGATCGTTGAGTGCATCATAGTCACCCATCGGGTGTACTCTCCTGTAGCCACACCATAAGGGTTACCAAAGCTCATACCCGACTCAACTTGTGTCGGATATCCTCCATCCACTCCTTCATTACTAGGATAGCTCGGGTTCTGGGTTGTTGCGTCATCATTCATCTCCCCATCATAATACTCAAGAGTACTAAGGGTTCCGCATCGCATCCCAACGCCAACCCCCGGACTCTCGATAGGAGTCTCTAACGCCGCATGTTTCGATTCCTCTCTCGCCTCGTATTCTATAGGAACTACCCAGTTCCTGTGTAGTGTAGTTTCACGGGGTGGACTGATCGATGTAGTCACTCACTGAATAACCGGTGTTCCACCACATTCTCCAGTAGGTTCTTCCCCCTACCGTCCTCCTGTCTTGTTGAACTCTTCTAGCATTGTATCAATTGCTCCCGACAAATGACAGTTCAACTGAAATAACAATGATAGCAAGTTACGGCTATTGTCCATGTATTTTGCAGCTTCGGCTGGTTTACGTCTGGCGTATTTAAAATGGTCCAGATGATGATGCCTTCCTTCTCCAGGTGAGGAATGTATGAATTCGAACCCATAAGCTCTTCGTCTTATGTTCCTGAGCCAAGTGTCCGTTATGGCTCTCATACTGCACTGAGCAGTGATAGGTTGTGTTGCTGGCTTCACCCGCTGGCATAACTACGCTCATTCCCAAAGATTCGGGAAGTCGTAGCCCTACTCTACACTTTGCCAATACTGGTCCATCATAGAACCAGTATTTCGTTGCTTGAATTTGGGGATCGCGCCCCAATTCAAGTAACATGGCACGTAGGATGTCTGCAAGTCCTCCATCGTATTCACTCAAGTTTGAAGTCTTCACTTTCACATTTCGTCCCGAACGTGAACTTGCCATTGTTGGCTGTAGAAATAGAGAGAATATAAGATTAGTTATAATGCATCATAATAGAGATAATAAAGAATTATCGCACTAAAAGATATGATTGTTGTATTCTCAAGTGAATATACACCATATTTTTGAGAATTCTTTACTAGTCCTATTTGACTCCTAACGTTTTCGGCCCCATTTACTAGGTTCCAACCTAAGGTCAAAGCTTTTGCTCTGATACCAACTGAGGTGACCCTGCATACCACTGCATGTTGTAGTATGCCAGTCGTTGATATAACATTCACCGCGAAGTACCAATCCGCAAATATTACATCCCTCAGAGTAGTACAACAGAACATAGCAGGTCCAAACTCATCCATACATTATTACAAACCATATGTACATATCATCTTGGAGCTCCTCCCGGGTCCAAAGAGGTTTACTCCTCTGGGTTCGAGGTGAACCCAACTTAGCTTACAATATAGGAGTTTCACTAGACTTAACATTTATTCTCTCGAGCAATGGCATATGATTCACGCTTCTCGGCTTCTACCACACATCGTACTTAGGCTTGTTCCTTCCCTCCTGGCCTCTCGGCTCAGACTATGAGGTAGTTCACGCTCAATACCTCCACAGAGAGGTTCCAGTTCTTCACACTGATGAGGTCTGGCTTCTTCAGTGGTTGTTGTCCTCCCGCATGATTCAGACACTTCAAGGTAGGATTTAAGAGCAAAGGAGTACGAGCACTCAACAAGTTCATATTAGGAAAGAGGTGGTTTAATGTTTCTAATTCACGCACTGCATAAAGTCTGATACCATGCAGGTTATGATAACCATTTCTTCAAAAAGGCTGTTTTTATTCCGCCTTACATTTGTTCGTCACCTTCACCGTTATCAGGAACTTCATGGAGTTCCTTTCCTGGCGCGTTCGCAGTTCCGGAACAAGGAGTGACTGTCACGATTCGTTACACTCGGCAGAGGTGTGTTTCTTTACCCATAGGAGATCTTAACCGTGCCAACCGGGCAGCTTTCCCCGTCCACACTTTTTGTGTGAGGCCCGCATAAGGTCCTAGCCAAGTTATACTCCTCCGCTACCTCGAACACCCACCCTTGGTTGCATGCCCCGACCCCTGGGTCCACGCCGGCCCCATTATTCCCGTAATTTCATGGTGGACCCCGACCACGACGACGGTGGGATCTAACCAAACTCCTTCGCCGGTATCTGCAACCATCATAGACCACACTACCGTGGGGAATTAGAAGGGGATCCCCACCCACCAATTGTTCCGCAGCAAGAACCGGCCCACAAAGAAGGGGGCTGCCTAAGGCCCGTGGGAATTAGGAAGGCCTCACCCACCAATTGCTCCCGCAAGATACAAACTGCCTACGGTGTTTCGATCCGTTGATGAACAGAGGTGGAAACACTCCTTTGACTACTCCGTCCCATTCCGGATCTTATGGTTAACCACGGGGTTCTACGACAAGAATCACTGACGACATTTGTTGTTTAATCCTAGATGGATATAAACCCTTGCAATGGAACCTCCACTATATCAACACAATCCATGGTTCTATTGCCCACCACATAGTCATATTCATAGTTATGAAAATAGTGGTTTTGCTTTTATGCAATAGTGATAAACATAGTACTTTGCAAGTAATTTGGTAAAAATACTCAAATGACATGAGCAAGCGATGAACTTGCCCAATACCGTGCAAAGTGTTACAGCTTGGATGGTGTGGACTCCACCCTTGTCCTCGTTTTCTCAAAAACAGCATCATTGTCCGATAAGGGCAATGGTTAAAGAAGCAATTATGCATGATTCCGCTTTTAGGGTTGTTCCCCCTTCCGGTGTTTATTATTTTTAGATAGAAGGTTAATACTAAGAATAATTTGGGGATATTTGTTTAGGAAAAAATATAACCTTGAAATGTTGTCAAGGTGTTTTTAAAGTCCAAATTTATTAATGGACTTAATTTTTATTATAGAAAATAATATGTGTGATTTAAATGATTATTTAAATCATCATATTAAGATTTATTCTTAATTATCTTCAAAAATCCTCTTTCATATTTTATTTAGATAGGAATTTATGTTGATCAATTTTCATGTTTTTAATTATTTTTTTAGAGCTTTTATGAATTTTTCATTAAATTTCCAATTTCCCCGGTTTTTAATGAAATTTGAAAAGTTCCGCTTTGCCTCGGGGCCCACCTCGTCGTTGGAGCCCAAAGTGGTTTGGCTAGACCAGCTCGGGTCCAACCGACCCGCGCGGTCCGGTCGCTCACTCCCTCACCACGCGCCGCTCGTCCTAACCCTAATCCCCTCCGCTCTCACTGGCGACCTTCGTCGCCCGCACCGTCGCCGGCCGATTCCGGCGGTCACTGGCCGCCATGGCCTACGCCATGGGGCGCAATCGAACCGCCAGTCGACGGCGATTCGTTCTCTCCGCGTCGATTTGAAGCTGACGCCGTCCCTCACTCGCCATCGACCCTCGCCGCCATGCCTAGGGTTCGGGATCCGCTTGATCCCGTGGTTTCCCCAAGCCCCGGGCGAGATGGTGCTGTGGCCGCCACGATGGGGTGATAGTCAGGGCGTCGCTATGTCCGGCTTGCTCGGCCCGCGCCCTCGGCGTGTGCCGCCGTGGCCGCCATGGTGGTTGACCACCTCGAATTCCTGCACCCCCCAACTCTTTCTCCCCTGTGCCTCTTCTTCTCTCTCAGCAACTCTAGCCAATGCTTTCCTCCCAATGGAGGGCCTGTCGTGCTGTTGCTGCTGCTCTGTTGCGCCTGGCTTGCTGTGTGGTGTGTGCTGCTGCTGCTAGAGCTACTGCTATGATTCCTAGCTACGGTGCTGCTCTATTCTGTCTAGTAGCTGAGCTGAAATCTTGTTATCATGATTGTGCACAGTTCTGTGCATGTTCCCGAGCCATATGCTTGCTGAATCTTGCATATCTGGCTTGGAACCTTCCCTGTGCCTCTGTTCTATTTACTGTTCTGGCTAGGAATTCATGTGTATTCAATTTGACTGCCCTGGCTTGGTTACCAAGTGTAATCCTTGCAATTTGCAAGTTCCAGGGCACTGATATGCCTTCCTGTGTGCTCTAATTCATGGAGATGCTCCACTGAGCATAGCTGTGCCTGTACAGCCCTATCCCATGATGAACTGCTACTGGATACTCTGATATAGAGGTTCATGCTGCCTTGGGTGTGCTTCTGGATATATTCATTTAATTATCTATTTGGTTGCCTGTGAAGCACTTGTTGATTATCTGTGGCCAGTTAACTGCTTGGTTTATGCTCTGTTGCTTAGTGATGTTCTAGCATGCTATGACCAGCTCTGATGATCATGTGATCATCAATAACTGATGATTTGGTTTACTTTCCTGTGCCTGTGCATTACTGTTACCCTTTTTATGTGTATGTGTGTGGCACAGATCAGTGCTGGTGCAAAATCAAGCATTAGCTGATGCTTGCAGTGATCTACTGGTTCATAATGATTTACTCCAAGGTTTGCTTGTTAACATCAATTATCTGTGTTGTCTTAATTGATGGAGTGGATAATTGATGTGAACTGTGATACAGTGATGATCATCACACTAGGTTGGCTTAGACTAGATGGATGCCCACAGTGGTTGGGAACCCTAGCCCTCATTTGAACCCCACCAGGGTGATGATATATGTATCTGGCTTGTTGGTTTGGCTATTCTAGGGTGTGAGGTGACCCTGGCAGTAAACTTGTGCTGCCCTAGGGTAGCTCCCCTGTTTGTTGGTTGGCTGTGATTTGGTGGATCTCTCACTGGAAGTAACCATGTTGGTTTTCCAGTACCTTTACTGTTGACAATAAAAATAGATAGGATCTGTCTAATATCTGATGGCTTGCTTGGCTTTAGGTGCTGGATGATTTTGGAATGGCTAGATAGAGATTAATCCAGGTTGGATTTCTCTGGTATGTCACTTTGTTGACATGCCAATGTTCCCCTTGGAATCTCTCTCTGTCTGCTCTTCTAGTTCGCTGCACGAAAAGGCTTAGTAGCGTATGATGATACAAACTGGTTTCATACCCACTTGCTTCGTGATGCAAGACAGCTATTTTCATAAACAAAACAGTAGTTTTGCTCAGGTTCTTTATGTGGCACTTACCCAGCCTCCTAGAAATGAGTGTTATGTAGAGGATTGCTTCCTGTTGTTCTCTTGGTGGGCTGACGACTTGCCCCGTCTCCCCAGTGACTGTGAGGCTTGATTCAGTTGTTGTTGTGAGTGAGCGCATTGAACAAAGAAGTAATGCTCATGTGTTCTTGAGTTCTTGTGTTCTTACCTGAAGCCCGCCATATATGGCTTAGGTCAGCTGTGAAAAGCTTATATGTGGTGCTCCCCTAGCATCCCTGGTCGACAGCTCCAGCTTGTCACTTTGGTGACTCACAGAGTATGTGTGCCGCATGCACACCACCCTGTGAGCAGGCTGTGTGTGTGTGTGTCCCTATGCTATGCACCTGGACCTGAATCTTGGCTGTGGCATGGATCAGCTCGGCCACTTTGATCATATCTGCTCCTTCCTAATTTTATTTGATTTCTAACCTGCCAAGTGGCTTTGCCACTTGGCATAACTACTTGTCTTGCTTTGTTTGTGCAGGGAAACAACAATTGATCAACATGGACATGAAACAAGTGAAGGATCCCATTGTAGTTTAGGATTTATTTTCATTACTTGTAATTTTCTTTATCTTTTATTATTCAAGCAATTCTTGTATTATGTTGTAGTATTCATTTATTTACTTGTGAATATTGTAAAGACAATGTAATTTGTGTGTTGATCAATAAAGCTCAAGGTTTCTCTAATGAGCTTTATTTATTAAGTGCATTATTTATTATTTGTGTTTAAATTATTTACTTAGTGAATTTCCTTTCAATTAAATAATGAGATATTTGTTTGATGTTTGTATTTGAGATTCAAATTCATCTTTGAGTTGATTTCAATCATGTAACTTGACTTTGTGATGCAAACTCTTCCCTCTCATCTCAAAAACCCTAATCTAGTTAGGTGAGATACAAGTCTGTCGCACTCTCGAAACCCTAACCCTGTAAGGTGTCGAGAGAGAAACTTGTCCCCCTTCGATGCACTTTTTGTTAAAAAGCTAAATTTCCTTAATTTACAATGCAATGCACATCCCTTTCTAAAATCTACCTCTCGATCGTCTCTAAAGGGACATTGCAATAGAAACTAAATAAATAATATCACAAAATTATAGAGATTATAGCATTGTTTACCTAGGCCTTTGGGCCCCGAGTAGAGTCCACCTTCATTGATTCGGATATGGATGCCAAAAATGTTTATCTATTAATCCCTCTACTTTATGAAACTTGCCTTGACTTTGTCTCAACTTAAATGTATGTAGATACTATTTATGTTTAGATAAATTTAAATGTTGGCAAAGTTAAGATAACTTTCATATGACGAAGAGAGTGTGTGGTTGAATATGGCGGTCGGCCCCATGCTTAGCCAAGTTTGCCACCAAAATATATGACCAAGGGTTTCCCATCAGATATTCACCTATAACTGACGGTTATATTTGAACTGTGGGTGAAGGAAAGAATATCCAATAGTTGATGTTCAATCACAGGCTACTAAACTGTGGGTGAAGGAAAGAATATCGGTTATTTATCATATTAGCCGAGGGACCGTCAGATATTAGATTTCACCGTTTGAAATAAGGGCACTGGTGGACCCACATCTATTTTAACGATCAGCCAAATGGTGTGAATACTTTATGCCACATCATAAACTATTGCGGTCCCACTAATCAGAAACGGTGTCAACCTACGTTTACTGATGGATCAGTGTTTTCCATGACGCCGTCAGTCAAAGCCGATGAATAAATACAAGAGAAAAGGTGAATATTATTATTCTTGACCTCGAATTGTGGCTTTTTGTAATTTTCTCTCCTCGGCACGAAGAAACATCCTTTTGCAATACGGTAAAACAAGACATATGTGGGCGCAAACATCAACTGTCTCCGATGGCAGGAGCATATACACATAGAATCAAATCTGTATTTTCGCATCAGCAAACCTTCTTAGTATAGCTTAAGAAACTCCTTAGTAATCAAACCCAGGTCGACGCCATCGTAGGATTGATGCATGTAAAATACATACATGAACTTTATTCTTTATCATATTAAATTTCCACATATTTGCAAATATATATGATGATAATACCATGTTTTACATTAATTTTATGGGATTTACCAATGATCCCTTTATTTAGGTCATAACGCTGCAGAATAGGAAAACCATGTGTATTTTTCACTTTCGTGAGACCTATATACGAGTCAAATTGACTCAGATTTTTGGAGCGTCACTCTTCTACCTGGGAGAAGCAAAGATGGGCCCTGAAGCTCTCACCGAGAGGCCTCAGTACAAAAGAGGCCAGCGGGGCGACCAAGAAGAGAACCCGCGCCACCCCTCTTTCAAGCCAAGCCGATCGCCCGTTTGTTCTCGATTCTTTTCGCTGCGACGTATTTTGCCCTAAAACGAAGAGGCATATGACCCCTAAGAGTTCTCGGAGAGGATGCCGTACAAACACCGAAACACGAAACAAGAGGCTGCTGCGTAGAAGATTGAGGTAAACTGGGATCACCACGAGGGATCTCCACCTCTCGAACGTCTTCATCATCATCAAAGATAACAAAGAGGAAGTAGTCCACCTCTAGACTACGGGTTTTAGGCAGTAGCTTGATCTATTTCTCTCATGTTCTCCATAGTTCTTAGTGACATATGAGCTGCCTATCATGATTATGGTCATATTTGTAATAAATATGTGATGGATCCTTATTCTGTGATATTGTTTTGTGAGATCTGATCTTATTATATGGTGAGATGTATTGATAGATGCATATTATGTACACCATTCTTAAGTTTATGTTCCGATCCAACATCTATGCAAGAGCGTGTGTGGGGTGATGTGTGTGTTAAATGGAGTAGCAAGATTTTAGTGATTGCATAGTGACAATATGTTCAACACCTATTATGGCTTTATCTTTGTTTTGCTACCTCACTAGGGATAAATTGAATGCATGTGCTATGTTCATGATGTGCCAATAATGATGATCTTGTTTATTCAAGGTAGCATATTTGATATTCAAACTTCAAGTTAAAGTACTTATTGCTATGCTCTGTTAATTCTTAAGATTGATGAAGTTTCTTTCTTGTGGAGTATAAGAGGAGTGTGTTGCATCATCTCTATGATAGGACGTGATGCCCATATTAATTTTGATCTTACATACTCCCTCCGTTCCTTTCTATAGTGCCTATATATTTTTTGCATTTGTTTCAGAATATAAGGTTGTAGCTTGGATTTTTTTTTCAATTACCCCTTTAGCACCAAAGAGATTTGTGGGATTTGTTATGGTAAGTTAGAAGATACGATTTCCACCTACGTTGATCTCAAATCGTCTGGGCCTAGGGGGTCTTGTAAAAAATACTCTTTATGCTTAATTTCGTACAAAAACCACGGTGCACTATAGAATGGAACAGTAGGAGTATAATATTATATACATGTTTATATCTCATTGATGAATTGCTTTGTGTCCACCACAATTTTAAGAGAGAATAGTCAAGTGAACCCATCAACTCCGTCACTTTTTATCATAAGAAACACCTTTATATTGTTTTTACCCTGTTTTCTATTTGCTGCACTATTTTAATCCGAAAATACAAAAATATTTACTTTTCTTATTTGCATCTGAAACACCAAAAACAATCAACCTTTTTACAGTTTTTACTTAGTTATTTTATCTAGTTTAGTTTTTACTTGTTTTATTTCTACTTGCGTTATTTACTTACATGAAACCTTGTGCTTGATAACCACACGGTGGAGTTGGGGACACAAGACATTTACTTTACCTGCAGAATTGTTAGAAGAATAGAGAGGAGAATACTTTTCCATCCAGTTCCCCGAGAGTTTGATATAAACCCTCGAGTCACCCTTGTGGGGAAAATACTTCGCTGACGGAACACTCTGCACTTGCAGTCCCAACATCATCAAGGATCTTCTGCATATATAGCTTTCTCTTTGGCGGTGCTACATAGGTACGTGTGAGGGTCTCTTACGCAACATCATGTACTTAATTTCTCATCTTCCTCCTCGATTCTAGGCCTGAGGTGGTGGGGCACGTTGTCCCAAGTTGTTGGGAGTCAAGGTCATGCTAAGGTGGTGACCCCGCATACCACCGCATGTTGTGCATGTCGGGGCTGCTGATATAACATTCACGGGCGATCAATCCGCAAATATTACATCCCCCAGAGAACAAAACATAGCAGGTCCATAACTCATTCATTTATTATTACAAGCCATATACACATATCATCTCGGAGCTCCTCTTGGGTCCTAAGAGGGATACTCCTTTCAATACATATGCTTGATACGTCTCAAACATATCTATAATTTCTTATGTTCCATGCTACTTTTATGACAATACTTGAATGTTTTATACATACTTTACGTCATTATTATACATTTTCCTATGACTAACTCATTAACAAGATGCCGAAGCGCTCATTGACGTCTGCTGTTTTTGGTTTCAAATCCTAGTAAGGAAATATTCTAATTGGACGAAATACGCCCAAGGTCCTATTTTTACACGAAGCCTCCAGAAGACCGAGGGGAAAGTGAAGGGGGCCACGAGGCGTCGACACAATAGGCTGCGCGCCACAAGCTCCGGCCGCGTCTACTGCTGTGTGTGGGGCCTCAGGCCTCGACCTACCTCTTCCGCCTACTTCTAAAGCCTGTCACAATACCCCCGTACTCGAGAGCCACGATACGTAAAACCTTCCTGCAGACGCGGGCTGGGCCAAGCTAACTTCATCTTGGGATTCAGAGATTGCCGGCACCAGCCTGAGAGGGAATCATCACCTAGTGGGCTCTACATCATCATGCCCGCTCCGGATTGATGTGTGAGTAGTTCATCCTTGACTATGGGTCCATAGCAGTAGCTGGATGGTTGTCTTCTCCGCATGTGCTACATTGCTTAGATCTTGTGAGCTGCCCAACATGATCAAGATCACCATTTGTAATGCTACATGTTGTGTTTGTGATCCATGAATCTAGAATACTATCACTAGTAGGAATGCTCTAATGTGGGGCGATGCTACTTCCTCAAAACACATTCCCGTGGCGCATGGGTGGTGCGCCACGTAATTCTCACAAGGTGGTCATGTGATTCTCGCGCGCACTGCAACAACGCGCTACGTAAGCTTATTTCTCGTGGCGACCGGCGGTGGTGCGCCACGAAACAGAGTTTATCAGGGAGCACTACCCCGCCTGGCAAGTACCACAGAATTTTTAAATTTCAGTGGGTGATGCTGTATCTAGATCTATTCGTGATCCTGGGGCCGCCGAATTTTTTAATTTTTTCTCGGGAAGGTCCGGAGGTGGGTGATTGGTTGCGTGGGTGGGGTGGGGTGGTGGGGTGGAGGGCTGAGGAGGATGAGGAGGTGGTGGTGGTGGTGCAATAGGAGGAGGGTGGTGGTAGAGGTAGAGGAGGAGGAGGTGGTGGTGGTGGGGACAGAGAGGGAGAGGTAGGGCGGGTGGTAGAGGAGGTGGGGGCGGTTGTTGTTGTCGCCGGAGGAGGAGGTGATCCGAGCTCCTCTAAGAGTGGAGGTGGTCACGTGAGGAGGTGTTGGTCGTGGTCGCCGTAGTAGGTCGCCGTGAGTAGGTCGCCAGTTGTTGGTCGACGAGTAGGTCGCCTGAGTTGGTCGGTGTAGAGAGAGAGAGGAGAAGTGGAGAAGTGGGAGGAGAGGAAGAGAAGAGGGGAGGAGAAGGGGGGAGAAGTGGAGAAGTGGAGGAGAGGAAGAGAAGTGGAGAATGGGAGAAGGGGAGAAGTGGAGAAATGGAGGAGAGAAGGAGAAGTGGGCGCCAGAAATTTCAAATTTTGGATGTTAATTCTTGCGCCACAGAATTTTTTTTCTTTTTTTTTGTATTTTGCAGCAAAAAATCTTTAACTGCCCGTAACTTTTTACTCTTTTCGAATTTGTAGATTCTAAAAATTGTCCAACCGGGCAAGCCCGGGTGAATTCGGATGTAGATTTTTCGTGGGAACATTTTGATATATTATGCGCTTTTTTTCGAGTTCGTATGCAACCAGAAATCCACTTTGATGATTTTCCCACGTAATTTTGCAAAAAAAGTCGAAATTATTGTTTGTTAATTCTCAGTGGTAAAAGATGACATAATACATAGGCATCTTGAAGGGATTTATTTTTTGAAATTTTTATCTATTTTTTTTATTTTTTACAGAGGTTAAAAAGGCGATCCACGGGGGGGGGGGTGGAGTTGCATGGAACTCATGTGCGCCACAGAAATAAGGCTTTCTGTGGCGCACCATCCCACGTGCGCCACAGAAAGTCTTAATTCAGTGGCGCACCAGAACCAGTGCGCCACAGAAAGTCTTAATTCAGTGCGTGCCACACATTGTATCAATGATGCTCGGGCGTACGGTGATCTCAGGCGCTACAGAAATAGTGAAACCACGATTGGGGCTGGCCCCACCAAATTTCGCGCATGGATCCCTAGTGCGCCACAAAATTAAGCTATTTCTGTGACCGTGTCCTGTGCGCCATTAAAATAAATTTCTATGGCTTATTTTTGGTAAGTTCACCACAGAAATAAGCTCCGCCTATAAGGGTTTTCCTACTAGTGTATGTTAAGTTGATTATCAATCTATCATATATGTGTTGTTTATGCTCTTGCATGCTTTCCGTTGCTAGTAGAGGCTCGGGACAAGTTGATACTTGTAACTCAAGAGGGAGTATTTATGCCGATAGTGGGTTCATGCCTAAATTGAATCGTGACAGAGGGTTCTAAGGTTGTGGATGTGCTTGTTCCATTAGGGATAAAACATTGATGCTTTGGTCTAAGGATATTTGTGTTGATTACATTACGCACCATACTTAATGCAATTATTCGTTGTTTACAACTTAATACTCGAGGGGGTGCGGATGTTAACCTGAGGTGGATTATTTAGACATAGATGCATGCTTGGATAGCGTCTATGTACTTTGTCGTAATGCCCTGATTAAATCACATAGTAATTATCGATATGTATTAAATCTTGATTTGTCAATTGCCCACTTGTAATTTGTTCACCAACATGTTAGTTATCTTATTGGAGAGACACCACTATTGAACTGTGGACCTCGGTCATTCTTTTTACATCCTAATACATTCTACCGCAATCATTGTTCTTATCAGTTTTTGCAAACAAACACCATCTTCCACTCGATACTTTAACTGTTTTTCAAAGAAGTCGGTGAGATTGATGTCCCATCAAGTACGCTGGGGCAAAGTATCTTGATCATAAGGAAAGTGTGTTCCACGTTGGCGCCGGAATCACCGGTGTTGCGCCGCACTACACTCCTCCCACCAACAACCTTCACGTGCTTCTTGGCTCCTACTGGTTCTATAACCTTGGTTTCATACTGAGGGAAACTTGCTTCTATACGCATCATACCTTCCACTTGGGGTTCCCAGGACGAAGCCTACAAGGTATCAAGCTAAATTTCTAGCGCCGTTGCCGGGGAGATCAAGACACGCTGCAAGGGGAGTCTCCACATCCAATCTCTTTACTTTTTTTTTGTCTTGCTTTAATTTATTTTTATTTACTGTCTTGTTTGCTTCATATTAAAAACACAAAAAAATAGTTACTTTACTTATTGTCTTGTTTACTTGCTCTATATCAAAAACACACAAAAATTAGTTACTTGTCTTTATTCTATTTGTTTAGTTTAGTTTATTTACTTTTGTTTATTTCATCATGCTTCATCCTAAGTTTACCTTGAAAGACATACCGGTAGGACGGGGGTCTATAATTGGAAGAGATAATATAGAAGATTTTTTCACTCATGTTAGTACAGCTGAAGATTTTGAAGATAGACATTTGGTAGAACTTGCTCCTACTATGAAATAGCTGTTGCTTCTTTAGTACACATGTTGGAAACTAAATTTGTTAATCTCAACCCTATAATTCAGCATATGTTTCTTACACTCTCTGATACAGAGGAAGGAGAAAAGAAAGATTTTGTCTTAGAAACCCTTCTTAAAGAATTTGGTGGTGTAGCAAGAGAGGCTAGAAAATTCTTTATTAAATATAAGATGCTTGCTCTTAAGCACCAAATTTTGCTAGTCTCCTTGAAAAGATGGATATGGACAGAATAAAGTACACTAATAATGTTAATGATGGGGATATTAAGACATCAATACCCTGCAAGCTTGGGAATGTTCGAGGCACTAGAAAAGAATTATGATTGGATTGTTCTAAAATTTATTTGATGAGAATAGCAAGCCTAAGAGGTCAGAAAAAGGAGCCTCCGAAACTTACATAGATAAGATAACATGCATTGTTGAGGAAAGCCCCGACACCCATGGTAATAATGATAATGCTCCATCTCTGAAAACACTTGATTTGTGACTTTCTCGCGCTCTAGTCAAAGGCTGCTAAAGAAAAGCACTTGGGAGATAACCCAAGTTACATTTTATTTACCGTATTGTTGAGTCTTGAAGTTGTTTACTACTGCAGCAACCTCTCATTATCTTTTTGTGGCAAGTAAAGTTTCTATGTTAAAGTTGATGCTAGATTTGGATCGCCGCGCAGAAACAGCATTGCTGTCTCCGTCACGACCCGTACAGATTTCCCCCGTAGAAAAATCAAAAAAAATCAAAATTTACGAGCGTGATCCTCATATATGTACACAACTTTCATTAGTTTTTAGTTTTTCCATTTGAGTAAGTTAAGCCCCTGCCAAATTCGTTTTTACGGACTGTTCTTTTTTTTTTGACAGATTCTGTATTTTATTTCGCATTGCCGCTTTTTGCTATGTTGAATGAGTTTCTTGTTCCATGAACTTAAGCTTTCAGGTGTCCGTAAGTGTTATTGAAGGATTACTTCGAATATGTGAATTTTTGATTATGTACCACCCTCTAATGAGTTTGCTTAAAGTTTGGTGTGGAGGAAGTTTTCAAGGGTCAAGAGAAGAGGATGATATACTATGATCAAGAAGAGCGAAAGTTCTAAGCTTGGGGATGCCCCGGTGGTTCATCCCTGCATATTTTAAGAAGACTCAAGCATCTAAGCTTGGGGATGCCCAAGGCATCCCCTTCTTCATCGACAACTTATCGTGTCACTTCTAGTGAAACTATATTTTTATTCCATCACATCTTATGTTTTTTAGAGCGCTCTGCTTATTTTTATTTTTGTTTTGGTTTGAAGAAAGTTGGATCCCACCATTCTTATATTGGGAGATATTACGTTTTCGTTCATATGGAACACTTGTGTTTTTAAGTTGTGCTTTAATGTTCATGGCGAAGGCTGAAATTGCTTCGTTAATTGCTATTTGGTTGGAATCAAAAAATGCTTCATATGGTTTGGAATAACTTGGCAATTGTTTGAGCTCTCATAAATCATGTTTAAGCTCTTGCATCATGTAGTTTAATTTATTAATGGAGAACTACCAGAGAGCTTGTTTAATTTGGTTTGCATGATTGGTCTCTCTAAGTCTAGATATTTTTCGGGGTAAAGTGTTTGAACAACAAGGAAGATGCTGTAGAGTCTTATAATGCTTGCAATATGTTCTTGTGTAAGTTTTGCTGTACCTGTCATACTTGTGTTTGCTTCAAACAACCTTGCTAGCCCAACCTTGTACTGAGAGGAAATGCTTTCGTGCATCCAAACACCTTGGTAAGCCAAAACTCATGCCATTTGTGTCTACCAACCATATCCTACTATGTGGTATTTTTCTCACCATTCCAAAGTAAATTATTTGAGTGCTACCTTTAAAATTTCATCCCTTTATCTTTGCAATATATAGCTCAGGACAAATAGCTTAAAAACTATTGTGTATGAATATGTAGTTATGTGTCCTAATTCTTATAAGTTGCTTGTTGAGCTGTAACCATGTTTTCCGGGGACGCCATCAACTTTTTACCTTTGTTGGATATCATGTGGGATGCTATGCATGTCTTGTCTGAAGTAAGTATGATTTCATGATCAAATGGTTTGCATGCATATGTTAGAGAAGAAACATTGGGCCCAGCCAACCAAAGCCATGTATCATGGTGGAAGTTTCATTTTAGAAACCCCAATCTCTTATGAGAATACTATTTGTTGCTGAATGCTTAAGCATTAAAAGAGGAGTCCATTATCTCTTGTCCATGTTGTCCCTGATGGATGTCTAAGTTGAGAATAATCAAAAGCTAGAACCAATGCGTGCATTCTCCTTAGACTTTGTACAGGCGGCATAGAGGTACCCCTTTGTGACACTTGGTTGAAACATATGTTATGCAATGATAATCCGTGTTTTCCGAGCTAATTAGGACAAGGTGCAGCACTATTAGTACTCTATGCATGAGACTTGCAACTTGTAGGAAGTATTATGCATAGCACATATGAATTATTACTACCGTTGACAAAATTGTTTCTATGTTTTCTAAACGAAAGCTCTAGCACAAAAATAGTAATCAATGCTTCCTTCTGCGAATTCTTTTACTTCATTGTTGAGTCAGTTTACCCACTTCTTTCTATCTGAAGCAAACATTTGTGTTAACTGTGTGCATTTGATACTCTTTACATGTTTACTTATTGCATTTTTTAATACTCTATGTTGACAAATATCCATGAGATATACATGTTACAAGTTGAGCAACCGCTGAAACTTAATCATCCTTTGTGTTGCTTCAATGCATTCTACTTTGAATTTATTGCTTATGAGTTAGCTCTTATGCAAGTCTTATTGATACTTTTTCTAGAAAGTACTATTCATGAAAAGTTTTGCTATATGATTCATTTGTTTAGTCATTATCTTGTTATAATCTTTTGTTCAGTCACTTCATTCATCTCATGCTTTACAATAGTTTGATAAAGATTATGTTGGTAGCATGTCACTGTAATGATTATGTTATCAAAGCACTCACTCGGTACTCCAGTAGGAACTAAGCTTTCAGGATGCTTGATACTGCCCCAAACGATTCTATAATTCTCTATGTTCCATGCTACTTTATAGACAATATTTGAATGTTTTATACATACTTTACAAAATTATTATGCATTTTCCAAGACTAACCTATTAACAACAAGATGCCGAAGCGCCAACTTCTGTCGTTTCTTCATTGCTTTTGCCCAAATCCAGTAAGGAAATATTCTCTGAATTGACGGTAAAATCAACGCCCAGGTCTGGCTTTTTACACGAAGCTTCCGTAAGACCGAAGGGATAACGAAGTACGTGGCTCTCGGTACAGGGTGATGACCCACAAGTATAGGGTGTATCGTAGTATCTTCTATACCGGCAGAATGTCGATCCCAACGAGTAGCAGAAGGTGTTGACAAGAGCTGGGATGAAGGATTCACCGTAAATGCTGACAAACAAGTATTCAAGGGGTTTTGATGTAATAGATGAATAAAATACGAGTAAGTAAAATGCGAGAGAAATAATTGCAGCGAGTGGCCCAATCCTTTTTAGCACAAAGGACAAGCCGGTTTGTTTACTTATAATGACCAAACGTTCTGAGGACACACGGGGATTTTAGTCTAGTGCTTTCGCTTCATGTAGTAGCTAAATAATCTTCATTGTTATAATAGGTGATCCTATGCTAATGCACCGCCCTTCCTAGACTAATACATACTTGTGATTATACCCCCTGCAACCCCAACTACAAGAAAGTAATTAAGATAAATCTAAATCATTAAACCTCTTAAACTCGATATCCCGCATCCCCTTGCACTTCTGCATACTAACGGCTTAGGTTTCGTCACCCTACAACCCCCAATTAGCAACCAAATACAAGATGCACTCCCTAGGCCCATAAATGGTAAAGTATCGTGTAGCACGTTCACACGACACCACTAGAAGAATGACACCACAACTTAAATATCATAACATTGAATATTACTCAACCATAGTTCACTACTAATATTTTAGACTCCACCCATGTCCTCAAGAACTAAACGAACTACTCACTTAGACATCATATGGAATACAACCAAGGGGATATGATGATGAATAACAATCTGAACATAAACCTTGGTTCAATATTTACCTATTGAGCATCAATAATGCACAATAACACCGGGAGAGTTTCCTCTATCAAACAATCAAGATCCAACCCAAATGTTACAGCGGTGACGAGGTGCAGCGGTGGTGATGGCGGTGTAGATGGTGAGATGATGATGATGATGATGGAGATGATGTCCACTCAAGGACGATGGCGACATGCCGATTCTTCCTCCGGGAGGGGAATTTCCCATGGACTCCGTCCACCAATTCTTTCCTCTGGTGTTCTCCGCTCACAGAGGCTACCGTAACCTTCGCAGGCACCCTCTCAGGCCAGGCTTTGACGGGCTGAGGCCGAAGAAAGGAGGCGAGAGGGTTGTGGGGCCCCCACGACACCCGCTTTGGTGGCGCGGCTGTGCCAAGGGCCGCGCGCCATGTTGTCCTGGGCCCACCTTTTGGGTCGCAGCTGGCTCCCCCTTCCGGCTTCCTTCGTCATCTGGAAAATAGAACGACGTGTACTCTCTTCCGCGCTGATCTTCCGAAATATTGCGTTCGGACGGTGCTTTTATAACTCGGCTCCGTGCTTGATCCTCCAATAATGATGAAACATGCAAAATAGATGAGATAACATAAGTATTGTGTCCGAATATGAAATATATGAATAACAGAAATTATGATATAAAATAGTGATGCAAATTCGACGTATCAACTCAGCTTAGACCTCGTTTGTCCCCAAGCGAAACTGAGTTCGATAAACAAGACCACATGTTTATGGGTAAGTGTCGATAACAAAATACGAACAAGAAGCATCATATTGATTCACAAAAGATATTCTAGTAAATATCTTCATATAACTCAACTTGAAATAAGTAAAGAGAAATCACAAGTAAAAGAGAAATTAAAACATTATGGTAAACTTGTTCTTATCACAGAACTACTAATCTGATTAGTTCTTATTTAATAAGCAAGCTTTCATATTAGAACTTATATAGTAGCTTTTATATTCAATCATAACAATCTCCTCATAATCATTGATAACTTCAAAGTCATATTCATTCGGATAAATTGTAATAAACAAGAAAGTATAAAAGACATGATTAATCGAATCATAGCATAAATGGTTGGTTCACAAAAACTCACTGCTTGCTTGAGATAGAGGGATATAGGTTTACTGACTTTCAACATAAAAGTAAAAGATAGGCCCTTCACATAGGGAAGCAGGATTAAATCATATGCTAGAGCTTTTCAAGTTTCAATCATATAAAGAGTAAAAGTAAGATTTTGAGCGGTGTTTGTTGTTTTCAACGAATGGTAGCGGGCACTCTACCTTGCCAAACGAACCTTCCAAGAGCTGCTCCCATGAGGGACGGCATATCTCTACCAGTAAGGTAGATCATCCCCCTTCTCTTGTTTACACATGTATTTTAGTTGATACATTGACATCTCCAATCCCAGCTTCTCAATCCAGCAAGGCTAACCGAATCCTGGTGCCTTCCAACTACATACCATGGAGGAGTGTCTATTATTGTTAATTAACTGGTAAATCAGGGCAAAAACATGTGAAGAGAATTATTAATGAAAGTTATTAATTGGTGCTGGGAACCCCGTTGCCAGCTCTTATTGCAAAATTATTGGATAAGCGGATGTGCCACTAGTCCATTGGTGAAAGTTGCCCAACAAGATTGAAAGATAAACACCACATACTTTCTCATGAGCTATAAAACATTGACACAAATAAGGAGTAATATAGTTTGAATTATTTAAAGGTAGCACATGAAGTATTTACTTGGAATGGCAGAAAATGTAGTAGGTAGGTATGGTGGACACCAATGGCATGAGTTTGGTCTAAGGTTATGGATGTATGAGAAGCATTCCCTCTCAATACAGGTCTTTGGTTAGCAAGGTTTGATAGCAAGCATAAAGGTTGAGGGAAACAAACAAATATACATATGATAGAAAAAATCACAACTTTCTTATAAGCACAAGCAATTTTAACTTCACAATACTAAACTCATTAGCATAGATTAATTTATATATCTACATGTATTTCTCTCTTATATTTAAACATCGGGGTGTTGTTAAGTATTGACCAATGCTAAGTTTGCCAAAACCAAATAGATTTACTTGATGCTCCCTAAGATATCAATACTAATGCCAAGAGTAATCATATAGTGGAGATTGCAAACTAAAATAAGGTGTGCAAAAAGTAAATGATAAGACTTCTCATTAATATTCCATAACGATAACTCACACCAACGGATACATAGATAACCAACTAAGAGAGATACTTTCACATTGCAAACTATTCCATATGATAACTTCCCTACTCATGATATGACACTACTTGATAGTGAAAGATAAAGGTAGTGATGAAGTGATACCGCCTCCCCCAAGCTTTGAACAAACCAAGGGGATGCTAATACCGATGATGAAATTACTCCTTCTAAGTGGTGACAGATGATTCTTTCTCACGCTTTCATAAGGATCTCCTTCAAATAACAATGAGCAGCACCTACACTGTACCCGTATTTCCTCACTCTCCTTTTGTCGATAAGCATCTTCTTCTTCTCCATTGATCCTTTCATCCATCTCTTCCTTCCAAGGCTCCCTTTTATTTGTTGTTGGCTACCATGGTGTTTTGTAGATCAAAGTATCCCTATAAACAAATAAACAAACACGACGAGAAACACATAGTTTAATTTCCCTCCAGTGATCCAAAATTAGTATAGCAAATATTTTTACGACAAAAGGAAGGTTCTGACCCAAAACGAGTGGAGTATGACTGAGGGCTGTCCCCACAGGGCGCGGTTCAGGGTGGGGGCCTGCCACGCCCATGGTGGACGGGCCTCGCCGCTTCTTCCACTCCGTTTCGATCCCGTAATTTTTCATATTTTCCAAAAACAAGAGAAATATTGTTCTAAAGCTAAAACGCTGGACTTTATTGTTACCCGTACTGCTACTCTACATTCAAAGTCGCAGTTCGCACTCGTCAATTTGTCCTTTGATGAAAGCCTCCGGTGTTTCCACTTGAATAATATCAACATCAAACATTATAAGAATCACCCAAGATATAATGCTTGAGTCTTTGTCCCTTCACCACTTGCGTATTGCCTTGGAGAGAGCTAATGTTAATTGCTCCTACGATACACCCCCTCAACAACATATGGTCCTTCCCATTCTGAGAGTAATTTCCCTGCAAAGAATCAGACGAGACCGATACAATAGGACCTTATCCCCAATATTAAACTCTCTTTGATGATCCTTCTATCATGCCATTTCTAACTTTTTCTTAAAGATTTAGCATTTTCATAAGCTTCACTTCTCCATTCATCTAGAGAATTCCTTAATTGCAGCAACCTCTTATTACCTGCTATTTAGTATCTTTATTTAGTTCTCTAATAGCCCAATAAGCTTTGTGCCTAGTTCTAAAGGTAAATGACAAGCTTTCCATAAACCATTTTATAAGGTGACATTCTCATGATTTTTATAAGCAGCTCTATAAGCCCATAGTTCTTTCAACTTGCTAGCCCAATTCTTTCTATTTTTATTAGTCTTTCCAAAATAGACGACCTCTATTTTGATAATCTGGATTAGACCACTAGTTTGAGGTGATAAGCTAAGCAATTCTATGATTAATACCATACTTAGCAAGAGTTTTTCTCGAAACCTCCATGAATAAAATGAGAACCTTCATCAGTCATATCTAGGTACTCCAAATCTAGGAAAATAATATCTAAAAGCATTTTAAAGAGGTCTCACCATCGCACTTTTTGTAGGTATAGCTTCTACCTATTTAGTAACATAATCAATAACGACAAGTATAGGTGTTACCTTCTGAAGAAGGGAAGGGACCCATGAAGTCGAATCCTCAACAATCTAATGGTTCAATAACAAGAGAGAACTATAGAAATAATGCGTTCAGAGATATTACCAATCCCCTTGACATTCATCATGTAAGATAAGATAAACTTCCTAGCATCTTTGAAAAGTGTTGGCCAATAAACACCTGATTGTACCTTGCGCTATTTCTATCTCCAATGTGATGTCCTCCATAAACACTACCATGACATTTACTCACTATCTCCCGTTGTTCATATTCGTGAACACATCTCTACATAATACCATCTACTCCTCTATATAAGTGTAACATCCAAAATAATGCCTGTCATAAAAGAATTTTCTCCTTTGCTGAGCTGAAAATGTTGGAGGCAAATACTTCCAAACAATAAAGTTAGCATAATCAACATACCAAGGGCTCTCTCGCGAGCTCACTTTTATTACAGCCAACTGTTCATTTGGAAAACTATCATTAATGTGAAATCAGATCATAAGCAATATTTTCCAATCTAGACAAATTATCGGCAACAGGATTATCAGCACCCTTCCTATCTATAATATGTAAATCAAATTCTCGTAAAAGAAGTACCCATCTAATAAGCCTTGGCTTAGCATCTTTCTTGTCCATAAGGTACCTAATTGCAGAAGATGATCGTGACATGAATCAGACTTTTGAATCAACAACATAGGGTCTAAAACTTGCTCAGCAAAGACTACAACACCAATTCTTCTATTGTAGCAGATAATTTTTGGAGAAGACTAGAGCTCCATTAGCATAATGAATAACATTAATTTTTTATCTACCCGCTGTCCAAGAACAGCACCTACAGGAAAATCACTAGCATCACACATAATCTCAAAAGGCAAATTCCAATCAGCAGGTTCAACTACAGGAGCAGCTTGTTAAGGCTTTCTTTAGAGTTTCAAAGCTTCCTTACAATCATCATCAAAAACAAAAGGTACATCTTTTTGAAGAAGATTAGTAAGAGGCTTTGAAATTTTAGAGAAATCTTTAATAAATCTCCTATAAACCCAGCATGACCAAGAACACTACGAATACCTTTAACATCCCTTGGATAGGGTATCTTCTCAATTGCTTCAACTTTAGCTCTATCAACTTCAATACCTCTCTTGGAAATTTTATGTCCCAATACAATTCCTTCATTAACCATAAAGTGGCATTCCAATTAAGAACAAGGTTAGTTTCTTCACATCTCTAAAACTTTATCAAGGTTTCATAAGCAATTATCAAAAGAATTCTACACACAAAAATCATCCATGAACACCTCTACAATACTCTCGCAAAAGCCATGAAAATAGCATACATGCATCTTTGAAAAGTATCTGAGCATTACATAAACCAAAAGGCATACGCCTATAAGCATAAGTTCCATATGGGCAAGTGAACGTGTTTTCTCATCTTTAGCTTTAATGAAAGAATTTGTGAAAATCCGTGAATAACCATCAAGAAAACAAAAGTGAGTATATTTTTAGATAACCTTTCTAGCATTTGA